>JAHLSL010000022.1:24206521-24311023 GCA_025920805.1 Petroica traversi
GGGAGGGCGGCGGGGCCCGGCCCCGGGGAGGCTGAGGGAGCCGGCCGGCAGCTTCCAGCCCTGTCCTGTCACTTATTCCTTTTTAATCGCCCCAAATTTCCCCTCCCCGGCGCTTTCCCTCTCCCTTCGGATACTGGCGTCCCTCAGGTGTAATTTGGCAGCGTGCCCGGGCAGCCAAGAGGGCAAAAGGCGTCCTGGGGTGCATCAAGCGCAGTGCGGACAGAGGCGATTATCGCGCTGTCCTCAGCGCTGCTGAGGCCTCACCTGCGATGTTGTGTAGCTGTGGGCTCTGCAGCTGCATCCAGGGGAGGGAGTCAAAGCTGGGCAAGGCAATGTCCGGTGGGAAACAGCTGAGGAATTCAACTGGTTTGGAGAAAAGGAGGCTGGGTGTCGTCCTCATCACTCTGCGGCTTCCTAGGAGGGAAGGTGGAGACGGGATGCTTGTCTTTTCTCTCTGGGATCCAGTGGATATCCCAGAGTGTGGGAATTACACAAAGCTGCAGCAGAAGAGGTTTAGACTGAACATTAGGAAGCATTTCTTTACTGAGGGGGGTCAAACACTGGAACAGGCTTTCTAGAGGGCTGGTCGATGCCCCAGGCCTGTCAGTATTTAAGGTGCACTTGGACAATGCCCTTAATGCTAATGCTTTAGCTTCTGATCCTCCCTGAAGTGGTCAGGCAGTTGGACCAGATGATCATTGTAGATTCTTTCCAGCTGAGCTATTCTATTATAGTAATTTAATTTTGTTTCAGAGTTGAAATTGAGCTGGTGCTCAGTCCCCAGGTTTAGAACAACTGATGGTGTAAGACAAATATAACACTTGCCATGCATCTTGCCTTTTTCCATGTGTTTTCCCAGTTGGTCCCTGGTGTGGAGAGGTTCCTCCCAATTGCTCTCATGGCAAAGGCACCTCACATATCCCAGTTTGCATTTGACATAGTGTTGCCAGCAGGTCAAGGGAGCTGCCACTTCCCCTCTGCTATGTCCTGGTGGGGTTCCTGGAGTGCTGGGTACGAGGGCACATGTGGACATACTGGAGAGAGGCCAAAGAAGGGTCACAGCCATGATTAAGGGACTGGAACATCTTATCTGTGAGGAAAGACTGAGAGAACTGCAACTGCTTAGCCTAGAGAAGAGAAGGCTCAGGGGGCTCTTATTAATGAATGTAAGTACCTGAAGGAAGGGTGCAAAGAGGACAGTCAAGCTCTATTCAGTCATGCCCACTGAAAGGAACAGAGGCAAGAGGTGCAAACTGAAAGACAGGAGGTTCCTCAGGGAACATCAGGGAACACTTTTGTCACTGTGAGAGTGACCAAGCACTGGTACAGGTTGCCCAGAGAGGGTGTGGTGTCTCCATCTCCTGGGAGATAGTTAAAAGCCACCTGGATATGGTCCTAAACAACCAGCTCTGAGATGGTTCTGCTTAAGCAGGGGATTGGACAAGGTGGTCTGAAGATCCTTTCCGACTGCAGCCATTCTGTGGTTCTGTGATTTCCTTTTCTTTTCCAGGACTGGTGTTTCAGGAAATACTTGGGAAAATCGAACTCTGCTCTGGCTTAGAAGGGCAGTCACAAAATGGCCCATGTGCCGACTGTCTCTTCTAACCAGCCAGGGACAGTTCAGCTTGCTAACCAGTACAGAGTGGGTTTTGTTAGTTGGCTGGAGTAGTGTTGTTATACAGCAGTGGCTTGTGTCAGCTGGCCAAGGGAACAAGCTTCTGCCAGAACTGTGCCCAACCAGCATGTGACCAGGGAATGCTCTGGAGTTATATCTTACATGAGATTTAGCTGCTTGACATCCCCTCAGTGTCACTGTGACATTCACCTTTTCAGTATTTTATTTGCGAAAATATCCTCACCTCCATAGCATATCTTGAGAGACTGGAAAGGAGAGATCTCTTCAATGTAGCTGCTGGAGCAGGGTGCAGCAGGCTGCTGCACAGTGGCCCTTCTAGGGCTGAAGAGTCTGAAGGGTCAGCGGCTAGAAAAACATGTTGTACAAGTTCTTACAAATGCGAGTCTGTATCACACTTAGCAGCTGTTGAAGGTTTGCATTCAAAAGAAAATTGTTCGAAGGGAAAACAGTAGGCTTCAGCCTATCGAGTATTCTGTCTCATTAACACCTAGCTTTCTCTTTTTGCATTTTCTGTCTTTAGGGTTTTGAATGTTTACACCAGTTTAAGTGTTGTTATTTCACTCCTGGCTTTGTTTTTTGTCACCTGTGCTTTTATTGTCTGACTTAGTTGGAGCTGATTTTTATGATTCAGCCTCTTCAAGTGTTTCTATACTATGTTTTTTTGGGTTGTATAGTTCTTGTATTTCTGCTTTCCTTAAATTTTATAAAAAACATTAAAAATAAAAACATTTTATGTATTACAGAAAAAAATCTTTGTTGATGTTTCATTATACATATATGCCCTTTTAAAAAATTTAGGTTTCTTTTGATACTTTCCATTCTTCTGTTTTCAAGAAATACAAACTAAAGAACCATGACTAATGTTAATGCCAGGGAAAGAAAATTATATGCCTATTTTTTCTTCTTCTTCTTCACATAGTAACTTAGACTAGGACAAAAGCTTTTAAACTGTTCTCTTGGAGTCACAGAGAAGTATTTTCAACATGCATATTCTTGACTCTTAAATTGGTTGTTTTCATGATAAGAAGGATTGTACAGGGCTATAAACATCTTGCTCTTTTTCTGATTGCTGCTTTATTGGTGAATCACAGCAGATGGTAGTATGGAAGTGAGAATTGCTCTGATGCTCTGTTTTCTTTTTCCATAGATTGTATATCTTAAGCTGTTAAATGTGAAATTATCCCAGTTCTTTCTTTAAGGTCAGTTTCTGTTCTCATTTCATCATTTATGTAATTACTGGCAGTACCACTGCAGTTCTGCTTTGCTGTATTACTGAGCATTGTCTCTTTTATCTTAGTTTGCATCTTTGGTGTTTTTAATATTAAATTATTATTCTTCTCCAGTATTGCGAACATTCAGGAAAGGCTGAAAAGTAATGGTAAATATACTAAGATCTTTGTTGTACAGAAAAATTTTATTGGATTTAACATATTGGTTTGGCTCAAAGGTCGCCCATAGTTCTTGTCAAAGGAGACTGACAAAATGCAGGAGGAATAAATTAACCCCTTTGTGCAGCTCTGTAACTCGTCTTTGTCCAGTGCCACGTATGTTCTCAGAGCCTCACAGAAAGACAAAATATTTTTTGCAGCCTCACAGAATTGCTGTAGCTCAGAGCTTATTATTTGCTAATGACTGAAGCCATGCCAAAAGCATTATTCTTAACTATCAGCGATTGTGTTCACTTTTTTTTTTCTTTGTGAAAGAGAAACATGAGGAGGAAGGGAATTGCATATTCCTACCAAGGGAGATTTTTATCTTTAGGCAGTGAATTCAATTTCAGGTCTCCTATAGAAATAAAATTAATCCCATCTGGAAGGGAAAAGTGCTGTGCCATATAGGAGAAATGACTGCAGGAATGTGGTACTATCTCTGAATGGTGTATTTTCTGTGATTTTGTGCTGACAGCTTTAAAAAAAAACCCCACAAGTAAGGGCCTTTTTTCTCAAGTCTGTGTGACCATGCATCCAGGCCCCAAACTTCAAATTTAATTTTTACTCTGAAATGAAACTTGTTTGAAATTGTTCTGAGCTTTCATTACCTGAAACCTCATCTTATCTACAAGTAGTAAAACTGCAGCCTGATTCTGCAAGTGCTTAAACTGTGTCCTTATCTTCAAGAGCACGAGTGTTTCCATTCAGCTCTGTGTTTCTTTGTTGGATAGGGGCTTTGTTCTGTTTTTAACATGTGATTCAAGAAATTTAGTGGTTGCATTTCCCGTTGCCGGGGAGATTTATGTTTACTTTTGAAGTAGCACAGTTGATAAGATTCTTAAAAGAGCAAATATCACAAATGCATTGCCTGTCTGTCTTTCCCTTACCTATGCTGTACTGTATGTACCTCTGATTTTTCTTTCTGTGCCCCCCCCGTTTTTTTAAGTCCTTCTTTGTTTTTTAGTTTATACTTAATGATATGTTCAACAAAGCTACTGAAATGCTGAAAGCAGTACTTGGTGAACTCTTTCTTCCAAATACTTTACAAAGATCTGAGATCTACAAGCACAACTTTAGTTTCTAAGAGGTTCCTAGAGAAGGGAACATTAAACATGTTAGTTTTTTTAGTATGTGGTTTTTATACTGCCTCCCCACATTCACAGTCACAAAATAGGGCAGATACTATTTTCTTAGTGCTGGACTGGTGATTTTAACAGCATGTGGACTTGAGGCCTGAGCTTACGACGTACTGTTGTTTTTTTTTTTTGTTTTTCTGCTTCAAGCAAATCTCTATGTGGGTTTTGATTTTGATTTGGTTTGGTTTTGGTCTTTTGTTTTCTGTTGGAGAAATACTGCTGGCAGTGGAATTAAGCTGCTTCAGAAATGGAAAATTCCAAAATAAAGATTAACACTTACGTATGTTGATAAGATGAATTCTGTGGATTTTAGAAAAAAATGGGATACCCCCAGCAAAACTAAAAAACCTATGTGAAAGTATGTGAAAGTGCTTGTAACATTAATTTGGCTAGATCAAATTGTCCTGATTGCTAATTTACTCTGAATATAAATGGCTATTGTCTTTTAAGCAGTGAAGTTTAGGTATGTTAAGTACGCAGGATTTAAAAGACTAAAAGTGCATGGTTCCCTATACAAGTCTTTTGTGCCATGTATATACTGATTAAGATGCTTTTCTTTGTGCAAGAAAAAAGGGAAGGGGGACATTATGTGATAGAGCTGAAAACTGTACAATAATGCAGATCTCAAAAGAGAAAAAAATGTGATTGGAGCAACTGCAGCTCTGGCACCTCAAGTGACTGACTGGAATCTGAGCCTTTACCAAAGCTATCTGTTGGATTTTGCACATCAAGTTGATTTTGCTTCTTGCTGTTGCACACTTAGGATGAAGGTAAAATTGCATTTTAAACTGTTCCACAACTGCCTCTCCTTCATACATCACTGGAGCAGAAACCTGACTCTTGAGCATTACAGCACAGGTTTTTACCACTTGAGCTATGGGACTGACAACCCTAATTGGTAGCAGGAGAAGACTTATTCCCTGAGGGCTGAAAAAGGAATATGCTGCTGGCGCCATGTGTTGAGCCTGGGTGTGGGGGGAGGTAAGGAATAAATGAGATAATTAGGAGTTTCTACTGTGTAATCTCCATGGAACTGGAAATATCAGTATTTCTCTTGCTAAGGTAGGAAATCGAGCAAAAATTGCTGTCAAATAACATTTTTAAAAAATTACTGTATTCCTGGGATTGGATCACAGAATGGTTTGTTCTGTTCCTGTGTACATTAGTGTAGTTTATTTGGTGGCTAGAAGTTGCACTCTGTCAGCATAAGCAAGCAGTAGCTGGCCAGGCTGTGGGGTATTCAGTCTTCAAGTTTCAGGTATCAGGCCTCATTTTGAATAGCTGCTGCTTTTGCCATGATCTATTTATACACTGTTCCTGAAAGCCAGGACTTTCTGGAGTGTGTGATCGCTTGTAACAGCAGAATTTTAGGCAGTACTGAGTTGCCACAGCTCCCTAGACAGGGAAAAAAAAAAAGAAAAAAGTTTTTTTATGGTATCGTGAATATTTGAGTGGGGAGTGAAGAATTCCAGCAAATAGCTAATCCAGGATTTTTATGTTTTTTTCTTTCTTTCTTTCTTTTTTTTTTTTTTAAATCTGCATGTTTCACGTTTCAGTAAAGAGTAGCAATTTCACATTTCACATGTTGTGAAGAGTAGCACTCTTCTCTCTTTCTCACATTCTAAAGATTCTTCTTTGTTAAATTTAGTGTGAAATAATGTTACTGAAACTTGACACTGTATACCTCTTTAATTCATTACCCTTAGTCCTTTCCTCTGTTGGAGGTGCGTATTAGATGTTGCTATTAGTTTGTCAGTCCCTTCTCCTTAACACGTTGATGTCTACAAAATAAATTAGGAGTCTGCTTCTCAAACTCTGCTTCAAAGTTGAAATTACCATTTTCCACTTTTCCCAATTTTATGTGGGTGTTTTAGTAGAGAAGATCTCCACATGCCTTATTTTAGCACATAAAGTGTTTCAGCCAGACCACAGGTCTGCTCCATAGATTGGTGTTGTCCAGAGATCCAAGTTCAGCCTTCGAGGGACCCACATGGGTCCCTTCATGGGATTTTAGTATGATTTTTGTCCTATTTAAGCTACTCAGAATGCTTCTATGTAATCTTCCAGTCCTGAGAGAGGGGAGAGACTGAGTATTTTCTTTTGCAGACCATGTTTTTATCCCAATTGTTTCATTGTTTTGCTCTAGCAATTGAGTTCTTAGCTGGAAGTTTCTTTTAATGAATTATTGTTGCAAAAAATTTGCTATAAATGATTTTGCTGCTGTTTCTTTTAAGGAAATCATTGGTAACTGTTAAACAATTATACTCACCTGTTAGGCTGTCTTTAAGATTGCTGGGAAACTGAAAATAGTTACCACTATCTTTGAAGAGAAATCTTGTCTAACAGTACAACGTAGCAGAAAAATAAGGAAACAAGTTGGATAAGTGCTGAAAGGAGTTTCCATCTTTAATTTTCATTTAGAAAAGTTGAAGGTGGTTGGTTGTTTTTTCTTCGTTCTTGTTTTTGTTTGGTTTTTTTTAAATGATTTCAGTCCATTCATAACTTTGTTTAAAAGCCTCTTGTACTCCACTCTGCTCTTGCCTGTTGAAGTAAATTGCTACATCAACAAGGTAATCTGACACACAAATGCCTGATATTTCAAATTGGGTAATAAAGATTAGGTATGGGCCCTTACTACATACCTATAGTCTGTTTTATGAACTTATTGCAAGTTCTGTTATCGTATATTTATTTAACATGTTTTGTTTTCATTTAAGATAGCACTTCAGAAGACGAAAAGAACCCAAAGAGACTATGTTCAGCTTCTTCCGAAAAAGTCAAGATTCAAAGAAAGTTACAGTGCCAGAGAGAGAAGCAGATGGATTTGTTATCGTGGGTAAGTGGTGCTTCTGTATGAAGTGATTCCTTTATCTTTGAAATTTTGATCTTGAAATTTCTTTGAGATGCTTAGACTAAATGAAATGTTAAGAGAAGCCATGATAAAAATTGTTCAGTATTCTTACTTTTCCTGACAAAGTTAATTTTCCTAGTCTGCTCATTTGGACCAAATAGCTGAATTTTTATTTATATAGGTCTGAACTCATATTCAGGAGCACTGAAAATGTAGTTTCTTGTTTTCCTTTCATGCTGTGAGTGGGGAGAAGTTACATCCTTAAAAAACAAGAAAGGTCAAAGTTTAGGCTTCTAGCTTTATGATTAGAGTTTTGGGAAGGAAATATCTTACTGCAGTTGTTAAAGGACTGGCTTTTATTCAGGTTCTTTTCATTTTGCTCCCGGACTTTTTATATTAGAAGCCAAGAAGTGCCTATGCATTTCTGGTCATGGTGAATGTAGGTGCTCTGTCTCAGAATATGACTCTTAGTTTGATAAAAATTAAGCAGTTTAGGGTTTTCAAAGTCTTCTTGTAATTCAAAAACTAATCTGAAGGATACATGCCTGGGAACTGGATAAATTTGGAGCTTTGATCAAGTTCTTTCACAGTTTTGCTAGTTGGCTTAAGTGTGCAGATGAGAAAAAAATTATTGCTGTTACACTGAAACTGATCTTTTTCTTTTTTTTCTCTTTTGACAATTTGTTTTCGTCCTTGTGAATCTCTCATCATCAATATTCAACTTCTGCTGCTCTGATTTACTGACTTGTTTTTATCAGGAATCTCATGGTGTTTCTCTGTTTAAGTGTTATCTCTTCTTGATCATTTTCAAGTCCCAAAAGCCACTAGATCATCAAAGTCTAACAGTATGAGAGACTATTGGAGTCTTTCCTAAGGAGAACTCAGATTTTTGGCAAAAGTTCTCCATTTAAACAAATCTGTTTTACATCTGTGACTGTGTTGTCATGCTTAGTGGCTGCCTTCCACTAGGTTTTGTTCACCTGCAGCAGTTTTGATGGCTGCATCAAGTCACTCCAGCATTTGCATTGTGGAAGGGTCAAAGGAGACATATCATCATCCCCAAAAAGTCTGGAGACCATTTAGCATTTCATTTGGTGTAATAGGCAGAATTATGCACCCAAATGTTCCTATGTCCCACAGTTGCTGGTCCTGATTCTGCATTCAATTTAGCTTAATTCCTTTTTCCTGAGATGCTGTCAGTGACTATTTAAACTTTGTTCACACAAATTCACATAAAATTAATCTGTTAAATGTAAACTTAAGAACTATCAGATTTTTTGAGTCTTCTCTTTCTAAAATTTATTATTATTTCGTTGCTCAGACAGAAGTTAATTTAGCTGCCTGCAGTGAAATGGATTGTACTGGGTGGAAGGGCTGCCATCAGCCTTATCAATGTAGCATATCAGTGTCTTGCAAGACAAATGTAGTTGCAGAATTATGGCTCAGGACTTAAATAGATATTTATCTGAAAGGGGTGTTTTTGTCTAGGAGTAGTGTCAGTAGGAACAAAAAAACACCCAAACCACATCACTTAGCCATTCTTTTAGTTACTATTTTGTTACTTATATGGAATGTTTTGAAGCTTTTCTAAACTGGTATAAAATATTCTGTAAATCCAATAGTAAATATCTTTAATACATCTCAGTAGCAGATTTCTAGGACCATGAGTGTGAACACCACTGTGGGCAGTGAACACTCTTAGAGGGAGTGAGAATTTAATTTCTTATGTTTAAAGTTGATTCTTAAACCCAGTCTTTTATTCAGAGCATATAAGAACAAAAAACCTATTTCGCTGGGATTCTGTGGCCATGGAGGAATCTTTCTGTATCACTTGATATTTGAAAAAGGGAGAAAAAAATTGAATGCTTTACTGAAAAAGCTCCATCACAGCTATTGCTCTGTCAAATCCTGATAATATTTTTTTTTCTTTTCATAACTTCTCCAAGATCTGTTATGAATTGCTCTATTTGAAATCTATTTAATCTATTTGAAACCTGTCCTTGTAAAGTATCAATGCATTTGGGAATTCAATGTCTGACTAGGAAGGTGACTCATAAAAACACCAGAATCAACAAAATGAATTTTGCATCCTAGGAACTGAAAGAAATTCTCTATTTTAGCTTTGGAGGCAAATATTACATGTGTGGGAGTCAAGAAAAAATAATTTGTAATTCCTTCTCTACAAAATAAATAATAAAATATAATTTCCTACCAGAAACTAAAGCATTTTTATGTCTAACTGCCAGTTCACTTATTTTCTGGGTACTGGTCATCTCATCTCTTCATGAAGCTGTAAAAGTGGTCCTTGTTCTGTAACTATTCAGAACTATTACTTGAAATGGGAAAAGAAGCTTATGAAATAGGCATAACACAAGCAGTTGGTTTTGATGAGTGAATCAAATGCAGAAATATGGAAAAATGTTTCAGAGGTTTCCCTGATCATCACAAATTGTTTTTAATGTTAACATTCTGAAAGCCAGAATTTAGAAAACAATCTTGGAGAGTAGTAGTTCTTAAGGAATTTCTCACGTTTTGTGGCTTTTGTAATATAAATTCCAACCTACCATTCATTCCTACTGTTGCAAGCCATAGAGAAAAATACAAGTTTAATGCTAGCATTTTGGTTTGGCACACAGCTAAAAATCTCCCAGCAATCTCAAAGAGCCAAGTGTCTTGTAGTCCTAATCTCAGTCTAAGATCAGGAATTGAAAAACTGAGACAGCAATGCTGCTTCCCATATGTGTTTGGCAAGACAGCCAGAAACTCTGCAAACATCCCCATGGTGCTGATGGCTCTACTGGGGTGGGTGGTGAGTGTTTTCCTTGAAGCAACTGAAAAATCATAGAACTGTAGAATGGGTTGGAAGGCACCTTTAAAGATCATTTTGTCCAACCTGCCTCCATGAGCATGAACATCTTCCAATAAATCTTATTGTTCAAAACTCTGTTCAGCCTGACTTTGAACACAACTTTTCTGGGCAGCCTATTCCAGTGTGTCATCACCCTCATAATTTAAAAATCGTATAAATAAAAAGTTTAAGAGCCCAATGTGCAAGATCTTGTTTAGTTTTCCAGACAAAATTGCATTAAGGCAGTGTGAGGGAGCAGGCAGGTGAGCCTGCAGCTGAGTGAGGATGCCAAGAGTGCAGGGGCTCAGGCAGAAACCTCTCAGAGGAGCAGTGCAGTCCCACACTCCCACACCACAGCTCTGGGGACTGTGACTGGGGACAGCTGAGACTGTGACTGCCAGACTGTGCAGGGATTCGGCACATCTGAGGCCAGGCCAGGAAGCTGGGTCAGAGGGCTGTGGCCACCCAGGTCCCCAGACATCCCTGCAGGTGCTTTTGGCAAGGACCAGGAAATGAGGTATCTCCTGCAGCCCTTTGCCTGGCCCCTGATGGATGTGCTCAGCCTGTGCCATGTCTGTGCTGGCCATGGGCACTGAGAGCCCAAGCCCTGGAGCTGGGAAGGGGCTGGGCAACCAGGAGGGTTGTGTTGTCTCTCCCTGTGTATGCAGCCAGCACAGTTCTCTGAGGAACTCTTGATCTGGTCCTTTGACCACGCCTCAGTTCAAGGCTTTGTGTACTTCTGATTTGTGATTTAAAGGCCAGACTGTCCCATGGATTTAAGAGTTGTTGGGTTTTGTTTGATTTTCTCTCAGGGATATTTTTATCTGTTGTGTATTGCAGTGGAGTAAATGGTTTGGAGAAGCAACTCAGTCGTATGTGCTGACAAACCTGATTTTTAAACATATTTAACTTCTGTTTCTCCCCTGAACATAGGACAGCTTTGTCTTTCGATTTTTTATAGGTAGATTAACATGGGCTTTCAATACTGACCAAGGGCTGTCATTTCAGAGCTCTGCTCTCAGCCTCAGGAGCAGACCTTTTAACAAGTGGGAGGGAGTATTGGTACTTACAGAGAGCATTAAAGTATCACCCAAAGGTTGTTTTTTGGGATTCAGTGATTTTGTTATAAAGTTTTTCCACAAGTAAGAACCTAAGGAAAAGTGAACAGGCACGTGATTCTCATCGAAGTAGAGTGACTGTCACAGGTACAGGGAGGCTGTGGCCATGATAAGAAAGTTTGGCAGAAATTTTGTACTGAATATACACTTCTGCATTGTGAACCTCCATTCTTCCTACTGTGCTTTCCTATATGCATCTAGGAAGGCCATCTAGAATTTATGAGCAAATTTTGGATTAATACTATTTGTTAATATTTCTCACTGTTGGAGCAAGCATGATTTTTGCCTATCAAGTTTTCTCTTAATAGAAAATAAGTCATAAACCTAAGAAATTAAGTGTTTTGAAATCTCTTCCAAAGAAATAGAAGGATCTGTGATATTTAAATGAATCTTGGATTTGTTTAATTAACCAGTGTCCCTTCTGTTTCAATGATGATGTCTGAAGAAAAGAAACTCCACAGAGCAAATGTGTTCAGGCTTGTGGCAGCATCTAAAATGTCACAGAAAAGGAACTATTGTTTTTCATCCTATGAGATGAAATACAGTATAAGGCAATTATTTCTTTCTTATTAAAAATGTAGAAAAGAGCTGGTACTAATATAATGTAGAAAATTTGAGAACTTTTGGTGAGAAGTGGGATGTTGTTGAATCCATTATTACAACGTGCAGAGACAAAGTCAGGAACAAAGCAGACTGCAAAAAGAATGCACAAGGAGTTTGATAAATTATGGTGGATACTAGCAGATATTATTATCTTGAAATTTTGGTGGTCAGGTATAACTTACTCTTTTAAATTAATCTCAGCAAGGCATTTGAACTCAGGCTTTATTTCAAATGAGATGCTTGAACCTTCCTCTGATGTATTCAGTATCTACATTGTTGAGTTAAATCAATGTTATAATTCCTTCTTACGGGATCATCCTATCTATAGGCTGGAGTATCATCACTCATCTGTGAAACTGTGAAAAATGTGATTTACATCCAAATGAATGTTTCCTTTTGTTAACTGCAGTTATATTGCAGAAGAACATTCTTAACAACTGGGAAATCTTCTGTACTGAAGATACAAAAAAATAAAATAATCAACCCAAGTCAACCTTTAATCCTGGAAGTCTTGACTGTTTTTCCAAAGAACAATTTTACATATACTTGTTCCTCTCCAAACTGCAGTTTCTGTTTTGCCATGAATTTACTCTGCATGCAGATAGTTTTCTGGGTTACTTTGGATAAAGTGCATATTTGAATTAAGGGACATCCTACTGTTACACAACATGAAAAAGGCCTTACAATAGGATCCTTGCTGTTTCCATATTGATCTCACTAGTATAGATCTCTACATGTATTTTTTAAGAGCTCCTTAAATGTTTGGCTCTGAGAGAAATGTATATATGTATAACTTTTCTGGAGTGAATCTGTTATGAAAGGAAAATTTAATATACTGATACTCCTGAAACAAAGGACTACCCCCATACTAGTTTATTACTATAAATCAAATACTTTTCTGCTTTATCCGTCTGCATAGACACCTCAAAGATTAAATGCATCAAGAGATTTGTAAAATCTTAGTGTTATTGCTGCTGTTTGTTTTCTAGGAGTTAGTAAGTGTAGTAAGTCCCTGAAAATGTCTACATTGCTTTTTCATTAATATTTAAGGAGTTTTTGAGTGCTGCTAGTAAGGAAGTAAGGAAGGTTGGGCTGCTGCAGTGTTTTAAAATATACTATTACATTAAAGAAGCCTACAAGGCATTGTGCCAGTTGGAAAAAAAGCAGTGTCTCAATGTCCTTTCATTTTCTGCATCAATGGACTTACATTGCCTAATTTTTATATAACAAGAAGTGCTTGTGTAGTTATTTCCAACCTTACAGTTTTCGAATAACCGAGCTACTGGTTTTTATGGTGTTTGAGGTTAAAATATTTAATATCAACTTTATAATAATCTGAGATTTGGGGATATCTTAATATTTTATACATATCAACCTGTTCTACTGTAAGTGAAGACTTAGAAGTTACTAAGTATTTAAAGTGACCTGTTCCCTGAAGTGCTGCTATATGATTTTTGTACTTAAAAACCACAGTAGCTCATCTGGGCATTGAATTTTGCAGCCAGAATTTATTAAAAAGGGAGGTGGAGGAATTCAGAAGAAACAGTCCTCTCCTGTTACCGATCCTTAGTTGCATAAGGAGGTAATTTCTCCACTTCATTCAGTGATGGAGTCAAACTAATCCTCTTTGGGACTAATTTTGCACAAAAACAACCTGCTGTTTCCAGTGGTGCCGCTAGATGGGGATTTCCCTCGGATTCAGGGCTCGCAGGGCTTTGCTCTCCCCCTTTCACACACAAAAGTGCAGTAGTAGTAATTATCAGTGCACCATTTGATTAGACTGTAGGTTTTCAAGAGATTTATAAAAAGCTTTTTAAAGCCTAATATCAAATCTATAATGACATTCCAGCCTAATAAAAACAATGAAGCTTGAAATGTTGACAGCATGTATCTAGATGTTGGCTTGTAATTCGTTCCAAACAGATCTGTTGAGGCCCATGTGGGACCTAAATAACACAAAGAAGTAAATTTGCATATTTTACAGCAGGGGGAAAAAACAGAATGCAAAAACATGAATAATTAGGAGCACAAGCTTCATGCTATATTAATACTGTTGAAAAGCATGTGTTGATTGTATTCTGAAAGCCAGTAGTGATTTGGTTGAGTGAACTCAGTCAGCATCTCTTATGCAGATTAAAGGATCTGGGTTACAGAACAACTGAAATTCATTGTTTTGCTCTATAAGGAGGTATATTTCTTAAAGGAAATGCTTTTTTCCCCTCTTGGATTCTATACAGCAGAAGGAATCTTTCTCTTTAATGCCTCATCAAAGTATGTTTTTGTTGACAAATGACTGTGCATTTCTTTATTTACTTGTACACCTCTACATTTTAAAAACAGTTCTTTCAGCTACAAATCAAATGTTAGTATATTTAGCACTTTAGTATACATGACCTACTTCCTTTTCACTCCACATAATTTCTCTTCCTTTTGCTTTCTAGGGCTTGAGCCACTGGAACATATTCATGTTGCTTTCATGCTATGAATTTGATTCTTTTTAAATTTGCAGAAAATGCCCTTCTCAAAGTATTAGCATATGGACTCTTTTGAATTGGAATATTGTGAATGGTTGTGTTGGCTTCTGTTGATTGTAACATAAGACGTGTAGCATAGTATTTATGAAAGAAAAGGTTATTTACTTAAAAATCATAAATATTATCAAAAGTGATTTATTGTTTGCTGTGGCTGAATATTGTCTTGGCCCCTTAACTCACAACTATCTTAAAAAGTTACCTGGTTTTGCCCATGGACTCAAGGGAGGAGAAAAGAAAGAAAATGAAGACTCCTTGTTTAACTTGTTTTAATGCTGGCAAGAAAGAATTATGTGCTGCTGTATCAGACAGCTTTATTTTGGGGCTTTAAGAGATAAAAATTCACAGAACCAAACACTTCCATTCTGTCTATTAAGCACATCTTCTTAATTTGCATAACCAAAGGAAGAAAATGGTAAAATGTAGCAGTCTTTTTAGAAGTTGATGTAATTGTAAGAGGTTAAAGAGGCATCTGGCAAAAGGTTGTTTTGAGGTCACACATGCATCTGGCAGTTTGCTGCCAGCTCTCTAAGAAAATATTGGTTGGAGTTGCACTCCTGTTTTTCATATTAACTGCCTTCAGTCTTGATGTATAATAGTCACTTTCTACAACCCAGGTCTTCAAAGTGCTCCTCAGAGGTTTGGTCCTACTGATTTTAATTTTTGAAAATACTGATGGAAGTAGAATATGCTTAAGTAAGAAAATCCTTTTTTATGCTAGAAATTTTTTCTTAGAAAAGATGAAGATATTTTTGGACATGACTGGTCTACAGTGATGTGTTTACATTGTTGAGATTGTATTTTTTAACCTTTCTTATAGTAGGGTGATAATTTTTGACACCTGGCTTCTGGCAGTTTTGCTCCAGTATGTAGAAGTTCACTCTCTAGTAGCAGTCATAGTCTATTGGCCTATATAGCATTCTTAAAGCAATTTGAAGTTGAAATATAAGAAAGGAAAATATGTATTGCTTATTGTAAAACAGAGTAAAACCAGTAAAATATAGTATGAAAATAAATAAATAAAAACTTTTTTTCCCAGAACATGCTGGTAATTAAATCACTTTTAGAATTAAAAGTTTCTTTGCTTTAAGATGCAAAGAAATTGTTCAGGGTATGAGAACATATTTTTAGGCCAAGGCTGATTTGCCTATATATAGTGGACTTATAGCTAGGGCTAACTGAAAAACAGGAGGTGAAAAATGTGTTGCAGGAGCACAAGTTGCTGTTCTGGCAAGTGATAAATTCAGGTTGAAGTCCATCTTTCAGCATAGATGATCATTTCTTGCAAAGAGAGCCTTAGTCATTAGCTCATGCAATCACTGCTTGTCGGGTTGGAATCATTCAGACTTCTACAGATGTTAATCAGTGTTAATTTTCTCGGAAGGAAATGTTATATTGAACTGATTTTACATACACCCCTCCCTATCGTGGCAAATAAATGTTTTTGTACTTTTTTTTTTTCCAGTGGGAGAAGAAAAAATTACTTTTCCAAATATACACTGTCTTGTTTATTTTTAATTAGATATTATAAAGAACTCAAGAAGGTTATGTTCTATGTTTTACAAGTGCTTCAAATCAGTCATGTCATAGGCCTCAATGTGAGATAGTAATGTAAGTGTAAGACTTTTCCTTATGAGATGAAAGATGGCTTGTCACCTTGTCCATAAAGATGTGTTTTTCTTTAGCTGCTCCGTCTTGATGTACTAGTTGAGTACATTTCAGTCAGGACAGATAAATTAAGGGATTTAGGGCATTTATCCATTCATTTGTTTTGCATTTCAGTGCTATTTCATCTGTGTTTGCCATGACACATCTTTGGAGGGTTCCAAAGATATAATCTCAGCCTTTACATAATGCTTTTCTCCACAAAGGAGGGTTGTGCGGACAACAATGAAATTTTGTCTCTTCCTTCAGTCAAAAAGAAGCATTTGCTCGCAGCATTGACCATGGCCTGCTGGGGAAATTATGCAGAAATCATTATTTTCTGCCATGATCATTTAACTTTGTTCTTTTTATATCTTTTAGGAAATCTCCACTAATTTTAGTAAATTAGTGCTATTTCCATTGTCATGGGGCTATCCTACATGACAGTAAAAAATAAAGAAGAATACAAATACCTCCTAGGAGCAGTATTTCCTTCTTGTTTTTGTCAGGTTGTCTGGGTGAAGTTAGGGGACTATGGATTAGGTGGACATGGATTTGGTGTTTTGTCTATAAGAATACAAATACAAACTGTAGGGAGATATCTCACAACTGGAAGTATTGAGTTGTCAGGGGTGAGGCTCATTGTCAATGGTGAGGCTCATTTGTTTTGGTGGTTTGGTTCA
The DNA here is from genome assembly GCA_025920805.1 of Petroica traversi. Lineage (NCBI taxonomy): Eukaryota > Metazoa > Chordata > Aves > Passeriformes > Petroicidae > Petroica > Petroica traversi. Next base: position 24,223,002 of record JAHLSL010000022.1, read on the forward strand.
TTGTGGGCTTTTTGTGGTTTTTTGTCTTTCAGTTACTCCCAGATTAAAGATGAGCAGGTAACAGCCATGTGCAATACACACTTTTTTCCAATTAAATCAGGCAAGCTTCCTTAAAATGATCCAAAGTCACAGACCTTTCCTGGAACAAACCAAACCAAATAAAAAAAGATTCTTGCAGTTAGACTGTATCATTTAGAATCTCTTTTTGCTGAGATCTGTCTGGACCAGCAGTATACTGCAGTTGTTCAGGATTTAAGCGCATAGTTCACTCCCAGGTGAATAAGGGAGAGATAAACAATTTAAAACCCATTAGATTAATTTTTGTCCTTATTCCAGTTGGTATGAAACTTCGGGGTTTTTGAAAGGGACTAAATGGAACTTTATGGCTATTTCTTTGGCATTTTATCTTTGAGTGGGAGCTTCCCTACCTGATTTCTTCTGAATTATTTCATCCTTAGGTCTTGCAGTAGGGCAGGACTAGAGAAGACCTGATTTACAAAAGAATTAGAAAAGCAATTGTAGCAGAAAACATGCAATATTATCTTTAAAAGATGGATATTACATACACATACCAATACGCCCTTCATTAGGAGGCAGACTTGTGGTGAGAATTTTCTTTTACTAACCCACAAGGAGCTTTCATGAGATCTAAATACTGACTCCAGCTGAATATAAACTTCAGTTGGATATACCAGCTCTTACGAAAATTTACTTCTACTTTACCACTGAGCAACCCAAAGGTGAGACCCAGAAAAGAACAAGTAGTAGTTTTCAACTTATGCATTGTGTTTTTAAAAAATAGGAAAGAGCGAACCCAGAAGTAGAACTAAGCATCTCTGAAATTTAGTTTACAAAATGTGTTAAGAGCATATTTGCCTAAAATGATCTACTTGAAATAGCAGAGACCAGCAATAAACTTGAATTCTTGGTATGCTCTGGAGCTGACGTGTCTAAATCAAAGCACCATACCTCAAGCACATCTGTCCACTTGATTCAAAACCAAAAGCTGAAGTTACAGCATGTTCTTCTTGAAATATGTTTGGTGTGTATTTGTACTTATTCAAGCATTCATCTGAGAAGTGAGAGCTCTCAGCTCGAGTTCTGCATGGGCTTAGTGCGGTCAGATGCACATCTTCCAGCATTGAAGTCTAAAAGTCCAGTGTGAGGGCTGCCAGTGTTTATATTGTCTGCACAGAGGTTCTACTTCAATAATGCAGCTTCTCTGATACAGCTTGAGTCATTGAACCTCAGTGGCCTGTGAGTAAGAAAACGGGAATATTGATCTCTGCTCCCTAGCCCATGTGTGTGGTGGATTTGTGCTTTTTTTATTTCTTAAAATGAAATGACTAAAGCTTTTAAGAAACAAATCAGCACAAAGAGACAGAATGTGTTGCCAACTTCTAGGCATCAGGCTCAGACTTGTTTTGATTTGTTTTACCTCTGTCCCAGGCAACCTTTTTTTTTTTTGGGGTGAACCAGTTCCAGCTTCAAAAGGAAGGGGAGAAAGGTTCCCAAGCAAATTAAAGTGTAGCTGACAGAGGGAGCTCCCTGTGGGAGCCTGGAGTCCGAATATCATCAGACTATAGGGACCAGATTTCAGGTCCATTGTTTCTTGAATGGGCTGGTTTAGAGAGTGAGGGTAAAAGCAGGATCTGCTCTCCTTTTCCCTGGAAATTAAAACATGAGGAATGTGCCCATTATGCCTGAAACATGCAACAGGAGATGTGAGGGGAGACATGAGTTAAGCTGCTTCCCAATCAGATCCAGGACACTGGTGCAGAAGTGACAGCTAATGAATTTAGATTCCTAACGCATTTTGTGGCTTCTAAGACAGCTGCTTTCTTAGAGTATTGTTTCAAGTATGCCTTTGTAGGCCTCCTGCCCATTCTAATCTTGTTGATAGTAAAATGTGTGTACTGTGTGAAGATGAGTCGTGCTTTGTTATAATATGCTTTTCATTTAAAGTAGCATAAACAGCCGTCAAATTCTGTACTTACAAGTCTTTGCTATTGCACTAAAGTACATTTTTAGGAGTATTAAGAAATGTTTAAAACAAAGAAGGGAGCAAAATAATTCAGCATCATACTTTTGGGTGACATTCAGCTTGTCACAGCCATGAATGCATTCATTAGCTGTCAAAATTTGATTTTAAAAAGCCCTACTTTGTTGCTGGACAGTGTGTTGCAGGCACAGCTGTTTGGCGGAAGAGGGTGCATTTTGTTTGTGCATATTCCTTCTGCCGGCTTTGTGATCCCGTGGGCAGGGGCTCCTGGCCCTCCCAGGGGGCTGACAATGCTGGCTGGTAAAAGAAATGGGATCTTGTTCTGTGTAAAGTAATAGAATCACAGGATATGCAGACTGGGAAGAGAGCCACAAAGATCGAGTCCAAATCCTGGTCCTGCACAGAGTTGCACCGTGTGCCTGAGAGCATTGTCCAAATATTTCTGGAACTCTGTAAGCCATGGTGCTGTGACCACTTCCCTGGGGAGCCTGGTCCAGAGCCAGTTACCCTCTGAGTGAAGAGGCTTTGTCTAATATCCAACCTAAACCACCCCTGACACAACTTCAGGCCGTTCCTATGGGTCCTGTCACTGGTCACCAGACAGAAGAGATCGGTGCCTGCCCCTCCTCTTCCCTTCCAGAGGAAATGGCAGCCTGCAGTGAGGTCTCCCCTCAGTCTCCTCCTCTCCAGGCTGAACAGACCAAGTGACCTCAGCCACTCCTCACATGGCTTCCCCTCAAGGCCCTTCACAATCTCTGTTGCCCTGCTTTGGACACCCTCTAACAGCTTAATGTATTTTTTATATTGTGGCACCCAAAGCTGCACACAGTATGCAAGGTGAGGCTGCCCCAGTGCAGAGCAGAGCAGGACAATCTCCTCCCTTGCCTGGCTGGTGTTGTTGTGCCTGATGCCCTCCAGGACACATTTGGCCCTCCTGGCTGCCAGGGCACTGCTGACTCACATTTAACTTTCTGTCAACCAGGACCCCCAGGTCCCTTTCTGTGGCACTGCTGTTCAGCCTCTCATTCCCCAGTCTGGCTGTGCATTCAGAGTTGCCCCAGCCCAAGTGCAGAATCTGGCACTTTCCCTTGTTAAATTTCATACAGTTATTGATTGCCCTGTTCTGTAATTTGTTGAAGTCTCTTTGCAGGGCAGCTCTGCCTTGGAGGGGTCAACAGCTCCTCCCAGCTTTGTATCCTCTGCAAACTTGCTTAATATCCTTTCAAGTCTTGTGTCCAAGTCTTTAATGAAGATGTTGAAGAGCACAGGGCCAAGGATGGAGCCCTGCAGAGCCCCACTGGTGACAGGTCACCAGTCTGATGCCTCCCTGTTCAGTGTAACCCTTTGTGCCTGACCCTTGGGCCAGCTCCTCACACATTGCATGATGTGTTTATCCAGCTTAATGCTGGACATTTTCTCTAGAAGGATCCTGTAGGAGAGACAGTGTTGAAAGCTTTTCTGAAATCCAAAAAACTTACCTGATCAACTAGGTAAAGTAAAACTTTATAGAATAGTAAAAGCTCTCCAGTACATTTGATTCTGATTTCAGGTTTGATTGTAAGAAGTCACTATGAACTTCAGATTAAACGTTCTTAAAATTTTATTTACCTGCATATTGCTTTTTTTTGAAACCTGTCCACAGTACTGCTGTGGAAATTGGTTTAAATTTGTTCAGGGCCATAGTCCATTAGTGTTTGTCTTGTCTTTATCCTTATACTTCTGAGCTAATTTGTCTTGCAATGTTTGGGGTTTTTTTCAGTCTTCTGTTTTAAAACAAAAAGGCAAAGCTTTTTATTTATTTTCTTATTTAATATTATTATTAACACTCCCCTCCCCCTCAGTTTCTCATTATATCTTTTACTGGTAAAGCAGTACAGGCTCATACCTGCTTAATGTCAGCAGGTATCTTTCAGCTGCACATCTTGCATACTGACCTTCGTAACAGATACTCTTGAGCAAGAAATGTTTTCTTTTCTATTTGATGAATCAGATGTAAATCGAAGGATGTCTGTGTTATTCTTTTGTGTTCTTATTTCAGAAGGTGTTATGGCTGTAAGTGGTCTTGTCTACTACTTCTTTTCTCTCTTTTTTCCTACACTTTCCCTTGGGTCCAGTGAAACTTCTGAATCCTCTGGGTTTATATTTCTTTAAGTCTTCAGCACATTCCTGGCAGCATAAGCCATCTGTTTGCTTACATTCTGTAGCTAAAGTCAATGAACTTCTTGTGCAGGGAATGAATTATGAAGTTAAGACATTTCTGGTGAGAACATGTCTAGGCACTTTTGATCTTGACTCTGGAGATCCGGCTTAACACAGGGTACAAATGAACAAACTCTTAGAGGCTTTTGCTTTAAACCTTTTATTTCCATTCTGCTCCTGCTATTTCCATTCTACTACTGATGACTTTCCTTGTGTAGACCCTCTGTTACCTTTGCCAAAGAAAGACTGACCAACACTTAGTTTTGTTATCTGTCTGTGTGACTTTAAGTGGCATAAGTGCTCTGATGTGATACCTGCAGTGTAAAGGACCAGCTGATTGATGAAGTGTTTCAGGAGTCCAGTCTATTCTGCCCTTTTGAGAGGACTGAACCCTGTACTGCACTGACATGCTGCAAGCAGATGGTGATAGCTGATGTACTGTGGGGATATTCTTTGACTTCTGCTTTTACTTTTACTTTATGTAGGCTTTTTATTACTGTGAAACCACCCAAAAGAAGAGAACCAGGGTCAAAAAAAAGCTGATGGTTTCAGAGGTCAGGATTTTAAGTGTATTATTTAGATAACTAAATAGATATATTCTATATAAACTGCCTCCAGAAATCATCTGAAGGTCAGAACAAAATGTTACATGGTCCTTTTCCTTCTTTCTTCTCTCCAAATCAACAGCTTCCAACTAGAACTCATATTATGAATTATAAATTGAATTATGTGTATGAAACCTAGTTATGAAGTACAATGTGCAGGTAAACAGGATAAGTAATGTGACCTCTCTTGCTTTAGAAACATGCTGAAATGCTAGTCAAGCAGAAGCAGAAATCCCCTGAAGTGTATTTTCTTTGGCCATTTGTTAAAATTCTGTCTACCTTTAGATATTCCTTGCTTCTGACATACTTATTATCAAAAGACAGAAGAGTTTCAGCTTGTACACTTAATGGACAAAGAGGTATCCCAAGGATGAGCTTTCTGTATTCTTACACTCCCCATACTCTGGTAAAAAATAGTACTTTTTTTTTTTTTTTTACATAAATACAGTATGAAGGAGCAGGACTGTGGATGGGGGAGGCTTTGCTATATTTTACCTTATTGTAAACTGAATGTCTGGTTACCATTCTTTCCCCTATAAGTTCCATCTGTATTTTAGCATGGGGAGGTCAACTTGTCTTTCCCCCCCCCGCTTACACAATGGAACATAAACACTAGACAGTGGAATTGATTCTTAGAGAACACTACTAAAACTTTATTGCAGGTACATCACCTGCTTCTGAACAAAATATTTCTAGCAATCCATATGTATGTTCTTTTCTGTTGCCAATTAATTGCCAATTCACTTTCTGAACAGTGAACTGAAATAATAGCTTGAATTAAAATAATTGCGTGCAGTGGAGATAAATTTGGTTTAATATTAAAGTGGAAAAGTTTCAAAGATAAATGTGGGGTTAACAAGTGAAGCAGAGCTCACAGTTCTTGACTTTTTCCTGTGATATCTTCTAAGGGTAGGATTCTCTAGCAGTCAAATAACAGGAAAAAGCTGCAAAAAAGGACTGAATATCTGGTTTGGTCTTATAGCACCATTTAATTCTTGTATCCTGCTATTCTTCTTCAATGAGAAAATTCCAGGATGGAGTCAGGTGTGTCAGCATCTTCCACAATCATGCCCTCTTGACAAAGAGGAATTTCAGGATGTTAAACATTGCGTATGATGGAACCATTGCAACTAAACCTGCTGTTAATGGCTTAGAACATGAGAGGAAATGGGAGAGGCACCAAATATGTCTTTGATTTACCTTTGAGCTAACTGATTTCAGGTGGCCTGTCTAGTAGGTTTGTTTGTCCATGTAAATTAGAGTGCCCTTTTGGCCCCAAAGCTAACAAATTTTAAAACGAAGAGGTAGACACATAGAAAAAGCGTATCTTATCAAGACATGTAGACAGTATTAGCTATCCCTGTTCAAAATTCAACTTCTGTTGTTCATAAGAGTTACATCTCATGGAAACCAATAGCTTTTGGCCAGTTTCCAGACACGTGGGGTAAACTTTAGGTTATAATTATGCTTTACAGGTTCTTTTAATTAAAAAAAGAATTAAAAATAACCTCATGTTGACCACAATTTACTCGTGACTAAGTGTTTTCCTGAAAACAAATATTGTACCAATGTGAAAATTTCGTTCTTAAGAAAGTGAACCTGATCTTTAGGAGTTCTTTAATGTGAATGAATTTCACAGAGATATATGACTATCTGTTCAAATTCTTGGTTTTAAGATTTGACCACAGTAAAGTTTTCTTTTTGTGTGTAAGCTGAAAGCAATGATAGTCTACTTAGGAGTATGTTAACCTGTTATTTTTTGCACTGGATGAACGCTGAAAGTTGATGACATGTATTTTGTATGCAGCTGTCTGTGCATTTTCAATATAGGAGGAAATACAATCAGTTCAGCATGACTGGATTACTATATATAGTTCTAGAAAATACCTTCATTTCCTCTCCAAATTTATTTTTGTCATATGCCTTACTGACTGTAACATATGATGTAACCAAAAGTGGACTGTTATATTTTTATTTTTAAAATGCAATGTTAGAACACAGAGTGGTGTCCATATTTGAGAAACAGAACTATAAAAGAGAGCCCACCTTATGAAAGCGTTTTGGGCATGGTCTGCTCTTTTGTTTTAGGGAGGCAAGGAATTTAATAATTGCAGAGAATAGTGATGAAAGCAAGAATGCAATATATTTTTGTGCTAAACCCATAAAAAGTTATTTTGGGAACTATGCAGTACATTTCTGCATTAATAGGAAAAATTAAAGATTTCAGTCCTCATTTTTGTCCTTCTAGTGGAAGCTAATTAGATAAAAACTATTTTACAGTAGTTCTAACTTAATATTCATTTTTAGGTGAAAAATGGAAATTTTAAAGAGGGTAGTTACGCTTTCTCTGTATCATCATCAGCTAAACTAGTATGATTTGCTCTCGTCTGACTAGGTATGAAAATGATGCATTTTATTAGTCAGGTAAGCACAGGCTGCAGTAACTCACCATGCAAAACGTGCATAAGGAAAGGAAAAGCACCTTCCAAAAATGCTCATTCCATTACAAGCAAACCCCATAGGGCCTGCTCTGCTATGGCTTTCCTGCTCACTTTCCTTAGCCCTGCTCCCTTACCCTCTTTTAGTCCCATCTCTTCTCCCAGCAAGGAATGGCATTTCCAGGACTAGCTGGCCTGCTGGTCCAAAGCCAGGTAGCCAGCACACAGGACAGTGCCACCCCCAGATAAACCTAAGGCAGCACTTGGGTCTGGCCCTGCTGGGTAGCAGCTGATTCCAGAGGCTGCTCACAGGCCTGTAACCCGTGGTTGAGCTGATCTGGTTTAGGGACTTGGTTGAAGCTTAATTGACACAGGCCAATGATCACAAAAGTTATTAATGAATAACAAAGGGAAACACACAGACCATCCAACTAAAAAGCCTTCCTTTTTTTTTTTTTTTTTTAAGAAATTTTAGTTGTGTGCTGCTTGGTTTTATAAAGAATAATCAAGTCTATAATTGCCTCTGTGTCACTAAGAAAGTAACTTTCAGGAGAGCTGCAAAAAGGTTACTTTTGTGGAAAACATTAGCACCGATTTTGTGGAAAACATTAGCGCCGATTGTTCCCAGGGACTTGATTCTCTGTGCTCTACATGGCAAATAAGTTTTCCATCATTTGTGCCTGTGCCAGGGGAAGATGACAAGCTACCTAGCCATTTAAAAGCTGGATGGTAAGGGGTGTGCCTTCCTGTTATGAAACTTGCTGCAGTTCTGAAATTCAAAGTAGATGAGAATGTGTGCAAGACATTGAGAACAAAGGAACAAGAGGGTAGGCACTGAAATAAATATGCTGGGATGTAGACTGATCAGGGTGACTTTCTGCTGAAGTAAAGCTGGGAACTTCGCTGTCCCTAAAATCATGTTATTAGGTGAATTCAAAGCCGGTTGCTAGTGAGCTTACTTATTTGAGTAGAAATAACTATAGTAAAGCTGTGTGAGAGCAGCCATGTGCTGGAAGCTGATCAAAGTGTAGGATAACCAATGATGTTTTATGGATGTATCTTCCCTTAAAAAAATGCCAACCCCCCCCCCCCAAAAACCCCAAAACCCTCAGAGAAACGAAAAAGAAAAAAAAAGTAGTTGTTTGCTTTTGTAAATATTTATGCTAGCTAGATACCTGAATGGTTCGATAGCTCAAATGAAGTCCTTTAAACAGGAGGAAAGGCAAGTCTATAAGAGAAACATAAAAAAAAAAACCAAAAAACCCAAAAAACGAAAACCAAACAAAAAAGAATGGTTTTTAAAAATCCTATAAACTATGAGCATGATGCCACTTCATTGTTCCTGAGAACAGAAGTTCCCACCTAGGATCGTAGTGAAGGTGGCTGAGAGTAGAGGGATGAAATGTGATACATAGTAGAATAAAGAAGTCAAGTCTGCAGATGTATTGCTTGATAGGTTCAGAGCCATCTAACTTTAATGCCAAGTGTCATCTAAAGAAAGTAGATCCCTTAGTCCATGGCCATTGTTGGAGAAAATACTGATGTAATGCCTTTATATGTACAGATGCATTTTTCCACAATTCATTTAGTACTGTGTCTGGCAGTGAATTCAGGTTGGAGGAAGCTGGAAAACTTACTCCAATGCTAGCATGAAAAATGTCTGATTATCAGCAGACTCAGGTGAAGTTGGAACACTTTGTAAGTCTGCAAAAAAAAATCTGTTACTCTCCAAAAAGTGTAGTCATCATCTGTATTTCTACTCCATGTGCAGACTCGTCTTTTTTCTCCTTCCTTCCTGTTGAACAAGATAGCTTTCACTAAGAATTGCAAAGTCTCAATACGATTAAGTGGTTTTTAGAATGTGAAACAGTTTTGTACATTTGACACATTGAGATAAGGTGGTTACTATTTCCTATAGATAGTACCTTCAAATTTATTTTTAGCAAAATGTAATTATTTAAGAATTCCCAAGTGATGAACAAAGCAGTTGTCACCCTGAATGTTTACAGTGGCAAGTTTTAGCTTGTACAAACTGACTGGGGAGAAGACATTCCTTTCAGTTTCTGCTCATAACAGTGACTTGTGAGAATGAAACAGTGCAGATGGTAGAACTGGTTTGATATCGAAATAGTTCATCCATGTACTTTGTCTGTATTGCTGTATTCCTTTTACTGTATAAACTGTGCTAAATTTGGGGGCCCTAGAATATAATAGACTAGAATAATAGAGTAAGGGCAGAGCAGATGCCAAACAATTGCCCATTTCCTGAAATCTTTGTACAGAATTTGGAGGCAAAGCAATTCAAGGAAATGCTTAGTATAAAAATAAGGGAGCTGCAATAATTCATGCGATAGATTGTGTTGAGAACGTCTAGAAGGTTGAGTGGTCTGGCACTGAGAGCTTCTGTTGGCTCTGCTGACTGAAGCTTAATTTTAGTGTCATCTGAGAAAATGTTGATTGACTTGTCTTTCCCTTTGATTTTGCACTTCAGTTGATACTAACATGGTGATACTGTGGTGTTTGGTGCCTTTCAAGAATGTGAGAAAGTCCCTTAGGCATTCTGGGTCTCTACACTTTTGTGTGTTATTCATCCAGATTGCACATGATAGGTCTCTAATAATTACAGATAGTCCTTCATAGCTTGTTCCATTTCATCCTGTCCAAGTACAAGATGAACTCTCATTCTGTTTTCTGTTGCACAGCAGGTAAGTAGAGAGATATCTATGTATATGAGTTAGAATAATTGGAGTTTTAAAGTGTTCACTGAGTTGCAGAGCAAGGCCTATTTGGCCACATGCTGGCCACACTGGTGTCTCAGACCTGAGTGGTCACCACTCTGAGTGGTCATGCTGGTTTTGCCTGCTGATGCATCTCAGGTGAGTATTTCATAATAACTGGAAGACAAAGGGAGTTGTGTTGGCTTCCTAGAGGGTGAAGTTCCAGGTGGAGCTGTTGAAGGTGGAGCAGTTTCCCCTCTGTGTATACAGTCCACCAGAGGGAGATGAACACCAGAGTTTGCAGAAAGAGGAGCAGATTGTGCCAGCAGAGGTTTGCCTAGGCCACTCTTTTGCACCTGAGAGTACAGTACTGTGTTGATACCTTTGTGTGTCAGAATCGAGACTGGAGGAGTGCGTGATTTCTTGTGATCCTGAGCAGAGAGCAAGGTCATCACTGTATTTCTGCTGCTATACCATTGCCTTAGTAAAAACTTTTAGGAAATGGAATAGTAGAGATATTCCTATGGGTTTTCTAAAACCTTTCCACCTGGCTGGCCTTTGTATTTTGCGATTGATTTAACTTTAGGCATATCCTCAGTGTGTCTGGTCTGTATGTATGGGTCAAGACGGATTCCTGGTTCACTTTGGTAGGCTGTCTGGACATGGGACTTTAGTACTTTTTAATATGCACCAGTGCTGAGCTGTGCCTGAGCTGCTGAGCTGGCTGGGAGGAAAGGTTTGGCTGCCTTGGCGTGAGTGACACGGTAATGGAGCTCCATTGTCCGGGCTGGAGCTGCCAGCGCAGAAGGGTTGGCAGAGGAGTTGTTTGTCAGCATGGAGCTATATCTGCACATCCTCAGTCTCAAGGGCAAGTGTGTTACTCATTCCCGTCTGGAAACGGATTGATTTAAAAGACTCTTGAGATGAGGTGGTTCTTTAGGTTCAAGAGCCAAATAGAAGTGAAAAAAAAAATTATTTTTGACTAGAGTCTGCAACAGATATTATACTGTAACTTTCTTTACAGTGTCAGTCCGGTAAAATGTAACACAGAGAGGCTGTATTTCAACTAAGATCATACGTCTTACAGTCTTTTGAAAATGGTCATGAAAAGCAAGTCCTATTAAATGCCTTTTTTGGGCATCAGTCTTGTTCCAAACCTGTTAGCTTTGTAAGATTTCCTAAATCTCTTATCAACTGGTATATTTTTCTCAGAAATGTTAATTTTGAATCAATCCTTTTAATTGAAATTGGGAGTTTTCCTTAAAGTTTAGGATCTAATAAAAACAACTTTAAGAGTTTATCATTCTTAAATGGCATGTGTCATGACAAACTTTCTTCAGTTATGAGTTCTATCTTTAGAATCTGAAAGCAGTTTTGCTTTTTGAGTGCTTTTTAACAGATTTTATTCCATCTTACCATTAATCAAGTGATTAGAACACATAATTTGATTTTTAGTATTTACCATTTTTTCCTATGCATGAGTAAACAGAAGAAATGGGAAAAATCTGTTTAGATGTAGACTCCAACTCATTATAGATCTCTACTTTTAATGGCAGATCCTGCAGATTATCCAGGCACACCACGGTGTCTTGAAGAGTAAAGTATCTGTGTGTCTTTCCCCATTCTTATTTGTTTACCTGGAATGTTCTGGTTTTATATTTACAATGTCAACAGGCCCAATCTTCAGATTTGTAGATTGTCCAGAATTGAACAGAAATGAACATCTGATGATGTACAGACTTGCTAGTAAAATAAATAGTTGATTTTTCCTTGAGGATACATTCAGTACTTCCTAAAAAAAATAAAGTCACAGGTTTTATAGCTGAATAGAGTGGATATGGAAACTGCTGTATGATACCAGGTACGACTATGCTCAGTTTAGGCAAATGTGACCATGGTGTTCAAAATAGGAATATTTCACCATAGATGATGTCATGTTCTTTAAAATTTATTTTTAACACTGTTAACATTAAAACTAAGTAATTTCTATTTTACCTTGGTCTAAAGGTGTTTCATATTAATAACTAACAGAAAAAAAATACTTAACATGATTATGTTTAGCATAGCACAGCAAAATTAGTCAGGTTGGCAGGGCTTGATGAAGAAGTTTTATGAAAAGTTTTCCAATAACTGGAAAGTCCTGTAGACATCAACTTTAAAGTTAATATATTAAAGTTGTATACAACATGTTGTAAGTAGTTGTCAGGTGCATTTACATTTGATTTTTGCCATGGTATTTCTGCTCAGATGCTGACTTTAGGAGAACCACTAAAATTGCAGATGTGGAATATTTTGAAAGACTTCTTTGGGGTTTGAATTTTTTTTCTTAGTTTTCCCAAGAGATATGTTCTTTGACAGATAGTATAGATCTGTTCCACTTTATCTGTAATTGTTAAACTTGGGTTTGCTAAATATCTTGATTCTTTACTATTTCTTTGATATCAAGTACCTTGTTTATTAGTTTGGAAGGTGTGGGGGAAACCAGGCTCTCACCACCAGTTGTTTCTCTCTTAGACTTATATCCCAATTAGCAAGTTTTATTTTTGGGTTTGTTTTTTTTTTAATTATAAATTTATATGGTAAACCACGTTAGCTTTTACATCCTGTGATAAGTATGTTTGGCTAGCAAAGAGCCTCATCCTTGATCTTTCTCTTTCACTTTTGTATTCAGCTGCTCCTGAAAAACATCCTAAAAATAAACTTTACTGAGGTCGTTTGTTGACATTTATATTCAATGAGTCATTGTAGAGTGTTGCTATATGATTAATATCTATTTTGGCTTTTAATCATACATCCATATGGTATATTCTTGAAAACAAGTAACTGAATATTGAAAATTCTGATTTCTACAGTATCAATTTAATGAAGTCCAAATATCTGTAAAATACTAAATTCAGTATCTGTCTTTTGTCTGAAGAGATCAGTAGTCGGCTACAGGGCATTTTGATTGCAATAGAAGCTCAACACTTATATCAGCAATAACACAGATAGCTTAAGTGACCCAATGCAGACTCTGTAATAGACTAAACAGGAATTTTCATTGTTGTGTGACAATAAGGGACACCTTTGGTACCTTATGAGGACACCTAGAATCTAGACTTCAGCTAATTAATTTATAATGAAGCAAATGAGACACCTGTCATAAGACATGTGAGTTTTTTTTATTAAGATTTTTGTGCATGCAATGTCAAACATCCTGTAAAAGGCTTGTAGGGCTGATAGAGAAGTTATATAAAGAAAATCAATATATTATTTTCCGAATAGCATATATGACCATTTATATACATTTATATACAACATTTGATATTTTCTATGACATTTCCTGTCTCACATACTATTTTGGGATAAGCTGGCAGATAGGCTTTTTTTAATCCACATTCCCATGGACATCTATATGTGTATACCCTGGAAAGTGGCAGCCACATGTGTTTTATGTGCCAGCATTGCTGGTGTGGCTGCACACAAGTTGGATCTGGGAACTGATCAACTAATCAGGTACACACTGAGTGTCTGGCCTGAGGGTGATGATGAGCCTGGCTGGGATGGGATGGCATGCGGGTGGAGGGAGAGGGGATTTCAGCTGCAGCTTGCACTTAATGTTGGTTAAATTGATTGTGAAACCAGCCCTCAAGGTAAACCTATAGACCATGTGTGTGCTTACTCCATTTTTGTAAACAAACAGGCAACAAAGAAAATACAGTGCTTCTTATAAAAAATTACTACAACTGTGTGAGTTTTCATAGTACAAGTTTTCATAGTACAAGTACAAAACAAGTGAGTTTTCAAGTTCATTTCTTTTTCACAAGTGTGAATCAGAAAATGTGGGTGGGCAACAATGCAAGGGAGAGTTGTTTTCAGTAGCAGTCCTTTTCCTGTAAACTGATCACTTTTAAAAAACATTTTAAAAAGTAATTAGCAATTTATCATGGAATTAAGTGGACAATATACTTAAAATAAATGAAATATCAGTTTAAGTTGTGTATCATGACTGTATTGATTCCACTAAGATAGTTATTCAGTAGATAGCTCTCTATGTGGCCTGCTGTTCTTACTGAATTGCTTTTTTTGGTACTACCCAGCTATATGTGATGTATCAAGTTAAATCATTGAGGAGGCAGAGATCTCAGAATTCTCAGTAGGTGCAAAATTCTGTCCTGGCATGAGTTAAGGCAAATATGAACCTTAGTTTCTTAGTAAGGAACATATTTTAAGCAGCTGCAAAATTCTTCGTAGGAAACCAGAAATTTTCCTTCCATAAAAAAATCATACCAACTGAAACATTCAGAGTCATTAATTTATGGTTCACCTTGTCAATTTACGGATGCTTAAGTAATGCTGTTTTTCCTGTGGTATCTTTTCTTGTTGGTTTTGTGAATTTTATGGTTGGGTTTTTTGGTTTTGGGTTTTGGGGTTTTTTTGTTTGGGCTGTTTTGGGGCTTTTTTGTTTTGTTTTGTTTTCTTGGCTTTTTTGGGGGGATTTTGTTGTTGTTTTGTGGTTTTGTTTTTTGTTTGTTTGGATTTTTTGCTTTGTTTTCTTCTTAAAATCTTCTTTTAGTGTTGCAGTAGGGTTATTACCAAACTGGGTAAAGATTAGTATGTTCTTATCCTTCAGAACTGTTTTTTCTTCCTATGTTGGTTAACTGTAAAGATTTCAAGCAGTTTCAGTGAACTGTTTAAAACTGGGACATACTGCTTCATAGTAAGTCTTGAAAAATTAGGGAGCTATATGTGGGAAACCCTAGTTAAAACTACCTGCTTCCTTACACCATGCTTTAGTGCTGTACAGCAGATTTCAAGGTAACCAAAGGTAGTGCAGATATAGGGTTTATGAACAATTCCATGTCTGCATGAAGGAGGGTCCTCCCCATCTCAGCTGTAAGAGCTTCTGCTCTATTGTACTAGTAGAGTGATTAAATTGCTTTTTAAATTTTCTACTTAAAAAATTTACTGCATGAAATCAGTTTTGTGCACCTTCCTTCAAATCAGATCTTAATCATATGTTTGTACTTTGCAGCTTTGTTTAGTATCCCAAAAATGGAGCGGATTCTTAAATGTCAGTGAAGATATATGTTTTATATGTATGGTATTATACTTCTGTTTACAGTGACAGTAGGGATGTTTTGAAGAATGTAAAATAAATATTTGGGGATTTTTTAAAAAGAAAAATACTGTCTCACTTATCTAGTTCGTTGCTTGCAACTTCCTGCTAAATGACAGATTGTTTCCAAATCCGTTTTTACCAAAAATTTATTTTAAACACATAAAAAATAATTTATTCCTTAAAACTGAAAAAGCAGGAGTTTTTTTCTATCTATATAACATGTACAGAATATACAGTTTTAATTGATCAGTATAAAGATCTGGGCTTTGGTCTAGCCTTACATGTGAAATGGCAGCATTCACTCTGATCACAGAGCAGGGGACTAGGTGCATGGCATACAGCAATTCTCACTTGTCACTGCTCACCAACCTAAAGAAACCATGCTGATACAGACACTATAGATTTAATCTTGTGCAGACATGCCTTAAAAAACTGTATCACTTTGTCAAGAATTAAATTTCAGTTTGAGAAATACATGTACATGAGAAATCTGTAACCAGTTCCACTTTCAAGCAGTGTGCAAGTAGCAAATGAAGGAAACTGCAGAAGGAAAGAAAAATCACCTCCACTTTACCGAATAAACAATGTTCTCATAGAGCATTGCTCAAGTAATAAATCTTCGTATTTAGCAAACTTTTGTGTAGTAGAAATAGATGTCCAGCTGATAAGAGCTTGTTTTTTATAGCTCCATTTATGGCCCTATCACTATCCACAGGACTTGGAATGTAATAAATGACTCCCAGAAGTAGATCAACTAAATTACAGTTTAATGCAATAGTGCTGGGTATAGTGGAGGAGTGATTACACTGTGCCTGAACACTCCTGGCTAGTCATTAGAGAAAGGGACATTGGATTATTTTCTATGCATGTAGTTCTGAAGTCCCTGCTGAAGCAAAATGCTTTTTTTGGGGGTGGGAGGGGGATGAGGATTTTATTGTGTGTTAGTACAGGGTCTAAAGCTTGAAAAGAAACATTCCATTACAGGGAAACACAAGGTAATAAAGTGGCTTAATTCCTCCTTTAGACATGAACATGCTGAAGGCCAAAGCAAGGCATTTTTCACTTTAGGAATGAAATAAAAGAAGTTGTATGTGGCCTTCAGAAAATTGCAGCTGCAGTTACTTATTCTTCTTTTTCATCCTGTCCCTTTAGCCTTTGTAATAAAATTTCACCCCTGATTGAAACTATATCATTGCACAGTAGTAATTCCTGTTTGTTAATAACTTTGTTTTTTCTGGTAGCCAACTTTATGATGCAGTTATTATGGAAAGCATCCCTGTGCCAAAATTTGTCATCTTACAGACAGGTAAAGAATTGCACAAATCAAGAAAAATATGAAAGATTTTTTAGCTTTTTTCTTTTCTAAAAATAAAATGTATGTGATTCTTGATAAATGGCAACCTGGTATACATGTTCTAGGAGCATAATTAGGGGAATTGTCTTGAAAACTCTTAGGGTTTTTCTTGTAATTATTCCCACACGTGACGAATTATTACTAATTTGCCTGCAAATCATAGTCACAGTATTTTCTAGTGCAAATAGGCCTAACATTTTTCTTTGAAAAGAGATGAAGAACATCAGTAGGGTCTCTTCTCCTGACTGGTCAGCGATTGGTGACCAGGATTGGTGACCAGCAGCAGTGGGGAAAGGGACTGCTGGTGTCACACCCTCACTGCAATAACATGCAAGACTCTATTTGAGGTTTTGGCCGGATGGGGTCAGTTATGGAAACAAGAAGTAACCTCAGGAAATACAGAAGTTAAGGCTTGATTAGCTGTTTATCCATACACATAATATTAACAGCTGTAATTAATGACAACGGCCTATTTAAAAATAGAAATGTCTAAGATGTGACTGTACTTTGTTTTCTGTGCTTAAAAATTATCTTTGCCTTGTGCTATGGATTCTTTACTCTCATGTCTTTGAACTTAAAATTGCAGAAATTTAATTGAATTTGCCTTATGTTTCAAAAGCAGATTAGTCTTTGAATTTTTAGTTCAGATTTCTCTTGCTAAACAACAGTATATGAGAACATACATGTTATATTGAAAGCTTCTGTATTCCTTCTTTGCTTTTCAAAGGAAATGTTGAACAGTTGTTACTCTGAGGTAACTTGATCTCAGTAACTGGTATAGAGTTTGTCTTTCAGATTTTTTTTCATATATGTTTTATTTTACATACTTTGTATGCTTGTTTGGTAAAATGCCTTTAGGCAAAACAACTTTTATAGGCAGAGGTAATACCTCCTACTAACCATGAGTATCATTAGACAAACTAGACTAGTCTGGTAGTTGTCTAAGACCATATGTGGGAATATTAAGAAGGCACCTTGGATATTTCCCCCTTTACTCTTTCTTGACCCCCATTTTACATTTAATACAATCTACTATTTGGGTTCTCTAGCAGGTTTGGCTCCTTATTTTTGTGAGATAAATAGACATAATTGTTATTATCCCAAAGTTGGGCCCATTGTATTACTGGCCCCAGAGCAAAACATGCCCTTACACTGGAAAGTTGAGCTTATTTAAAGTGCCAGCCCAATTTAACTTTTCTTGTACTCACACTAAATGCAGCACTTGTATCTCTGTGTTGTTTCCAAGCCAATTATTCGAATACGTTTAAGAAGCAATCAGATCTGGTCTGTTAGGTCAAGATAATATGAACATAAATGCGCATTCTTACAAATAAGCTGCCCTAAAATATAAAGCAGAAAAACAAATGTAGTGTGAAATGCTATGGAAAATGCAGGCAAGGGCATAATTAGCAAAGGACAGTAGAAATGCTGTTTTGTTAGGACTTGAATAGTAACAGTCAATTAAGTTCTCACAACAGGAAACAGCAAAGCATTTAACAAAGAAACATCATCTCTCTCTCTCCAGCATAAAGTCTGTACAAAGAATCACAAAACTGAGGCAATTAATAGATCAGAAGTCATAAGTTAAAAAAACAGAGGGAATCGACTTCATATTTCTTTGCTGAGAAATCTAATTCTATATATTGCACTAATTAATAGACTTAATTTTTTTTTTTTTGCACAGTATATGAATGATGGTATTTTGTATAAAGCAAGCAGATATACAAAGCATGGCTGGGGATGTATGTTGTGATAAATAATATGTAGGGTGTAACTGTAGGCATCCTTACTAGTAGCCATCATTACTCAAACTAACTGTAAAAAACTCAGATTATCAGTTCAAAGCTAGCTAGTAAGGATATGATTAATGTTTCTTCCCTTCCTTTTCCTCAGTACCAGAATAGTGGAAGTGATCTAAGATGGATAAACAGAGAGGCACAGCAGCATTGTGTTATATGCAAAGAGAAAGTATTTATAAGCAAATCAAGAGCTCAAACTCTTGTAAGAAAGTTGAAACTTATACTGAAAAATTTAGCACTTCTACTTAAATACCTTGAATTGCCCCCAGAAAGCTTTGGTGACCATGTAAATGCACCAGGCTCCAGTTCAGATACTTTAATTGAATTTCTTGTATTGCATCATGTGGATGTCTGTAATAAGCTGATTTTCAGTATATAAACAGTAGAAGCTTTCTCCTCCTATAGTATGATCTTACTTGTGGAAGGTAATTACTTTTCTTAGGATCAGAATCAAGCCCCATGAGGGATATTTCAAGGGTAACACAATTAAGGGAAGAAATAACATTATCTGGAAATGTTCTGTTATCTGGAATTTCTGGCTTACTTCTCTGAAGCTTTTCCAAACATCACGTCAGGGCAGTTGAGAAAGGTACAATTTTCCATTTAGTTCCCCAGTACATGCAGGGATCTGCTTAGCAATTTTTTGAATTTGGGTTATTTTG
Organism: Petroica traversi; assembly: GCA_025920805.1. Classification (NCBI taxonomy): domain Eukaryota; kingdom Metazoa; phylum Chordata; class Aves; order Passeriformes; family Petroicidae; genus Petroica; species Petroica traversi. Next base: position 24,241,879 of record JAHLSL010000022.1, read on the forward strand.
AGAAAGGCTGATGACAAATAGATATCCAGTAGATTTTTAATAGCTGTGCTAAGTTGGCTAGTGATACTATGGGTTTTGATTGTGCTGCTTTTACTCTTGTTTACTTAGTTTTTTGAATGCCTTATTGCAAAGCATATGTAACCTGATGTTACTCCCCTGGTTATTTGGAAAAACCCCCTCAATTCCTTTCCTCTTCTCTATCCCCACCCAAAAAGTAAAAAAAAAAACGGGGGGGGGGGGGGGGGAGGGAAGGAGGGAGGAGGGGAAGGAAGGGAAATATTTAGCCTCATTTAAAACAGAGAGAAGAAGGCTAATGTAAATCAATTCCAGAAACAGTGGATAAGGAAGGAACAGTGAGAGGAACACAATTTGACTCTGCTTTGCCTCTTTTACCCACAGAGGAATGTTGCCAACAGGAATATGGACTTGTTGGAAAATAAAGAAAGTGATCCTTCTCAGAGCATAAAAAAGTAAAATAAATCTGTCTGAGTAGGTGGGTTTTTTTCAATGCTTTTTATATTTGCTTCTGGGCCAGTGCAGCAACACTGTGTTCATTAGCCACAGCAATGCAGTCCAGCAGTCATACACAGAGTGTAATGTGCTTAATGTGGTGCTGCTGCAGCCCCATACGTGCATGCAGATGTTCTCCAACAGTTAATGTTTAACTTCACTGGTTTGCCTTTGCTTTGCATGTTTCCAACTGTGTTTTTTCTTCTGTAGTGTTTTAAGACATTTGTCCACTGAAGAAGTACTTTAAATGTAATAATGAGAAGCAGTGGCAGCATCTTGGAAATTGTGAATGCCCTGAAATACTTGATAGTAAAAGGCTGAAAAAGTACTGGTATCTTGTGACACTACAGAGTGAAAGGAAAATGAAGTTTAGGGTGTACACGATGTGACATTTTGTACTAAATCCCAGAGTACAATTTTAAACAGTAATTTGGATTCTATTGGACATGATTTAAGTGTTTGGAATTTTTAACAAGTTCCCCTATTCCATTTTCAGCAGAACTCTATAGTTTGGGTTTTTTTTTTCTGTGGGGATACGACTCTGCCATGGCAGCTCTAAAATGCCAACAGCTTCTACTGCAGAGACTATTAAAGAAACATTCTACCTGAGGATAATTTCAAAACCAGAGGAAAAATTTTAAAACAAACCTTCATATATGTCCCTGGAGATACCCATCACAAATATTTAATATAAAATAGCTGACTTGAACTGCCAAAGACATGGGGCTTCTTGAATGGTATGTTTGCATATTAAAACTTTAAACAATAAACAGTATTGCATTCTGTGTGATAAGTGATGAAATTTTAGAGCTCAGTGAATTGCTAATTTTTAGATGATCTGCAATAAATGTCCATTGGTATTCACACACCCCCACTCTGAGACCCAGTCTCGGACTGGCTTCAAGGGCCATTCTTAAAACATTTTTCTGTTTAAAAAAACAGGGGAGGTAGTTTATGTTTAATGGGAGAATAATCTCATGGGGCTTTTCCCAAGAGGCTTCCACTTAAGGTGCAGATAGGACTGGCAAGTTCCTTTAACATATCACTGCCCCTGCAAGAGGCTGGCTGCTTCTGTCCTGCACCTGACTCAGTCTAGCCATTCGTCTGATTTCTTGCTGATTTGATTCATTTCACTAAGCTGGTGAAAAACAAGTCATCCACCCACACCCACACATGTGCTTTGGGGTTTCCTGCCTGCTTAATAATCTGAATTGTCTCACTGAAGTGTCAGATGAGCAGCACAGGCAGTTTGAAGGACCAGCTCCCTTAGTGAAGTCTTACTGTGGTGTTGCTGTCTTAAAACTATAGGCTGCAAATGACTGCATGGTACACAATTTATAAGAAACTGAATAAAGTTACTTCAGGTAATACTCTGTAAAACCAGCTGGAGATACCATTCAGAGGTCATGTGTGTTGAGTTGCAGAAAAAACACAAAGACTTTCTACAGCTGTTGAACAAATATTTGAGCAAAGGTGGAAAGTACTAACAAGAGCATGAAAAGGAAGTGGCATAACTGGAAGATAAAAATGCATAGAAGAGATCAATCAGGAGCAAAAGAAGACAAAAGGCATTGAATGAAAGGGTGGCTATTTTTTTTGGTCATACTTAAAACAGCTGTCAAAGACAAGTATTATCATCAAGAGTAGCCTATTTAAGATTTGTCCTTTCAGTCCAAAGGAACATGGTTTTCCCAAATGCTGGTTCCTATTGGCCTTAACTTTTGCATGGGACCAAGCAGAAATGTTGTACATTCTTCTGCTGAACCATAAATGTAGAAGCATTTTTAAAAAAGCATTTAGCCCTTTCAAATCTGGCAGCCTCACATTTGCATTGCCTCATTAAACTGAGGAGGCTTAAAACATAAATTGATCACCGAACAAATGTTTTATTAGTTAAATGGGAGCTTGCAGGCAGTACTTTTCTGATTCTGTGTACTAGTTAATTCACTTCTCTGATCTCTAAAATGTTTGTGCAGTAAGGCCAGCTCTTGCCAGTTCTCTGAAATGCTGCAGATTTAGTGAGAAATATATATGAAAGTGTGCAGAAGCCACTTGGCCACCAGTCTAATGTTGGAGAAGGGAGGTCACTGTGCACAGTAGGTGATGAGTATCTGAAAAATTTATAAGTGGAAACGTGTCCAAAATGGTGACTCACATAAAACAAAGTCTTCACATGCAAGCTGTCTTCCAAAGGCACTGTGCATTTGCTTTTCTCTGCTTCCCTGGTATGTCAGTGAGCTCAGCCTCTCAGTCTTGTCTTCCAGCTCTTTAGCTTGCTACTTGCAGGGCATATTTCTAGACTTAGTCACCTATTCAGAACAAATGTGTGCAAATACTGTGTGGAAAAAAACCACCCAACTCTATCACCTTACCATTAAGCAATGTGGAAAATGTTCCATTGCGCTAAGAAGAAACTGGTGATCCTTTGCCATGTATATCCACTTACTGATAATATTAGCATTGTACTAGTGAAGATAATCTATTGCCTCTTGAAATTACCTTTTTCTTTCAGTTGTCCACACTGAAAAGGACGTTTTTCTAAGAGGTTTGTAATGGAAAACCATGTTGTAGCCTTTGAATCTGGTGGTATTATACTCTTTCAAATATCAGTATCAGCACTGCCACTTCCAAATTAATGGAAGTGCAGATGACTGAGAACAAAGGGCTCATGTGATTTCAGTGATTTTAATCCTGGATTATTCAGTCAGAACTTGACCTTAAAATATAGTAATACCAAGTGGGAGGAAAATGCTTGGAATTTTACTGCTTTTCATAGTAAATGATAATGTAGCTAACCTTTAAAAAATGTTTATCTAAACAAAGGTTATGATAATATCCAGTTGTTTCCATTAGTACCAGAGTATTTTATCGAAGTGGGAATTGGATCCAAACACTTCTGTTTGCCTCTTGAAATACTGCTAGGACTGCTTATTTCTGATTTTGATCTGAAGGTTGTGCCTTGCACTTTGCCACAAAATCCCTGGCAATCTTAAATAGTTGAGATTTCAGAGCAGGTATTTTATGTCCTTGTGATGCTCAGTACAACATTTCAGAGCTCCTAAAAGCCTAACAATGAGTGCTGTATATGCAGAATGCATTTTGGTGTTTCTGAAAGTATACTGACACAGTTTTTATTTTGCACAACTAAATGTCTACATTTGCTTCCTTGTACACAACTATGATGAAGAAAATATATTTGAAAATGTTACTTCAAAAAGGTTTTGAGGTTTCACTTAGATTTTTGACTTTAGTTTACGAGCTCCTTACTAGCTTTTTTTTTTTTTGAGCTCTTAAAGAATGTCACCTGATTTATCTTACTAACATGGCTGGAGTAGCAAGTCTTCCATCTGAAGACTTTTTCATTAAAAATTTGCAATGGTTTTCTTCCCCTCACTCTCTTCCCTGATGGATTCATGTGAGCTTTTTTCCTGTCCATACAAGGTCTAGGCCCTTCCATGATTGCAAAAAAGGATTCAAAACAGGGGAGCAGCCAACAAATAAGTAACTCTGTAAAATTACTGGAGAGCTTGGAGGAGGCAAGGATCCTGGAACTTTTTCAAGTAGGCATTATTGAGAGATCTAGAGCAATGAGAAATTACGAAGAAACTTAAAAAAAAAAAAAAGGTGAATATAGGTTCAATATATTCCCTCTTTACTCCCCCTCTGCTCCCTGTATGTTAGTTTTCCTGAAAAATGAACAACAAAAAAAAGTTATGGGAGTAGGAACTGCACTGCTGTTTCTGAGTGGGCTGGAATTATTGTAGTCCTGACTTCTAGGGATTTTTTCTTATGATTTATTGCATAATCTGGCTGAAAGTTTCTCTTTAGATAGAACATTAATTCTTGTCTGCCCCACTGCCTGTGAAGTCTGTGCAGATGTAATATTTGAGACTTCTGTCCTTGTGTCATTTGGTTGAAATATGTTGGTTGCTCTTCTTAGAAGACCAACCTGAAAGAGGGGCTGTTGTATGTTGAACCTGGTTTGATTCACCTTTCTCAGTCTTAAACTGGCCTGAAAATTGCAGGAAACTGCAGGAAGTTTTAAATATTCTTAACCAGGCTAATGTTTAAAGAAGTGCATATAACTCTACAAACACCTGAATTCCAGAAACATTTTCATGTCAGAGGAGGGGCTGGGGAACAGCAGTGCATCAGATCCACTGACCTGGATTTGGTGGGTGCAGTAACAAATTGCAGACTTTTCCTTGCCATTTGTGGGTTTTCAGATGGCCTGTGACTTTCTTTTTCTCAAGCAGCAAAACTAAAAGCTGGAAGCATGGCAAAAATCAAATGTAGATTCAAGCTGTTAACTTCTGCTCCAAAAAGTATGAATTCTCATTTCTTATGCTATCTTATATGCAGTCTTACCAAAGTGAACATAAGTTGGTCAGGTACTAAGTAGTAACCTACAAAATGAAACAAATAGTTTTGGTTCAAGAACCATTATGCTGAATTTAACTGCTTCAAAGACTTAGGAAAAAAAAAAAACCAAAACAAAACAAACCCAAAAGCCAGACAGCTTGGAAGTGGCACAATAACTTTGTGACAGGAACCAGGACCTGTCTATAGAAAAATAAACCAAAAACAAATAAACAAAACAAACAAAACCACAAACAATCCAAAAAAGCCCCAAACAAATCAGTTCTGTACTGTGAAATACAAGGTTTTGAAAGTGAAAGTAGTGTTCCCATTGAAATGAGTAACTATAATTTGCAGATAAACATTCATTTGGTCTCATCTTTAAGAGTGCTTTTTTTTTTGTTTACAGAACCAAATTTAAAAAAATCCTGTAAAAACAATTTACAAATCTGTTAATCATTTCATATAGAGTGTCTTGATTTGTAAAGTCAAATCCACCAAGATCTTAAAAGTCTGAGATATTTTTCAAGATATACTCAAAAGTTATTCAGTGTTGCCAGATCATTGCCCTCTGTTTTTACTTTCAGACGTCATTAAAAAAATTCAACAAATGTGAGAATTTGCTTGTAGTCATTCTAAAAATGTTGCAGTGATATGTCTAGACTAAAACACTCATTAACCTTAAAGCCCTCATTAATTTCCAACACAAAATCAAACTTTTTTCAGCTTCTAGAAGTAGAGTAATTGGTAGACTAAGTTTTTGGGTTTTAATCTTTTTATGTGGTAGAAATTGTAATATTGTGAAGCCTTCTGAAATATTGGTCAGTCCTTAGCCTGGAATTTCCAATCTGGCTCAGTAGAATATGGATAAAGGTAGAATAAATGAAATAGACATAGGAAAGTAACAGACAATATTTTAAAGAAAAATCCTAAAAGAAACTCAGATTTTTTTCCATTACTGGGAAATGAGTGAATTTAAACACCTTGAAGGATTTGGTTCTCATTTTTGCATCAATCAGTCAACATTAGCTTGAGGAAAACTCCCAAATATTTTCATTTTGATAAAATGGGAGCTCTTTTTAGCTACATCAAATTAATTTCTGGCAAGGACATCAATTAATTTTAATGTAGCCAAATAATTAAACCCCAAAAATCTGACTAACCATTCACTATCCCCAAAGTATAAAATTTAACTGAGGCACAAAGTGTTTCCTGGCCTGACCACCAAGAAAGTGTTATTAGGATATTCTGTAGGAAACCTATGTAGTGGTTTTGGTTCAGATATTTTCATTTAAGTGGTTTCAATACAGGAGAAAAAAAACCTCTATTTTAGCATTTCTCTATGAATGTTTTAGGTGTCTTATTGGTTTGTTTTTTTTTATCAGCACTTAGAGTTTGTTGTGGTTACCTCAAAGACAAGGTGACATACAGAGGTTGTGCATCATAAGTTGTATTAAACATGGCTTTTATTCAAAATACACATTGCAACTTAATTTGCTGTACCTTCCTAGCTGGAATAAGATTGTTTTATATCATATTTTCTAGAGCACTATATATTCTTGGAGAGGAAGTGATCAGGAGTTGACTGATATTTTGTCTTGATGAAATAAATTACCATTTTTTATAATAGTTTTTATAGTAAAAAAATATTAATAATTGTTTTGTTGTTTCTGTTATTATTTCCATTCCTTATCCTGTCACTGAAAATGATGTTTAATAGCATTGGCAGTGATCAATCAATTAGCAGTTTCTTGGGTTGTTGAGGTTCTTTTTAAAGTTAAATATTGCATTTTCTTTTTAACACGTCTGCAAACTTGCTGTAAATGGTCATAAAAGCATCTCCAGGAAGCTGTGTGGTGTGTGCATGCCTGGGGGGAGGGGTTGGCTTTAGTTTTGGTTTTTTATTCATAGAGGAACATTGATGTAGAAATCAAAAGCTCTAAGTAAAAAGAAAACACTTGTTTCCAGAATAGTGAAGACTTTTTTTTTTTCCCCTCCAGTCTTTTAAAATTTGGAAGTAGTGTGGTTTGTTTTTATTGTGAAAACTCTCAGGAAGAACAATTCAGAGTCGGTGCCATTCTTCCCAGCTGAATGGCGCCTGGTTTGTGAAATGGAGCAGCTGCGGTAGTTTTAGCTTGGCTCACAAAACCATTTGCTTTTTAATCAAGAACTTCAGATTCTGTGGTGGTTGTTCATGATGGAGATGGCCAGCTCGGCCCTGAGAGACAGCTGTAGTATAATTGAGACAGACTATGTGAAGCAAATATAAATGCTGGATGGATGTCTTAAAAGCAGCATATTCACTAAACTGTAACTGAATTTTTAAAAGGATGAGAAGCTTTTATACAGGCAAGAATTTACTATATGATGAAACATTTTATGTATAGTGATGTTCTTGCATATATTGCATAAACCAAGGTTTAAATCTTCAGCATTAGCATTCAAGTTATACAGTACACTAATCCAAGTTTTGGTGAAGTGTGTCTATAACTGCATAATGAGAAATGCCACATTTTTCCAAAAGCATCACTGCAAATGTAGTTGAGGTCTCTTAAATTTGCCTGGGATGTGTTGTTTGTTGGAATGCAGGCATATCACACATTCATATGGATGCTTATTATAAGAAATAAAGATGCTTGTATTTTATCAAATGGAATAGGAGGCCACTGGAGGCATGGAGAAGAGTCATTAATCTTTGGTGGCAGTTACACATTTAGAAAAACTTGTTCAAGCAGGTAAGTATTGTGAAAATAAGTGCTCCATCCTGTATAAAGTAAAACGTCAGACTGACAGTTTCTTTTAGAAGGGATTTTTCTAAAAAGCAGCTTGACTAAGTAAAAAATATCTTGTTTCGCATCACAAATCAAAAAGTGCTGCACCTATGTTAAAAAAAATTGTAACATTTTGTAGTAATTTTATAGTCACAGTTAATAACTATATTGAACTTGGAGTGGTTAGTTGTATGTTTCATGCTGAACCATACACTTTTCATTTATATGACAAGTTTGCTATGGATTTATTATACATATGAGAATGTTTCACTTACTTCACACAGGCTATTTCATTTCCTTGCTGCTTTTAAAATAAAGCTTAGCTTAACTTTAAAAAAAACCCTATTCCCAAGTAATATGAAAGTAAGGGGCCTTGTGGCAAAATATCATCTTGCTCCTAGATGTCCTCCTTTGTTTTCAAACACTTTGTCCCATTTTATGTTTCCAGTGTATGCAGTCTCAAACCTCTTTGATGCTGACTAATTGGGGGGGGGTGGGAAGACAATGTAAAAGGGTTAATCCGTTACACTGGTATTAATGAGTCAGCTGGATCCCTGCCATTCTCTCATTTCTGGTTCACTTAGCACCAATTAGCACAAATGACACTTAGTTTTGTGGGAAGCAAGCTATGAGGATTGTAGGTAATGCAGATCTCAGATCAGAACAGCCTGGTCTCAGGTTAATACAGGTAGATAAATCCGTGCCATGTGGGCTGAGATCAGAAATAATCCTGCTTTCCTACTGGACCCCTGAGAACATTGAAAGCAGTGGTAGGGATGTTTTAAGCTCACACGTGATAGATCAAAAGGTGGTCAGGTTGTTTTCTGAACTCCATTCTCTGGTGTGCTGCTGGGGATTTGAGCTTTGGATATACTCACCTGACACCCAAGCATTAGAAGTGAGATGGCGAAAGAAAGTAATTATATGCATGTCTGTGCAACTGAGAGCCCCTTTCTTAAATGTCAGAACACTTGTGACAAAGTTTTGAAAAGGTTTGACTGTTTATATAGTGGTAATATTTCTGTGGTCTGTCTTGAGCTTTCAGTTTGGGATTCTGGGACAGTAATAAAGATACACTAGTTCAAAGATGTATTGTATTTTCATTACTTGTGAGTGCAACTGCAACTGTAAATTGATTATAGAAGCAGGTAGGAAATTCACACTTGTAGCCCAGTTACTTTTCACAGTGTTTTTTATTAATTTAGGAACAAATTCCAGCAAGACAAGCTCAGAATACTTCTCTCAGACCTTCTTTCAACAGGTACCAGGGCCTTTTCTTCCCTCCCAAACCTCTGCAGTTGCTGGGGTGATCTTAGAGGCACGCTCGCATCCCATATCTGAAACTTCATATTATAGCAGAGTTTTTCTTCTGATGGCAACCTTTCAGAACAGCTGCCTAGGTTTAGTGTACCCTTTTTGTTGGAAGATGGTGCAGAAATAATGGATTAGGTTGTTTATAGGAGTGTTTGACTTCAGATGTCTTCATCTGGGAGCAATTCTTCCAGTTTACTCACTGGATGGAAGGGTACTTCCCTGCATATGGGGCAGGTGTTTTACTCAGGTGCCTCCTGGGCACCTTTTGGGGAAGCCTGTTAGCAATACCTGTGTGGGGAGCCTGATCTCCTAACTTAGAGATCTCTGTTACAACTATTCCCCTTTCACAGTAAGTTAACCCCAACGCATTCTCTGCATTTGTACAATACACCTGCATTTTGACAAACAACAGGCACAGTCTTTTAACCTCCAAGTTGCTTAGAAAGTTTGAGACTGGTTGTTTTTCAGGCCTTTGTTCCTATTTAATCCCTTTTTGGACAGAACAGTAACGCAAAGGAGTTTTTTTAAACACGAAGTTTTAAAGTTAAGTAATGTGGGATATCTCAAAGGCAAAATCCTGTATGTTGTCTTCTCCCATTTCTAAACTTACTAATTTAAGAGTTTTTTAGACAGTAGTGGTTTTGCAAGCAAGGATAATCCAGATTTTATCAGCTCACCACCACCCAAAAGTAAAGGTGCTACTTTATTACTTTCCTCCACTTCAGTGAATTTTACTTTGCTCCAGCTCTGGTGTTTGCTGGACTTTGTCAATTGGCTCAATTCCCAGAAAAAAGATGGGTTAATAAGCAGAAAGCTTGTTTTTTGTCAGAGTCAGTGCAAGGGAAGGGCCTTTGAGTGATGGGAACAGAAATTCCCTTTCTTAGTGGTGGTGAGTGATTAGATGAGCTCTCATGGTCTCACACAACATCACCTTTATTCAGGCAACAATTAAACATGACTGATCATATTGCATGCAAAAATAGTTGCTCTGTTGAGAAAACCACCCTGTCTTAGGCTGGCTCTGTATGTAGCTGGGCTGATCTTTTGTCACTCTGAAGGAGGGCCAGTCCCTTTGTCCTGCTTCAGACTCCACTCTTCTGCTATTTAATTTTTCTACAATTTGGTGAACTTTCTTCTGGGTTAGTGTTGTACTGTTCTAGTAAGGTGAATTGGTTCAAAAGGCTTGAGCGATGGATCAAGGCAAGAAGGAGGATAGAAGTGGGAGGTATGAATGAAAATGCATCCTTGGTTGTTGGTGCTGCTCAATTGGCTCTGCGTGTCTCATCATTGCTCAGATATCTGACAGAAAGCCAGGTCTGGAACCAAGACTAAGGTGAGAGCAAATTCAGCCAGCAGCAACAATTCTTCTGGTTTAGAGAGAGGAGTGGACACCCTAAGGAGCCAGACTGCTCTCAGAATTGATGAGGGGAATGGGAGGAGCAAACAGCTCAGAGTGGAGAGGAAAGATAGGTCACAAATTTTGACAGCGTTTGGCAACCATGTACATTTTCCAACCTGTTGCAGTGTGTAAAACTTCAGGCACTAAACCCACCTTAAAGAAGGTGTGAAGGAGATATGAAAGGAGGTATGGAATCAGTTGTCTTCCAGACACAAGCTGTTTCTTTGGGGAAGAAAAGGGGGCCACGTTGTTTATGGCCCTGGATTTTTTTCCTTCCAGTTTTTTCAACATATCAGGCTTCATGATGACTGTGGGCAAAAGGATATGTTCCTGAGTAGAGCACATATAAAGCAGTAACTGCATCATGGAAACTTAACTCTCTCTTGTTTGGTGAAAAATCATTAATGAACGTAGCAGCTGCTTATCAGATACAGGAGTACAGGTCTTTGTGACCTAGAATTTCATCTGCCAATTTGCAGCCAGTTGAATCAGTATGTGGTAACACAGCCCTTTGTGCTTGGGATAGGTTTGTTCATTGGTTGCTTTGTAGGGAGACATCAGGGTGACATTGTTGATCTGTGCTTTTCTCTGAGAACTGAGTTCAAAGAGGAGGTGATAAGGAGCATAGCTAGGAATGGGAAAGAATATCAATATTACTGTTTCAGGTATCATCTTCACAAAATTCCTTGTGTTCAGGGTTCAGGTCAATGCATCTTAAACAGAATTTACAAAAATTGTATGACTTCATCTACTTTTTTAATACCTGCAAGAAATTAAAATACTTGAATGGATTTTTTGCATTGACCAAGCCAGATTTTAGATTTTTCATAAAATTACTTTGTCCATGGTATTCTTTCAAGCCAGATTATGGAAGTCCTGAAAGAGCTGTCATCCAGACTAATAATGTTTGCATCTACAGAGGTCTCCTTGAACACAGCAATGCAGCACTGTGTAGTAAGTGCTCACTTGTCTGATTCACTGGGGCTGATGGAGTGAAAATGAATGCAACTTTCAAATTAGGAGAAACCAAATACAGAAAGTTGCACTGTTGAACCCTTAGGAAGAAAAGGATGAAAACTAGGAATGTGTATTAAACTTTAGTTTCCTACAGCCTACTGGTAATAACAAAAAAAAAAAAAAAAAAAAAAAAGCATTTCCTAATATAACAACTTGTTTGGGTTTTTTTTCCCCCTTTGTTTAAGAACTTCTGCATGTTTTTGATATGTGAGGTCTAGCACACCTTTGAAACTTTCCATGTTGATTTGTCTTGAGTCTGGTGTGAAGACTACATCTAAATCTGGAATATTGCCTCCTGCTTTTTCATGATGGAAATCAAGACTGATTCTAGGATAGGGTATGTTCTGCAGCTGAGCCAGTTAACTGTCGGAAGAAAGGGTCTCCCTTCTTGCTCCTGGAAGCAGGATTACTTTCCATCACCTGTGTGCCAGCCCTGCTAGCTCATGTGACATCTTTGCTTTAGCTCACTGAACTGGCATAAAACTAACCCAGCAAAATTGGGAGTATGTATTTATCTTTTTGTTCGCCAGTTCAGTTAGCTCAGGTGACTCTCAATCACTTGGGAGAATTTGGGGGCCACCAAAAAGGAAAGAGGAGGAGCACCCATGCTGAGAGGAGCCCAGCTGAGAGGAGAGGCAGGACTGCTCCTTTTGGCAGCACTGAGCTGTTAGCCTGACTCAGCCATGTTGTGAAAGCTCACCCTTAGGTAATAATGTTCACACTCCAGGTTGACTGACAGTTCTTCAAATAGTAGCCAGAAGGGAGTTACCAGCAGTACGCAGTTTGTTTTTGTAGGGTGGCCTTGTCTGTTTTCAGTCTGCTGTGTTTTGAAACAGATACTTATTCTATTCTAATCGTGTTATTGCATGAAAACGTTCTGCAGAAAAATTACATGTGCAGGGCGGACCTCTCTGGGAACTTAATGTTGAGCAAGTGGATAAGGAGCCACAGAACCTGGAAAACTTTGTACTTCAGTTTCTGGGACGATTTGCCTGTTGCATTTAGAGGAACTCAGAAACCCTCGTATTTCTAGTCTGCTGAGTGCTGGAAGCTTGAAAGCTTGAGCCAGAGTGTGGTCCTTCATCTTTGAACATTGTGAATTTTTTATCAGAAGATCTGGTAGCTCCTGTTAATGCAGTTTACACATCACCATGGATCTTAAGTGCCCATAAGCCTGGAGTTCCATTGAATCCTTGGCTGCAGAGTTTGAAATCCACTGTGGCTCATCCATTCAGCTACCCAGGGCCTCTGCAGAAGTGGGTGGTGGTTGCCTTCTCAGGAAAAAAGAAATGCTCTTTTTTGAAAACTGCCCATCTGCCTTTGTGCTCTTGAAGCTGGCATGATCCTATGTGGGTGTTTTGGGTTTGCTTTTTTTACAAATTGAAACGTTTAAAATTCAGCTGGAAAATTCCATTTCAATGCAGAGTTTAGGGAAAGCACTGATTTATGTAAGCATAAAATAAGCATTCATAGCCCTCAGTTTCACAACATGAACAGCTGATGATAAAACTTACAGCTGCTCTGACCTTTCTTCATTTTCTCCACATGTAAAAAGACTCTGGCAGATTTTTCTTTAAAATAAATTATTCGATTACTGCACAATTATTATGACTTTTCCTCTTTGCTTTGTGGGCAGTGTTAATGTCACTTTTTGGTGTATGTGCAAACATTTGGGCATTTCACTGAATGATACAGCCAAAAACGTGTCAGCTGGACTTTTACATCTGTTGCTTTTGTATCTTTGTAAATGGATATTTTTATGTGGTGGGGCTTTTTTGGACTTTGTAAAGCAAATTCCTCTGTTCAGGAATTTTTATTCATCTCTTTTTCTCCTCCACAAAATAACTTCTGCCATGCTCTTCAGATACTTTTAGAGAATTATTTTAATTCTTTTTTGCACTGATAATTCTTTTTTTTTTCCTAACAGATCTGCACTACTAAGTTTGTGTAATGCAAAAATGCAATTGAATAGTTAGAAAGATTTCAAACTAAGGAAGCCAGACATACTTAGAATCTGTGAATATTTATGCTATTTATGTTGTTGCCTTTAAAACCAAGGAATCTATGAGTAATATGTTGAAGTGAACATTTCCATTTTGTTTACACGCAAATCAAGGGTAATCCAGAAGTTCTGTGGTGTAGTTTCCTCTACAAAGCTGGCTTTAGAATAAAGTTCCTAGAAATACTAAACCAGCTTAAAGCACAGAAATAATCAGAAAATAACACTTTAATCCTAGTTAATCCACATTATTGACCTATGTGCTCTAAATAAATAAATAAATGAATGAATAAAATTAGGTAGTCCTTTAATCATCAGTGTGGAGCTGGTTATTCATGAGAGAAGTATGATCCAAAATTCAGCTACTATGCAGGTTTTTGTCCTTTCAGAGGACAGGTTAAATAGATTTATGTCTTAGTTTGTGAGGAGACTTGGTTGATTAGTTTTAGATCCCTTTGTAAGTCTGAGATCAGAAGATGGTACTACTATAACATAATTAACAGTGTAAGTCAAAAGTAGTTTTTCAAGGAGTTATGGAATCAGAGATACTTTGTACTATTGAATAATTTTTTGAGATTGCTTTTGGATGTAGGTTTTCCTTTTTAAAAAATACTTTGTATTTTTTAAACCTCTCTGTACAGTTTTAGGTATGTTTATAAAGTTGTGCTTGCTAATACAAAAAATGCAGAGAATTTATACTTTTTAGAGAAAAAAAACCCCATGCCGTTCAGAAATAATCTGCAAGCATGTGTCAGAAATGCAAATGCAGCAGTGGATGTACCATAAGTTTTCTGCTCAGAATTGACATTATATAGTCACAGTGACATAAGATTTCCAGACTGCTGTCTAGATAATAACTTAAAAAAAAAAAAAAAGTGAGGAGGGAATATTTTTTGAACCACAGTATTTGTAAGCCTTCTAACAGAATCTTAGGTATTATGATTTCTGCATCAGCTGTATTGTGCCTGTATGTCATGCAGACATAAGTGAGTTTCAGGGTATCTGTATAACTTTGTGTGTGGTCTTTATGTTTTAAATTAATTCTACTTAACTTTGTTTCAGATTTAGTGGGGTTTCTATGCCTCTGAGAGGATAGTAGTACTTGGGTATGAAATTATTATTATTGGAGATTTCTCATAGCTATGCTACATAAAAGCTACCTTAAATGAGTGTTCAGTCCTATTATCAATTCTTCTCCCACAAAGTGTTAACTTAGCTTTATGGTACTTTCAGAGTTTCTAGAAGATATGTGAAAAAGTTAATAGTAACTAACATAAATGTTGTAGGCAGCCTTCACGTGAAGGCTGGTTTTTGGGATGAGGCAGTATGCATTATGAGTTCATCTCAGTTTATTGTAGGACAAATATATAAGTGGCCCTAATATGAGTCGACTGAATGACTGATTTATAAATTTTCACGTGGGATTTTCCCCTCTTCCTCTTTATAAAAAAAAAGTATTTCTTGTTTCAAGTAGCTGAAATGCTATCAAGAGAGAATAAAACACAGCGTTCCCTGGAACGGTTTATCAAGCAATTCTTTGAGGATTTCCTAGTCCTCCTACCCTGCTAGAACTGCCCTAAATATGATACTGGAATGATTTTTTCCTTTTCTTTTATATACCTTTTACACAGTTCTGTGTATCCACGAGTATTAGCATCCATACTTGTAACCCTTCACTTAGTCCAGTGCTCAGTGTTCTGTAAGTGTTCTGCAGGCCCTGAGACTGAACACCACAGAACTGCAGAGCCAGGGAGACCAGACATCCTACTATCTTAGGAAACCAAGGTCTCCTAGCAGGACAGATTCTGTAAACTAGAGGTTAGCCCAACCCAGCCCCATTATTGGGCCCCCTTGTTAGATATGCTAATGTGTAAAGTCTATAACTGGTGTGTTTGATTGACGGGGGGGTGTGCATTGCCACGCTGTCACCTGGGTGAAGTGGATGCACCAAACAGGATCCTGATTAAAATACGGAGGTAATGACCCCCAACTCTCTAACCATGTCTAGCTTCATTTTCCTAACACCAGGAAAAAGTTATCAAATATTTCCCTGCATTATTACAGTGGCCTCCCTTGCCTTCCCTTCATTCCCAGTGTCCAGCTGCAGCAATATTTGCCAATTGACCAAGCAGGCCAAGAATAACAGAGCTATGAGTTTTTCCTTCAGCTGGGGCATTACTCCTAGTCTCTTTTTACTACCTAGCTGCAGATGGTTATATGCTGTAAATATCTAAATATCACCAAATCTTCTATCTCTGTGCCAGTTTCAACCACATTTTACAAAGTTTTCCTGTGTTATCAAGGACAGAAGATTGGTCATGTAAATCTAATTCCATAGGAAACCAGCTTAAATTTGCATTGTTTGTTTTCTAATATAATTTACATTTATGTAGCAAGCTTCATATGCAAATATCAGGCTATCAGCACCTCAGTTTTTGATAGGCAAATAATTTTAATGCATCTTGGACCTACTGAAGTACAAGTTGCACAGTGTAACCAAAAGAGTGAACAGGCAGACCATGCAGCAGGTTCTTAAGTGCTAAGAAAATCTCTGTCCTCATCAAAGTTGGCTCCAGTGTGTGCTGTTTGCTTTCTGGACAGGATTGCCTTTAGAACCACATCATGAATAAAACAGGAGGAAGTGAGTCCTAATGTCATTGTTAAGTGAGGGTACTAAAATAATCTTAATTTCGTAGTGAAAAGTGGAATATAACAATATATATTTACCTTTGCAAAACAAATGAGCCTGTAATCTGAAATAGGTTTTATAGGTTGGATTAACTGGGGTCAAGGAAATGATGATGCTAAAACATGTTAAAGGGAAGGTTGCTTGCCAGCACTGCTCTGTGTGAACTCTACTATTATATCTTCCTCTGAGTTTCATATTGCTGATGTTTCCCCAAAGTCTTTTACTGTTCATCAGGAACTGAAGAGGTAAAGACTTCTATTGTTTTGAGATTAAACTTTTTATCATCCTCATAAGCAAAATAAGAAAACGCAGGGAGGATTGTGAAGATCGTGACTCTTATTCTCTCAAAGGTAAACAAGAGAAAGTTAGGCAAGAGAAACAGAACAAATAAAGGGAAACAATGTTGTCTTTATCTCCATCCCTTGGAAAAGCAAAAAGGATCTAGTGGGAGATTGTAATCCTGGAAGAAAATCTTGCTTGCAAACTGAAACTTCTTTTGCACTTGTTAAGTACCTGCCTATTGATACAGCAAAGTTGGATTATGTGAAGTGTAGAGATCTTCCACTGCCAGGAAGCAGATTTGAGAGTGAAGTGGGAAGTGATTATATTAATTAACATTAAACTGTTCTAAATATCTAAAAATTTAAGGGACTTTCTGATTTATTCCTAGTCTTAGAACAATGTACTTGTTCTGTGGGATGATTCAGCTGGTCAAGATGACCATGACAATCAGGTATCACTGAGTGATTATGTCTAAAATGAAAAGAAAGTCAATCAGTTTATAAAACTTTTTCAAAAAGTGGATTAAATGGTTTGCTTCCACAGAAAAGTGTGATTCACTTGGCCTTGGAAGGCTACATTTGTTTTGATATGAAGAGGAGTGTCTTAACTGACAGATGAAGGGAATGACAGGAAGATTTAGAGGCTCTCTAGGAATGTCAAGAACTGTGACTTAATTCATGAAGAGACTGGCCTATGGCATCAGATCTACACCTTCCAGGCAGATTTCCTGAAATTTTTTTTTTTTAGGGCCAATGTTCATGATAAATAACAGCATACAGTAGATATGCTGGGTGCTTATCCACACAGTATCATTGAACATCGGAAAAGCAGTGACTAGTTCTGAGGTTTCCCTGAGGCACTGGCACACACACACAGATAAGCATGAATCTTGGGTCAAAAGGCTTAGAGGATGTATACATTTCTCTTGGTTAGCATTTTCTTTCAACTTTTTCTTTATAAAATGACTGAAGATGTGATAAGCCCTTATTTGGATCTATATTGTTGATTGCTTCAGTCCTAAGGTTGTATTGAGTAGCTGGTAAGTCACATCTGATAGCTGAACTCGATAAGAAAGGTGTGGTAATGAACTCTTGAAATGAATTTCCAAATAGCAAAATGGAAAAACAAGTTCTCTGGAAAGAGACCCTGTGGTGGGCGCTTCAGTGTTTTGGTGGACTACTGAGAAAGGCTGGCATGGCATGTACATATAAGGATGAAAAGTCCTTGCATGGATGCATCACACCAGAAAATCAGAGTGAGATTATTTCCTGACATTTCTTTATGCTTGACATGGAAGTCTCGTTACTTAAAACCAAGTTCATCATGGGCTTTGTGGCTCATGGATGAATTAATTCTATAGCTTGCTTTGAATGTGACTGGGAATCCGGAGGTAACAAAGAGTAGAGGGATAGATATAACTGAGAGATGAGAGATGCCGAGGAATCTTTGGAGCCTCAAAATTCAGCCGAACAACCTGAGGGACATGGTTTCTTTCACTTTGAAGTTAGCCCTGCGCTGAACTGGAGATTGGACTGGTGTGATCTCCAGGATTCCTTCCAACCAAAATTTTGCTATGAATCTTTGGCTTTGGATTCATCAGCTTTCTGAAAGAGTTGGGCACCTCTTAAATGAGAGATGCCCAGTGGGGGCAGAGGACTTGGAATGATTTAACCTCATTGAAGTGGTTGGAGTTAGACCTAAACTCCAAGAATCCTTTGTTTCAGGGTTCAGGAAAGCATTGAAAGAAGTCAAACTTTAAAGAGGTTGGAAATATAGAAAAGCACAGAAATAAAAAGCTTTTTTCAGACTTAAAAGTATGTAGATCTGGGACATGGAAACTCTACAGGGGCCTCTAATGCTCTCATGTTGGTTTTTTTTTATTGCTATCTTCTGAGAAGTTTTTGTTTGGGTAAATAAAATATTTCATAGGGAAGTTTTTAATGTATTGTTTCACTGGGATCTTGATAGCGGGATACAGGTTGAGAGGTCCTGACAGAATTGTTTAGGAGAATGGAGATTTTACATTAAGATGGCCTGAAGAAGGGTGAGATGCCAAAATCAGACTGGGTGGCAATGTGAAGTGCCACTCCCATAATCTTCAGTGGCATGCGCTGTAGCTGGATTTGCTATTCTTTTTAATTGGGAAAGGACCAAACTTTGTTGCTTCATGTCTTCAAATGCAAAACCATCCAGGGTAATGTTTATCCTGTTATAGTTTCCCCCATGCATTTATAAGTTTGAAGAATGCAGAGTTTCATGTTTCTCACTGTAGGGTTTATATAGATTTTTCTCATAGTTCATCAGGAGAATTAGAAAAGATAGTGATTAAGTTCTACTCCCAGTCAGAGATTTATTTGTTGGACCTCTTAATACACTGTTGAAACTCAATGTAAAGCTGCCAAACACTTACCTGACCTCTGCCTTAGCATGGACTTACATAGACTTCCTTCTCACTCACCCTTATGCAGCATAAACTCTTAAACTCTTGTTTTGCTGGTAGTTGCAGCTGTGAAGAATCTTTCTGCTGAAAGATTGAGATTTTTCAGGGGATATTATTAGCTTGTTGAAATGAAACTGCTGTTGATATGAAAAGCTTTAATATGAAACCATATTGACCTGAAACTAGGATGACTTCATTGTTTTGCCAACTATATATATTCTTATAAGGCTGTTATGTCTTGGCCATGTACACATGGAAGATGATGAAGATAATTATGTAGTTTTATAGCACTAATACTACACAAAGTTATAGTCCCACTTTTAAGAAAATGGAGGAACTAGCTATCCATCAATGTTCCATCTGTGCCATTGAAGAGGACAGCGACTGGCCAGTGCCTTATTTGATTCAGATGGATCACTGAATGCTCTGTTGATCACCAGTGGAAACTGTTAAATTACTTACAGCTTATTGTGTACAATCCATTCAGGGCAGGTGGAATAGATGATCTTTGAACCCCAACCATTTGGTGCTTCTATGCTTATTAGCAAAGATTCCTAAGGGTCTTCCTTCTGTCTTCCCTATCTTCTGTTAGTTGTCTTTATCCCATGAAATTAGAACAATTCTGTGTTTGGGGTACTGCAGTCAAGGCTTCCTGGCACCACCCAGTGCAGTCCCTGGGTCACTCACTGGATAGAAATTGGCCGGTAACTGGAAGCTGTGAGACCCTGGGAGTGACGGCTGGAGAACCAAGCAGGGCTGGAGCAGAAACACATTTCAACCTTGCTGAAAGACCTGGAGGCTGAGAGGAGAGCAGGACTTGAAAAAGTGGTGCTATCAAACCCCTTTATATGGAAGTGTGATCACAGGAACTGATGGGACTCAGGCATTCAGAGGGAATTACAATACTTTTTAAATACCTCCTGAGATTGAAAGCACTGTCGGTATTAATGGACTGAAGCTTGAAGTTCTGCTAGTTTATCCTGGAGCAGAGTAACTTAAAATTGATGTCTGGTCTTTCTTCCTTATCTCAGGGAAAGAGAGGAAGATTTATGAGTAAGAAAGAGAGAAAAGAAACTAGTAAAATCTTGATGCTTCCACAGAGTCAATCTCTCCTGTTTTCAGATCTCACTAATCCTCTCTTAAAACTGTGTCTTTTTGCTGCCAAGTACAAGTCAGAATATTCTTTTTTCTTGCCATCTCTATGCAGGATATAGAAGATAACGACAGGCAACAAAGAGTTAAACAGCTAACTAAAGTATAATGGAAAATAGCTGTCTTCCTTTTGAAGCTGAAGGTGACATTTGAAAATACATGTATTTGGTAGCCTGTTACTGCTTGCTGTGTTGTACGTGCTTCAGTGTCTCACAGGAGTTTTGCACAGACCAGGACAAATGGCAGTCTATATTGTAGAAGACTAAAATACATTTACAATTGGTTTTAATTTATTAAACTGAGGGTGGGCTAGGCTTTTAAATGCTGTCTGTTGATCAAGAGACTACACAGCTTGAGATTAACAAAATGCTGGAAGAGGAAAGAGTATAAATAGAAACACCACTTCCTTGTTGAGTAGAAGCCAAACTTGTGGGTGAACCTTGTATATGAGAGTTTGCTGGGGTCCAGATAGGCAGCTGAATGCGGATTTCTGAAGACACCAAAAACTCTGACTTCTGAGGGAGAATATACATAGTACATACTGGTGACCAGACTAGGTATTTCTTTCCTGTGGAACACCTGGCTGTAGTTCTTGGAAAAAGATACCAGTGGAACTTGGAGAATGTTGGTGTAAATCCAGCATCAGCTTAGTGAAAGGAGAAACGTATGTCTGACCTTTCAGTGCAACACTGATTATTTGGGCCTGGAAAAGGCTTAATATAACTTAAAAACAGCCTCCCAAGACTGAGGATTTGAAATACAAACTTAACTGGACAGTAGGATAAATATGCCTACTACTTTCTTTTCAAACTTAAAATATTTTCCCATTGGTAAGGAAAGGAATATTTTACAGCAATAAGCATGATTATTTTTTTTCCTGATAAATTTTCCCAGTAATTTACTGCATATTACAGATTTTGCTGCTGATATTTAAACTATATTACACTTCATGAAGTGCCCTGCATTTTTAATTCTTATAGACTTTAAACAGTATATGTCATTTTTTGATATATGACTTGGATTTATTGTCTAGAAGAATTTTATGACTAAAATTTGCATAATGCTTAAACCAAGGAATATACAAGCCACAATCTAAGTGTTTTTTAAAATAAATAATTTTGTCTTTTATCTCAATTAAAATACATCTTTAAACTTGCTCTAGTTTAAACAAATTAATTCAAGAAATCTTATGGCCTATATTTTTACAGGAGGTTAGGCTAGGTGATTACCATGGTCCCTCTGCCTTTATCTATGAACATATTTGCAGCTCTGATGAATGTACATTCTGATGAAAGACTTTATGGGTGCCCTTTCCACTAAGGCCATGTATTTATGGTCTTTCTTCAGAGCCAGATTTCAGTTTCTTAGTTCGGCAAAAATATGACTGTATACCTATTTACATCAAGGTTGTGTAAGAGGACTTGTTTGAGTTTGTTTGGGGGCTTTTCTCCAAGTGTTTGGAGGGGAGGTGTGGTTTGTTTGTTTGCGTTTTTTCCCCGGTCAAAAGCTGTCAACTTTGAATGTTTGAAGTGCTCAAAAGAGGCCACATAGCTCTAAGGTCTGTGCTCTCATGGATGTCTGTCTGTTTGGTGTGTGGCATCATCCCCCTTCCTCACATAGTGGGAGGTGGGTAGGGAGAGGAGATTGCAGGGTTGCAGAGGAGAACAGGAAAACCCGGATCAGAGGGAACTATTTTAAAGGCCCTGAAGAGGAAAGACAAACTATGACTTCCAGTTAAATAAAGATATTAGACTGTAGGTTAATGGGAAGCCAAGGCAAGCTAAACAAAAAAAAACAATTTGTGGGTGGCTAAACATGATGAGTCAGCTATGGCAAGCTAGATAGGGTTGGGAATTGATAGAGCTGGGGAGTCACAGTTAATCAGTTATTTGGACTAGTAGAAATAAGGGTGACTAATCTGTTTGAATATTTGAGATAGGAACCAGTGAAAGAAGTGCACCAAAAATACCAATTTATCTGGAAAACTATTTCATCCTACTGGATGTCTTGGGCAGCTTGGTGTCTTTGGCAGCTGCCTATCACTGGTATAACTCCTTTAACTCAATTGGTAAAAGTTTATACAAAGAGTCAGGGTTTATCCTTGCAGGTCCATATACCTGAAAATTTGGCAAGATGTTGGGGTTTCTCCATTTTTATTTTTTTTTAAACAAAGACAATCTCTGCAATGAAGTGCAGTTTTACAAAGGCAATTTGATTTGTGAAACACACAGGTATTTCTGTATTTGATTTCCTTAAGAGCTTGTGAATTTTGGGAGCTGGATGAAAGTTATAAGTAAACAACTTCATTTCTCTCTAAACGAGTTATTCTTATTCTTCCTTTCTTGTGATAATTTTTGACCTTTTGATGCTGATTACAAACCAAGATTCTTTTCATCTTAAGGTAAACTAATCACAGGGGGAACAGTATATTCTGGATAGCATTAATAAACATGAATTGGGTTTTCTTAATGGGGTTTTTTCATATAAGAACTTCTGAGTGCTTTCACAGGATTGGTTTGTAAAAACAAGGAGTAGAAGATTGGTTCCTGTGTTTATTGAAGCTCTGGTGTTACTTTTTTCAGTACATTTATGCAAACCCCCAACTTCACTGAGTATGTCCCTTTGGCACTGACTGCCCTTACACACAGCTTTGCCCTTACACACTTGGTGAGTTGTTGTCCAACTCACTGCAGTCCCTTTGCACCTTCACCAGCCTCCATCAGACAGCTAAGCTCCCTGATCTTGGGAAAGGGTATCCTGTGGAGCCTTTCCTCCTGCATTGTTCATGGAATGTAGGACTAGAACGGAACACAAAAAGGTCATTCATCTTCCTTGTCTTGGCATGATTGAAACCATTCACAACAGATGTTTCTTCAACCTATTTCTGAAGTCCTTTGGAGATTAACCATTGTTTAGCGAAACCATTTCCTTAGGTTGTTCAGAGTGCTTAAGTAGCCTTACTCCTGGAGAAAGTGATCTAGCCTAGATTTGGTGCAATTTAAACCCATTTGCAGTCTCATCCACAGCAAGTGTACCAAAAATATGCCTTACTGCCCTCTTCACGTACCTGTTAACCATTTCTACACCCCCCTGAGTCAGGGTGCATTAATAAGACTTGTAAAAATTTTTGTTTGCAGGCTTCTACTTCATTACAAATGTAAACTAATTGTCTAACGTCCATGATTTTCATGACTGTTATTTACCTCATTATCTTAGAGGTGCTTTCAAACTGTGTTTTTCAAGGTACTGGAAGTGGAATGGAAGATTCACTGAATCCCCATCACCTTTGTTCTCCCACAGTCCTTTTTTCTTTATATAGCTCTTGTGTATATTTGATATCTCCTTTGCAGTCACACTGCTATGTACTCTTTCCTAATTACTAGAACTTAATGATCCCAAAGTGTGCATAAATAGAGGCCATACTTTCTTCTTTGCTCCCTTTTCTTCCACAAGAATTTTTACCGTTAAATAATTGATATGGATTTGTTCCTTGGTTTTGCAGATCACTTCTCAGTGTTTTTCTCTCTGTGTTCAAAATTTCTCAGTTCTCTCATTTTCTCTCATGTTCAAAATTGTAAATATAAATGAGGCTACAGAGTCCCTCTTTCTCAGGATATAATTTGATTTTAGAAATACTGAAGAAGTTTTATTACTCTATGTAAAATATTAAGGAATTCAATGATTTAAAAGAGGTTTTTTTTTTTACTTTGGTAGGTGACACAGTTGATGATCAAAGTAGAGACTCAAAGGATAAAACTTCATTTCCGGAGACCAGACCGATATACAACCAACCTCCACAGGTAGAAGACTACTTCCTTATGCACACATGATGAGGTTTGCATAGCAGCCCATTTAAGAACCATGAATGTTGTGCAGAAGATGGTTTCACCACATCTTCCATTGGCTGAGGTACTCTCAGCCTTCCCTGTCATCTATCACAGAAGCAGCACTGCTGATAATTAGATGGCAATAATATCAAGCCCACTGTTGTGGATTTGAAAAGGAAAGTGTAGAAGGCTGGGCTGTATGCTATTGCTGAATATCTTATTTTTATACTTGAGTTATGCATGCATGAAACTGTAGCTAGGATGTTAACGAATTGCACGGAAGAATTAGTGTCGTGAGAAGTGATTGCAAATGTCGCACATTTACAGAAGTCATCTCTTTCACAACTATCGTTATGAGTAACATGTTGTAAACGTGTGAGTATAATTGACTCTCTTTATTGTGTGTTTCCTTTCTGTTTCTCTACTGTGTAGCTGTAAATCTGAACAACTTTTTCTTTAGTTTATTTCATATTTGATACATGTTTACAGGCAAGGGCTTTTCAGAATATTTCTGCATATGATGTACATATATCTCCTTCTCCACGTACCCTGAAAATGGTTTTGTACCAAGTATGAGGCTATTTTCCATTGCCATATGCTTTTGGACATTTGCAAGGTGGTTGAGAGATGTTTGGCTTGGATTTTTTTGTGCTTTTGTGGTGGTTCTTTTTTTTTCCTTAACTTACAGTGTCTCTTTTTCCCACATCTTGCCTTGGCACCAACAGTGTCTGTCTGTCTCTTTTCATTGCTGTTTCAATATTTATTATTGCTAAGTCCCTAAGGTGTGTGCGACAATTTTTCCATCTCCAAGAGTGTCTGTATGTATGTGTGGCCTGTAGTCTTCTTTTTTAATTTAAAATTTAAAACTGTGTCCTATACAGGAATCTTTAATTCATTGTGAGTAATGAATGGTTTGCCTTCTGATAGTGTGGAAATATGAATTAGTTCTAACCAATTGCAAAGTTTTAGTCTGACTTTAGATCCATGCATGCATACTGGACAAATGTAGTTTCGCTTAATGTGATGTTCTTGCTGGGGATAGTGAACTGCCAGTTACTGCAGCCTCAGTGGTTTGTTCAGTTCTGTGGAATTTCAGGAAAAGAGGAACTTGTGTAAGTTTAAAGTTTTATGAGTTAGAGAGAAGAAGCAAAGTTTTCAAAATAAAATAGCAGATATTACAGTGAAAATGAAACAAAGATTTATTTTCACCTTTATGTTAAAACACATTCACAAAAAACCTCATAGGAACTGGCTGTGACAGAATCAGTTAAATTAAAGTCCAGCACTTGGTACTATTTATGCAATTCATTCGAATCTAGATTTCAGTATTTGGACTTTGCATTTACTCAAAGGATTTCTCAAGTTCTCAAATTAAGTAGAGTAATTGTGAATCATGGAAATTAAATGGATAATTCTGGCCATTTGGAAAGTAATAATCCTCCTTGTGGTGGTGAGTATATTTTAGTAAATTTGTGGGAGAACTTTATCAATTTAGGGAAACTGGAAAAGCATTGTATTACATATTCAATATGCCATAGAGGAATCAATTGAAATAATAACCTTGTTAGTATTAAAACAAAAATTCTTGATAAATATAGAACAGTATACCAAAATATAGTTGTTACTGTGAAGTGGCATCTGACATTTGGCATGCAGAACTGAACAAAAGACCATTTAGTTCACCAACCACATCTTTCAGTTGCTGGAAACTTGCTTTTATTTTTAAATATAAACTTTTTCACTACTTATGAGATATAAACTTTGTGGAACATGAAAAGTGCTTTTGGAAATGTGATTTAAAGAAGAATGAAGTACTACTTTGTTCATGGATTTTCAAGGGGAAAATTAGTTGAGTTTGATTTTTTGAAGAAATTCTCTTCTTATGGGTATTTTTTGGTACTGGCCATAATTTTTGGAATTTCCCATTTTCTTAGGTACTATTGGATTTGTTTGCTGTACAGTCACTGAATTGTCAAGTGTGAACATTTGTATAATCTTGTATAAATTATTTAATCTAATGCACAAATAAAACTTTTCATCAATATCATCTTGCTGCAACTAGGAACGTGTAACAGAACCTCTTGTAACCCTTGCCATACCTCAGTCAGTGTTGTTTTCAGCTGTTTTCATTGCATGCATGTCAGGGGAATTGCAGGGGTTTAAAAGCTCCTTGGAGGAAGGGTGTTCTTTAAGGCCAACTTTAGCCCAAACATTTTGTCTTCTGCTTCAGACAGAAGCTCCTGCTTCGAGCAATCTCATATAGAGTGTCCTCTCCATCTCCACAAGCATGGACAGTGGTTTGGGGGGGGCCATCTCCTGATGCTGGTCAGTCCTAGGGATAGTAAGTGTTCTGGGCCTAATCAAGCGTGTCTGATCCCTCTGAAGTTGCTTCAGGCTCATGAAATAAAAGTCACACTCACATTTAAGTGCTTTTCTGGATTGGGTCCAAAATGGTTAGTGCTCTGCAGGGCCGAGAACTTGGATTAGTCTTATTAGTGACTAAATTAGTAAATTAGTGACCGTGAAATACAAAGCTTCTAATTTTAAGTGCAACACAATCATAATAGAAAGAGATACTATGGTTTTGTGCTTTTTAATGCTTTTGATTTTCCAATTATTACCATACAATTTCCAGATAATTCAATCTTTATCTGCTTTCATTGGGAATTTGAGGTTATAGAAAATAGCAGAATAGAAAGGTTAGTTTTGATATATGAAGAGTGTTAGAAACCCCAGTAGTGTGGTGGGGTTATTTTTGATAATTAGCTATTCCATTGGTAAAGCAAATTAGTGCAACCGTATATTTTTGCCCTACTGTGAGACCAATTATGTAGCATATCTATTAGGAGACATTAAAAATATTTTGACAGATGGTATGGCTTTGAATTAGGATTTATTAAGATTATTGTATGTCTGGTGTCCAGGACACCTGGGATTATTACATTGATGTAAGAAACAACAACAAAAAAATTACATTTCTGGTAATCGCTGCAGTGTTTTGTATCTCCCTACTGTCACCTTAAGAAGCAGTTCATGTTTATTTGATCTTGCACTTCTGGATAATCTGACATGCGCTCTTTAGCCAACAGATGTCAGCAGATTTAATGGGGGAAAACTGGACCAGTAAGTGTATTAAAATATACTACCAAAATGAAAGCCATCTTCAGATTTTAAATTAGGATTTTTATCTTGCTCTGTTTTCTTTTTTTTTCTTTTCCATATAGTCCCACTTCTCCCTCAAACACTTAATAGTTATTGCCTTCTATCTAAGGAGCTTGTTATACGTTTTCTAGGGCAAGAGAGAATCCCCCAAGGGATTGCTTAATCCATAATTATCTAATTTATATGTTGTTGTTATAGCCACTCTTAATTATATACCTTGCTGTGATTCTTATGATCTTTGGACTTCGTTTTCTTTACGAATTGTAATAGCTCTGCTATGATTCTTGTGCCCTTTCTTTTCATAATTTGCTGTTAAAAGCTGAGAACACAGCAGACAGACAGCCTGTGGTTTCTGGAGTAAATTTGAAATTATCTCTGATTTTATGTATATAGAAACAGGTGTGCATCATTTTAGGCAAGTATCTACATAAATTAGGATTTTTTGGTTTTTATGTCTGAATTGGCATTGCCTCGTTTAAGTCATCCTTTATACAGCTGCTGTGTAAGGATTCTGAGTAGATGTAAATAACAGTTTCCTAGACATCTAGTTAGGGGACATATGAGTCAATTGAAAAGATAGAAATACTATGAGATATAAAATATCAAGGAAGAGATAATGAGAGTGGAGAATCCACAGAGTAGGGGGGAAAATAATTTCTTTTTACCCTTCTAGTGAAATTAATAAGCACTGTTGAAGTTGATAGACTTTGAGAATATCCTTTAGAGCAGATCAGCTGATATAATTCCAGGGCATGAATAATATTACTGTTATCTTGTTTTCACTTTTTTTTTTTTTAATTAAAATTAATTGCTTCTATCAGACCTATTATTGGCTGGTTTTTCCATAAGTTTGTCTATCTGGATTATTTTTACAAGTTACTGGAAAAGGACTTATTACTGATCATCTCTCTGTTCACTTAGTGACTCTTGGTTTATTATTCAAGTGGTCCCATATTTAAAAATTTCAACAAGGGTGTTCTGGGATAGATTTGTTACATCAGTTTAAATTCCCTACATTTAGTTTTGAGAAAGTGGTTTATATTTCAAAATTATTGTGATCACATTATTTGTGATTAGTTTGCTGTCTTTTGAAAAATTCAGTACCTCTCAAAAATGTTGTTGCTTAGCTTGGGGTTTTTTTTTTTGTTTTTTTTTTTTTAAGCTCTCATAAGGTAAAATTCTGGTCATGTCCTGGTTAGACTAATTACTTGTCATATGTCATATTAACTCTTCTTTTTCATATATAAAATCCTTAAAGCATGTTGGTCCATATTTTCTCGCTTCTTAATTGCGTATGTAAGCAATAATCACTTAATGAAATTATCCATTCTTAGAAGGGACTGGAATAAGACTGTCTGCAGCAAGTCATCAAGCATGTACTTTTCTCTGAACACTGATACAATCAGAAGAAAGATCTTATGTTTTACTCAACTATCATGAATGATCATAAGCTGTAAGAAGTGAAATATTAACATTACCTTGAAATAAGAATGGCTTGTGTTCAGCCTCAGCAGCTGCAATGGACATCACCTTTCTTAGCTTCCTTCATCCTTTGTGTGTGTAGTAAACAGCTGGGACTTCTTTGGGGAATCCCTGTGCAGCCACAGATGGAAAGTGCATATGAAGTAGAGCTGCCATAAGATAAGAAAGGCATGTTATATTGTTGTAGTCTTACAAAAGTAAATAGCCCATTCAATTAAAAAATAATTAAATATTGTATATTATAGCTATTACATTGTACAACTGTAACATATTACGACTATTTCTGTGCAATAACATACTTTGTAAAGCTTCATCATATAGTAATGTTCATATTGCTATCTGTTTGATAATTTACCAAAATATTTAAGAGGTCTTTTCATTCTAGGAAGATCTCCAGAATATGTAGACCAGTGGGCTTCTGTCTGCCCTAAACAATTGGACAATTCAGGGGGAAGGAGAGGGTTTATGTACGCATTATGTATAAATTATGTATAAATATATTAGGTATAGGTACATACACATGCAGAATTTAAGCAACATGATTATCCATGAGAAAGTCTGCTCCTCATGTCATAAAGGATTAGCTGCAGTGGCCTCACAAGAAACATTTTATAAACTGTGATTTGTGCAAGCTATTGACTCAGGATCAACCAGTAAGACCTGAGAGTGCCTTGCAAGACTATCACCTTATAGGGCTTTTCTCGCTTCTAAAGTGAATAGCTGGACTTGTTGTCTGTGTAACACACAGCTGGAGTTTTATTCAGATACTTAGCAATCACAGTAGCACCATTAATACTATATCCATTGTATTTTTTTTTTTTTAAGGAAAGCATTATATTTTTAGATATAGGGAACTTGAGTGGGAATTGAGAGATGTGAATTGACGTAGTTGTCACCAACTTCCTCTCTGAACTTAGAAAACAGTTAATTTTAAAAAATGTAATGCAATGCTGTCTTACACTTTTCTGTAGCACTTTGCAAGTGTGAAATACTGTTAAACCCTTTGTGTAACTTCAGCTGAGATTTCAGTACTGGAACTGAGAAAGCCTTCTAAGGTGGGACATGAATGTTCTTCTGACCAGCAAATACATCTAAACACAACAAATTAATTGGAGCATCTCCCTCTCCCACAGCCCTGCCTGTGGAGTCCGGAGTCAGTGCTGCAGTCAGATTGCACAATGTATAAGGTTTGAGCAGAAGAAGACAAAATGACATCCTGTAGGGAAAGAACAACATACAGCCATGGTATATTTTCATAATTCAGTGCCTATAAATAGCAAAGTATGTACCCACAAGTAAAAACTATAATTGGCCTAATTTGCAGCCTCTTCACTTTAATAACAATGTTTTAGTAAAGGAACATATACCCCAAATGGTGATCAAGGCACTTCTATGCAGAAGCACATTTTGCATACCTCCCTATTTAGTGTGGGCAGAGACTCACTGTATATTTGATTTAATTGCTTGCTTATTCAGTTACATTGATTGGTTTGTTGTAGCAAGAGAAACTCAAACTAGGTACCCCAGATGTTCCCATCACATTTTTTAGCCTTTCTCTAATTTTGGGATCTTCTGACTATCAAAGATAAAACTACTGTTTGTCCTGTATCTCTTACCCAAATACATGTGGTTAGACTAAAAGCCAGTAATGCTGGTTCACTTTGCTGCTGTCAACAAATTGATCAGTCAGTCATCCTGCCTCTCAGAGCAACCCTTCTGGGCTTTCTCAATATTAAAATTGATCTCAAATGCAATGTAGATCATACATCACTTGATGAGACTGTGCAAATATGGTACAGTGATATTTACAACATGATACATTAGCAAAAAATGGTGGCTGAAAGACTGTAGAGTGGGGCAGCTCATTGACAATTACTCTGAACAGCATGTGAGATAAACAACATCCTTAGGTTAGTTGCACTGCCACTTACAGAGGGAAAATAAGAACCAAACACAAAACTCACCACTAATGTCAGAGGGCAGTCCATTTTAATAGAGAGAAAACATGACATGAAAATTGTCCCATCTCAGCCCAGAATGCTAAAATTGGTCAGACAGGAGTATGTTTCTCTGTACTCTCCATCAGTGTTGTTTGATCCTTTCACTACAGTGTACTTCTTCTGTAATTTTTGCCTTTAAAAAAACCAAACCAGAGCTTCACAGCTCCTGTCCCTCTTGTGAAAGACTGTGCTCTGGAAAGACATATTCAAATTTCATTCTAAAGCACTTTTTAAAATCATGAAAGAAAATGTAAGTTATTTGTTTACAATTTTCTTTTCTTTGCTTCCACAGTACTACAAATTTTAGGAATGCATTTCTAGTGTTGTAATTTGATTAGCAGTCCTGCTAGATAAAAGCACATCTATCTTTAAAAAAAAAATAAATTATACCCTTCTTCCTTTTCATTGTGATCCAATTATTTTCTATCCATAGACAACAAGGAGAGTCAAAGATGCCACACTTCTTAAAAGAGGTGGACCAGTATTAGTTCCTTTTAATTTAATTAATTATTTTGCCTTTTGCTGCTTTAAGACTCATGGCACTTATTCTGGAATCTGAAAAGCCTGATCAGTAGGTGCTGAGGACAACACAGTTTTGTTACTGTTTGTAGACTGAAGCTTTTACAAACTCTGGCTCCTGGTAACCTGTTTACTGAAGGTGGTGTTGACAAGTGCTCCAGTTACAGACTGTATACAAAGGAAATTAAAATCAAATATCCATCCTGCCTTTCTCTTTCTGACCTGAATCTCTATCGAGAGAGCAAATGGAAAGTTGTGAAAGAAGATACTTGCTCACTTCACTTTTTTTGCCGTTAAAATATTTTAACTTTGTAAACAGGACATATTGCTAGCCTTGTCACATGCTTGGAATTTAAGCAGCACGATAAAAACCTCAGAACATATCACTTAGTTCAGCAATTTTTCTTCATGCCTCTGTGTGAGAATCCTTTTAAGATCTTCAAGATGTTGTTCCCAGTTACTGCTGGAGGAAGATTCACCTGAGTTCAGACTAGTAATTAATTATTTTCTGTTCTGTTTCTTATCTTTTTTTAAAACCAAATCCAGGATAATTTCCTTTTCCTTCTCTCTGATAGAAATTGTTACCCCTCTGTCTTTTTCCTCTCATTGATATTGACATTCTAGAGAGATATTTCATTGATTTTGCTTACTCCCTCAGTTACTCAAGGAGAGATTTCCTTTTCTTCTTAAAACCCAAAACCAACAACAAAACAACCTTCTGATCTACACTTTCCCCAGTTGCTCTAATTGCTGAAGAATATATTTACTTTATTTTTGTGTGAAACAATGTTTGCTAAATATTTTCTTACTTTTTTTATGTTTAATTGTCAAAGT
Organism: Petroica traversi; assembly: GCA_025920805.1. Lineage (NCBI taxonomy): Eukaryota > Metazoa > Chordata > Aves > Passeriformes > Petroicidae > Petroica > Petroica traversi. Next base: position 24,273,635 of record JAHLSL010000022.1, read on the forward strand.
TCCTTTTTGTTTTGGCAGACAGCATTCATTTGCATTCAAATTCTTGGATTTTCACACACATAGTACAGTTATGAGAGAATGCAATATTAGCCCTCATTTTAGAGGTTCTGCTCCATGGGCATCCTCCATCTCAGAGAAGCTGTCATCTTTTTCTGCCATTGCAGTTTACCCTGTTGGAGCTTCTGCAATAGCAGGGGCTGGGAACCAGAGGTAGAGAGACAATAATGCAGAGACCCAGTTTGTCTAAGCTTCTGCTGTTCAGGAGATCAGCCTCCCAAAAGTCTTCAGGATATTTTTTTGCTTGAAGCAGTAGAGAAAATGCCACATCTACCAAATGTAGCTGCTAAATTAAAACAGATTATTTAATTACTGTTTTATAATTTTAAATGTTTTTTATTTTTAATCATGCAGTTTAATCTTTATATTAAATTAATTTCTTAGTATATTCTCTGGCTATATTTAAAGTCAGTTATCTGAGTTTGGCATTATAGCATGAATGAAGGAAGCAGCAAAATAAATGTATTTTGCTCTGTGCTTCTGGATGATACTGAAGTTACAAAACAAATCCATTATCAGCATTTATCAGACTTGCCTGTTCATTTTGCAATATATTGACTTGTCCTTCACTTCTGATTTGTGACTGTGGAATGCTGGATGTCTAGAGCTGTATGCAGTTTCAATTACAGTTCTTCTGGCTTGCAGTTCACTTACTATAGTAATTTTCAATAACTTTTTAATCTTCCAGCATGCATGCTACAGAAAAAAAAAAAGGAAAAAAAAATCTGGCCTAGTTAGTACCATTTCCTGGCAGTGGCAGAGGCAAAACATGCTAAATATTGTTCATGCTGCTTATTATGTTGAGAACTTTGCTATGAATAGCTTGCATAGTACTTTGAAGGAACAGAGGAACTAGATAAACTGTTCCTTGTGGAACCCACACCCTGTCTTTCTTCTAAGATAAATTTCATTACAGTATTCGTGTTGCAGAGGGGACTGCACTGTAAAGATGGTGCCCTAAAACTCAGGGGTCTCCAGAGAGGAATGGGGAGGCAGCAAGGAAAGGAACCCTGCTATTGTGGGGGCATAAATTTATACAGGTCTACAATTATCACACCCAACAGTGGTGAAATTGGTTGGGTTAGAAGGAAAGATGAGAGCATAATTACTTTAGTTAATGGTGGGAAATTAAAACTTAAAAATTTTAATAAAGCTTTAGAACATTTTCTGCTTCCTTCTTCTTTCTGCATTCTGTTTGGTTTGCAGTCTTCTTTTCATGTTACATCTTATCCCTGTTTGTTCACAATTTTGTCGTTTCTCATTATAGATGTCCACATTTGAGATGTTTTGGTTATCTGTCTTCAAACAGTTACTGAATGAAATAAATAGTAGGAGTTAGGAATAAAAGTAGGAATTAAAAATAAAAATATCATTTGGTTATAAAAATATCACTTTTGGTTATATTAAATTCAATATATTTGCTAAATTTATCACTAATCCCTTTCAAAATATTTTCTGTGACATATTGTTATAGGGGATTGAGTAAAAACAGAACCTTTATCTTGTAATGGTTTGAGTTTGCAAAATTGGTAATGAAGAAAATCAGTTTTTTTATTCTAGAGTGACAAAGTGAGGTAGTTGGTTTAGATGCTAGATCTGAAGTATTTTATAGTATTTTGTGGTATTTTAGACTATATTTTAGGGTAGAATTACATTCTATAAGTGTCTCAAATACAACTCACAGGCATCTATAGTATTTACTAGGATAATTAAGCTAACACACTTTCACCATGGAACAGTTGGAGTATCCAGAGTTCAATGGCAACTTTGCAGTCCTCCCCCTCTGCAGACATTAACAGTTCTGTGGTTTTTTGAGAGGGCAAAAATCACATACTAATTACAGCAAGTGTATTCCACATTACACTCTACAATTGTTCTGGTAATTACACTTTTCTAATTGCCTTAATGCTAACAAGGATTCTGAAATGTTCATCATTATTGATACTGAAAGTGTGATTTAGCAAAGATTTCCCTACTGTTCTTTGCAGGCCAAGATATTCCGTGAGGAGCTTTGCTGTAATAAAGAAAAACTATAGAATGTCAGAACTGCTTTTCATTGTTTCTTTAGAATATTTTTCTTTAAGATTTCAGTGACATTAACCTGACCTTGATTCCATTCTAGTTAAGAAACAGCTGAAAATCATGCTTTAGAGGGAAGAAAAATACCTAAAACATATGTCACAAATTAGTAAAAATATTCTTAAACTCTTATTTTTAAGATTGGTTCTATTTTATTCCAAATGGCAATATTGATAAACTTGTATGGGTAGCAGGAGCTCTTTAAGGAAGACAAATTACTGCTGCATTACAAAAGGAGAGTCATAAGAAGCTTGGAAAGAAGAGCCCAAAGCAAATGGGAAAGCTGATTTCCACTGAGAGCCATTCTTGCTTTTAAAAGCTTCTCCAAGGACTCAGTGTTAACCTGAGGCTTTCAGCCTGTTGGTCTGCCCTGCTGCAGCCCCTGACAACACCAATCCTTGGCCACTCTGACAATCCCAGACACTGCATTGCTGCTAAGAAAGCAAGCAAGCTACCAGAAGAAATCTGGATGTAGCAACAAGCTACTGGAAGGTCTCCAGCACTTCTTATGTCTAATTTTGCTCTCTCAGCTAGGAATAACTTTTTTCTTGTGCCTCTCGAGGGGAGGGCTGACTTAAATTTTGAGTGAACCTTAAAAGAATTGCAGCTCTTATTATTCACATGTGGTTTTCTGAACCATCTCTGGGGCATCTGTATTGTGCTTGTCCAGGTGGGTTTGTTCCTCTCATACAGTTCTGTAAGGATGTAGGCCACATACTTACTGGAGTGTTAGGCTGGGTTTTTGTTAATGTTTTGGGTTGGGGGTTTTGTGGTACTTGAAAATTGTCATGTTGTGCACGTTCTCCACCATCAGCAAGGTTTTACCAGTCCTGTTTGGACATCAGAAGGAATTTCTTCACAGGAAAGGTTGTTAAAATTGGAATGAGCTGCTCAGGGAGGTGATGGAGTCACTATCCCTGGATATGGTGCTTTGTGCCATGATCTGGTTGACAAGGTGGTGTTTGGTGATAGGTTGGCTCAATAATCCTAGAGGTCTTTTCCAATCTAATTGATTCTGTGATTCTGTTCTCCTAGCTTAAATTTTTGAATGTAAACCTTGTACGTAATTTTTCTTTCCCCCCTCTGTTCACCTTTGCCATTACCATTTTTATTTGAAAAGTGAATTGTTGTCACAGTGGAGATAGTAATTCTGGAATTCCTACCAATTTTCTAATAAGGTCCAGTGAATACCCTAAAGCATGAACCAAAACACATTGGAGGAACAATCCCATATGATAGTTTCCATTTCTAGATACATCAGTAATTACTGCATAATGCTAAATAAATTCTAGTTACCTTATGATGCACAATTTCCTGTAATACCAAAATGTTGCCTGAAATAAAGAATATGCCTGCAATAAAAAATAATAAATTATTCTTTACCACCAGTCTCATAACAGGTGTCTGTCATAAGTATTTTATTGCTGGATATTTATGAATATGCTGGAAGACTGAAGGTACTGTTTGTTTCTCAAGGCTGTTTTTAAAAGCAAAATAGGTTTCTGTTTCTGGAAAAAAATGCTCTTTTTTACAGAAAGTATAAATTTTTTTAATTAATCACTTCTGTTAGAAAACCTTGTTCAAGTGTTTGGATGTTAATAATGCTGGCACTAATCTTTGATTCTCCCTCAGAGCACTGTAAATCCAACTTCTTAGTACATTGTAAAATGTGCATTTTTTTCTTCCTTATGGGACTCTTGGCAAACTTTATGGTTAATACAAAAACATGCAACAAATTAGATTTTTTTTTAAAACAGCTGAGAAACATCTTTTAACAAAGAGAAAAAAGGAATCCTTTACTTCAGAGGGCAGTTTTATACTTTGTTAGTTTCAAAATAACATATTGTTTTCAGAGCACAATTAGTATGTGGTGGCCAGCTATTACATATATTTACATAGCGTTTCTTTTATCCCTGTTCTTTTGGATTGCAAACCAAGAATGCAGAAGACACCTTGCTTATTTGAATTAGATTTTATTGCCATACCTTATGTAATTTTTACTGATTTTTTGACTCCTTGGTGTATGGTGAAATGTAAATCAGTGATCTTCTCGATTCATTCAATTAATATTTCTCATAACAGGATTGTGTGTCATAGCATTTGGCAGTGCTTAGTTTAGCTAATGTCCAGATAATATGCTCTGAATGGATTGTATTCTGGATAAATAAGTTAGGCATTTAAGTAGAAACCAGTGTGACTAATGTGCAATATCAAATTCTCTAGGACTTGCAGTTCTATATATGCTTGAAGAATGCATGCATAAAGCATAAGCCATTTCATAACCTTGACCTCGGTTGCATCACATCATTTTGTGCTGGTGTTTGCACTGGAAGCAATGACTGATGTTCTCTACCAGGGTGTCCACTTCTTCACCACATTTCCTGGAAGCCTGCTGGGGAGGTTGGCTTCAGCAAGGCCTTTTCACTCATGTGGGTTCTACAACATATGAATGAAATACATCTTACCCCATTTAAAGGATATCTTCAGGTTTTGGAAGCGCAAAAATATGTCTGGTCTGATAGGGTCTTGCCCATGTAAGGTTTATGGAGGAAAAAAGATCCAAGATTCTTTATTCTCACTCTGACTTTTTTTCCCCCTCTTTGAAGTTAGTTTTACCACATGATGGTCTAATTTGCATTGTAAATTGTGTTCACCCAGCTTGGGGGACAATTAAGATATAAACAGGTGTTCATAAAAGTATAATTTGCCAATCAAAATAAACATAGATTCTAGGGATTTCTGATTATCATCTGAATGATGGGAATAGGACAGCAAGTGAGGGATCATTTCTCCCTGAAATGTGGGAGGGAGGAAGGCAGAAAGGTCTTTGAAGATCTAGTGTAATTGATTCCTAGATGTAACCCTGGTTTTCAGCTGGGACATTCTGGCTCCCCTTCAGAATATGGGAATGATGTAATACAAGCAAATACCAACACCTCAAAAAACTATCCACAAGTTCTTTCTTTCAAGAAGGAATGTAATAAATTCATACAGAGTAGAAATTAAGAGAAGTTTTTAAGTTTAAAGCAGCAACAAATTTAAGGACTCACCTGAAGTGTTGTGGGGCATTCTTTCAGATAAATATTCACATAAATAACTGTTCTATGTGTTTGGCAGTGTTCCTAGCAAGAGAATATGTCTGTACCAGAAGATATTTATGACTTTTGTTCTGATGCACACCGTGGGCCCTGGCAAGAAGGAAGACTTCTCTCAAAGTGTTAGCAATGAGCAGCTATAGAAGCTAATACCTCTTAAAGTGGGAGCTGATGTTCTTTGTCTTGGAAATAACTATGCCGACTAGGAAAGTACAAGAGGTTTTAGTGGTTTTTCTGAACTTACTGACTATTGCCCATGGTTTTTTTGCTCACAGCTTGGAAAGCTGGAGTAGGAGAACTATGCAGGCTGTCTTTCTGACTTCTCTGCTAGCTTTCCTATTTTCCTTGTCCTCTAAAGACACCAGAATCAGTAAGGAAAGCCAAAAGAAATCTCTATCAGCTCTTGCCTCTGCTGTTGCATGTAGCTTTCTGAAGAACTGTTAAGTACATCTAAAAATGGAGAACTGAGAAAAGGAAAGCCAGGGGGAAAAAGAAATATCTGTAAACTGTAGCTGTAGGAGTTATGTAGGAACAAACATACCAGTGTTACAGTAGCAGGGAGAGTATCGCTCCTCTTGTGTATTGGATCATCACCAGTAAGGTTAGTAGCTATATGTAGCAGTCACTCCTTTTAATAAACTTCTTAACCTTCAGAAATTTTACCTTATTATCCTGTGACATGATAGTAACAGAACTTGGGAAGTTTATCTTAAGCCTTAGGTTTCAGATCACTGTGAGTATGAGCAAAAGCTTCCATTTCAGAGCGTGCAGCACCACTAACCCTTGTGGTGCCAGCAGCCTGGGGAGCAGCACATGTCCTCTGCCACCCAAGACAAGTTCTGGCTGTGACACAGACTGGCGAGAGCGTTTGTGTCATTGTTGACTCATTGTTGGCAGCTTGATAGGTTTAGCATTGGTTTATCTGTCCCACCAGGTGAAATGTTGGGTTTTGAAAGGAGTGACTGGTGCTCAGGTTGTGCTCAAGGCAAACCTCTTCTTCCCTTTCTTTGGGAAGAAGATAGAGTATCTTTTCCCTACCTAAATGCCCTGGGCAAGTAAACAAAACACCCACCACCAGCCCTCCACCCAAACTGTTCTGTCAGACAGCAATGCCCTCAGGTTCTCTGGAATTGCCATGAACTGTGATACTCAACTTCAGCACAGGTCAGATCTTGAGCAGCACAACACACTTAAAAATCATGGATGCAAGTAACCTCCATATGACTGGATCCCGTTCACTCTTAGGATCAGGCAACTACAAATTAGTGTTTAAAGCTTTCAGTGCTCTTCCTTCCCTTATAGCTGTGTAAGCTTTGGATTTTTCTGGCTGCATGTTGAGTATGGGAGATTGAAAGGAAGAAGTCAGAAATTCCTTTCTGTGTTCATGGCTCTGACATGACTTTTTAAGCACTTTTGAACACATCACTGAGTATTTCTGTATGTTTGCTGATACAAAGTAGAAATCCTTATAACAACCATCTTGCTGCAAGAGATCACAGAATCATTGAGTGGTTTGGATTGGAAGGGACTTTAAAGATCATCTCATTACAACTTCCCTGCCATTGCCAGAGACACCTTCCACTAGACCAGGTTGCTCAGAGCCTGTTATCAGGAACATCATTATGGGTGCCTAATCTGAGAGGTATCTGTTTGAATAGGATTTTATTGCTATAAATAGTAAAACAAATTACATTTGATTTCCAGAGGCAGAGTAAATAGTCTTTCCTTTGTTCTTAAAATGGTAAAAGTTTCAGGATAAACACTTAATAAGGTATATTGTTAGGTCAGGATCAAAGCTTGCAAGTCTATTGGATCCAACATTATTGTTTAAATTGTGTTGACTACTTCTGTATGGCAAGTTTTTTTATTTCCTTGTTGATTTTGGTTCTTGGGTTGTTGGTGGTTTTTTTAAAGTTTTGACTGTGTTTTTATATAAAGAACATATTTGGCACTGCGTATATTTCCCTATATAATAGAGCTTACCAACCAGTCATGCAATTCTGTTTCACACTGGAAAGCAACATCAGTAATCCTTTGAAATAACTGGGATAGAAGCGTTCTTAAAGATGTGCTTTTCTTGGACATCTTCTGCAAAGGCACAGGGGGAACAAAAGATGGAGCTTCATCAGTTTATGAGAGGAATTGTATGAAGTAATGTCCCCTAAACAAGACTGAACATAATGACAAAAAGTCCCATGAGCCTTATGGGTTTCATAAATGCAGAATAATGTTGGGTAGCCTGTCTGAGTTCAAGAAGTGTTTGGACAATACACTGGTGTGAAACTTGGGGTGTACGAGCTGGACTCGATGATCCTAATTTCCTTTCCAACTCAGCTTATTCTGTGATTCTGTGATCTCAGTAATCATTACAAAAAGTCTTATTTTTGTTTTAGCCTTAATTCTGGTCGACCTGAGCCGAAGAGTTACATCAACATGTGTTAAGAACTGCTATTTTAGATCTACCTAAACCGAACTCTGAAAATGCTTTTGTTTATTAATTTGTTTTGTTTCCCTTTTATTAGTAGGTCTTGTGGTCCTAAGTACAAAGCCATAGCTGCCTGATTTGTAGTGTGTAAATTTCTGTCCTTCTGTTCTCTTTAGATAAATGCAGGGCACCGGTCACAGTTGCCTGTATCAAGCACAGAGGTGGGAAATCAAAGGAGTCAGACTTTGGAAAGCAGCCCTTTCATGTCAGACCTCCTGAGCGACGTCCCCTTTGCCCTTGCACCACATGTGTTAGCAGTGCAGGGCACCCGCAGTGACGTTCCTGACCGACTGCTCACCTACGACATCAATGACAATTTATCAAGATTTTGGTATGACTTTACACTCGAAAATTCAGTGCTTTGTGATCCGTAATGTTCTCTTTATTTTTTCTGCCTCTGTCAAGGAGCAAGTCTTAAAGTGAAGATAAAGACTTACTTTAATTGACTTAATATTTTTGGGGCCTGCCACTGGTATATCAATGGATTATTATTCACAACTGTGATATATTTCTTAGCTTTAAGTGAACTATAACTTGGTATGTTAAATATTTGTTTTATTTCCAAAGAAATCAAGCAAAAGTGTTTCAGCCTCAGTAGGAGACTGGCTGCTGCTGTCTACTTCCAGTAGGTAGGCTGTAGACAAACATTTCATGACTTTAAGAGGAAGTCTATGTCTCAACTGTTTTGTTATTTCAATTGGTTACAAAATACATAGATCCTGTTACACATATTACGGTCACCTCTTGATTTTGTACAGATAGAAACCAATATTAATACTAAAACAATGCTGCTCTGCACTACTGGACAGAGAGCTTTTCAGTGAAACCAAGTTTCAAAACTCAGAGTTAATTACAAGCCATTAAGTAATCATTAAAACCTAATAGAATTGGTTAAACTTACCAATTTCAAAGTGAAAATCAGTTGCTTCCTTCCCTTTTCCAGTAGATGGTATTTTGTTCGTCTCATTTTGTGCCTGCCTGGAGAAGTTGTCCCCGCCTGCCTGTTGGCTGCTGTTTGTTCTCATTACCACATGTGTTCCTGATTTATATACAGATCAGCTTTTCCATTTTAACCTCTTTGCCCCCTGAAGAAGGAAATCTCAGGACACATACTTTTAATGGTCACACCCTTCTTTTTTTTAATTTGTGTGCCAGAGGTACAGATGGCAATGTTTAACAACAGGAAAACATTACATTGTTTCTTATCCAACTAAATTAAACTGCTAAATACGTAAACATGCGTTCTCACAGACCACTGTGTCCCTACTCATGAGCTTTGAGCATGTTTTAACCAACTAAGACCAGAGCTGCAGTTCCACCAGCAACAGCTCTCTGATGTCACATCACGATTTGTGAAGAATAACGATCTGTGCCACACACTTGGGGTACAATATATATATTGTGCTAAATTTTGGTGGATATTTTCCTATATTTTTTATGCTCTGTGGTAGCTTAAAGTACATAGATTTTCAGACTTGGATCTTCTTACAGTATTGGAGATAAATACTGTAAAATGATGAAGAAGTTATATTGTGAATATGTCTTAGGTTGTTAAATATTCATGGTTTAGATTTTTTTTTAATGTTGTGTGTATTTAATATTTTTGACAGCTATGTTCTTAAATGTTTTGAAGTTATTGTTTTAAGGGGAGTATCTGCACTTCACTGCAATAAAAAGAAGCTAAGTAATAATGAGTTATTTTTTATATGTGAGAGTTATAATGTGATTTCACCTATATTGTTTACTACAGCTCTGACCATTCAGCTTTCATGGGAACTTGAACTTGGAAATTCAGTTTGAAAATCTTTTCAGTGTCATTTAAAAATTAGTTTCCTTCTAATAAAATATATCACACTCTTATCTGATGGATTCTGTGTGCTGTTTTGTTTACTTGCTGTGGTTTAGGTGACATCCATGACACTGCTTGGAGAATAGTGTGGCTGGAAGCTGGGAAGCACTCAGACCTCCTAGAAGGAAGAATTAATTTTATCAAGTTGTTCAGAACTGTTTTGTTTTCTGAGTTTTTTTAGTTTATGCATACCCAAAGCACTAAAATAGTTTTAATGATTATTTTATATCCAGCACTTAAAAAATTATCATTCTACAAATAGCATGTTTCCATTCAAATTGTCCATTTTGAATCTGAAATGTTTCTGCAGCTCAGCTGGTCTAGAAGCAGAGCTGTAAAGCACTGTTGAAGACCAAACAAACTCACAATACGGGTTCTTTCTTTGTTAGCTGACTTTGCATGTAATTTTTTCCATTCATTTTTTTCCTAAAGTTACACGATTTATCTAAAATAATTACATCTTGTCTGTTTTGAGCTCTGTTGCACTCACAGATGTCCTTTCAAAAGGAAAGGAACAGCAAAGGAGAGTAGGGAGGAGGTTGTATTCACCATGATGAGAAATGGGGATAGTAGGTTTAAACATTTGGCCTTATCCTTAATCGTCTCCTGTAAAGGATAAAATTTACACCCAGCAAAGTACCACTAATGAGCAAGGTACTGGAAATGTGTTTCCTCACTGCCCCCTCTTTAGGAAAAGCTGGGGCTTAAACCTCTCCCTTGCTTGAGATGGTCCCTAAAATGGGTTGATACCTTATGGCACATGTTCAAAGGTAAATCAAAGAACAGCTGCATCCACAGCAGCCTGGCAGGAGGCTGACTGAGGCATGGTCCCTACAGGCAAATCCCTGGTGACAAACTCAGCAATGGGACCAGTCAGGGCTGTGTCCAGCAGGTCAGTCAAGGCAGTGGTTACAGATCCAGTTTCTGCTGAACCCTGATAGCACAGTCAGCAAATATACACTTGTGTGGTCACACAGGAGAGGGTTTCACCCTAAAGCACCTAAAGGAGAAATGCAAAGAGCATGTTCACCACAGTAATTACAGTATCTCAAAATAACACACAGTTTATTGCATTTTTTCACTGGAGAACCTGTTATGATTCACAAAAGCACTAAAGCAGCCTCCTGGGCAAGATGAGCGGGTTGTTCTGAACAATAGCATAAAACTGGAGCTTGAGAAACTGCTCTTCTCCCCACAGCCACCCTTTCGTTATGACGTGATAATTCATCTTGCTTTGGGTTTTCTCTGCTCAGCCTAGTGAGTAGGGAGAGGAACCAGAAGTGCAACTCCTGGGGGTAACTCCTTCCCATCCCTGAGTAACTGTGACTCTTCTACTGATGACAGGGCAATTCCAGATTAACCAGATTTCTTTTTGAAGCCAGACATTGTACGACAACAAAGAGGCAGAATATCCTCCTTAAATTCCAAAGGTAGACTCCTATTTGTGGTTGTAGGAAGACAAAGGTTTAGTCAGTCAAACTGAGTTCATGCAGCCTACCCTGCTGTGCTGCAACTTTTCATCAACATTAAGCTTGGCGTTCTGTAACGAGATCACAAAATTAGAAAGCATTTGTTTTAGGCCTGACTTTTTCCCATCAATATGTCAAATTCCTTAAACTAAGAAAAAAAATTTAACTCCTTGTATCCTCCATTGAAACAGTGTTGTTTTTTTACCAGTAGATATTTATGTACTTCGAGTCTCCTAGAGAACTACTACCTCTTCTTTTCAATATCCTTCTGAGAGATGAGTTCCCACAGACCCTTTCTTAGCTGTCCTGCCTGAATCACAGCCATGGAAACTGAATTAAGTGCAGATAGTAAGACTATGATGACACTGTCATACTGGTGATCTGAATCAGGACATAAATCAGTATCATGTCCCTTAGTCTTTTTTGTGTACTAGTAGCAGACAGCACAATAGTGCCTAATGCCTCTGACCATTAACATAAATAATGGGAGGATCACATACTCCTTAGAACATTTTGGAACAGATACTTCTTTTTAGTCTGCAGCCTTCCATGCAGTATTCTTTCTAAATTGTTTTACTCCAAAAAACAGTCAGTGAATATTCATTTAAGGTTTACTTTGTGATGCAGTATCAGAGTAGCTCAAAGCGCTTTGTTGTATCACAGCTCAGTGTTTTCTCCCTTCTACAGAAGCAAAAGTCTGGCAATATGGTTCATAAAATAAACCAGAAGTTGTAAAGCTTTCAGCAGGTTATGATGAGATGTTGGAGAGGCCTTTTTTTAATTCTGTAGCAGAAGAGAGTATCTAGTGATGGAAGTGGAAGTTATGGTGACCCCAGAAAGATGCAGCAGCTGTAGACCAGAGACAAGAGAGGGCTTAGTTCTGCTAGCCAATTCAATTCACTTTTCCTTGCTGCAAAGATAAAATAAACTCTTGAGATCAAAGATCTAATTTACAAGGCTGTCCTCTCAAGTCAGTTGACACATGTACTTCAATAACAGAACATGAAAGAAACTGCTCACAAGCAAACAAAAAAGAGATGAGCCTTGATTATAAACATCCTTCATCCAACTTTTGTGGCTATCAGCATTATGGTTAGAGTAGCCTCTCACATCCAAATGTTCATGTAAGTGTTCTGGGAGGTCAGCTTTGAGCATCCATCTAAATCTCACTGGAAAAGAAGCAGATGGGCTCAGAAAACAAAGCCCCAGGTGAAACAGCCCATCACAGAGAGATGGGAATTACTTATTTAAAGCAACTGATACTAGGAGAACTTCACTCTGGCCACTGTGTCAGCCTTTTTATGAAGAGTTCTGCTATTTGTCATTTTCTTCCTTAAGAAAATGAAGCAACGTGGACATATTGTGAGCTGTTGTGTAATTTCCTTTTTAGTCTGCTTTTAAAAACTGCTTGGCTTATTCTGCTCTTAAAGACACTTTTTGATTCCTGCATTTTTCCTTTAGATTCCTCTGATTTGGTCTATGGTATGTTTAGATAGGGCTTATGTAGAAGACTTAATATTTGTCTTACCAATTGATTCAAAGGATCTTTTTGTTGTTATTATTTGACTTTTATGTCTTCTGCAGTTAGGCTAGTTCTCCTTTAGTTGTCTCTCAAATAAAAACCTTTACAGTTCTCCATTTGTTAGAGCGGAATAGAACATACACATTCAATTTATCCCAGAAAGGACTGCCACATACCATTTCAAGTAGTATTACAGTACTTGCAGGAATTGCATATTAATCATAGTATAATTATGGCTAAAATTGGACACATGGGGTTAATGTTCGCTATCTTTTAATGTAGTTCAATTCATGTTGTAATATAACTTCTGTTTTGAGGGCAGAGTAGGAATGTGTCATAATGGCAATTGATAGTGGGTTAATAGAAGAATTTAAAACTTCCTTTTTACAAGATGTAGTTTGCAGTATATGCACCTACCCAATGATCAAGTTAAAATAACTGCTTCAAAAGTAGAAGTTGACATCAGGTTATTAAATGACATCTATTAAGAGGCTATTGATTGAGAAATGGAAATGTAGTGTTTTGCTGTAGATCTCTCAAATGCTTTACAGTACAAGTCAGTGTTAAGATTCATCTTGAATCTTGATATCATACATTGAAGACAAATTTTAATTCTAGGACAGCTGTAAAAAATAGAGTGAGTGAGCAAATAAAGATGGCTGACATATTTTTGCTTACTTAGAGACTAGCTAGTTAAATTATTTCATGTTGCAGTTATCCCCATAAGAAATTTTGAATAGCACTGTTGTTATAGTTATTGATTTGTACAGGTCTGAGAGAAACTATGGGAATAAAGCCATTTTCCAGGTTTTGTCCAGAACTGTTCCCCTTCATATTTCAGACTTCTGAGTCTTCTCAAACTAACCCTCTTCACCACCACCTCAGATGGGTGTCTCCTCTTCTGAAGAAAGCTGTGCCCTATTTCAGAAACATCAGTGCCTGGGAGATATTCTGCTCCATCCAGCTGGGACTGACAGATGACTTCCAGCATGGGGCATATCCTGGTAGACAGACATTTCCAGGGTGGTAGCTCTTAAAGAAAAGGATGTTGTACAGAGATACCCATGGGTAAAAGCAATGCAGACCTGACCAGCTCCTACTCCTGTCTCCTACATGACCAGCCACGTGATCACAGATACTGAAACAGCTCCTCTAAGCATGAGAGGTGCTGCTGAAGTCAAACTCTGTCTTCTTTGAAAACAATTTGCCTTTTTTAACCTGAGCAAATTCATCTTCTGGTGATCTGCCAGTCTTAGCAGTTTGCCTGTGCCATTTCACCCTGCCTAGACCAGAAGGGGGGATTTCAGACATGATGCTAAAGGCTATCTGCTAGAATAGGAAGTCATCCCAAGACTGATCTGTTCACTACAGATATCATAAAGAAGTCAGATAGGACTTGCTCTGCAAGGATCTCCTGTAGCAATGGAAGTCTCTGGCTGTTTATAAGACTACATGCACAGTGTCTCAAAAAATCACTTTTTGGTATTAGATTGGGTTTTATAGTTTTCGTGGCACAGAGCAAGAAAAGTGTTCCCAGTGTGTCCTTGGCAACAGCAATTTAGCTGTACCAAGATTATTTTCTCCTATATAGTTAGGAATAATAAAAATCACCTACTACACCCTTCTTAAACAGATGAGATAATTCAACTGAAGGATAAAATCTTACTTGGAAATTTTTAAGTAGGTTATTCTGTTCTTAGATCAATTGCAATTTACCAAGCAAGGCCTTTCTGGCACCTTCTGCCTCATCTTGCTTCAAAGAGTTATTCTGGCTTGAGCACAAACTCATATTCTGCTCCCCCAAAGAAACTATGGAGATAACGTTGAAAAAGTTCTCCTTTGAAACATCCTCCACTTCTGATATATCACTGCAGCCTGGAGATATCACTTCTGATAATAACACTGTAGTCTGGAGATCACGACGCAGTAATTTGTCAGTCTCCAAGAGAAGAGTCGCCTCTCTTTTAGGATGTACTCTGAAATTGGTATCAAAACAGGTAATGTGTGCAAAACCATCTCAGCAATCTGGATCAGTGTAGACATTGCCAGAGCAAGTCAAGAGGAGAGAAGGCATCCTCACAGTGAGATTTAGTGTAGAACACTGATGACATTAGAAATTAAAATAGCCTAAGCTTTTGATCAGGGAGGAAAACAAAAAGTGGTGGCAATTTGGCAGTTTGCTCTTGTATTTAAAAGATCAAGGGTCTCCTTTGCAATAACTGACAGAAATGCTTTTGAGAACACAGTAACAAAGCAATGCTTGTCTTGCTCTATTTACCTTTTCCTCTTGTATATATCTATCTATTGATCATCAAACTCCTCTGGCCTAGAGAAAGCCTCTTCCACAGTGTTTATTACATTATTAAGATGATGAAATTTGAGGTAAACAGAGAAGAGGAATGATTCTTATCTGAGGAATTTCCTCCCTTGAGCCTTTTGTCCCAGATTCATCCAACCTGGCCTTACAGGTGCCTTTCCTAAGTGCCTTATGGTGTGCTGGCTCAGGCCAGACCAGAAAGTCTGAGCAGGGAATTTCTCAGGCACAAATCTTCTCTCTTCTCTGCTTCCTCCATGCTGATATTCTTAATTACAATCCCAGGCATCCTAGTTTCCATCTGCCGGGAGGAGGGACGGGAAAGAGGAGCTCTTTGTCCACAATTAAGATGAGAATAACCCTCTGGCTTGTCCTCTCTTCCTTTGGCTGCCTATGCAGGGAGCCAGCTGCTGCCAGAGACAACTCCAGCAGCATGCCTGGAACAGGACAAAGTTATCTATCTCAGCTTTTTTGTCCTTCTTCTTTCCCTATGAATTATGTCTGCAGAGATCAGAACTGTCACTAGCAGTGGAAGGCTGTATTATAAATGGGAATTAATTTACTTTTAAATAAGTATTTTGATTTGTTCAAAGTGTTTAAGACCTGGTGATGTGGTCTGGGGAAGATTCTGTGGGCTGTTTCTTTGCTCCAAATATAATGAAAGAACTGGTCTGTTGCCAGCCATGGAGGAGGGAGGAGGAGGAAATTAGAATATGCAGCATTTAAGGAAAAAGTCAGATAAAAATAAAACTTGATTCTGTAGATACAGTTTTACTCATGAATTGAACTGCAGTTCAGAGAAGGGAGATGTAGAAGAAGTTAATTTATAATGACCACATCCTAAAATGGATCGAGGTGGAATTCATAACATACTGCTTAGTTGTAGGCCAGCAGTCAGAGTTTTTCAATCTGCTGCTTCCTCCAAATGTGTGAAAAAACAGCCTTGTGGGTTCACATAACTGCTCAGTTGCCAGTTGGTGCCTACATCTTGCCCTCAGCACAGTGATATTTTATGCACAGACAAAAAAAGTGGTTCTAAAAGGGAAAAGAGATTTTTATATTAACTTGTATTTCAGCAAAGCTGTATTTTACACCATCATAACTAAGAACAGGATTTGTCCTAAAGATCATGGCAAAATTAATGTAAAGGTACATAAATATCCAGAGAATGTGGATATATATTATGTATGTGTCTATAAATGTAGGTATGGATAGATATACAATGTGATTGTTCACAGTGTGATTCACAAAGAGTGAATTCCACATTGAGTGAGACTGGTCCTAGGTTTCTCCAGAAAATTTTTCTTATGGACTTTAATTCAGATGTCAGAGGCTTCATATGGCTCTACTGGCAGAAAACCTGTGTTATTTTGCCATATCTGCTGTTAATAACAGTTACCAGACATTCCACATGAAAAAAAACACAAGACTTTTTTTTTTTTAAATGCCACGTAAAAAAATAGTACTTGAAATTTTCCCAGTTGTAATTTGTGTGAAGGGGCAAAGGGACTATTTACACAGACAAAGCTGCAGTCTCCAGACCTGAATCTTTGCTCATTCCATGTGAACCATGTGCCTTTAAGAACTGCTTTCTACCCTCATAATTCCTTATTATAGGAAATTGCAGTTGGCAGCAATCAGGTTAAGTATTTAAATATTTTATATTTAATTGAGGGGATTAAATTCACATTTCCAATTTAAAATGTTTTCCCATCTTAACTACAAAACCTGGTTGTATGTTTTAAAGCTTTTTAAAAATGTCAATACTGGCAATGTGAAAACACATTACTATCTTTTTCTTGCCATTTAAAGACAGACTCATTCTCTAGCAGGCACCAAATTATTTATTATTTTGATTGCTGCCTTCTCTTCATTCCCCTTCTCTATTCCTTTCCCCTCAGCTCAGTTTAAGTGTCATATATGGAGAAAATCCTCATAAAGAAATTGTTGGCAGAATCTTGTCAAGACTGGTGATCCCCTTGGTAGAGGATCACATCCAACTTTTTGTAGTCTACATTTTTTTTTTTTTTTTTAGTCTAAATGACTTAGATATTTCCAAGTACAAGGCTTGGGGAAAAGGAATTGTGCTGACCTCTTCTTTGAAGTAAGATTAAAAAAAGGACAGGGAGAAAGTCTATTAAAACGTGGCTGCCTTCCATGCTTTTTAAAAATGTGCTGTTTGTGTGTGCAGTGCCTGCCAAGGAGTCTGTCTGCATCTTGTGTGTTCCAGTCAACAGTGCATGCCCTTCAATTGCATCTCATCTCCATTTTCGGGCAACTCCATCTCACCTTTTCTCTGCTCTTAGCAAATATCTGACAATTTCATCAGCACAGTCATCTCTGCCTTTTCTGTAGTGGTTTCCACTCTCAGGCTGCTGGGGCAGCTGAACCCCAGTGCTGTTGTCAGCCCAGGTGGGGTGGGACTTAGAGCCAATGGGATAGATTTTGGGGCAAGAGCTGGATTCATGTTGTCCAGAGGCTGACTTTCTTTTTAAAATCTAGACTGTTAAAGCCATTTCATTCTAATCTAAAAGAGCATGAATATTGCAAGGCTTAGCATAGCATGGGAGTTCTACTGCTTTGTGGGGGAATATTCTTCATGTGGAGTATTTCCAGTAGCTCAGCAAAATGTCTGTTACCTGGGGTTCCTAAAAGGCAGGCAGTGCAGGAGCTGTGCTTTGTAGGCCAGCACGTTCTGCTAATTGCCAGCTTTGTTGCCACAGACTGGAGCCTGCAGCCCCTCGCTGGGTTCACCTGCTGATCCTGGAGACAGAGTGGTCATTGATCTCAGTGGAAGCAAGGAGAGAAATTGGGAACCAGGAAGTTTTTTTTTATTACTAAGGCAAAATTTTGCTCCGTGACTATGTCCCATTTCCAAGCTCCTGCTGGATCTGAACTCGGCTTCTCATGGACACAGACTCCTTCCTCACAATTGCTAGTAATTTGCATCTAATTCAGGGATCAGGAAAATACACTTCCTTCCTGAGACACACAGCCAAATTGTATCCTGGGTGCACATCAAAATGAGGCCGTGGCTGTTTTTTCCCCCTTACTTTACCTTCATTTGGAAGGAGTGTGTGCAGGTACAGAAGGAGTTGTTCTGAATTTTGTCAAATCCCTACCTGAACCATCAGAGGTCCAGGTCTTCGGACATAACTTCCTGCATACCAGAGATCCCTTCCCAAAATTCACACTCAGTGGCTTTCAATGAGGGGCTCTTCATCCTCGGGGTTAAATCTTCACCTTCCTCCTCTGTTTAAGCAGAAGAATATTTATTCAACCTTTATATAACTGGTTATGACAAACTGAAGGTTTTAAGAAAAGCAACCCGAGAAAGATCATTTGAGTACAGTCTGTTCATAGCCAAATACCATCAGAAAACAAATGTTTCCAGGTGTTGCTGGGAGCGAGGGATGAAGTAAGCCTGATGGCATGGGCAAACAAGTTCTGCATGCTCAGGTTCACCACAGCAACCCTGCAGCTCCTTGTGTGCCTCAGGCAGACCTGAGCAATCTCCACACTCCAATCTGGGGTGGAAGTGCTGCTTCTGGGCCAGAGGTGCTTGGCAAATGTCCACATCTCACTTGGACCGAAGCCTTTGGGCACTTGGATAGCTGGCAAAGCAAACTTCAGATCAACGTGCTGCTCACCAGGGGAACTTGAAAGCTGTCCCTGGGTGGACATGGTGTCCTTAACCTGCAGAGCAAGGATGCGGTGGGAGCAGCAAGCAATGGAATAGCTGGCTTTGAAATTCATACAGGAGTGTTGCATCCTTGGAGGATGGGAGGTTTTCAGAAAATTCTGAGCCCTGTCCATCCTCTTAAGTAGAGTTCAGTTTAAGGTGACTCTCAGGGTACCACACTTTGTTGTTATTTAGAGTAGTAATGCTTCTCACAACCCATGTCCATATATAGCGAGCATATACATACTGCCCAAGGAGAGTGGATCTGTAGAGTAAAAAACCCAAAGCTGAAGGCTTAACACCCACTCTGAGACACATTTCTAGTTTAGACTGCTGTTACTCTTGCCCCACGGGCTGAATGTCCTCTGGATTCCACATCACATATTCTGGTTTAGTTTCACCCAGAGGGAAACCAGCTGTCCTGCTCTGAGATGACTTTGTGATTGCAATGAAAATGTGGTAAGCTGCAATTTTCAGGAGATGCAGACCTGAGATGAAATGCTGACATGTATGCATCCCTTATGTCTAAACAGGACTTCACTGCAAGAGCTCAGCAAGCTCAGACTCGAGCTCAGGAGATGCTGAAGTTGTTCTTGTGAAATCATAAACCATGGATTTAGTATGGCAATTACATAATAATTATGTAATTGCTACAAAAGTGAGATTTGTCATAAAATCAGTTATCCCCTTAGCTTCTCGATGCAGATCAGATAACAATACTTTTATTCAAGAATATTATCTAGTTTCCTACATTCATTTGTTCTCTGGATATAATGAAATACCATAATAAATTATTCTGAAATTGCTCTTATTTCTCCATACTGTTCCTTTTATATATCCTTTTATATAATGTAAATTTTGTGGAGACAGATATTGCACTTTTTAACTATTTTTTAAAATTACTATTCCAAACTGAAAGGAAACAAACTCAACATGGAGTGAAACATAAAATGGGTCACTTCTGGGTTTACATTACTTAAAACTGTAAAATAATGTAACATGTCTTTTCCACTTTTAATATTAATTTTTGGCAAAGTAATTTTGAAAACTAACTAAACCAAAACATTTAAAGTTCTTTTTAATTAAAAACTACTCTTTTCCTTACAAGTTGAAAGTTACCAGAATAGTAAAGCATGGGAAGAGTTTAAATTTTGATGAGTATTGACTTTCCAGTGGAAAATATTCTCAGTAAAACTGATTAGTTGCTTCTTTAAAGGCAAGGAGAAGATAAACAATATTTAGTTGGAAAATGTCTTAGCTATCCAAAAGGAAAAGCACCTATAAAGTTTTAAAACCTCCTCCAGGTTCTTCACTTTTTGAGATACCTTCCAATTATGACGGCCACCATTTGGGAGCTTTGTGGTGGGGATTTTTTAACTGAAAAAGAATTAGGAATGTGAATTGTGTTTTGTGTATAATACACATACTTTTTCCTAATCACACCATGAGATGTAGCACAGCCTGGTAGTGCCTACTAAGGGTTTTGGTCCAAAGAAGCACTTTTCACTGTACAGCCATCAGATGTGACTCTATGGACTCCTATACTGATATATGCAGCTTTATATGACTTCCATATTTATATGGCTCATATATTGAGAATCTTTATATTTCTCCTATAAACAGTCATCTTCCCTAATCCACACTGTATGGAACAATTTGAAAATAACATTATTAATGGGAAGGTGGTCACCCACAGAAAGTATAATCACATTTGATTTTAGAAAATAACAATAAACTGAGAATGCTGCCTGGATCTCACTTGCCTATTTTCCTTTTACAAAAGGATATTTGGGCTGTGGCTAATTAATAAACAAATAGTATTATATTATTGATCCCTAATCTCCATGGTTACTGGGCTCCCGCAGTTTCATCTTGGCTTCTATGTAACTAAAACTTGTTGCATGTGTAAAGCAGCATGAATCGGAGTAGGATAGAAATGTGGGAATCATCACAAAAGACAAAGAGGGTAATTTCCTTTATTTTACACCTCGGCGTAAGTGGCAAAGCTGTTTGGTCTTTACATGAGGAGTTGGTGAGGAAAAAGCAATGCTGTGCTCAAACACCATAAACCAAGTTCTTGTGAGCAAGAATGCCCTGAAGTTAAAGTTGTGCTGGTCAGCTTTAGGTGCTCATCTTTGTCCATGGTGCTGTTATAGACCTTTCTGGAACTTTCCACTTGTCATACTGGGATCTGTGAGGATTCCACCAGCTCGAGAGCAACTCTTTTATGATGTCACTTTAAGGTAATGGTAATTACACAGCCTTGTACAGTTTAGTTTTTAAACATTTTTTTTTTCTTCTTGCTGTATGAAAAACCCAGACAGCCAACAGGAGTGTTATTGTTATTATCATTATTTAAAAAATAAGGAATAAAAATACCTACACATATAATACCAAGTACCCTAAAATTAAGCTTTCCCACATTTTTTCCCCAAGAACTGTCTGAGATTACTGTAACTGAAAAATAGAGGTAGTGGTGTGGGAAATATTAAAGCAAAGGTCAGTGAAGTTTACTTTTTCAGCAAACATGTTTCTAATACCCTTCTATGTCACCTCTGAACTGACCAGAATCAGGTTAGTCCTCTTCTAGATACCTTGAGTCTAATCTGTCTAACTACTTTAAAATGCAAATAGAAATTAGTGGAGGAAGTTTTTGCCTCTTGATTGAAAAACTTGGAAAAAAAATCTCTATTAGTCTCCACACACTGATTATTCTTTCACTTTTCCTTATCAGTCTCTTTTCCATTTACTTTTAGTTTCCCTATTTCTGGATTCAATTTCCCCTAGCCTCATCTTTGTGGAATATTTATCCTTCCACAAGCCATTCCCCAGGGCTGTGGATATCTGCTTTCCAATCTAGCTGCAGAGGTAACTGCTCTGAAGGACATGGTCACCTTTTCCATGGCAGCTACCAGAGGGCTCCAAGCCTGATCCTTCTCCTTGCATTCCTGCATATTTTCAAACAGTAAGGTACTGCCTGTTGGCCTAGTCAATATTTTAATACTCTCTGGCCACTCTCCCCTCTGTCTATTTCTTAAAAGGCACTTTTAAGATTCCTTCCCAAATAAAGCTTCCTAATGATTTTTTTATTCTTTTTCCACTGTAAGTTTACTCCCTAATATGGTATTTTTGGCATGGGTTGTATCTCTCAAGGCTCCTAGTGGAGTGGATACTTACAACTATGAGTAGATATTAAAAAACAAAAATGAGAATGTTCTCCCACAGAATGCACTTCAGAAAAAGTAGCAGAAATGAAGCATTTAAATACACAAGAGCCATAAAGTTGTTAAACCAAGATGCTCAGATACTACTCTAGCCACAGAAGGACCATAAGCAATAAAAAGATCCACTTTTGGAACACAAAGTATATACAAGGCTATAGAAAACAAATCACTCAGCATATGGAAAGAGGATTTGTGCATGTTTTTGGCTACAGGAAATCTCAAAAGTTGACAACAGGAGTCCTTCTAGAACTGCGGTTAAATGACACTTCCATAAAAACAGTGAAGAAACAATATAATTCTATCTACGGTTCTGTGTAATTGCATCATTCCCTGCCCCAAATGTCTAATTCCCTGAAAAATTCTGTCTTCAAAAAGAAAACAGTGGCCAAGAATCAAGCTGAAATGAACCTACTAGTGAGAACTGAAAGCTGAAGTTTGCAAAGTCAAGTCTTTGGAAAATCACCACAAGATGCATATTAAAAATTATTAAAAATGGCTCTGGAAATCAGAAAGACATTGTCTTCACTCCTTCCTAAATAAGAATAATAAATTGCAAAATATGCAAGGCTAGATCACATTAGAGAATTCTCATAAATTATATATTACATAGTTGGACATTAAACTGTTAATATAGGAAAGCTTCAGAGTATGGGTTTCCAATTTCCACTTTATGAATTTTTGTCAGCACAGCTTCCTGTGGTCAGATGACGTATCCTGTCAGTGCCAGGCTTTTTTTCCCAAAACACTTAATTGAATTTTAATGACATGCAGAAACTCACACACCGGTGCTTTGTTGAAAGGCAGTGCTAGAGACCATTCCAATTTTTTGTTCCTGACTGTACCTTTGTGATTTCTTACTATATTAATTCTTGTAAGCACGTCTAATTTTCTCGCCAAAGACTTAACCACGTGAGCCTTAATTAAACACATTAGTAGTCATGGAACAATTAACCTAAGACTTCCACAGAAAGAATTGGTCTGCAGGGAAGAGGAGTTGAACAGTGAGAGTACTGTGTGCTAGCACTTTATTTACAGAGGCCATGCTGAGAAAGCCCAAAATCAAATCAATATCAGTTTGCCTAAAGAAGAAACTATCATGCTTCATGGACTGAGACACTAAAGTCTTCTTCTTGCCTATTACTCTTAATACTCAGCCACTGTCCTGGAGCTTAATCAGAATTCATGAAGCTGCTGAAGTTGAGAAAGATTATTGATCTTATTAAAGATGTAACAGCACCAGTCTGAGAAGATGGAGCCTCCAGAGGAAAGAGAGGATGGGAGCCTCTGGGAGAAGCTGAAACATCTGCACTTCACTCTGTGTTCAGCTCACACTGCCATGAGAAACCAGAGGCATTTTTCTTTCATAGATCAGGAGCTTGATAGCCAGGGCACAACTGCCCCATGTTGATCACCTACATCTCCGCCTTCCTGGTCATCATCAACAATGTTTTAATTAACTCTGGAGGCTTAATTCCTTCTTCAGTTAATCCCATCTAATGCTACTGGAAACAAAGGAGTGGCATAGGTGTAGCTGGATGGGAATTTAGAAATTGTAGGTTACAAGGATGTTACAGATGGCCTAACTTGACTGACACAGCTGGTATTTATACAGAGAGAAATCTTCTAGGTGTGCTTTTGTATCTTAGGGTTTTCTACTACTACTACTCTACTAACTCTAGAGTGCAAATTAATTGCGGTTAATTAGGGGGTATTTTGTTTAGACTGACCCAAAATATTTTTTTCATTTTCTTCATAAGGAACAGAAAAACTGCAGAACTTCCAATTCAAATAAGTTGTTACTTTTGACAGGATATGGCTTGTTTTATTTAGAAGTAACTACAACAAGAGGAATCAAAGCACTCAGTTCATAGAAATTTGAATTGGGGGTTCCCCCTGCTAAACACCTCCACAGTTATGCTGCTTTACTCACTGAGATGTGAGAAACTGGGTTAGAATTGAAGGGATCCTTCAGCCTCAGGAGCCAGGATATTTGGAGCTGAATCTCCCTCAGTCTCTTCTGCTACAACTCTTCTGTCCTCCCTCTACGTAGAATGCATAATAAATATTAGGCTAGTCAGAGCCCATCCCTTAAGACACAAAATCCTTACTTCTGGTCCTCATATTTTTTTCCCACTGCTAAAGGATCAAAGGGATGGAAAGAATGATGGCAGAGAAGGAGAGGCACTGGCACTTGCCTCCTTTCCCAGTCTGAGGAGGGCAGAGGAACATGCAGCTGGACACTTTCAGGATGATGGCCTTGAGCTCCTCCTCCCCTTTCCTGTGCCCTGCCCGTAGAGGTGCTGCTCCATCCTGATGTTTACTCACATGCACAAAATACACCAGTATCAGGAGCAGGGATGGGGACCTCATCCCAGGAAGGAATATAACATGGTAAATTAAAGGACTAATTTAGGCAAGAAATTTAAAAGTTCAATTCAGATAATCTCATGAAGAAGATGGTCTTGGCCATACAACTCCCAAGTTCTGCATCATTCGAGTGCCAGGTATTGCATCAAAGGATACTCAAGTCTTTTCCTTTCCTCCTCCAGCTTTATTTATCTAGGTAAAAAAGCCAGCTGAAACTATTTGGTAAATCTGATGCAGATGAAAGTGGGGGGGAAAACTAAACCCAGCACTTTTGATAATTACTGTAGTCATCTAAAAAAGCATTAACCCAGCTGAACACCACAGTGGTATTCTTACAGCACACCTGTGCAGGCAGGATTGTCAAGCTGAACTGGAATTCTTTTTATCTCTCCACTGCAGGTGAAAATTAAAACTTAAAACCAGAAAGAAGTAACACATGTCTCCTGGCCAGCAACCACTCTCTTGATAACAGCTGACATGCAGCTGCTCTTATCAGGGTAAAAGCTGCTGCCAGAGTGGTAAGGAAGAATTTTTGGATTTGTTTCCATTGCGAAAGGTGGCAGATTGGTGCTGCATCAGCTGGGCGAGCTGTGCTGCTTGGAGGAATCCTTTCTGGCTCCCTACTCTTTCCAGAAATGGCCCTTTCTATTGTGATGTGTCCTTACATGCCAGCCCACAATGTTCTTTGGTTGGAGAGGGAGAGAGAAGCCCAAGCACTTGCTCCCTGTGCTGGTTTTCTAGGAATGCATCACAATGATGGAGCCATGAGCTGGACCACAGCTGTGCTGTGCAAAGGGCTCATGCTGTGCTTGAATTTCATGTCAGTGATATATTTCCCAAAAACATGGAGCAGCATGTGTTATTCAGGCTGTGTTATAGATAATTTTTTTCACTTACAATGAGTAGATCCTGTATTTATGATCCATCTGACTTATTTGAGAGTTCATTGTGAAAAGGAAACAAAACTTCATCAAGAAAGTCATTAGAAAAAGGCCATCTCAATGTTAACAAGTATTTATGGAGTATGCCCCATCGCAAAGATGAATTTTATTCTGATTTTCCTACATTAGAAAAGCAAACTTTTGCCTCTTGCAACACTCCTTTGAAATCAATCTTGATGGTTTCTGTGGAGGGAGGTCTAACCTTATCTTGCAGCTGTGGATCCACGTGTGTCAACCTACATATGTCTTACATGTTTTAAGCAAATAATTTCATGCAAAGTGTTTTAATTCAAGACTGAAACATAGTTCCAGGACAGGTAGTATAGGAGTGAGGCCAGGTGGGTGGACCTTTGAAGGGTTTTTCCAAGGCAAGGAAGGGACCATCTTCTAGATATGATTATATAAACACAAATGAAGAGAGAGACGACTTACTTTAAGTTACAGCAAACACTGTGTTCCCATTGATAGTCCATACAAGTGCAGTGTGTGTAGAGGAGTATTTTTCCTGCACAGGAAGTGCAAGATAATATCAATATATTGGCTGAGAGACAGGAAATATCTGTTCAGGAAAAAAAAAAATAGGACAGCTATATAGTATGTACTATCAGCAATAAGTATAATCAAAAATAAACACTTCAAAAGGGCAGAATTGCCCTAGGTGGGACTTCCTTGTCTTTCCAAAGTAAATATCCCATAATCAGTACCCTTATAACCACACATCTTCTAAGAAATCATGTATAGTTTGAACCATTTAGGATTGATTTGGGAAAGAGTGAAAAAGCATCTCATAGAAAATCCACTGACATGTTTTATTGGTGTGAATAGCTACACATTTTCTCTATGTATGTCACATGCTCAGTAACTCAGGAAGAAAATGAGATGTGTTGATACAAAAATTAACTCATAATTCTGCCTCTCATCATCCAATTAATTTCTTGTAGAAGTTTGTTTCTCAAATAAACCATGGTCTACACCAGACTTTTGATGTACCATTATTATTTATAGGACAGCAGTAGATTGAAATCAAGGTTTGTCTTTCTGAACTGCTAATATATAACTGAATTTGGTACATCAACTAAATTATTTGTTTTTCTTAAAAGCCTGTCATGTAATTACAATAAGCAGCTCCTTTCCTCTCCTGAATCTTTATGAATTTATAATAGTGTCCTTCTATAATCAATGCTTTTCTTCTAAAGATTCAGGTTTCCTTGTTCTGCAGAATACTTTTAATTAAGGCACACCCATAAACACTGGAATGTTGGAGGATGATTTTTTTTTTGGAGCTGCTGCTGCATGCTTGTGAGAATACTACACATCTTGAAAGAAAATGGTGGTTTCAAGATAAACCTAAATGTCTTATAACAGCTTTTTCTGTATTTTAAATTTATGCTACTTTTGAACACGTTAACTTTTAGTTTATATGTAGGCTCAGCCCAGTGCTTTTCTACCAAGTGTGTAGGAGAGTGATGCACTACAGGCTGTAATTTAGGGGCAGGTTGGAACTGCCTGAAATATGCATATCTTCATAATTTATTCCTAAAATGCTATTATTACCTGAACTCTCTGTAGCTTCAGCACTAAATATCCTTTCCTTCCCTCTGCACTGGGGTAGGAAGGCGGTGGGAGGGAAGCAAAGTTATTTTTACTTCTGTGGCTGCCAAGCTGCGTGCCAGAGGCTCCAAGAGCCCACGCAAGCTGGGAGATAGAGCTGGGCTGCCAAGGGCTGTGCTAGCTCTGGACAAAACAGGGATTTTCCAAACACCAAGACATCCTCTGAAAGATGGTGCTGGACTATGGGCACACTCAAAGCCTAAAAGCCTGCCTTTAGTTCACAAATACTAAAAGCCTACCTGCCTAATGTAAACATTTGAAAGTGAGAGGTATTAATGTGGAGCTCAGAGGTCACAGCAATGCCCATTCATGCATAGAATCCAATGCCTCTATCAAAGTGATCCCACCTGTGCTGTTTAGCACAGCTAGCTTGAATATATGGCAAATAGCAACAAAATAAAGAAATTTAAATGCAATGAACTGTTTGAGGGGAATTTGTTAATAAGAATTCTTCCTTGGATCGATTGCTGCTTGAAAAAAGGAAAGCTGTTTTATCTGGGAACTTAAACCTCCACTGGATGATATGTTCCAGATTTTCAGACTATTGGATGGACAAGGTGAACTTCTAAATCTTCCCTGCTCCATATGTTTGATCATGTCACTGCTAAAATTAGGCAGCAAGAAGCTTAATTCATAGTAATGTAAGAAAGATAAGCAGATAATGACATTTACACAACATTTGGGGCTGTTTATCCATAGGGCTACTGAGGGAACGGGGAAATGCCTGGGAGCTGGAAAAACACTAACAGCAAAAGTGGCATTCCACTTGCATAAAACATAGGAATAGGACTTCTGATTTTATTTTCAAAATCTCTTTGTGTAAACTCTGTTATCACTATCGACAGGGAGCAACAATTTTGAAAAGGTCATCTTGTTTTCATCTACACAGACACATATTTCCTGAGTGGCAGAAGACAAAAACTGGCTCTCTGAAAGTTGCTTGAAAAATAATCAGTTCCTACACAAATTCAAAATTAAGATTAAAGTTTTTTTGTCACTGTCCACGGATCTGAGTATTTTTTACACTTTGGACATCAAACTGGAAACAGTTTAAAAAATTTTCCATATCTATCACATGGATTCAAATTACAAAATAAATTTTTACATATCTGTCATATTGATTCAAATTATGTAATAGCTTCTTCATGTTCAAAACCTAAAAGTATGTTTAATTAATGCATACAAACATTTAATTTAAATAATGCTATAGTGTGAAATCAGCTTCACACACCTCTCAGCCTCTTCTTATCCATGTTATCAGCTCCTTCTTTTTCAAGAGAAGATCTAATTAACAAATCCATGTTCTTTCGCCTTTCATTCACTCTCCCACTTTCTTCTCTCACTCCCAATCCCTTTTCCTGGCAATTCTTATCAGATTTTCACTTTACCCCTCCTCCTTTACCAGTAATCCTGTAATTTCTATTTGTAGGGGTTTTTTTCCTTGTCTTTTGTCTCTTCACAAGCATTCCAGTATACATGGAATGATATCTGTCTCATCCATAATTTTTTAAAATCCTACATTTGACCTAATTTTGCTCTCATATTTCTGCTGAGTTTTCCTCCTGCCTATAAGTTTTAAAATAAAATAATGCATTGCCTGAAACTATGACCTCAGATGGCTTTCTGCCAACTTCACCTTTTCCCAAGCTGTCTTTAATTTCAGCTGTATACACCCCACTCAGCTCTTTTGAGGTCTTAATTAGTGATGTGACCAAATCTCAGGACTCCTTCCACCTCCATAGCCTGTGATGTTATTGATCATAGTGACTCAGAAATAATGTCCTCTCTTGACTCTTGACCATTGAAAAGATAGAAATGGCTTTTTCTTGTCTTGTTTCCCTTTTCAAATTATTGCCAATTCCTTAATCTTTCTTTCAGTTGTGGGAGATCTTCATCCTAAATTTCAACAGATATCTCACCAGGCTTTTTTTTACCTCTTATTATTCTACTTATGTGTTTTTCTAGGTGATTTCTTCCAATTTCATCAATGCAACTGTCATATCTAAATGCAGCTTCTCCACTTTTCATTATCCATACCTGATTTCTCCTTCAGCCCAAAACACTGAAGTCAAGATAACTTCCCTGAATTCTCTCTCTGATTTTATCAGCCTCTCTCTGTATCTTTTCCTGGCATTCATTCCCCTTCAGTGCCATTTTGAATAGAAGTTAGGAGCATCAATTGGGCGCTCATTTATAATCTTATCTTGTATCTTACTGTGCCGTTCATTGTTCCAGGCTGACAATGCCATTTTCAGTTGTCCATACATCTTTGTCTCTCAGAAGCTTTTTCATATATATATATATATATATATATATATATATATATATATATATATATATATATCAGGCTTTCTTCTAGACAACTATGCCCAGAATGGACTTTAAAAAAGACTATGAAGTCTTCCTTCAAAGTTGTCTCAAATCCCATTACTTTCATGATGCATTCAGGAAACAGAATTGATATCAGGCTGTGGCATTTTCAGTGGGGAGTGCTTGTTTTTATTTTTATTTGTAGATGAAAAAAATCCTCTCTTGCTCCCATCATGTGGGTTCTTTTCTTCAGTTTCTCTTATAAATATTGCAAGTTTTTTTTCTTTAAGAAGTGCTTTTTGGGCATGCACAGTAACCAGTACAATATCCCATGACATGACAATTAATACTAACTTCATTTTTTTAGCTCTACTCACATGACACTGATGAGATTTCAAAAAGCACTTACTCTGCCCAGACACTTGTAGTAGCATATGCACAACAATAAGACTCAGTGCTAAACTATGGGATAGTGAAAAAGTAATTAAGTTCAAAGATGTCAGATGGTTCGATACATTAATTTTGTCAACTTGTTTCATAGCATTGAAATATTGTAAAAATGTAGTTTGAAAACAAATCTTTGCAGTATTGCACACTTCTACCAGTATCTTTTCACAATCAGGATCTCATCCCTATTTTTAGGATAGTGATGTAGATGGGGATTCTCACTGCTGCCAGCCAGAACTGTTTCTATCAGGACAGAAAAAGGGGATAAAGAAGTATTTATTTTCTGTGTATATACAATGCCAGACCTAAGAGGATCACATAGGTATGAAAACAGCTGAAATAAAGTTTGTTAGCAAATATTTTGAATTTAATTTCTTAAAGGTGTGAGAATCTCTGACCATTTCTGACCAGCATACTCTAATTTTATATAAACCAAAAAAATACCAAATACACAAAGCTGAAGCCCACTGGATTGCATAACTTATAAATCACTTCAAGAGAGTGAAGTGTGAAAGGTGATATGAAAGTGCGAGTTGTTAACCACCGTCGCAGCTGACTGAGTGTTTTGTTTATTCTCTAACCAGATTCTGCTTCTGGAGTCTGCACCACAACTAATTAACCATAATGTTTTATAATTGTATAAACAGAATATATAACAGATCTTTATGATATATAATTAATTCTGCCCGTAAGGAAAGCTTTTATAAGTCAAACCATGTGCTGTTTGAGAACTGCTTCTTTATATTCTCCCTTACAAGGCAGGTACATTTCCCTGCCAGCAGAGCTCAGGGAACATTCTAGAAAATAATGTTCGTTAAGGCCAGCCAGGTGTTTTCCTGCAGACTGACTACTGGGAGCCCCATCTCTGAAGCCGAGGTGGCTGCAGCTGCCTCTGCTCTTTCCTTTATGCAGACTGCAGTGAGGAGAGGCATTTTGGTACAGAGAATTTTCTGGTTTTAAATATGAAACCCGCTTGCTGTTGTCATGCATTCGTTATTTGTTTAATCTTGAGTTTTGTCAGCCTTACTTTTCTGTATTCTTTTGTGTATTAAATTCCAGGCTGAACTCAATCATCGCTGCAAGACCAGAACAAGAACCCAGACAAACACAAATAATTTGTTTCTGGATTGTGACCCATGAATAAGCACCTCTCAGTATGGTTAGAGGATGACCATTCTCCCAACTGCTGTTTCATGTGCTTCTCCTTCCTGTGCAAAAAAAACCCAAAACCCAATAACAAATGGACACACACAAGTTCAGGTGACCTGGGAGATCAGACACCTGATTTCACTCTGTGAAGACCTTTTTTCTTGAAGCGACAGAAGAGACAACATCTATCTCTAAGACCTGTTCAATCAAAGGCCCTGACATTGGGCCGGGAGCTTTGTGCGTCCCAGGCAGGAGCAGGCAGCAAAATCTTGAAACACCAGGCTTAGAAGAGCTGAAAGTACAATGAAAGACTCCATTAGACTGTTTACAGAAACCCTGTCTTTGTAAAATGCTAATCAGGGCCAGCAAATTTCCAATCATTCTAAGATGAGAAACTCATCCACCTCATACTCTGCTGATGGTCTAGTAGGAGATCCATTTCTAAGGACCACTGTGCCTTGGAACATTGGCTCACTCTTTGGACATCTTAAATATGCATAATAAAGGAAGTTATATGAAGATAAATCGTTTGCTGGAAGAAGAAAAAGTAAAGAAAGAGAAGAAACAAAAGAAAGAGTGAGCAAAGAGCAGAAGCCTCCTTGATCTAGCCATCACTTGGCTGCTTTGGGAGGCACAGGTTCACATTACACTCCTTTGGAATGATAATCACACCCTTCTTTGAGGCTGACACACCACTGGGAGGATTATCTTTGCAGGGCAGCTCAGATCCTTCTCACTGATAAAGCTGCTGTATCTGAAAAGTATTTGGCAGAACTGACACCACACACACAAACAGAGGAGCTGACTCTCCTAACCTCAGAGGCTTGGTATGGGGAGTAGCCTGGATCAGCTCCTGTGCCCTCCAGATCAACTCCACAGATCACCTACATAACTTGGAGAAGAAAACACTGCTTCCTTGGGGAGCTTTGAGGTGGTTTTATTAATGGCTTTCCAAACCTTTTGAGGTAACATTTTCAAGCTTTTTCTTCACCCATTGCTTTCCCACCCACATCCACATCTGAATGTATAGCTTCCTTCTGTCTCCTTGTGAGCTAAGAAGTCACAAAAAAAATTTATTCTTTTTCACTTTTCTTTCCAAAATTAAGAGAAACTGCTTCTCCTGCCCTTGCATGATCAAGTGCACTTCTCACTCCCTTTCTCCATACTCCTTATGAGTTTTGTCACATATCATAATTTTTCCAGATTCGTTTTCTGTTTAACATTCCTGTCTATTGGTAAAGTCAACGCCATAACTCAGTACAATAGGGGAAGGTCTTCCCCTTGAGATCTTTCATCATGGGCTTATAATAAAGGAGCAATTATATCAAAGAGCTCCATTGACGTGATGACACTGATTCCCACTGTTTACTGTAATGTTCTATCTCTACCAGTAGTGGTTACATTCTATCTCGAGCATCAGGGAAATAGTACCTGTCTACATCTACTTGGCTGGCAAGTAGAAGTTTGAATTTCTTCAAGTAACGTGTGTGCTTTTTGTCATTTAAGACTAAAAAGAATCTGAAGAAATTACCCAGTAGATGTGCTTCATTGGATCTGCTCTGATCTCTCAGAGAAAGAATTCTCTTTATGGCCAAATAATGCATATAGACGGATTTGCTAAACAATGCTTTTCTTTCCAAGGACCCATAAATCTCAGAGTACTTTTGAGAGTAATAAATGTTGCAATAATGCTGTTCTTGATTACAGGCAGGACTATAACAGCTCTGACTGGTAGTGATCCCATAATTAAGTTTGATTACAGACAGGCTCTGTGCCATGCAAGGGGGTTATTTGTTGCCTTCTATCAGTCCTGGATTCCACTGGTTTCCACTGGAGTCCAAGGGCATGCCATGCCAGCATACACAGCTTACTCAGCTGCCTTCTTCAGGGCTTTGTCACAAAAGAACAGCATTTAATAGCAGGACCTGTTAGACTCAGGTGTCCAAAACCTTTCATGGAACTGTAATTAAGTACTATGTAACTTCACCAGTGATGACCACTGCCTAAGAGGATCCTGAGTTTCAGCAGCCCTTGAGGACTTGGTCTTGCATACTTCACAGTGTGCGGGGGCTAAAGTTACCCGTGACTTTATTACAATGACAGCAAGGACCAAAATGACAAGAGAAATAAACTGTATCTGTAACATTGTCCCCACTTTCTAATACTAAAGAGTTTTAAAAAAGGAAAAGCTCCATTAAGTCAAATAGCCCTCCCTCTGTCAATGAACAATTAAAAAAAAAAAAAAAAAAGCCTTACAATTTATTCTCCAGTGCTTTGTTTATTCGGTATTAAATGACTCATGGAATAAGGTTTCCACCTCTCCCCATGGGAGATTATTCCAGCTGCTGAGGACCTACTAGCAGCTCCCTTTCTTTTTTTTTCCTTTTTTAATGATGCTGAAGTTTTGCATTCTATTTTACTTTGGGATGTAAAAGAGACAAAGGAATTCACATCCCCAAACTTGCTTTAAAATGCAATTAAAGCTGTTGACATGGACTCAGAAATCCAAGGAAACACTCAGTTAAAACAGAAATGTATCATATATTTCACTTAAATACCATGCTACCTCAACAGAACACTTTTAAGCTAACTCCACGCTTCCTTGTTTTTACAGGTTTGTTCCTTACTGTTATGTAAATGCACTTTTATTGTATGTAAATTAGCATTAGGCAAACTCTTAAAGCCTGTTTTATAGCTGCCATACCAACAAACCACATTTACAAATAAATATTTGTTTCTACAGGCGAGTGTATTACCTGCATGGAAATAATAATTATTTCCAGCATTTTGACTCAGCGCTGTGAATCTGCTCTGGCCCCACAACCTGTTGTAGGCACAGAATGGAACATTCTTACAAAGAATACTTTGCTTATAGGGTAGAATACCCTAAAATTCTTTAAATGTGGCTCTCTAATGCATTTTTTGTTATTATTCTTAGCAGGCTAGAAAGTCTGTCTAAAAAGAGAATATTCTCCTGCTTGGAGGATTCATAGCATGTTTACCTCCCAGTAGCAGTTGTGGAGTCCACAATGTCACTCAACACCATCCCATTTGATTGGTAGAGGAGCAGTGATGATAAGTTCCAAGTAAGGTTTGGTGCTGTTTGTGGTGCCTAGAAAGAAAGGTTGTGGTGAACAAGGCATTATTTGTCAGAAACAGTGAAGTTGGCTAACTAGAGGGGTAGAAGCAACCCAAGAAAGGACTCTCTGAAATGAAGGTTGAAGTTCCGTGACCCTCAGATTTGCCTTTTAAATCCGTATTGTCAAAATGTACCGTTCTTAACACCAGCACAAGCCTGATAGCTAGGGCATTGGTGTGGTAGGGGCATTCATGCTTAATGCAGTTAAAAAAAACCAACACAAAACCAAATCAAGAAATCTTAATAGAAAGATGTCAGGGTCTCTACTATCAGACACTTATTACTGTTTTAATGGATCATAATGGCTTCAAATCTACCTCGTTAAGGGGATGCTGCTCGTTTAAAAAGTTAAATGTCATATAAATCAAAGTTCTATACAGTATATTTGTGCTTTTCTAATATCCTTAGCAAGGTAACTGTTCACATGAGATGGTGCTTCTCCTTTCTTTTATTATATTGGTGTGAATGGTAATAGATATAACAATATCATTATATTCAAATTGCTACCAGTATTTGCTTACTGTTTCTACCCTTTTCATTCAAGATACTATTGCTGTGCATAATGTACACTACTTAAGTACTCTGAAAACATTTTTTTTTCCTCACAGATGGTTCTATGATATAGCATGAAGCTATTTTAAGGAATAATTACTTTTATTATTCCA
This sequence comes from Petroica traversi, assembly GCA_025920805.1. Taxonomy (NCBI): domain Eukaryota; kingdom Metazoa; phylum Chordata; class Aves; order Passeriformes; family Petroicidae; genus Petroica; species Petroica traversi. The sequence goes on from JAHLSL010000022.1 coordinate 24,308,040, forward strand.
CATGAAGTGTTGCATTATTTTGCTATTATTATTGATATCTTTTAGATAAGAGACTGGCAAGAGAAATTATAATAAAGAACTGCTAGAAGTGTCCATTACATTGACAGTTATCAATACCAACCATTTTACCGTGTTTCAATCAGCTTCACTTTGGAGAATATCAACTACACATACTTGTCCAAAGGTGTCCTCATACAAAAGCCTAAAAATTGAAACAAGGGAAAATAAGCCTGCAAAAACCCTCAGCTCCTCATTTGAACGAACTTGGGCTTAGTCCCAGCTGTGCAAATCAGACTCTTTTCCAGATAATGAACTGGGGAAGGGACATGGAGATGGTGGTTGAGTCAAGTAACCAAACTCAGAATAGTAATGTAGGGCAGGATTGCTGGCTGGAGAAAACAGCTTCCCATGGGATATGGTCTGACATGCTTAACTTACTAGCTAAAGGAAAGTGTTGAATGGAATTACCTGTACCAATGAATAGAAAGAAAAACTTCACACTAAATGCAGAGCTGGAAGGGAAGTTTGGTGATTTTAGCTGTGTGCTGGATGTTTGCCTTTATGTTAAAGCAGATGCCTAAGGAATACATAATTCAAAAGTCCCAAGTGGTTGGCCTATTTTCCTGAAGAAGAGAAGAGAATGTAGCAGTAGGTCTGATTCCAGATGAGATAAGACTTTGTTATAACAAAGGTAATGTTAATGGGCAGGTTCTGGTTTAAGTGAGTTATTCAATATCACAAAAAGACTTCTGACAGATAGGAAAAAAAAAAAGACAATTATCCAAAATGGTATTCAATTTTCTTAAGGGAAAATCTTACAGCTGGCTCTTATTCTGTAGTTTCCTGGCTTGTTCTTTATACAGTCCTCACTCCTAGTGACAATCCTTTGCACTGAATGAAATAAAGTTAACAATAGCATTTCACTAAAAAGAAAGTACTGTAATACCTTCTGGCTGAAATTCGATTGTAAACTTGATTCTGAAACTCTCCAGTTTGTGAGTATTCATAAATACTAAATTTTACACAGTATAAATACTGTTGGAACCATAGGTCTAACAGGTCTTTACTTAATGCATTTTCCCCATATTAAGGAAAAGAAGGCACGAGAAAAGGAAATTAACAATTGACCACATGCTTGACCCTAAATTGGATGATCAGCAGTTTTAAGGTAAGTTCTCAGTACTGGGTTTCCTTTTGTTGTTGGGAGATAACTTGAGCACGTAGAGACTTGAAAGTATCATGAGTTGGAAGCCTCTTCCCTGGTGAGTGTCAACAAATACAGCAGTGAGGAAAATGATGTTGTATCAGCAAGAGAATTCAAGGGCTCAAATGCAAAGTGAGTCCCAAGAGGCTTGGGGATAGAGAGTGCTCAGCTGATCTGAGGAGATCATATCTGTGCCTCTGAACATTTGGGAGCTGGGAGAAGGTGAAGTGTGGTTGATGAAGGCAGTGTCTGTCTGTCAAAAATCCTTGTGGTAAAAATAATTCCATATGTATTTTTTCCCTCATTATTGTCTTATTGTAGCTAGAACTTTGTTTAAAAGGTTAAACAGGCCAAAAACTAAAGCATCACCTCCACAGCTTAAGAGTGATATTTTCTAGGAAATCAGGCCACTGCTGCTTCAGCAGAGCTGCTCAGTCCCAGACAGCAGCTGCATTTTACATGGGGGCCCTTAGTACAGGTGATGTTCCCATTCCTGCCTAGGGATGCTCCAAGTCCACAGAGGCAAGCCAGTTTTAGCCTCAGTTTTGTCATTTGAGAGCTGTGGTTTGGGTCATTAGGGGTTGTTCTAGTCTTCAGCCAGATAATGCTTTCTGGTCATCATCTCTTTCAGAATAATAGAGTGTTGTAAGTACTTCTTCTTGTAATTTCTCTCTTCCCAAATGTAATATTCCCAGCTGTATATCCATTGCTAATAAGTGAAACACAGGGAATGGACCTGAAACATACATGAAGATAAATGCTATTACTCTGACACCTAGATGAAAAACAGTGACAAATTTAAGTTGGTATCCCACTTTAAAATACAAAAGTATACTCTCATCTTTTCTGAAATCACTGTTCCCTAGGCACATGGCATGGTGTTGCACCATGTATGCTAACTCTAATTTAGAAGGAATTAGGATGGAAATAATTTTAGGGGAGTGAAGTCTCCCCAGTACAGCTGTTGATGTGCCTGGTAACAGTTTAGCTGAAGCAGTCCCAGAGGGCCTTTCCTTTTCTGGTTGCTGTGAAGGGAAGTGAAGTGGTATTTTGGTTTGGACTGTGAGGCTGTGGCATCGGCCTCAGCTTGTTCGGAAAGAAAAACTTGCTACTGATATTTTACTCTAACATGCCTTGTGGTTTGGGGTGCGTGTATGTGCTCTTGTTTCGGGGCTTGTGGGATTTTCTTTGTCAGACATTTACCTTGTCTTTATGCATCTATTCTTCCTATCCAAATACCTTGTTTGTTTGATGTGCAAGAACATGTAAATTGTAAAATTTAGCCATTGTAAAACAGCTAAACAGACAAATTCAAGAGTTATCCTTATTTTAGTCTGACACAACCCTGAGCATTGGCAATGGCTGGAATGTATCAGCTATTGTTAGTCAAAGGTGTACTTTCTTTCTCAGCTGACACCAGATGATTTTTGGTCTGTAAGACACTACTGTATCAGCAATGTTACCTGACAAAGGTATATTTTCCTATATAAATAGGAAAATGTGTTTAAAACACTACTGATATTACTATGGGCAGATGGCTACTACAGGTGAATAGTTTCCTGACATTTTGAGCCCAGTCCATTGAAGCAGAAAAAATAAACTAGAAGGATCTCATAGCTGCAATGAAGCACAGTGCAAAATCCTCGGGGGAAGAAGTCTCTACAGCCCAGTTTTACAAACAAATCCGGCTCATGCTAGCAGAAAACAAAAAAAAAAAAGACCAGACTAATGGAAAAAAACCATGGTTGCTGGTTTTTCTTAAAATTAATTTATAGGAGAG
>JAHLSL010000022.1:24311423-24422142 GCA_025920805.1 Petroica traversi
AGCGGTGCTCCTGCCGCTTCTGCCCGTGCGCTCGGGCTCTGGCAGCGGCAGGAGCAATAGGGAAACGAGCCTAAAATGAACCCGCTTCCCTGTCTCCAGCTGTAACTGTTTAGTAGGGGTGATAATGGGTTAGATTTATATCTGGGGTGCCACAACCCCGTTCTGAAGTCGGTGTTAAAACCAAGCGTCAAACGCTCTTCTTTTCTGCAGAACTCGGTTTCTTAAAAGGCTTGTGTTTTCGTAAGATCATAGGCTAAAAGATGTGATGTTTCCAAGCGCAGGCTCCAAAACAAGGAAATTCCCATCTTGAGGTGCTTATAAACAAGTCTGTCTCCTTGTGCTGTTTAGTACTGAACCCTTGAGACTGTAAAAAAACTCAGCCAAGCAAAACCCATTACAAACCAACCACCAGTGCAGCCAAAATAGGCCTGTAAAGTTTAAAATGTAAAATTGATTCCCAGCAAGTCCAACTTAACCTGCGTCAGGTTGTCTTAAATTATTGAACGTGTTAAAGTGGCAGTGGCCATCTTACCTCCCCCACTCCCTTCTGCCTTCCCCCATCACTTGAGCAGTTGAATGAATTGGACTAAATGCACTTTTTATGTTGTCCTGCTGTAGCTGTCAGGTATCGCACATCATCTCTTTTTGGGAATGCTTTCTATGGTTCAGTACCCCTTGCTTTTTCTGTCCCTTCCATAACTCTTACAGTGTGGGATTTCTGTGGCAAACTGTGGTCTGTATTGTGTGCCAGCTTGTGTTGTAGCAGTGGAATCTTACCTTTTTTCTTCTTCAGCTTTTATGTGTAGTAAACCCTTGCTGTCTGTAGTATTTGTAACTTGGGCAGATCTGTCATCAGAATCGTCCTAGGTCAGGGGCAGCAATTTTACAAATGAGCGAAATATCACTGCCATTTACAAATGGAGTTAATTTGCCCTATGCATGTGCTTATGCAGATGACCTAATTGATTGTGTTATAATTGGACCAGAGATACTTTGTAATGTATTTTTCAAAAAGACAGTCTATTTCTGCAGAGGGTTTTGCATGTTTGAAAATGGAACTGAGCCTCTGTGGTTTTGATTCATTCAAGCTCTATTTAAAATTTTAAAGATCATGTTTTTCCGGCTGTATGGAGCACTGAGTGTATATTTCCCTTTTGCCTCTCAAACCTTTGGAAAATGCTAATGGGAGACTAGGAGAAACCAAAATATCTGTGCGTATGAGTAGTGATGGTGCTGGTGATGAGCAGTAAATTATTTAATTATGGGAACCCAGAGGAAAACATTGTAGTGGTGCAGTGCATAAAGCCTACACATAAGGTATATTGAAGAGGGAGGAATGTGGGCAGAGTTACCTGCATGCCAGAGAAATACTGCAAAGCTGTGAAGTACTTCGTTAATGTTTAAGAATTTTTTGTTGGAGGGGAAATTTTAATTTTAGAAAGTGGTTTCAGTCTTCTTCATCTGTGGGCTATTTTAGCCTTAATAAATCAGACTGTAAATTAGTACTGAAAGACTTTCTGTCATTAAACTTGTTTGAGCTTGCCTCCTGGTGAACTGCGTCAGCAGCACACAGAGCTTGATTCGGTTTAATGAGTGCAGTGTATAAAATCATAAACGGTCCATCGAGAAATGCACTCTGTAATCTGTATGCACTGCAAAGAATTCGTTCCCCCTCCTCCAGGTCAAGCCAGCTGCTGCTGCAGAAGCTGACATCCTCTAGCAAATCCTGAATGAATGAATGAAAACAACGTGATCGCCCTAATAATGACCACAATTGCACACGTCAACAGCTTTATTTTACCGAAATACAGGCACCATTTTCTAGCGGGCAAGAGTAATAAGATACTCTATTTCTTCAGTGTTGCAAATGAAAAAGGGTTACCAAACCTCCCCTTCGTCTGCCCCCCCACCCCCCCCAAAACTAGAGCTGTTTTTACACAATTTCGAATATAGTTTCATGCCATGGGGCAGTATTTTGTCTTTGTTTCCCTGCTTGTTCTCAGCATTTTAGTACATGATGTGTGGACACTAAAAGCATGTTTGTAGTCTATACAGTGATAATAGTATATAGAAAATTGATTGCTGAACTGGAGGAATACTGCAGTAATAATGGAGGACTTGAAAAAAAATTTAAATGTTCCATTTTTCAGACATGGACCATTTCGCTCTGGCATGTTAAACAATGCTACTCCAGCTATTTATAGTTGTTATCAGTATGCAAGTCTTGGGGAAGTGGGTTGATTAAGTTTTTTTTGTCAGTTTTTCAAAGCTATTTCCCACTGCTGTAAAATGTGAGCTTAGGCTCTAGGTTTAATCCTGTTGTTTTTCTCACCAGTGCAGGAGATGTGTTTGTCTTGGGCTCTGCAGTCTGACTTGGATTGTTTCACGAATATGCTTGTTCTTGAGACTCCTTATGATTCTGATGGATAGATGTTATTCTCTTAAGACACCTGTCCCTTCCCCACCTCTTTTCAGCCTTTTTCAGTATAGATGCCTTGAACTGGCTATCCTACTAAGCCATTTTGTAGGATTTAGCTGGAGGTTCTTTTATAAAGGAGATTTCTGTGAAAACACTCCAGCTTTGAGCCTCTACAGGTCAGAACAGCTACCACTGCAGGCACTGACATCACTACTACATGAATGAAAGCAGCAGGGTCTGTTTTTTCTCCCATCATAATGTTTTGGACCCCTTCTTTCTAGTACACTTTAAGTATTTTTGTTCTGTAGCAACACCATGTGTTTTTAGGACTGAAACCTTGAATAATACAGTATTTTCTTTTAAGTAAATTTGGGGATTTTTAGTTGTTAGAAAACAATCATTGCCAGTAGCAGTATTTGGTTAGTACTGTTACTGAATGGACGAGAAATTGTGAGTGTTTTATATATATATATATATATATATATATATATATATATATATATTTAAGCTACCAAAAGAAAAAGGGAAAAAGAGGGGAACAAGACTTGATATCATGGGATAAATCTGCAGGATGCAAGTCTGCACCTTTCCTATTTCTTGAAATGTGTTAATTCCTTACTAGTAGATTTTTTTTGTAGTGTGTGTTCATGTTTGAGAGCTGGCAGTGGAAAAAGTGTATGGTTGAAGGTAACAACACGTGGTTTTCTTAGAGGGAATATATCTGTTAGATCTCTGAGTGCATAAAAGTAATGTCAACAGAATCTGAAGCTGTGTGGTTTATGACAAAGGATATTCCAGTAATAATCCAAAAAACCCAAACCCTTGGACATGTCAAATAAAACTTGCGATTTGCCCGTGGACACATCTTTTAATGAAAAAGCAAGTTGTTTTCCTCGTTGCCTTACCTGGATAAAATCAGAAGGTTCTCCTGTTATGTGAAGTAGTTTGTATAAATATGAGAACGGGTTTCCTTTTTAGTTTCTTTTTTTCACAATACGTTACTATTTTGTATACTAGGAGGGTGTAAATGACTTCTGTGTTATTCAGACTCAACACTGCTCTCACCAAGTGCCTTGATTTGTTTAATGTTAACTCTGGTGCTACTGTAATATTATGCTTCATATTTTTCCATCTTTCAATTACACATTTTATAGCACAAACTTTTTGCTGTATCAAATTTTAAAGACAAATGTTAGTTTTAAGAACATATGAAAAATACTGTAATCAATTTGGCTGTTAAAGGTTCCCAGTGTCTTTTACTTCCCAAAAATAACTCCTGAAGTGTTGCCAACATTAGTGAGAGAAAGGAATTACAAAAGATGCAAAACAACTGCATAACCCAGTTCTGTGTAAGAAGTATATATATCTGGTTTTAGGCTAGTGGAATGAGGAGTGGAGTAAAACAAACAATATTGTCGATCTCTAGACTTGTAAGGGATATCAATATTTAAAAAAACACCCAAAATTTGTACTTCAAAAGGTAGAACTGTTTTAATATCCTGGATTCAAACCATCCAATATTTTGGCATCATAAGCATTTATACCAGAGATCAAGAAGATCTTTCCTTTATTTCTAACAAATGTAGGTAAGGAAGTAATTTTTGTGACACTTCCTATTTCCTGATCCCGAATAATAGCAGTATTCCCATAATTGTATGGTCAAAACAGTTTTGCTCCAGCTTTGTCCCTCTCTCTTCCCAAAATAGCTTTCATTGGAATATAATATGATGACATAAAAGACCCTGGCTAAATTTGGTCCAGTTGTCCTGAACTCAGAGCCTTTTTAATTACATGTTTTAACATGCCTGTAAATGAGAATGGTGTATTAGATGTCTTTAATAAATATGCTTTTTAAAACAAACTAATTGAGCTTCTTTCAGATGTTTAACTGCAGGAAGGAAAATAGGAAGGTATTCTCTCCATTTTGCTTCAATAGTACTGTAGCAAGGCATTAACTATGAAGACAGAACCTTCCTATTTTATGAAAAACAGCCAACTTAAGAAGTATATGTTTTAAATCACCACTTGACCTTTAATTCTTATTCTTTGGACATAAGCAAGTATTTGTGTGTTACATATGGCCAAACTGAAGTTACTTGCCAACATCTGTGCATAATAAAACAGTGGCCAATACCGAAATTTGGTTTCTGAAATTCATGGTTCCTGCATTCTGTTATTTTTTCCCATGGTGGTGGGGTGAGAATGGAGGTATTTTAAAATGCAGGGAGAGTAGATCAATGGAGTGTATCTTAGAATCTTATAAAAAGGCAGTGTTCACCAAGTCTAGACTGCTATATTGCAAAAATCCACAGTAGAAAGCCAGTTATTTTTAAAATTGGTTTTGTGCTACTACTCTCTATCATTATGAAAAAAATAATGAAAATAACTGATGCAGTAATTCTGAAGTTTCAGTTAAGTCTAGACTTGAAAAGCAGTAGTTGTAAGAATGCAAAACATACTGGAAATTGAATGTATGCTCCTCAGTGTTTCAGTTTAAGTGAATATCTGAAATATACTTTTAATGGGGCTTCACCAGTTGATTAATTATCTTCATCTGAAGAAGATAATAATTTTTTTAAATCTGAAGTGACAAAGTTTCTGTTTAAATCAGTTGGCAGTTACTTCAGAGAGAACATCATTGCCAGCACTTGACAGAATAGGTAGTTCTTCATGGATTTCACATATGTTCTTGGGAAGTTGTTAAAATAGTAGAGTTTAAACATCAACTAGCATATATTAATAAGTATCTTTAATTGATGAAGAAAATGACCCTGTATTAAACATGTACGACTGGAAAATTTTGCTCAAGAATTTAACTGTTAATGATCATCATCTTGCTTTAGTGTTAGAATTTAAATGCATGTTTATGCTAGTCTTTCAGTGCTCTCTCCCATGTAAATCTGTAGTGCTTAAACAATGACTTAAGGCATTTTCAGGCAAGTAGAATACTATTTACATCTCATCATGATATGGGATACATCACAGCGACTTGTCAGCCTGAGATTATGCCCTTTTGGGTCACCATTTTTAAGGTTTGGGTAATTGCAGAATGAAGAACATTGGAGATAAGGAGGAAGGAAAATGGGTGTTTGTACTTAATAATCTAATTCTGAGTAACAATTTTTAATCTATATTCACTTCCCCAAAATTAGATAGTCCTTCAGTTATGCTTTATTTTTTCCCATCTGGTTTGACTGAACCTCATCACTCCTATACAGCTAACTTTGAATTGAAAATTAAATGCTAAAGTGTAGAAACAGTACAGAAAGAGATCAGAGACTTCTGCAGTATGGATACTCCACAGTATCACTGTACAGTGTGTAATAGCAATCCTTTGGAATGGTGGGTTGGGCTCTCCAGTTCTTACCTTTCTGAAGCTGAGGTTGCATCCATAGAACCCCTCATCCATGGTGGAAACTGAAAAATGTGTGCTCTCAGGAGCTCTTTCCTGCTCTCCCAGCTGTGGGAGCCTGGGCTTAGGACCAGAGCTGGCCCCCTTGGATTGTTTGGTGATAACTTTGCTCGGACAATGTCTCCTGTTAGTAGGACAGAGGAAGGTATGTAGCTCCTGGAAGTCTGTATTGGAAGGAGGCACAGCCGGGCCAAGTGGGGCCATATTGGGGACTGCCCTCAGCCTACTGTCTCAGGACTTGTAATAGAGTCTCTGCCCTGGCTGTGTTCATTTCACTTCTCCTCCTTTGGTATATGCCCTGCCTAGCTGCCGCTGCTGATTCCTGCCAAGCTATTCACCCTGTTAGATGAGTTTTCTCTGACAGGGAGAAAAAACTCCCCGAAGGTCTGAGTGTCTTCACTCAAGCAATAACAGTTTTCTGCACAAAAGATTTGTAAATGGGGGATTAACCTAAACAGTTTGCGTTAGGTCAGTGAAGATGGTTGTGATGGAAACTTCTCATTTCTTGTAGTAGTAGATACGTTATGAACTTTGGTTTTGAAGCCTTGATTCAAGGTGCGGGATTGGTTAAACCTCCTTATTCAGTGTTGCATATGCCCCAGGGAAAAATGCTGCCACTGCTGTTGGTGTTTATAAGGACTTAATTTCAGCAGTTGCTATTGTTAAATTTGGGGGTAGTTGTCCACAATGGATGTCATTCTCTGAATCAAATACAAATGAGTGATTACGTGCCATTTATTTTATGCAGCTTGAAACTAGTTTTGCCCAAACTACGCATTATTTCCTTTTTAGGAAGAAAGAGTCTCGTATTTTGCTTATCAGAGCAGTAGATAGTAGTTCTGGTTTTTGAATAATCTAAAATTCAATCTGGAATATTTTCTTCTCAATCTGATGTGAGATAGTGTAAACAATAATAATTAAGGTGTCTCATTCCTGGAACAGTGCAAGTCACCTGTTTGAAGAGGCTAGCTTCAGCCTCCTTTCCTATGCTCTTACCACCAGGCATTAAGAAATGTTGTAGACATGCTTCTGAATTTCAGGAATTAGCACTTATTTCTGACTGACAGGTCATTGCAAGATGACTGGTGTTCATACTTGAATTTGAAAATAATTTCTGTAGCTAGATTAATTTTAATATTACATAGTAAGTATAAATCTGTCTTTTAGAAATGTTTTCTGTAGCAGTAATTACTCAATTGTGAACTGATTAAATAAATGGCAACATGGGTATTGTTATATTATGTGCCTTTTAATCTCAGGTGTTTTGGTGCACAGTGCCTATCCTAGAGTTCTGAAAGTAATAATTAGTAAAGGCTAGCTAGCTGGAATACCTGGGTATCTATTTTTTTTAAGTCTTCCAGGTAATTTAAAAAATCCAAACATTTTAATCTAGATACTTAAGCTGCAGTACCAAAAAATTTCAAAATTCTAATAATTGCTTGACATTTGTCAGCATTTGGAGACCAAGCTATCACTTGGAAATAATATGTTCTTACTGGGAAACAAATTTTGGTTTTTCAGTGTTCAATTACTAGCTAATTCAATTGATTGTAGTCTGCAGAAATTACCCTGTAAATACAAACCCCACTTCAGATTATGTAATGAAGTCAGCAGTTGGCTGTTAGGGAGCAGATTAACTAAGTGCAGATATAAAATCCCAGGTTTGTGAACATGTGGCTCTCAGGGATAGCAGTGTAGCTGCTTTTCTTAGATGAAGTGCTGTATCCATGCTGGATCAGAAGTGTTGCTGGATAAACTTAGACAATTTTGCACCGAATTCCTTTAACTCAGGCCACAGAGACACAGCATGGAGGAGCCAGCTCTACAAGAACTATGAGTTTCTGTAGATACTTAACCCAATCTCAGTACCACCCCTTCTGCATGTCACAGCAGAGCTACCTATCCCATTAGGACTAGAAGATGTTGGTGACTATAGCAGGTGTCAGAGTGGTGCTGTGTGTGCGCGGGAAAGGTTTGGTGAGTCCAGTTCTCACACAGGGAGTCAAATTCAGTGCTGAGTGTCAGCTGGTCTGTCTGTCCTGAATCTGGAGCCCTGGAAAGTACAGTATGAAAACCAAGTGGCTGTGCAGCATTGACTATATGAGTTAGGTGTTACACCTCCATATTCAGCATATATTATTCTAAATCTTTGTCATGTGTGGTATCTTAACTTTCTGCTTTTCAAAGCAATGAAGAGTTGAGCTGCTCACTGGAAGTTAAACCCAGATTTACGCTGAGTGTCCTGGAACAGACTTTGACCAGTGTGACTCTAAAAATATCAGCTAACTGCTGAAGAATGCAGAATGAGACTTAGGTTTACACAGTAGTTGGGAAGCTGCCAGGTTAAAGGAGAAGCAGTCATCACAGAAGTAAATTTCTGTTCAAGGTCTTAAAATCTTCATTGTTAACTGATAGCTGTGTTTGCTTAATTGTGGCAATTGATAGTGGAATACCACACTTCCTTTCTCTCATACTCTGATTCCTCTGGTATTTCACCTTCAGTGGCTCCTTTGTTGTACCTGATATCCTGCCCAGAATAATCATCTTTGCAATGTTTTTTTCACCCACAAAGAAATCATAAAATACATTTGAAATACTTGCTGTTCTTTTCAAAGGGAACAAGGAAAAGTCCTAATCTGGAAGAGAAAAATTTCTCATGGGCAAAAATGTAATTAACTCATGCATGTTTAAAAATAATGTCTGTTTGAGAAATGTTCATACAGGGAAGTGACTGGAGACACGTACTTGATGTAGGATAGTGTTCATATGGAAGATCCAAATGAATTTTGGGGTTGCTGTAAAAAGAGAGGTTCATACTTCCAAAACAAGTTGGTTGGCAAAGTGTGCAGTCCATACATTATTTAAAATATTTTGTAAAACTGTTGTGTACATCTACTGTAATTTCTTCCAGAGAAGGAATTAGGCTATTTAGATAATTGGAGACTCATGATTTTATTTAGTGGTGTGTGTAGCCTTTAAAATGAAGTTGAAGGATACAGGGAGATCTTGTGACTGCAAGATACATAGCAAAAATTTAGACTGGCCACACTGAAGATAGGAATTACCAATTGTAACAGCTCAACATTTGGGAGAAGCAAAAGAAATGGGTGTGCTGACACTGTACATAAAATTAATGTTAGATCTAGCCTTTGTTTAGTTGTGCAAATTTGCATGCTTATAGAGTGGAAGAAGAAAATCCTACATAGAGGTTTTTTAGAAATTCATAAATCTGCAGTAAAGGTTTAGATTTCAGAAGGAAGTAGTGTGAAAACTTGTCTAAACAAGGTTGCGCTGCTTTGAATACAAAGAGAATCTGTTTTAATGAAAAAATGTTAATACTATCAGAGTCTGTTCAGACATCAGAAAAGTTCGGTGATGTGATCTGATTGCATGGACACTCACCTCAAAAAGGCTGCTAGGAATAACCAAAGAGCCTGCAAGAAACAGCAGGAAGAACTGAGGAAAGAATGTCATGTTACCAATCAAAAGGTGAACCTTAGCTGAGAATTCTTAAAACACGAACAGGCTTGGACTTTGTGTGCTTTAAGACATAATAGAAACATGCAGATTGAAAAATTAGGAAAATGTTGTAACCATTTGGTACAAAGAAAAAAAAAGATTTGAGAATGTATGGTTTCAAAGTCAGTAGTAGCTACAGTCTCAAAGGAAGTAGCTTTGTGCTCACCAGAAAAAAGCCTAAGAAATCACTTCCCATAATGACAGTGATTTTTGACCCAGAAAGATAAAACCCCCCAAAATTGTAAGGGACAAGGATAATTTGGAATTAGGAATTACCAAGCCTGCGATAAATACAGATTGCAAATTTCAGTAAAGTCAATTCAGAGATCTCCACTGCAGGACTTTAGAGAAGCCTACTCAAAAATTGACTCTTACCTTCAAATTTCTGAGGCAGTCGACTTAGTAAAAATGACATCCTTTGAGAATAGAGTATAGCATATACAATGCTGATGTTTTAAAAATGTGAAAAATGTTGTGTCCAGTTCTAAAGCATAGAGAACTATTGGTGAAACTTCAGAAGAAATTAGAAGGGTGGAAACCAGGGAGACATGTTAAAGTGCAAAATGAGCTTTCCAAATGGTGTCATACTAACCTGGTTGGTTTGATAAGAAAACTGATCTCTTAGATGGGAAGTAGATCTTACCTGCTTAGGCAAATTTTGAAATTAGTGATGAAACCATTGATGAATATTGAGAGGTTTAATTAGTACACAGGCAGATTATGCAAGAAGAGTTTAAGAACCTTGGGAATTGAAATAGTAAGTTTAATAAATGAAATTTAAAAGTAAAAAGTGGAAGTTAATGTATTTGGAGTTGTACTTGATCAGAGTATCTTTTCCTCAAAAGAGGAGCATCTGATTTGAAAATTCTGGAGGGTGGAGTTGGGTGATATGGAGATCTCCAAACTGCCAACACAAAGTGGCTGAAAAACTACTGGGCACAGGTCTGGTCTTCCTTGGAAGAGTGGCTGGCCACACAGGGGCTGCTGAGGCATTGAGGCATCATGTACTGCACACCCCTTTGGTGCTCCACAGTTCAAGAAAGGTAAAGTCGAACTGGAACTGACTGAGAGAAGGATTCACAGGTTAGGAGTTTAACTGTGTGATGCTAAATAAAAATCAGCTCTCAACAAAAGTACAGTTGCTTGGTCAGAATCCAGGTGAGCAAGGAAGGGAATGAGCATCTGGATTGGTGTGACTATGTAAATATTTATATGTTAACCCTTAAGAAGGCCTGAAACCATCAGGAAAAACAAGTTCCTGAGTGATTTTTCCAGTAGGAATTACGAGGACAAAATAGCTGCCATAATGAATGTACTGTGTTTTGAAGTGATTATGTGTTTTGTCAGTGATAGCTGCGAAGTGGGCTCCAAATCTAGGAAGTTGTTTTTAGTTCTTTGTTTCTATGTCTTAACTGGTAATAAGAAGATATTTAATCATCAATGTTGAGCATTCTCATTTAGCAATCAATTTTAATCTGGTTTTACATTTCCATTTTCCAGGGGTTTTTTTTTGTGAGAAATTTATTTTTTTTTGTTTAGTATAATTTGCTCTAGCTAGGAGAATGCTATCTGTCTCTAATAATTGGTGATCATTACGATAGCATTGTATAGCCTCTGTGCATTGATTACAGTTCTTTGTGTATTTTGATTATGAAAATGGCGAGTTGTGCCTTCTGATCTGTTTTATTCATTATTATGTCCAACTGCATTTTGATGGAAAGAAGAATTAGATAAAAGGTTTGCAAAACTGTCACTTTCTCCATCTTGTTTAATTTTTAGTAGTATTGTTATACCAACAACAACAACAAATCCCTTCAGAGTCATCAAATTTATTCAAAAAAGGTGGTAGTTTCTTCAGTTTCTGAATCAACTGCATGTTTATAATGACCTTCAATATTTTAATTATTAATATACTGGAAGAAACAAAAACACCCCAAGCTTTAGTGCTGTCCTTGGTTCCCAGTTTGATTCTCAGTATTGGCCACTTAGAACAGATGATTCAACAGATGTAAATTAATTAACTAAAAGGAGGGAAATTCTCTGTATCTCCTGAAGTGCCATGCAATTAATGGATGGTTGTTTCAGTACTTTTTTTTTTATGTACTTTTTCCCAAGTACGTAGCTGCTGAGCTCAAATCAAATTTGTCTTACCTTTGTAGAATGAACTTTTAAAATACACTTTATTAAATTATACTAATTTTAGGTATTGTGTAGTATTTAAATTTGAAGAATAATCTTACAAAAACCATATTCTACAAAAAACCATATTCTTAAAAATATGACAGGTTTGGAATTAGTGGTTTTTTACCTACATGGCATCTTGTTAGAAGAGTGCAAATGTGTAGGTTACATCTGTAGAACAAACCAGGCTTTTGTGACCTGAAATGCTACAGTCCTATACATGCCAACAGTAATCCTTATTAGAGGAATAGTTTAGCTTTAGCGGGCTGAAACTTTCTCCCATATGGTTTGTTTACTTTTCTTATGGAGATTAGAGCGTTCTTTCTGTATTTGATCTCTAAGTATAATGTTGATTTTAAACAGAGGAGTTTTGCTGTGAACAAAATCTGAGTTCTGAAAGATATTCGTAGTCACATTTTACTTGACCTATGATTGGGAGGAATAAGGGACACAAGGCAGAAACCTTGCTTTAATGTACATGCATAGGCAGCCAAGATTTTGAGTCAGCTGCAGGTCCAGTGAAATATGCCTACAGATTAATTCATCCATGTGTTCTGCTCTGCCACTGTGCCTTTAGGTGAGCAGAGCTGCACGTCCTTCAGAGTCGTGCCTGAATCCTCTGTGATGGAAGGAAACACCTTAACCTGTGGGTTGGATTCAGTGACTATCAGAAGATCTCTTGCCTTTATAGATTACTTAGTCATAGCTATAAAAGATAAGTCAATGTAGTTGATTCCTAAATCCTGTACTGTAGGTCAGCATGTACAATTTTCCTTTGAAGAACCAAGCTGGTTTTGTTTTTTGCTGTTTTCCCGGTATACGTTGCGTCCTGTCTTGGTAGACTTCTGTTTCTTGCAGTTCAGTCTGAATTCTCATAAGCCTTGTCGGATACAAAACCAAATCTTTCCTGACTACCAGACTGTAAAATGATCTGTGTGGAAGACTGGCTCCCCTCTTTATGTTTTTTTTTCTCCCTGAAGAATTCTGCATGTAGAAAGCACATCATTCATGGACGTAGATCTCTGAAAAGATCTTTGCTTTCAAGAAGCAGCCTGCTTTCTTGTGCTTGGTTTTGGTTGTTGGAGCCTTGGTTAGATTATGGTGCTGTTCTGTTCGGCCTTTTTTTCCCTGCTTTGGTTAGAATAATGAGAGGAAATTAGAGTGGATTGTGTCTGTCTCTTTAGAGTAGTAACTTCAGAATGTCATCCCTCTTCATTTTTAGTCGTTCTCTCTCTTGATTTCTTAAGATAGAAACTGGGGAATAATTTTTGAAGTTGATACAACTGAACCAAAAGCAATGTGGTACACATAATGAAAACAGACGTTTTAAGGAGCTGAATGTAAAGTACTTTAGAGATGTATTGGAAGGTAACTTCAAAAGACTGTCTCTTCTTATATTCTTAGAATTATAATTTTGGTAGCAAAACACTGTAATGCCTTTTAAATGTTTGAAAAAGCTACTATTTTGCTTTGTTTTAAGCTATTAAAGAGATTAAACTATTTAATTTGAAATTATGAAGGAAGAGTTCAGTAATTTCACATTTTTTCTTTTCAATTATGTAAAAGTGCTGTGGGGTTTTTTTAAGATCCTATTTAAAATCCTATTTTTTGTTATTTTGTGTGAACAGTACATGGCGAACAGCGTGCTCTTTGTTGCTCTGCACCTTTCTGAACTCTTAATGCAGTCATGCAGCCAGTTAGATTGGGTCAGAAACAAGTCTGTCAGTCACTGGCTACTGGGAAATGTCTTTTGAGCCAATAGATCTCTTTACTCCTCTGGAGTAAAACTTCAGGGGACCCCAAATCCCTTGTTAATCTTTTTCATGAGAGATTTTGGCTCCAATTACAAGAGAAAAGCCTTCTTGAGAATGAAGATTGAAATATTTTTTTAGAGTGGCCTCTAAATCCCAATTATTCAATCTTTTTCCTGTTGAAGTCACAGAGACAGGTTCCACAAATTTAAACACGCACCAGCTTGACCATCTACCTACACAATCAGAGGAGGAAAGACCAATCTGATATACATTCAGGTATCAGTATAGTGTCACTATATGCTCACTTACAAAGCAAACAAAAAAGGAAAAAAACCTCCCTTGACCAGACTCTTCAGAGACAGAGTCCTCTTGAATCCAGAAGTCTAATTTTGTGGTACTCGGGGAGTCACTGTCCAAAGTAAGCAAAAGCAAAGGTATCCCTTTTTCATGCTTGTACCAGGTGTAACAGGAGAGGGGACAGTCATCAGTAGCTGCTGTGACCTAAGTGATGTCAGGGCTTCATTCTTACAGGTCACTGTGGGTCACCATTCCTTAATATTTAGCTTTCCATTTCTAGTTTTTGATTTCTTAGACTGCATTCCTACATAATTCATTATTTAAGAAGCATTCACACAGGCATGTAATCTCATGCATGTAATGCCATTAGGTTAGTAGATTGTTGTAAGTTCGTTGTCGTATCTGGTAGGAATGTCCTGGTAATATCTGATACTATTCTGTGGTGGTATACCCAGTCACTGAATATCCTTTGGGCCAGATTACTTGAACTCTGACTTTGTGGCTCTTAAAAAGAATCTTAAGCAGACTAGGATATCCATCATAGTGAGTCTTCCCAGGAGTATTTTTGGAGAAGATTCTTTTGAAGTTAGTATTTATTTAAAAGATAAAATCTGAAATTCTTCAGGGATGGATGAGTCCTAAGCTTGGGACTCATTTCACTAGTAGCTTGTATAAAGGTGCTAGCAACTGAATTGAAGAGAAAGGACATCTCATGAAAATGTATTGTGGAATTCAGTACTGATATTTCATGATATCTCAGGTTAATAGTTAAAGAAGAACTTTGGAGAAAAGAAATTAAGAAATTGCTGCAAGAATGTTGTGTAATGTTTCGGCAGGACAGTGTCACAATTAGCTGACATGAGTAGTGAGATTACAATATTAATTCTCCCGGTTTTGGAGAAGAATGAATTATATTTTTGTTTCATGTTTTTCACTCGGTTTGAGAGGAGTCTGTGTTACCTGAGACATTCGTAGGATAATTTTAGTCTTTTAAAATGAGTTATATTTGTGCAAGTATGTGAATGGAAAAGTTCTGGCCAAATTTAAACTGGATTTGCTAACTGTTGAAAGAAACATGGGAAGAAAAGATGATGACAGATGAGCTCTGGTGGACTGGGCTGAACCAGTTTTTTTAGTGCTGCCAATGCTAGCTATCAGTCTTGCTCTCCTATTGCAGGTGATTTTCCTCATTGCACATGTGGCACAAAGCTATTTAAGCTAAAAATGGACTGTGAACATGGCTTTCAGATTATGTGCAGGTTAGCTGCCCCTATCCTAGATGGGAAGGCAAGCTCTTAATTTTAGAGCTGTAGCAGATGGTTTTATTTGAGCCCCATGTCCTTTTCAAAAGAGCTGTCATGTTAGTCTCTTACTGAATTACATTTTGCTGTCAGAGGAATGGAAACCATTTTTCAGTCAGTCTAGGTGGTATAACTAGAATTCTCTTCGCTCTCAATGCAGCATGCAGAATCATGATTTCATGCAGGTTATTTTAGCTGATTCCTGCTGAGAGGTAGGATCACACCGAATTTTGCCAGCTGTAGTATTCAGGTGGGCCCTTGTGTCATTTTCTGTAACATTCTTAACCAGAATGGTGTAGCAATTTGCCCTAAATATGTGCCATTAAAACTTGTGGCATATTTTAAGTAACACATGGAATCACAGAATATTCTGAGTTGGAAGGGACTCACAGGGATCATCGAGTCCCACTCTTAAGATAACAGCTGATAAGGGATCAAACCTGGACATTGTTATCATCATGCTCTAATTAACTGTGCTAATCTCGGTGGTCTTGAGGTATATCTGCCTTGCTGCAA
Organism: Petroica traversi; assembly: GCA_025920805.1. NCBI lineage: Eukaryota > Metazoa > Chordata > Aves > Passeriformes > Petroicidae > Petroica > Petroica traversi. Next base: position 24,326,823 of record JAHLSL010000022.1, read on the forward strand.
GGATATGTCTTGCTTTTCTAATTTCTAGGTAACTTTCTCGGGTAATGTTACACTGCTTAAGTGCTGTCATCTAAAGTTTGCTTATTTTGGAGGTAGAACTAAGTTTCATATGAGATGTTTCACTGGTCACTGAGGAAGACAGCAGAATCCTGTGACTTACCACTGCAGTAAAATCCATTCATATGCTCAGGGTATTTCAGATGAGTTTAATCTGAAAATTGGATAAAATCAGTTGGTAATTTTAGAGATTTCTTAATATTGTTGAAGCCTTTGCAAATGCTGGAATCTGTTGGCTACCTTCTGGAGCTGTTGAAGCACTTCAGCTATCTTGATTCTCTGAGACACCTGGAGCGTGAGGTGTCCAACCAGAGAAAGTGATTTGGACCTGGAGAAGGATATTCATGATAGTAGCAATAACATTCCATTGATAATGAAATTTTGGGGAGAAGTGTTATGTAGTAGCGCCTTAGAGAAGTGGAAAGCCAGATGTATGATGAGAGAGCAAGATTAAGAAATAAACACTGAGAGCAGTTCTAGTATTTGGAAAACAATTTAAGCAGATCAGATCACTCTTGGGGTCCAGCCCAGTGATGCTTTCCAGGGCATCCCATCATCTCTGAGTACTCTACTGTACAAGACTGTAAATGCTAATTGCAAAAGTTCCTTCAAATGTCATGCCTATAGATCCCATCTTCTTTATTTTTTATAATCTAATAATCTACCATAAAAGATGAGGAGCCAAAACTGTTTCTGAACAGACCGCAGGGCTGCTGCTGCTCTTGCTCTCCTGGTGGTTTCTGCCCATTTATGTTGTGACAACCCTTCTGTAATGGGGAAAACCATGTGTTTATGACTTTGGGGGGATGCACTTTAGTTTTCATTATGTTAAACTCAGTAAATTATTTTGCCAGGTGGATTCACACACCTGTGCATGACATCTCAGAGGAGATGGAAGGAGCGCAGACAACGGAGGAATAGGGATGACATTAAATTAGTGTTAACTTGAATTGTTTATGCGGTTGAGAAGTGGTTTGTTTCATGTAATTCAAAGAAACACTGATGAATAGTAGGGACTGTGGAAACCACATCTTGAACTTCTTGGCTTTAAAGCTTGACAGTGTCTTGCAGTCCATTTCTAAGATATCTGTGGAAAAGCAAAACTAGTATTTTTTTGGTGGTGTTTTTTCTCTTCAGTTTTAATGGCATTATTTTAGTTATTAGTGTTGGGATTTCTGTTGCCTTTCCTCTGTGTGTAGAACAAGTCACAAACCTTAGCTAAATGTCTGGTTGTTTATATTTTGTTATGTCTTTTGGGCTTGTGTTTTCTTGGGTTTGGTCCTTATTTCCTCACCTTCAAACATTATCTTGTGTGTTGTTTCTGACTTGTTTTAAAAGGTGTTCTTTGAGAAAGTTTTAAAACTTGGGCTGCCTGAGAGTTGCATAGTCCCATAGCATTCAGGGAAGATTGGAAGAATTCTTTGTAGCTATTAACCCATTAGGTACACTTGTGTTTCAGTGCAAATGTAAACTCTAGTTTAATTTTTAAAATTTGTCATCTCTGTTTTGGATTTCAGACTTCTTTGCTTCTAATAGTTGAAGGATCTTTCTTAAAATGCAGATTTGTCACATTTGGAATCTATAAAGATAGATCTGTTTCAAATGGTGATTTAATTTATAGATAAGGCAGTCAAAATAATTATAGTATAAAAGGCAGCATGATATATTATGTTGTGTCCAATTCACGGCATTATTTAGAGCTCTTCACCTAAAGTGAGTAGCTATTGCAGTGTTTCAGCAGGTCTATATTTGTCTAAAATGGTCTTTTTTAACGTTATTGTCTTCATATATCATACTATAACCGTGCTGTATTAGTACAAGCTATACTCTAATTGTGTTGAATGCTATGTATCCCGTTGATGATAGAGACTACCTTTTGAGATCTATCAGTTCTAGGTGATACACAAATAGAAAATGCTTGTGAAGGCCAGTGGCCATGCTTGGACTCAGAAGTCTGCCCAGCAGATCTGCTCTCATGTACTGAACAGGCTTTTGATGGGTCAGATCAGTGCATAGCACATGACTTAACTTGGAAATTATCTTGTTTGTGAATTTCTTTTAGTAGGGGTGAGCAAAACAGACAGTAGCTGCTATGTAGGGCTAATGTGAAGTCTAGAAAACGGGTAAATGAAGTAATTTTGCCTAAAGGACAAAGCAAGACAATCTGGAGAGCAAGCTGTAAAACTCTGTGCTTTCCCACATCAATCTTGTGAATCACCCTGCACTTTGCTCTCCAAGTGAAATACAGGAAAAAGTGTTCCATGATCTGGGTGTATGGCGAGGGAAGTACAGGGAGGAGTCGAGGACTGCAGGCTCGGTGATGAGTGAAAACAAACAAGGCAGCTGCTCTGACCAGCTCTGTCAGAGGGAAAGATGCAGTCACACTCTAAGCTTGCTAAGGCCTGCAGTGGGATCTTGAAAATAACATGGAATTGGTTTAAATTATGAAATAATATGGAAAAGAGAATAAATTGGATATGCATCTTCGTAACAACAACAGTTTTTCTCATGATTTGTATTTTAGTATTTAGAAAGCTACAAGCTGAGTTAAAAAGTGCTGTATTTTCTGTTCTGCATGTCTGGCTTTCCTGAGATGCATCATCACTGTATTTAAGTTTGCTTGAAGTTTTTTGCTGATGAAAATACATAGCATAAGTAGCCCAGTTCTTTGCAGATATGAGCACCTTAAGTGTTGAGGTTTTTGTAACTGTTACATTTTTCCTTTTCTATTTGTTTTTTCTCCTTTGTGTGATGTATTTGCTTTGATGTGGTGGCATTCTTTTCAGCTTGGCATTTAGACAAAGGTTTCTGATATGTTCTTGCCATTGTGTGTCATAGCTAGCTTTTAACATTTCACATCACATTTAGCCTGACTTTTTTGTTGATTTTGTTCTGGTTTTCTACAGTGGACAGGCCAAAATCCCAGCAAATCAGAACTTCTGCTACCATAAGGCGAACTTCTTCTTTGGACACAATAACAGGACCTTACCTCACAGGACAGTGGCCACGTGATCCCCATGTACACTACCCTTCATGTATGAAAGATAAATCTACTCAGGTAAAGCAGTAAAACAAGACAACAGAGATGTTTCGTGTAATTGATGTCTACTCAATTTAATTTTGAAGAAATGTGGATTCACTTAATTTTATTGTAAATATGAAACCGTAAAATAAGTTGCAATAGTCTTTTTTTAATTGGTGCTAATGCAGTAACATGGTATGCAACGATAATATTTGTATGCTTTTAGAAAACAGTTGTTAAAAATAATTTTATCGACGTGGGCAGATCTCTTGAGGCTAAATAAGCAGATATCAATCTCAGCCTTGTATCTGGTATATTTTGAAACTGCTATATGCTAAATTGTGCTGAGTGAGTTTTAAGATATATAGTCCATATAGCAGTAGCTGACAAACTAAAGATTTTACTAAATCATGGTAATAAATCTGTCAGTCTCAAAAAGTGTGTGCGTGGGGGTGAGGAAAGGCTGAAATTAGTGATGGCCTCCTATTCTTGTGATAGCCTTGTATTCTCTTCAGGGCTCTGTCCTACTAAGGACCCTTTGGCAGGTAGGCTGCTGGGGTGTCCTACTGCTCCAGTGCTTTTTGACTAGAAAGGTGAATGTTCTTTCTTTCCTGCCTCCTCCTTGTGTTGGAGCTTGTTGCCCGTGAAGGTGATAATTGTCAAACAGATTAAAAACATATAATTTCAACCCGCCCCCCCCCCTCTGTTATTATCAAAGGAGCTGCACTCTGGTTTTTTTCAGCAGTGTTTTTGGGGTTTGAATAAATCCTCTGAGTTTGTCTTCCAAACTAAATTGGAAACTAGAAGAACCTAGCTCTCTTTGGTTACATTTTCAGTCTAACAGGCCATGTAGGTTTGGTTGTTAAATCAGTTGCTTCTCTCTTGTGCCATGATTCTGATCCATAGTTATCATGGATCTTGAAATAGATTCTATGATTCTAGGGTCTTGTGTAATGTTGGTTTTCTCAGGACAAGTTAGAATGTATATAGAAGTTGCCTCATCTTTAAAATATGGTGTCATGCAACAGAGGAAACCCTTTGATGGGGTAAAGATAAGCACAGAATGCTTAGAAAGAAAAAAAATGGGTCTGTATGTTTCAAAAACCTTACTTAGTGAATTTGAGAAACTGATGATTAAAATGTTCCAAGAAAATTCTTGGAAACTGTAATGAGGACCCTTTGGAAAAGGCTGTCTTCATGTCCTGCTTATTTTGAAATGAGGCAGTCAGTTTCAGCAGAAAAGTAGCAGTCGTATTTACTGTCACAAAAGATCTACCTAAAAAACCCTTAATCTTGGATTTATTTTCAAGATGTCTTCCTTTCACAATACTATGACTTTAAAGTCTTTCTGTTTTGAAAACATGATTTCCATTCAGGAGATTTTCAGTAGCATGCTTTGTAGTTCCTGTATTTCTAAACCCCTCTCTTAAAATGTATATCCATATAAATCTTTACAAATACCCTTATGAACAGAAAATTTAGAATATTCAAACATTCACAAACAAACCTTTTCACTAGTTACAGAAAAGATAAACAAACTGTTCTATAAATATTTGAGCTCCAAGTATTTGGCAGTAAAATTGCTTTCCTAGTGAGCTCAAGTAAGTGTTCAGGTTATGTGAACATTTGGCTGCCTCCCTTTGCCACATTCAGAAACTAAAAATGAAGTTTTACAGCACAATCAAGTATAACAGAGAGGAAAAGCATACTGTTGTCATTACAAAATGAAGTATTATTTCAAAGGGGTAGGAACAGGGAGATCTCAAGGTTTGCATTTGTGGGTATCTTCCAGCAAGGAATTATATTAGCTGTCTTTGTATTCAAATTGTGCCAGACTCGAGCATTTGTCAGTGCTTAAGTTGAGTCACTACTTGGGACTATGAATATGTAAAACGGAACAAGCATATTGATCTGCACAGTGATTTCCAGTTGGAGGGCTTTTTTTGTTTGGTGAGGTTTTTTTACCATATAAAATGCTCACTAGGGAGGCTTGAGGATGATCATAAAGCATTGTCCTATGTTTTGGTGTGTGTCTGGGTTTTTGTTGTTTGAGCTCTGTGAAGTTTGAAGTATATCTAATTTCAAGAACTAAGGATGAGTTCCAAGTTGTTGATAGGATGCATGCATAGCAAATTAAGTTAAATAAAAAGAAGTTAATGAAAATCAGTAAACCATTTTTTCTGTATGAACATGTTTCATTGGAGAATAAATTATCTCTTGTTTTACTTCTAAATTCACGAAAAATTCTGTCAGTGTAACTTACACTGTAGGTGGAATAATTATTTCTCTTTCAAAGCGTATTTTTTGTTCCTAATTAAGCATTAATCTAAAATTCAAATCTTGTACGGTTTTGTTAAGGTGGTGATTATGGCTGTTCCAAGTTTGTTAGACTTGTTTTTAAAAAAAGAGATGGTTCCTGGTCTTCATGGTGATCAGATGAACCTTTAATAAGCTTTATTCCAAGTCCTTGTTTCCAGTTAAATTCTTTCAACCTGTATAATGCTCATAAAAAAATACTTCTTCATAATAATAGAAGGGAGAGAGCAGAATTTTCTTTGGTATAGTTTCTGTCATGTCTTGGAGAATAGTTACTGCAGTTCATATTTCTGTGTCCTTACTTCCCCCAAGTGTCTTGACTGAAAATACAGAAGAGAAGTGAGGTGGCTGTGTTTGCTTTTGGAAAAATACACTGTAACACTGCATTGTGATATTTGAACAGTTCAGTATTTCTCAGAATTCTGTATGTATGTTATTGTGTGTTTGTGTGCATATGTATACACAACTCACTGATCTTTAAGGAGCAGCATGTTTCGGATAATCAGAGGTATGCAATTTTATTTAGTAGTGTTTTAAGTATTTCAGAAATGCAGGTAAACTTCCTATTATAGGAAGTTACTTGTGTTGATACACTTTGTGATCCCCTTCCTGAATTCTCCTCCATTGTCCTACTTTCCTCTCCTTTTGTAAAATCTGAACTTTTCATTAATGCCATTTAAAACTGAGTATAGCTTCGTTCCTCATTTTTTTTTCTGTCTCTTTTGGGAGCAATGATGGAGCAATTTTGTACACCACTTCCTTATGCTTCATCATTGAAGTATTTCCCCCCCTCATAGTGTAAAGAACAACTCAATGTTGAAATGGCTGTGTCTAACCATGAAATCTTCAGAAATACTTGGATAGTTTTCAGAGTTGATAAATATAATTATTTGGCAGTAGCTGAGTTTTTAAAAATTTTTTAATATTTTTAAATTAAAAAGGAGAGATTAAAAAGAGATGTGATGTTGTTATCATAACAAAAATATTGTCAGAGTTTGTGCAGTCTTTCTCAAGCTAAATAACACAAAGAAATGAACAAATGGCCAAGTGGAGTATTTATTATCCAGTGGTTTCCAAGTGATGACTTAGGCATATCCAGCAATATTGGAATCCAGTTTTTCTCATCGTGTCTGGCAATCAGGGATGGAACAAATGAAACTGAAGGACGTTTGCAAAATGTCTTTCAGAATTTTTATTTCTCTCTAACCTAGAGAATAGTGGAGAGTTTCTAGACTAGCATGCATGGCTAAAATATGGTTTTCTTATGGGTAGGTCAAGGCTTTAACTAGCACTCATTAGATGCATTTTTTCTTCTGGGTAGATTTTTTTAACTGTAAAATTAACAATCATAAACAAATAGGCTCATTTCCATGAAGCTTATTTTATTGGTGTATTAGTTATAATGGATTTTATGGGATATTTTAATGATACATATTGGCAGAAAGGACAGGCAATAAGATACGTATCGTAGAGCTGTGAATTTGTCATTCTAACTTTACTTAACCTGTCTGATGTTTAAGAGTCATCATGTGTAGTCAAATTGACTTTGACTCCTTAGGCAATTTCTTTTTGTAAAGTTTCTAGATGGCCTTTGAATGCTTTAGAAATACCTGAAACCCGTCAGTGTTTACCTTCTAGGACTGCTGTTGAGTTTCTTCTGGATGTGGAAGTTTTTCAAAAACATTGCTTCCATATGCATGTAAAGCAGAGACATACGTAGATACTCCAGACTGCAGGCTGGGTGCAGTAATGGAAGTGAAGGGCTGGCAATAAATATGAAATATTGAAGGTAATACAGTCTTATTTTAGGTTTAGGTGGGTTGGTATGCAATGCAGTCATTCTGTGGAAAATGAATGTAGGTGTATGTCCCTGACATGGATGGAAAAGCAAGGCAGGATTACCAGTGTTGGAAAAACTGCTATCTCCACAAGGCTGGGTGAGTTAGAACAGTGGTAATTTTGGTTTACATGAAGACTGAAGAGAGCAAATACATGTGGCATTCTGAGCATGTCCTATCCCACGTGTTAACTGGAATGGACCACAAACTTTAACATCATGAAAACAAGGGATCTGTGTCTTGTAGGTGCATCATTCATTATCTGATGTTTTCAAGGATCTCCTGAAAAATCTTAGTTTCTTACCATGGCCTTGCAGGACTAGTCCTTCTTCATGAAGTTCAGTGCAACACTTCTGTGATGCTCTAAATTTCTTTCTGCTCTGAAATGTTACCTGTTTCAGAGATAGCGCCTATGCTCTCTTACTGTAAGAGGTACCCTTTCTCTCTCTCTCTGACTTGAAGTGCAGCAACTGTGGTTTTGTTTGTGATTCAGAAATTTTTCTTCTAATACAATTCTGAATTACATTTTGGCTTTAATTTTATTTTTTTTTCATATGTTTAACATTTCAGAAGTACACTTGCAGCTTCAAATGAAGGCTTCCATTAATAAGCCTGTTTTGTGGAAGTTTTAAAAATAAGATGAGGAAACAATCTCCATGAAATGTGCTACACACCCCCATCTTATTTGTGGTCTAAATGAATGCATTTAAGTGAGATATGAGGTGTTCATACGTAAGCTAAATTTAGATAAGCAGAATTTCTGTTCAAATGCAACACATCTGGGATGCTTCTGTTTGTTTTTTAAAAGCTTTTGCTTCAAATACAAGGAGTTGACATTACAAAGCCAAAATTATTCTTCATATAATGTGGATTACAGCATGTTGCAAGCAGCAATTTCCAGTGTTTGAAGGAGACTACCTTGCTATAATATTCTAGTAACTGCATATGTTGAATTATTTTTGTAAAGCTTTTTCAAATCCACCTCTAAATAGCACATTAATATAACATTGTGTGACTTCAGTACTGTCCTAGGAACATCATACAGTGTTTGTAAATCTAATACTGCAAGTAAAATTGGGGATCACAAATAGTGTGCCCTCTGTGTACTGTGTATGTATACTTCGAAGGGTTGGGTCTTGGCTCAGCTTACCAGGGGCTGAAAGCATCCAGGTAGTCCTTGTCTCAAGGGAGGTACTATTTGAGTGGAAGAGAATGTCAAAGCTTACTTGAACAAGTACAAAATTTAGTATTAAGTGAATAGATATTTTCTGATTTTGATTTTTGATTTCTGGATAAATCCTCTGCAATATAAAGATTACTAACACTCAGTGGTGTTGTTGATGAAGGTCTTCAGGAGTTGTTCTTAGTTTGCACTTTGTCCCTGCTACCTGGACCAATATAAGTGTTTATTAAAAATACAGTCAAGCTCCTGTGTTATACATATTTATTGTTTTTTAACACTGTACTTCTCTTTATTGAGAAAATAACTTTGGCTTTTTAGATTCTTGATATCTTTTCAGTTTTTTAAGCTGAAGTTGAAAGGATACGAGCTTATAGTGATCCTTGGTACTCCCTTCTGCGCTACAGAAAAGTATTTAAGCCCCCAAACTGCCTGCTTCTTCTTCATCCTGGTGTTCCCCAAATTGTGGAGCAGGGCTGTACTCAGAAGAAACTCTTAAGAAGATAAACTTCCTTGCAATTTGCTTTGCATTGCTATTGTTGTTTGAGGGTATAGTTCCAGCTGTACTTGGGATATAATAAAATATTGTAAGAGCAATTTAAATTGGAAAGTATATTGTAACAAATTGAAAGTCTGTGATTCTGACAAAGTAAAAAATTTCCCCATTTTCTCTAGTTCAGTAGAAATCTGAAAAACAATTCAGTGTTTTAAAAAAACAAAACATTTAAGCCCAACAGATTGTGTTTCACGCAAATTTCAGGGAGATGGTAAGTACCCAATCTGCAAAACCAAGTAATTATTTAGAATGTGTCTCTATTAAAATGCAGAGCAAGCAGATACACACACACAGGTAGCATATGAATGTGGAAGAGGCTGTACTTTTGGGTCAGGAGATTTAAACGTTGTCTGGCTGATGGTCTGCCTTGTCTTTCACATAGGTCTAAGTAGCTGTTGTAACTTTTCACATTTGATTTTATTCTTTTTTTCATAAACACTTTATGTTCTGGTTTCTTCACCAGACACAAACAGAAGGGGGTATTGCATGACTGAGTCATGTAATAAATACATAGAACTCTTAGCTTTTCATATAAGGACTTGTTTTTTCTTTTGTCGGAACATGGAGGAAAAACTTCAAGACTTGATTTTTTCCATTTTGCTTTCTAGTCACCCACACAGCTTGCTGTGGGCCTTTGGTTGAAGTTTTACTGGTAGTGTAAAAATAACAGAGAAAAATGCCCCACCAAAACTGTGGAAAGTGCAGGGCAGGCAGAAATCAGCAGGTTATGTAGGCCTGTGCACACAGAGACTGAGTGCATTAAATATGAGCACTGATGAGTTAGGTGCTGAGCTATCAGCTTTGTAACACTGGCAGTGTGGTGGTTGTGAAGGTGCAGCCCATGCTCTGAAATTGCAGTTCTGTGCTTGGTGGTCCCATGCCTGGCCTGCTTTAGGTGGCCCTGGGGGCTGCTCCCAGCTCCCTTTGCAGGGCAGCAAGGAGCTGTAGTTTTGGTGTGATGGTGTTATCCAAGGTGGTGCCCAGCCTCCTTCCTGAGCCAGACAGTCTCCATTATTCATGTGGCTACTACAGAAGTTTCTAAATCCTAGACAGGAAGCAAGAGTAAGGAAAGCTGTGGAGGAGCAGGGTTTCCATGTGTGAGAACAAGTCCCACAGGGATGTGGATCCCAGATCCTATTTGTCCTGTGGGATGGGGTTCTGTCTCTAGAAGTGTCAGCAGTGGCCCCTCCCTTAAAAAACCCATGGACAAATTGTTGTTTTCAGTTATCAGGTTTTATTGTGTCTGTACTTACTGTGAAATATCCAGCTAATACTAGTAGGAATTGTTTGGGGGAAAAATTCCCAACATGAACAGATTTATATTTATGTGCCTGTAGTCCTGAGTTTTATATAGTTCATATCCCAAACTCTTCCTGAATTTTAGATGTTTCTATTGTTCCTGTGATTCTCTTGTTCAGGAATTCTGGTGGCTAACCTCAATTTTCATAATAACCTTGGGGCAAATAAGCATAATAGTTGAGAGTTTGGGCTTTCAGTTCCTTCTCAGTTTTTGAGAGACAGTCCCCAAACTTCTTGGCTTTGAGATACGGCCAGAAAAGGCCTGCCTGTCCCTGTGCTACACTTGTAAGTTGGTGCAAAAAATAATAAAAAATGTATCAAACTCTATCAAGTCAGAGTTAGCAAGAAGGGATTGATTCTGTGGTCAAGTGGTTGAGGAAGTCAGGTGGGAGAAGTGAATCCTGGTTTGAGTTTGTTGTACAGTTTTTTTTGATCTTGTGGTTTTCTAAACTGTCCACTAAGTGAAATGTAGGCATGGATGCCAAAGGACAGGTTAAGGCTTTTTGTCAGGCCTCTGATTCCTTATGCAGCAATGTGCATTGTTCTCATCCTTTGTAAATGCAACTTTACAAAGCTTTGGTTTTCTGTATTGCTTTTTAGGTATTGAGACTATTAGCATTGCATATCAGATTCTCGAATTTATTCATGTAACTCTGACACTGCCTAAAGAATAAAGTAGTGATTTGTGCCAAAAGTTTTTCTTACCTGGAGAATTCAGTACAGCGTGTTTTGGTTTTTTTCCTTTCTAGACACCCAGCTGTTGGGCTGAAGAGGGAGCAGAAAAGAGATCCCATCAGCGCTCAGCATCGTGGGGAAGTGCTGATCAGCTGAAAGAGGTGAGAGGTTTTGCACAGTGGAGTCTTTCAAGTTTTGATAAGCCCAAGAGATTTTTTTAAATGCTATCTAGAGTCCAGGAAACTGCACCCTTTCCCTCTCCTCTTTTGCTTTTCAAACAGATTTTACCTCCAGGCTAAGAGTTGTTTGAAGAGTGATTGTTATTTTATGCTTGTTGGACTTCCTCCCTGCTTACTAAGAAGTATGGGTTGTGAAAGAGTGGCCAGAGCGAGCATTGAGGAACGAGCTTCTTGTTGCTTTGCTTTCTGTTCAGTGTTACCATAGTTAGCTTTGTGACCTTTAGTGCTGCTCTCCTGGAAGAGGCTAAGTGTCAAGTGGTATCTTAACATATTCTTGCCTAGAAATTTTGTTCAGATTTTAGGTTGGAGATAGAGAGGACACTACTTGCACAAAAAAGTATTGATACAGTAATGGTATGAATACTTTAAATGCACTTTAATCATAAATATTTTGCTGTAGACTACAATTGCAACTGGAAAGAACCTGCGAAAAGTGTAGTGGATTTGCATCATGAGAAAGTAGATACAGTAAAATGGTCTCCAGTTCAGCTGAAAGTATTTCACTTTTTGTCCCAGTAACCTCCATTTTGTCCAGTATTGGGTAACTGAATCTCTCTAGAACCTAATAAGGGGTGCTACATTCAGCCTCATGCCCCTGTCAGGAAGGGTAGCTTCTCTTCAAGAACTGCACTTTTCTTTTCAGAAAATGAATCTTGCAGCATGTTGCCATGAGGTGGAACTTTTGCCTCATCCTTTGGGCTTTTTGAATGCTATTTCCTGACTCCCTGTTGAATAGGGCATTCAAAAATGAGAACAAATGTATAGGTTATCTGAGGAGAAGAAGTTAGAGGCAGTTTGTAGTCTTCTTCTGGACAGCCATTGATAAAAGAAGTGTCAAAAGGAGTGATGCAAGTTTAATTACTCAAATTTTAAAAACACGTTTGACAAATATGGAATAGTTTAGCAATCCAATTGTGGCAGTAGCCTCATTTTTAAAGATGAGGACCTGGGCCAGGGGGAGGTTGATCAAAAGAGGGTTTTCTGTTCCCATCACTGAGTACATCTTGTGAATTAGTACATGGGCCTTCAGTTGCCTGGATGACTTCATCTGCAACTGTGAGGAAGCATTCAGAATCACAGGTTAAGTGACCAGAAGGAGTTCTGTGTCAGAGAAGTTTTGGCTTAAACCTTAGCTCCCAGCACAAAGAAATTATACTACAGGCAGGAGTAGCATCTGTTTTTTCTGGGATAATGTTTCCTTGCTTTTACTAAGAGGCTATCCTTCATATTCTGGCAGTTTCCTATCAGCTTGTGCAACGAGCAGATCTTCTTTACCACAAGGCTGTGGCTGTCAGTGATAGTGAACCTTTCAGCATGTAAGCAAGCATTTGATAACAGTGATCCATTGTGCTGGGTTGCCACCCTGTTGGTGTACTGACCACAAGAGAAAGATAAGAAATATGTGGCCAATGTTTCACAGTTCCTTTTTTTTGGTAGAATGTGTTCAAGGATAGAATAGGTTCTGGGAAAGTTGAGAGTTGTTTCTATCCAAACTTTGCAGTGGTTGTTCGCCCCAAAACCTACCTTGTCTTCTTCAGCATACAGTTCTTCCCCTTCCTCTGTTGTCCTTTCTCCAGCTACTCAGGCCAGTTTCCTTATCTTTTCTAGTTCCTTGGGTTCATAACCCAGTGTCATTCTGCATGTATCATCCAGCCACTATTCTACCCTGTTTGAGCTCTTACTCTGTAAACTTCCAGCTCCTTGTCAGTCCTGGTTCTCAATTGTTTGGCTTCTATTTTATACATTTCTTTTTCCTTTCCCTCGCATGTCAGCCTGTGTGGTGGGTGTTAAGTGTTTGTTCAATACCAACAGTATCTGTGCACTCAGTTTCTTTGTGCCACAGTAATCTGCAGTTCCTGGAAGGAGAAATTCTTTGGGGTGGTTCTGTTCAAGCTGTAAAGCCCATAAGAGAAAGAATTGTTAACAAATAGAGCTGTGAGTCCCAGATATCTTTCTTGAACATGTGCAAACTGAAATTTTTGCCAAAGCTTCACCAAATGTAAAGTTTCTTCCAAGGGACTAGAGAAGCCCATTTGTAGCATAAAGGACCCTCAGGCAAATCTTTGGCTTTTTCATCCAAAACAGTTGAAAACAGAACTATGCAGGTAAAAAGATTTAAGTAATGTGTTTTGGCACATAAAATTGTGAAATATTTTCCTCCCCCCTTTCAATTTAAATCACATTCTTAAATAACCCCAGCACTTGTACTGAAATCTCTGATGGGAAGAAGATAGAAGAGCAGAATGTTGCATGGTTGACATTTAACAAAGCTAAGGGCAGGTAAAAGCAAGAGCTTAAGTAACAGAAATAAAAATATCACCTTCTCCTGGGCAACTGCATTTGTTATGTGTAGTGTAGGTAACATTGTTCTGCTCAGAATTTTGAATTGCTTCCCATAGCATTTGATAGTAAACAGGTAGACAGGTGTTTGCAGTTTCCTTGGCTTGTTTTAGCAATTCAGATTAATGTTTTCTTGCTTCAGAAGTCAATGGAATGATTACTAGCATGTTTTTTTTAATATGTTGGTAAACTACCTAAACACTTGGGTGATAGATACTGGTTTTGATAAAATAAGATTGTGCATTTAAATTTAATTTTTTTCCCCTTGGTTAATTTGAGTATTGTTAAAATTAAATAAGTTAGCTCTTTTTAAAGATCTACATTGTAAAAACTAAAAGCCAGTCTATGGGTTTAAGATCCATCCCAATCAAACAAATGGACTCAGAATTACCACTTGCAGTAACAATTTCACCTTGGGTAGTGAAACTTACTTTGCCCTTAGCTGAAATAGGTGTGAGTCAGGATTAAATCTGTCTAGCACTGAAATAGATATATCTGCTTTCTTGTAGTTAGCGTATTAGAAATTTAAAAGTCCCTAGCTCTCAATATCAACTTTCCTTGAATCATTTAATAATGAAATCTACTTCTAAAGAATTTGTTTATTCTGAAGGACTCTACTACTTGATTTTAATAAGTCTTAAGTGTAACTTGTCTTAGATGATGCACACTGCTTTAACATTATTTCAGTAGATACGTGTCTTGACTGGGGGCTAAAGGTTGCTATCAGTCTTTATACTGAACCCAAACCAAGTAAGGGTTAAAACCACTGGTATTTTTTCCCTTTTCAACCTGAATAATCAGTTTGAAATTCTGTTGATGTTGTTCAGGGACAGTTTTAGTTATAGCTTACCCTGAACTGGAATTTACCCTGAACTGGGAAAAACCCTCTATTTAAAACGGGTGGTTTTCACTTTGTATAGGTTTTTAAAGACATATTTCAGCTGAGTTTTCACTTCCCTTAAGCAGCTCTCTGTGCTGTATCTGTTAGACAGGCAGCAGCAGCCCCTCATTGGAAGGTCCCTTTTGCTCTAACAGAGTACTTGAAAAGGACATAGGAATAAAAATGAATTGAATATGAGAGCTTGCATGCCTAATGTGCTTTCATATACCAATTGAAAGATTGTATTCAAAGGTTTAGGGTGAACTTCTAATGCTTGTTTTGCTCTTTGGCCTACTGGTTAACTTGTTTATTAACAAACATTTTGTGATTGAGATGGAGTTCACTCATTAACAAGGAGTTTGTGGCTTGATCAGCAGTAGGAAGTTACCATGTTGTATAGCCTGAGCTGCAGAAATACAGCCTATTGACTGGTAAATATTAGTGAGCATTTGGAGAGGTATGGTGGGATGTGTCAGGCTCCTTCATATTCGTTTGCATTTAGGTTCCTTCAAAAGGGAAAAACTACCAGGATATTCACATTTATCCAAGTGTTGTAAAGAACTGACCTGATTAGGTTGTTTCTCAGTTTTGTGCCATTAGTTATATTAGACTGCATGTATGTCACAAGTGGCATACAAACAAAATCCATATTATTTGTTGTAGAGCTTCAAGGTGTAGAAATTAGTTCATAATCCTGGATGGTCATCTTGCCTTCAGCTGACAGTAAACCATGAAGACCAAACTGAAACTTCATGCCCTGAGTGACTTTGTGTAGGTTTCTGGTGTACTGATCATTCGGTTGGTGGGGGTTTTTTATAAATTACTTTAAAATAGGTGAAGAAAAGAATCTTATCCCTCTGCATCAGCAACATTGCAGAGAACAGTCACTGAAAGAGCAAAGGCTAAAGTTTTCTTAATTTTTTGGAAATATGCACAGATTTGTGCTGTGTTTTCTCCCTCTGTGCAGTCACATACTTGCCAAATGTGAATTAAAAGGTATCCTTTGAAATTTACTACCATATATGTTTACACACTGAAATGTAGCAAAATAGTTTTAAATAACAAATGGCATTCAAACATTGGAAGTAGCATTCAAGTTGAGTTTACTACTTGATTAATTCCTTGATTTTTTTTTTTTCTTTTTTAAGATATGTTTTGCTTTCAGCTGTGTCCTCTAAGAAAATAGCTGTACTTTCTAATGAGAATGTCCTGCCCATCTTCAAGTTAGGTAGGCAGGGAGAGCATTTGAATTGGTGTAATAAAATAATTCACATGTTGTGGAGCCAAGTACATTTATGTGCAAGGCTAAAGCTTAAATGTCTTCCAACAAGTGGGTGCTTTAGGATACACAGGAGATCTTTTTGTGATGATTTACATATGTTCCCTAATATGACTGTGTATACCCCTGTCACATTCATGCTCAGTACTTGGGTTTGTGAGGGAAGTGGTGTCCCAAATACTTTCTGTTTTTAGCTGCCTGGTGAAAATGGAGTGTTTTGTTACTGCCCTTTGGTTTCCCCAGTGCAGCACATGGTTCCTTTCCTGCCACTTCCTTGGCACCATTTTCTTTGCACAGATCTGGTCTAATGCTGGCTCTTCAAGTGCCTGTTTTCCTGATACCGCTTGCTTGGCATAATTTTCTTTGCACAGCAGACTCCCTAGCTCATATTGGCTGCATCACTTGAGTGCCCAAGAGACAGGATCTGCTGCTTCTTTAAGATAATTGGTAAAAAAGGTGCCATCAAGGCATATGTTTCAAACTCCTTTCTTCCTCCACAAATTATATTTGTTTTGTAAGAATTAGTGTGCCTCGTATTTGTAGATCCTTTTGCTTATGTGTGGTGCTCTGATGGCACTTCTTTGATGCGTGAGAAGAAGGTGTAGATAAACTTCAAGGAAGCCAGCACAGCTGTCTATTCCTGGTAGTAGCAATGGCTTTATTTCAGTTTGAGATAGAGAATAATTGGTAATTAAAAGATAATCTTGTAGAAGAAAAAAAAAAACTGGTGCAGTTTCAGGATTAGCCTTAGCAAGTGGTAGAGTCACTGTGGACTCCTCTGGGTGAAGAGATGGAGCACCCTTCAGTTCAGTGGGTTTCATGTTCTCGCTGACACTGCCAGCAAGCCTCTGTTTCCCAGGTCTGCAGGATAAATAGGAAATGGCAGATTCCTTTTTATATGCCTGTTGTTACTTTCTCATTTTTATGTGCAAAGTTAACTATCACATCATGGACAGCTAGGGTCCTGCAAGGATGTATGATCTAAAAAGGCACATCTGTTTCTTCACTGCATTGCTTGTTTGGCTTAAGAGGTTGTATCAGCTCCACATACACTGTCAAATCAACAATTTTTCGTTTTCTGTTTCTCCTCAGTGACTCAACAAGTCTTTTCTTTATGTTAGTGTCAAGAACCTACTGCCTGCCAAAGTACACATACTCTCGAGGTGGCTGAGAGAACCTTAAATTCCAGGCATCCATTGATTCCTTCCACAATATCAGAACTTGAAGGATTTTGGCTAGCCTAGAGGCATACCAGCCTATCAACACTCTCCCATTAAGAGCTTTCCCTATCCAAATTTTACAGTGAGAGGCTATGTCCTCAAAGATTTGCAAGCTTATTTGTGACAGAAATCAGTCATCTAGAATCTCTGAGGTTGTATTGCGTAGATATTTTCTTTTCATAGTGTGCTTTTGAGGAAAGCTCAGAAACCATATTTCTTTTAAATTAAACAAAATAGTGTATTTAACTTTCTGACTTAGGAGGAAGTGCCCAGAATCAAGGAGAGGCAGTAGAAGTTAAAGATTTATATATGGCACTCTCCTTGCTTTCTGATTATTCTTGTAGCCAGCCATCTATGTCCACAGCTGTCTTCGGATCTGGGCATTATTTTCTCCTCTGTTTTTAAAGGAGAAGATGAAGATTATTTCCCCATTCTCCCCATTCTTCAACATTGCAGTGTAAGACACAAATAATGTGTGTATATTTACCAGAATAGTTACCTGCATGTTTTTTCATCTATGGAGTTAGATTTCCTAATTGCTGTTATTCCTACAAAGAGAAGGGGAAATTTCTAGAGAAATGTATTTTTTTAAGAGACTAAATACCTCTTCAGACTCCAAAGTTTCTTGCAAGATGGTGCCCACGTTGCACCTTTGATCAAGACGTTAGTATCCCAGTTCTCTAAATGTAGCTCATCTGAGTAAGTAATGCAGTTGTATTAGGGCTCTGTTTTTCTAGATGTATTCAACACACAGACCCTTTTGGAAGTCTTGAACTGTTTGTCTTTTGTTTAAAGATCAAAGTATTCAGCTGTTTCTGAGTAGCAGTTCTCTAAATATGGGTAACGAGCTGTGGCAAAACTTTATATGAAGCCTTAAAGATAGATTGTTCTTCTGTGAGTGCTACCAGAAACAGCACAAAGAAGAGTTCACAGCCTGCAGCAAAGCTCCATCCAAACGTCTTCACCAAGCACTGTCATCTCTGACTCTGTGAAGAGTGAAGTGATTCTCTGCCACAGAGTTGCTTTGCAAGAATACCAGTGATATATTTAAGTACTTGGAAATAACCACAGAGTGCATGTACTTGTAAGTTGTCACTCGGAGAGATTAGTTTCCAGCTGATGTATGATTCCATGTGCATTCATTCTCCTTACTTGCCCTTTTTTAAAAATGGTTTTTTTAAAATTGTATCTCTAGCTGAGTTAAAAATTAAATGGGGCCATGCATGGCCTTATATTCCAGTGTGCTGAGCATGAAGAACAGTAGGATTTGAGCCTAAGGGAATGAATTATCCAGTTTTAAGGAAGTGTCTGTACCTGTTGTGTGAATTTGCACATAGTCTAAACTTCTGAGACAATGTTTATAGAGGTAAGTACTCTCTTTCATGTAGAAGTTTCCCAGGAGGAATAAATAAGTAGAGGAATCCCCAAATGAAATTCTTTGGTTTCTTGTTAAAGGAGCAGGTCAAATGGATGATGGCTTCAGTTGCATTTGACATTTAAAATATGTAACTTTTGATTAGACATCTTTGCAGCAGACAACAGGAAAGATAATTCCGTCTGCCTGAAGGATTCTGTGATAATTTTGCCTGCAGGGAAGTGCTATTAAATGTGTTAAATAAGTTCTCTGAGATGAACAGTGCATTTTGATTGCCAGTTGTTTGTGAAGGCTCTTCACTTTTATGATGAATTATCACTAAAAAAATTTTGTTTTGGTTTAAGATCAAACAAATTAAACTGTAGGCTTCAAAGTCCCCAGTTTAAACCAGTTATAGGTTAGAAGATGCTACAAATTGTCATTCTGACTACTTTTATTTGCATCAGGTATTACAGTGCTTGTGTGTAAATGAGGAAATTCAGTAAATAAACTAAACCTGTTGTCATATTCAGGTTGGCAAATAGGGCAGATACTTTGGAGTAAGTATCTGATAAGCAGAAAGAAGCTTTAATGCTCATGCTTCTCCAAAGAGCATTAAAATGTCCATGATTCACTTTATATGTGAAGATCTGAGCTGTTACCAAGTTGAAAACTTTCTCACTTCACCTGACCTTCTTTCCAGCAGATTGCCAAACTGAGGCAGCAGCTTCAGCGCAGTAAGCAAAGCAGTCGTCACAACAAAGAGAAGGAACGTCAGTCCCCTCTCCATGGCAACCACATAGCAATCAGTCAGACTCAGGTAAGTGGGCAGTTCCTTATATTAACAGCCTCCCACCTTAACCAGGGTTGGCTGAATAGCCTGCAGAGCCTTCCCATCTGTCTTGTGTTTGTTCTCTTGTGTAGTACACTGAAATGCTCAACAGTCTGATACTGCCGTACCTTCACTGGAGTTTATCTGGTGGTCATCATGTAACAAAAGAAGGGTTGCATCAGGATAGCAGCTGAAATATATTATGATGCTGTAGAAGTTGAGGGCATGACCAGATAAGGCTGTGCTTCCAGGGGTGATATGTACTTGCTTCCAAGACTGATGTTTTTGTGGTAAACTTGCAAAGCTCCTCTGGAAGGTATTTGCTTATCAGTTTTGCAACCTAATTCCATCGGGGCTAGTTGAAAAATAAAAATAGAAAATGAAGAAAATGAAGGTATCAAAGCAAGGTGCAGTGGAGGATGCCCAAAGCAGTCGTGATCTAGTCATTACAACCTGTCAGCAAAATTGAAACCCAATTACAGTTCTAAAGGTGAGATTCAGCCAATATCTTCATAAATCTTAAGCCACTTGTAGAAAGCATTTAACCATGGCTTATTTGGGAGTGCAGATATTTGAGTAGTGATTAAATTTCACCTATAGTAGTACATCCTTAACTTGAACTCTCTGTTACTAACAGGCCACTCTTTGAACTTCTGAAATGTTGGTTCTGTCTTGGTATTTCCTGAGTGCCTTTTTAACTACCTGGTGTTCTATAAAGCAGCTACTTACAGCAGCTGGTTGAGCTCTGATGGCTGATTCCTTACATTCCTTCTGTGGGGATAAAATCTTGTGGTCAAAACCTAATTCGATGAAGACAATAGGAATCTGATACTCTTCCTGAACCTGTTAGCCTTTATAACAAAGGATTCTACTACATTTTGCATAGGAAAGGGTTTTGCTTTACATCTCAAGGTAAGCTGTTGCAAGTACCTGTGCCATTATAGTAGCATAGTAAACAGTCTTTCAAACAGATTGAAATCCACGTAGGACATTTGCTGTGAAGAAACATTCTTTAGTACTTGGAGCTCACTCTGTCATTGCTAGTCTGACGTTTTGGTTTCTCAGGAAGATGTTCTCTGATAAAGCCATTTTATGTGTTTAGGTAGTCAGAGAATGTTTGCAAGGTGACTCGCACCTTGGGAGCTGCACATTGTGCAAGATTCACTTGAAAGGAACTAAAAAAAAAAGTGTTTACATTTTGTCTTAACATCCTCTGATTCTGTGAGCAGGAGGAGAACACATTGACATGTGAGCACTTTTCATGGCTGTCAGTGTAGCTGCTGCTGCTGCCAAGGTGAAGTTTTTAAGGTTGACTGTGCAAGATGTGTGTGCACTCCTGTGAATGTTGCCTGTTGGTAACAGAGCTCCACTCAACAGGCTTTTCTGGAAATCATGTTTGTACTTTCTTACACGCTTGTTTCTTAAACTCAAGATGAATTCTCCTAAGACCTTTGACATAAAGTTCTGAAAAGCTACAAGCTAATGAAATTAAAGATTCAGAATGAATGTTTTATTTTTCATTTGCTAAAGCAAACCAAAAGAGAGTAAAAGTGCATTAAGTGAATATTTCAGTTGAGTCATTAAGCTTTAGGAATGTTATGAAATGCCTTTTGGATCCCAGTTAAAACATTAGCATCAGGGCCCCATGCACTCCCCATCCCCCTGCAGTGTAAACCATAGTCTGTGCCTCTGGAAAGTACATACACCTGTCTGCTTACTACCAAGTCATAGAATGCTTTGATTATACAACTCTTCTTTAAGTTAAGCAGAGATGATTTTATATGATTTA
Organism: Petroica traversi; assembly: GCA_025920805.1. NCBI lineage: Eukaryota > Metazoa > Chordata > Aves > Passeriformes > Petroicidae > Petroica > Petroica traversi. The sequence continues at coordinate 24,347,699 of JAHLSL010000022.1, forward strand.
TTGATTTTATTATGCAGTCATTTGTTTTTATTCAAATTCACCAAGTAAAGAGGATCTCCTATGTGGTAAAATTAATACACAGCTTCTTACTTAGTAGTGTTTTTAGCTTTGTTCTCAGACTTCTGCCTTTATTCTGTTTTCTGTCTTTAAATCATGTTGCTGTCTACCTTCTAGGCTTGTATTTCCAGATCGGTCCCTATGCCACTGTCAAACATTTCAGTGCCAAAATCAACTGTTTCACGTGTGCCGTGTAATGTAGAAGGAATAAGCCCTGAACTGGAAAAAGTATTCATTAAGGAGAACAGTGGAAAAGAAGAAGTATCCAAGGTAAGCGTATAGTAACATGTTTATGGTTGTTAGCTATTTGTAATCTATAAATACAGGGAAAACCTTCCTCCTGAGGAACCTTCCTTGTGGCTAAAATTAAAAATAATTTTTTTCAAAGAACTGTTTGTTTGAAAGCTTTGTTTCAGTGAGTTTTTTTTTGGTTTTTCTTTTTTATTTTGAAAGGGCTTCTGTCAATATGTTTGTTTAGAATGCCTATTCTGTAGAGAACTTGAAAGTTTTTGTGAGAAATACATGTGTTTGAACATTCAGACACTTCAGGCTGCAGTAATAAGTAATTGGAGATCAGCAGATTGTTTTATTTGCTTCATTTTGCACTCTTCTACATGAACAAGATGCAGGTTTCCAGTGCTATGCTCTCCTGTTTGGTTTTAATGCTTTTTTCCCCCCATAAACTGAATGTGGACCATTTTACTTCCAAACCTCTGATCTGTCATGGGAGATCTCTGTATGGGAAATACTGACAAATAGGACAGCTTTGTTTTGGAGCTTTGGACTTGTCATTGAGGAGTCTGGTGCTTCGATGACACTTGAAATGTGGAATACTTGGTTTGCAGCCACTGTTTCCTAAATAGCCAGTGAAAATTTTCTGCTGTGGAATAAAGTACTCCACTCTTTTTTCTAATCTTCTCCAAGATATAGGTGCTTTTCTCATGGATGGTCATGTAATAGCAATTCAGTGTACCATTCAAGCTATGAAACATCAATCAGAGGTTTAAAATTCTGAAACCTTGTATTTGCAGTTCTTCATATGAGTAGTAAACTTAAAAGTTTTGGAATAGTCTGGCTTCTTCAGACACTTAGTTGTGTGGACAGAGAGCAGTCTTAAGAATGAAATACTGTAGTAGTAATTGTATGCTAAATTTTCTTTCCTAAGGCTGTCTTAGCCCTTTAAAGGAGGTGTGTATAGTACCAGGGGATAAAAAAGATCAAATGTGCAAACTGAAAGCCCAGCTCAATAAGCCTTGTTACAGCATCTCCAAAGAGAGTACAAAAAGGTGTGTGTTGCAGTGCCACCACTGATGTTGCTATGGCTGGGGTTCTTATCTCCTGTAGTTGGAGGATATTTCATTTATCTATCAGACAAATCATCCTTGTAAATGTTGTCCTTGGGTTTTAACAGCTTATTGCTTGGGATGCAGAGCTCTCCTGTGTTACTGAATGTACTGACTCTGATCCAGCAAAACAGTTAAGCACATACTTAAGTGCATTGTTGGATTTGGGCCAGAGGTGCTCAGCAGTTTACGCAACCAAGGCAATAGTGAACCCTTCCTCCAAACATTCAGCTGGCAAGGGCTTCAGACACAAAAGAAAGTCATAAATCAGACATTGCCCTTGAAGTCAAGTCCATCTTTGTGGGCAGAGGGTTGTTTCCTGCTATGTAACTGTTAATTTCTGTGAAATCTGGTCTTGTGGGTCCTACAGTGGGACTCCTAGCACTGTCTTTGAGATTACAGGATCTCAGTTTGCTTATGGAAGATCATAACAAGATCATAATTTACTCAATCTCACTGCTGGTGAACTTTCTCCTAATACAACAATTTAGCTGTGTTTTAGCCTGGGGGAGTGGGGGCAGCTAGGTTAAAGGTTAGGAATTACTGAACAAAAGACAAACCATAGGAAACCGAACTTCATTGGTTTCACTGTTAGTGAACCTGTTTGTTTTTCTTTCAGTTTTCTGCCATTCTTTCTTGCTGTAACATTTTGTATTTTTAGAAACTGTTTAAAAAAAAAAAAAAGCACAAAGATAGTTGGTTGCATTGTATTATGTCCTGTCTTTTCTCATGCTGATTTAGTTCTGTTAGTTCTTTGAAACATTTTTTTAAAATTTTGTTTTAACATCCTAACAATGATTAAAATTGTAGTTATAAAAGTAAAAGAAACCAAACCACTGTTATATTGTCCTTTTTGTGTTTCATAAGGATAATTTATGACTAGTAATGTCTTTGTGTCATTACCTTTTAAAAATCTGATTGACTATGAAATTTAGAGAGATTGCATAACGGTCAAAAAATTTTTAAAAAAATCATTAGTGGCAGTTCAGCTGTGTTTTTTCAGACAGTTAATCTTGCTTAGTTAGCTGAAGGTGTTTCCTTTTGCTTTCATAAAACTAAGATATCCTTATTGAGTCATTACTTTCTCCTCAAATTTAGTAATAAACTTTTAATTCATGTTCTAATACATTTATTCAAAATTCTTGGATATATTTTCCTTTTCTTTAATATAACTTGCTGATTAACTCTGTCAAGGTGTGGTAGTGTCTCTGTTCTAACCATAACTTGTAAGACAGAATCAGCTTTTTGTAAAGTTGTTGCAGGTTTTTTTTTTTCTTTGTCCCATTGTGATTCCACAACACAATCATTGGAGCCTGAGGTACAATAAGCTGATGGAGTTTTTGTTGGATAAGGGGATAAGAAGTGTTCCCTCTTCTGGAATGCAGTAGTGAAAATCGTGGAAAGTGCCCTGTTGCAGAACATGGGCACATTTGTAGGCGTCCTGTAAGGAGAAACATTCTACTGGAACTAGCAAGTATACAGAAGTAATCAGAGATAAAGAAGTTTTGATGGACTGTCACACAACTTAAGTAAACTGATTACTGTGTTCCTAGTTCGATTTCTGATGATTCTGGAATGAGATGGTGAGGTGGCTTTATGTACCTATCTGGAAACTTAATCCTGTGATAAAATGACTTATTTTATCTTGCACAGATGCACTTAAATCTGCATAGCCTTCATGTGAAAACTGGTTTTTTCCCAAGTTTTCCTTCCTAGGATACATTATGGTTTTTGCACTTGCACCTTATCTAATGCATTGATGGCTTCACTGATGCCAGCAGCAAGAAGCACTTTCCTATGCTAACCTTTGTGTTCCAGAGGAAAGATTTTAAATCAGTAGCATTGAATACTTTGTTCACAAGAAGTTGCCTCCCAGATAAATGTACAGCTCATGAGGAAACTCCCATTGGTAATATTATTATAGACTGGTAGGATTCCTAATTCTCCCAAGTGCAGAGTGTTATTGGAGTTTTTCCAGCAAAAAGATAGGTACTGAAAACAAATTGGTGAATGTTACCAGTATATTGAGAAATGCATGCTTGTTGTCAAATGGACCATTTGCATACCTTTGCAGGGAGATGAGAGCAGCATGTAACTGTGTCCAAGAACACACATCCCATAGGGATGGACAGGTGTCCTGTCAGAATGCATTTGGCATAATGTTAATACATGACTGGACATACTTGCAAAAAACCCCTAAGAAATAGCATATAGAATGCAGTAATTTCTAGTTGTTTCCATGCATTGGGCATTATGGAAACTAATAGCAGCTGTACCAAATTAGTTACCCTCTTTCTTGAGTTGAAAGGTTGTGAGAACTTCAGTTTTAGAATAGCTTGGGCATGACTCATGGGAAGTAACATCAAAAGTGGTTTTTTTATGTTGATCAGGTTTGATACATAAAGTTTCTAACAAGCAAAATACTTCTGGTTGATATTTTCATGTAGATTTTTGCGCTTGTCAGCGTTAAGGGAAAGATAAATATAAAAGTGCAGTAATCTGAGATATTAACTGGCATTTTCCATGCCTTCAATGTTATTGCACTTGTAAAGAATGATAAATATTTAGCTTTTTCTGCTTGTGTATATATTTAGATACGTATCTGAAAATATGGATTATTTTTGTACCTCAGGCTTTAGTTCAGGGGAGATTGAAATATGTAATTGGGGATATACTTCCTGACTACCCAAGACTGCATTGTTCATCCAGGTGTGGAAGAACATCTGTGCTATCCTGAAGTCTTTAATTATGTGATCACTTACTGGCTTTTTCCCTCCCTGGAATCCTTGTTTTACCTGTTACATAGACCATAGTGTATGCCCTTAATGAGAAGCTCTTTGGTGTTTTTCTTTTCTCCTCCTTAGATTTGTGTCCTCATGCTTTCTGTTACACCTTGCTTTGAAGTCAGAAATCTGGGTTTTTTCCTGAGATTTTGCTTCTTTATAACAGGAGCATGTCAGAAATTTTCTTCACATCACATTTATGTGAGAAGAAAGATGATATTATTTACACTTTATGGAGGGGGAAACACCCCCATCCATCAGGGTTCTATAGGATGGTTCTACCAGTAACTCAAGATGTTGCATCCCCTTTTAGGAGTTTAGAATGCAGCTCCCGTAGTCTCCTTCTTCATCTGTTAATGTAGAGGACTTTTACAAATCAGACTTGTATAAACTGGGCAGCAAGTAGAGATACTGTAAAAGACAGAGGTTGGTTCAGTTGATTCCCTGACATCTCACAGAATTTTTGTGGCAGAGAGAGAAGTAAAAATGCTGTTTTGCATGGCAGTTTTTTTGGTTTTGGTGTTTTTGTTTTTTTTTTTTGTGTATGAGTTTTTTTTTTTTCTTTGTTGGTTTGGTTATGATAATTACAGGACTGTTTTCTTTCTACAGCTTCAGTCTTGTTTTCTCTCTTCTGTCTGTGTAACAAATGCTCCAGTGCTGCAGGTCTGTCTTGTGCACTGAATGAGTCGGGGCCTGTTGGGGTGATGGGAATAGCACACGGAGTCGTGTTGTAACGCATATGCAATGTGAACTGAGCTGTTGGAACAGACCACACAGCTGTGCCCAAACCTTACAGCATTTGATGGAGCAACTTTAATGCTCTCTTTATAGGGTGTTTCTTTGCTCTTATTTGAAATACGAAATGGTATTAACTGGAAGGCTTGTAAGAAGAAAATTATCTTCCTGCTCTGCTATGTCTGTATGTGTAATCTCTGGTGGTTTTCTGGATAGACTGAAAAGGGGAGAATGTGATACTCAGCCAATAGGTGTCATGTCCTCATTGCTAGCAAAAGTGTTGGATTGGATTTTAGGCTCTGGAACAAGCTGTTACAGTTTTGGAATATATGTGAAAGAGAGGCAGTAAAATAAAAATGTTCACTTGAAGTGAGAAGGAAAAAGACATTAATTTTTTGTAGCTAGAACATTTAAGCTGTTTTCTCTATGGTTTGGACACAGCTCTCACTGAAGTGAGAGTAAAAACTGTTTAAATCTTGCAGACATTTTTTTCCCCTTTGCTTCTAAGCAAGACTGTAATTCCCGCTTGATTCCTTACATTTAAAGCAGCTCTGTCTTTATTAAAAAACCCCCTAATTTTCCACTGGGAAGGATAAGTAAGTAGAGTGTGCCAATCTACTGCTGTGAACATGTCTATGCAGTATGTTGCAGAATAGGATGCAGGATCACTCTGGCCAGTGCCAGCCAGGCTGATATGGGCAGGCAGAGCTTGGTTCAAGACAAAGCTTGCGAGCCTTCTTACAAGCCTGTGTGTGCATCATCTGTAGAAGGATGGAATGTAGGGGTGTGCTGGAGAATTACAACTTACTAGCAAAACTTGGATGGTTTTCTTTTATAATTGTAATTCAGATGGTTGTTATGGCAATAGTATGCCTTTGTATTTGATATTTTCTGCTTTCCCTTTTATCCAAATGTGATCTCTGTTGAGGTACTTGTTTTTCTTTTATAATGACAGTGACCTTTATTGAAAATTGTAGTACTAAATATAATTAGTGAGGGAGGTTTGCTTTTCTAAACTGCCATAAAAGCATAACACTGGCATGTGTTGAAGTGTGGATGTTTAACTTTGCATTGGAACGTGTGCACGTTGTCCCAGTACTCGGTGTAGTTAACGTATGTTGTGTCCATTGCATTATTTTCTTGCATGAGATCTTCCTGTTCTTTCAAAAATGCCATGTTTGTTCTTCTTAATGCCTTCCCTTACGAGTGCTGCAGGCTGCCCTAGCTCGTGTGACCTTTTCTCTGTGACATGAGTTGCTTGTTTCTCTTGCAGCCCTTGGATATCCCAGACGGCCGAAGGGCCCCGCTCCCCGCGCACTATCGCAGCAGCAGCACCCGGAGCATTGACACCCAGACTCCCTCTGTCCAGGAGCGCAGCAGCAGCTGCAGCAGTCACTCTCCATGTGTCTCTCCCTTTTGCCCTCCTGAGTCTCAGGATGGGAGTCCCTGTTCAACAGAAGATTTGCTCTATGACCGTGATAAAGGTGAGAGTAGAATGGCCTGCCTTTACCTATGGGAGGCATGTGATGTCCTGCTTTTACAACTACCTTCATTTTACTCATTACATCAGTTTTTGTTTTTGTTTGATGGTTGTGGAGGGTTTGAGGATTTACCTGAAAACTGGTTTTGTTTGTTTACATATCTTCTTCCCTCTTGTTTGTGAAACTTCACAAACATCTTCCATAAATACGTCAGAGGAGCACAGCAAACAGTTAACTATTTATGAAGATTCTAATGTGCAGAATTCAGACTGTAACATGTTTACATTTAAGAAAGGTGTCAGGAAGGTTTGTGGTAGACTGTTTATTTATTGTAGGTGAGTTGCTTGCTGTTGAAAATGGTGATGAAATTTTGGACTGCTTTTAAAAGTACTCTGCTTCTGAACTCTTACATTCCACTTGAAGCTATTTGGTGAGAAGCTCAGATATCTGAACAACCTGGTGGAGAGTAATTACTTCTCTGTATGCTGCATAACAGCTCAAAAATTGTGAATAATTTAGGCATTTGTCAATATTCTGCATTTTTTTCAAAGTCTGAAAAATGTTGTTTGGTTTTATAGTGGGAGTCCAGCTGGAGTTTCAGTAAATAAGGATTACTGATATACTATGAAGTATGAGAGTATAGGCACCAGTGTAAAAAAGACCATGGTTTGTTTTTTTTTACAACTGTTTACTCATTATTATTATTATATTATATAAAATCATATTATATAAATATTATATAAAAATTACCCTTACCTTACTGGTAAAATTGCCCTTGTGCTAGCTGAAACATGGACTTCGGTATGAAGGATGTAGGATTTGGGTAAGTCATGCAAGCTGTAAGAGGAGTATGTTTCACAGAGGAAATGAAAACTTCTAAGATTTAGCATATATTTACCAGTGAGTTAAAGATAGCAGTATTTTTAAGTAAGGTTAAGTGGGTTTTTTGGTAAATAGTATCTGTTTATTGTTAAAGTAATTTGGGAGTAGGATTGGGGAAGTCAACAGGAGAAATACTAGCCTTTCTTGATTTCTGAAAAGTATTTTTTCCCCATCTTGGATTTAAAAGGAAATAGTGGAAAACAAATCCATCTGCCCAAATCCTAAACTGGGGGTAGGTGTGTGCAAGTGTGTAAGTTAACCACATTAAAGTAAACGTCTTAGCTCAACATGATAGTTGGCTATGCTCCAAAAATAACAGTGGTATTAGCTTGCCCTCACCATACTTCTTTCTTATACTATGCATGTGAATTTTAATATGTTGTCAAGACTGAATCACTATAGAAACATCCACTAAAGGATTAGCACACAAAAAACAATCTTGACGGGTAAATTGGTTCATATATGTCCTGCTAACAAATATAAGTTAAAAAGTGAGGAAATTTGTAATTCCTTTTGCAGTCAGTACTCCATTATCACATTATCTTCAAACTCTGAAGACAGTTTGAAATAGTGCATCTAGCCTTTTTAATGCTTTTCAAGGCCTTTTATCTCCTGCCTTGGGTTTTTTTGAACAGCTGATTGGAGTGAAATTTATGAGTAGATACTTATTTGTGGATTTTGATTTTAACACTGACTTCATTGCTAGGCTCGTATCAAAAGTCTTCTCTAGTAGTAGTGTGTAAGTGATGATGATGATAAACAGCCATTTTTTAAGTCATCATAATGGCATTTTAAAATTAGTTTAAATAAGGTAACTAATATTGTGTATATGAAAGATAAAATCTCGAACTGCTCATCACAACTTAGTTTTACTAGGGCAAGGTAAAATCTAGGAAAACATGTAGCAGTTTTCAAAGATAAAGTGATTTGTTTAGAGGTTATAAAAGTATAGTCAGAAAGGTGCTTTTTGCTCTCAGATCATCCAGGGTAGTTGTCCTGAATATTACTTCAAAATTAAATTATAGATAAATGAGGGATATAGGTAGAAATGACAACAGAATAGCAAGTCTGAGGGACAGTTTATTCACTTGTTATGGATGTTAACTGCTCTATACAATAAAAGCTTGGGACGGTTTTCACACCTTCATTTTAAAGGCTTTTGTGATGCTAGAATAAAACAATTGTCAGTTTTTTGTGAGGCCTGTTAACTTTGGAAAAATGCATTGTGTAACCAAATGTAGGTGTTTTGACAGTGTTTCTTGTTACTGTTCTCGAGGTTTAATTTTCCTCTTGATGGGAATAACTTTGCTTTACCATTAAAAGGTAGAATCATCTGTGTTATTAAGGGTTCTGGGCTGTGTGGCTGAATAGGAAAGGAAGGTTAGTTTGACTGAGAGACATAAGCCGTGAGAGGAGCCAATGCTCTGTACAGACAAAGCACTGCTTTACATTCCTAAAGCATCTTTTACTTTTTGTGCAAAGCTGTGCTTTGGCCTGAGGCCCTCTCAGATGCCCTTTGGACTCTACCAGCTGTTGGGTTTACCTTTCTGCAGGAGGCTGTTAAATAATTGAATTTTTCAAAAGCAAGTGAAAGCTAATTTTCAGAAAAGTTCCACAATATTGCTCTGAACAGAGCAGTGATACCACACAGTATTGATTAGAGCAGACAAGGAAGGGTTGGGAAAGAAGGTATTTTCAGGGCACCTGGTTTTATTATTTTGTATTAAAACTTCTGGTTTCACTAGATCTGTTTTATGATACTCTGGTCCATGAAACTGTAATTCAGAGCCCTACATAACATTCTCAGCAGCTGTGATAGAAGTGAAATTCAAAGGCATCCCAAGGTATAAGCAGATGAAAGTTGGAGGGGTTTTTTGTACAAATATAGATTGTATACCCAGTTTTTCAGGGATTTTGATTTATGTGCCTTTATAGCATTTAATAGTCACACCATTGCTAGCAGGCTCTTAAAAGTAACATGTTTGTGAAGATGAACTGAAGATACTTGTTAAATTCTGGGCATCTGATTCACAGTTTTTTTTTTAAGGAAAGTGAAGTCTTCAGATAGTCTAATTATGTATTTTTGAGCCTATCAAAACAAATCCCAAGGCTCACTGGCAAAGTTTTTTTCTTTTTAGATATTGTTACTCAAATGTTTTGCAGATTCTTTTTTAGTTAGCCTATTTTGTTGTTCTAATATGTGCAACCTATAATTTCTGGTATTAAGGTTAAAATAGTATATCTAGTGTTTTAATGACAATCTTAAAATGTTTTCTAGATAACAGGACATAAGTGTTTTAGGTATGTGTCCAGAAATTCGTGTGATAAGGCTCCATATTGTCTGCTCTGCCTTTGTGGTAGATTCCATGATCAGTGATTGTCGGTGGGATGGAATGGGGTGAGATGGGATGGAATGGGGTGAGATGGGATGGGATGGAATGGGGAGGGTGGGCTGGGACACACTGGCAGGGCACCCCATGCTGGTTGGCCCTTGGGGCCTTGGGGAGCAGCAAACTCACCCATCAAACACTGGGGCAGCACACATGGATTTGCTGTGCCACCAGGGATTAATGACAGGACACTTTAGCACTGCAGAGCTTACAGGCTGCACAATTGGAACTGGCTTAAGCGGTGGATTCCACCTCCTGCCCCTTTAACTCCTGGCCTGTGTTCCCAGTCCCTTCTGCTCCCGTCCAACACCCGGCGTGTACGTGCGAGTCCCCTCACAGCCACACGTGTTCTTCAAACAGTGTGTGCTGTGCCTTTGGTCCAAGTGCAAAATCTAACAACTTTAAGAGCAGAGAGGGGAAAGAGAGATACTTGTTCAGCAGCTGTTTTACGTAGAAAGTTTCAGTCAGACAGGGCTAACTAAACCAAAAACTTGATTGAAAGCTGAACTGGCTAGTAGACAAGACCCTTAAATCTTCCAAGAACTGACTTAACTTTGAATTCTGTTTGATTCTTCCCTTGGATGTACTGCCATGGTTTTCCACTATGCAGTGGAATGAACAGTAGTACGTTTTATGTCTCCAGTTTTTTAAATAGAAACTTGGATCTTCAATTTAAAATATTAGAAGGAGGGAACAAACTGTCTGGGTTCTGTTAATGATTTCTGTGTTTGGAATGAGCGGTGTGGGCCAACAGTGGAAAAATGCCAAGAGGACCATCATGCTCCCAACTTGGCACATATCTCTATCGTCCCTAGGCATTTTCTGCCTTCGTAGTTAACACCAAAAATTCTGTAAATAGAAGTTCTGTATTCACTCTACAGCAGGAAAGAGCTGAATAATCAATATGCTGAACTGAGGTTCACTTCACCTTTTTTTTTAATCTCATATCTTTCATGATAAATCTTCAAAGGGAAGTATGACATCTGAGTTGATTTGTTTCTTCTTGTAAGGGAAAGCAGAAATGTTTCAAAACATCTAATGATTAGCCTTTGTATTTGAGTCATTGTAATATAATTGTTTGTGTAGTAACTCTTTGCGAGCTCTTGAAGACAAATCTGTCCACTTTGGTGAAGTTGGATCATAGTTCTTGAAGCTTGAGTAGCTGAAAAGGCAACACACATGCACAAGAAGAAAGTAAACAAAGGTTATAAACTTGAGTTTATAAGGTACCCCACAATAATTGAAAGACTTCAAAAGAGCTAAAGCAAGAGCAGTTTTCTCTCCAGATAAGGTGAATTTGTAAGTTGGTGGCTCCTCTTTAAGTTTGCTATTTCATTCTTTAAATTGAATCCTAAGCAGGGAATAGGGAACCAGTAATACTACCCTGGGAGAGATGTTGCTGTCTGAAAAGACAGAAGCACCTGCTGAAAGCTGATTTTCTGTGGATAACTATTTCTGTACCTTCTTTATTTCCTTAATGCATTTACTGTCATGTTGTCAGCCTGACTGTTTAAAGCGAACCCTTTAATAGTCTTAATATTTCAAACTTCTGTGATTCTGTCATTACCAGACTTGAACCTTCTCTCATGCTTTGAGAAGTACAAATAAATCTGCCCATTGCCTTTTGTCCTAGATCTTCACACCTTTAATTCTAAGTGTATCTGGTTAAAATACACACAGCTGGAGGTACAAAGAATGCCTCTATCATGTGGCCAGCAGTGATGAGAGAATTAAACTCTAGAAGTTTTATTCTGCATACTAAAGCAACTTCACAACTGTGAAGCAAGTAAGATAAGACACTGTAATGATGAGGTAGCAGTACCTAGGTTACAAATGTGGGTTTTTTTGTTGCAACTTCTGAGCTGTTCATGAGACTAATGAGGTCAATATTCCACTGAAGAATTATGTTTTAAAATAAGATACAAGCTGTATACACACATGTTTAATAACACTGTTTATACAGTGAGAAGGCGTTTTCTCATTACCACTCATAATTCTTCTGCATGTATTATGCATATTACCTTGTTCATTTATGGTTTTTGAACTATGTAACAAAGAATGTATTTGTTTCCAGGATCACAGCTCTGCTTTGTTCTGATTGCAGTGTTCTGGATAAAAATATCCTCCTGTTACGTGTTGTTATACAATAGATTGCTGCTGCACCGAAGCTGTTACTCAGAAGAAATGTGCAATGCAAGGGTGTTAGAAGTAGCCTGCAATACAGGAAGCGTTGTGGTAGAAGCAAACCAGCGCAGTGGCTAAATTGTGAAAAAGGCATCTTGTTTGGAAATCGAATTTAATTAAAAAGCACTCTCAATCTCTAGTAATATAACTGCTTTAAATTTTCAGACAGTGGGAGTAGCTCACCGTTGCCCAAGTATGCCTCATCTCCCAAACCAAACAACAGCTACATGTTCAAACGAGAGCCCCCAGAGGGATGTGAGCGAGTGAAGGTCTTTGAGGAAATGTCGTAAGTAATGCCTTTTATATCAGCTGGTATCTGCAAAGCAGTAAACGTGTTTACTGAGCCTATTCAACTGCAGATGAATAAACTATTCCAGCTGATGGGTTTTTCAGGAGCAAACTATTCTTATAGTTTGTGCAGAAGAGAAGTTCAAGTGCTTACATTGGTGTGAAGAGAAAATGGAGTCTTTTACCTCTTTTTGTGCATTTATAAAAGGCAACAAAAATCTAAGCAGGAAAGCTAAGGTACATTATTTTCCAAAGCATTTATATAAACCTCTTCCCATGTATTTTTTAAACATTTTAAATTTTCATGGCTTAAACAAAAACTTTCCTTGTCATAATTATCAGTTTCAAGGATAGGTTGCATTTTGATGTGTATAAAACATAAAAAATGGAATGAAACATATGTAAAGTGTTTGTAGATGGTAGTATGCTTATGGCAAAGACTTTACTCAATATTTTTGCTGAGCAAAAAATTGGAAATTAAACTCTTAGACATCATGTCTTTTTCCCCTAGACCCAGCAGTATTTGAGCACAGCACATGCTGTTGAGGTTGCATGCTAAGCTCCTGTGGATGAAAGAATTAGGGAGGGGACATTTCTTGCTTTAACAGCATTAGTTGCCTGCTGGGTGGTAAAGGGAGCAATGTTGGGTTGTGGAAAAAGCCTCCAGACAAATTATGGAATATGGGAAATGAGAGGTCTATTTCGTGGAGGTCCTCAAAGGCATTTAAAATGATCAAATATGTTGTTGCTGCATTGCTTATCAAAGAAGAATTTGTGCCATTCTAAATTAACTGTGGCATTTTTTCATGTGCATATGTACTGCAGATTTTTTGTGCTGGAAGTTGCATGTTTGTCCAGTAATTACCAAGTCATTTTTTTTTGTGATGGTAATATTTTTAATGCTGTGGATCAGTTAGCTGACTACCAATATGGAAGATGTTTGCCCCTCTGTCCAGTTAATCCCATTCCTTGTCATTCACATTTTAGCAATGTATAGAACCACAAAGTTCATGATGTGAAAAACATCTCGGCTGGCCAGATATATAATCTTTTTTCTCGTTGTAGGTCTCGTCAGCCTGTCTCAGCCCCTCTCTTTTCATGTCCTGACAAAAACAAGGTTAATTTCATCCCAACCGGATCAGCTTTCTGTCCTGTAAAACTTCTGGGCCCCCTCCTTCCTGCTTCAGACCTGACGCTGAAGAACTCTCCAAACTCTGGTCAAAGCACAGGTTTGAGCACCCTGACTGTTGAGCAGCTTTCGTCCCGGGTCTCTTTCTCATCTCTGTCAGATGACACCAGCACAATGGACTCCGCAGAGATCCAGGCACAGCAGCCATCCCAGCAGCAGCCGCTTCTGCAGGAAATTCAGACTGAAGAGCATTCCTCTCCTCAGAGCTACGTGTTAATCTAGAGCAAGGTGGAGCAGGCCTCTGCCCCGAGACAAGGAGTGAGGAGATCCTAGTTCAGATACATCTGCATGAGGTGGCAACCTTTCACAACACCAAGGAATACTTAGCAGCATTCAAAAAAGTATCTCAGCACTGTTCTTGGCAGGGACAGAATCCATACTCAGCATTTTTTTTTTTTTGTGAGAAAGCAGTAATGCCTGCAGAATCCGTATTACATATTATGTTTTAAGTGGAGACTATGCATTTCATAGTACGTTTGACCAGATTAGTACTGTGTCCTGTGTTCTGTTTCAAATTCTACAGTATAAATAAGCTCTCTCTATATATAAAAAATGTTGCCTGTCTGAATAGAAAATGTCTTGCTGTGTTGTGTCCTATGGAAAATACTGTACTTCAGGATTATGTTTACAATTGATCCAGGTGTTTATGTTTCTAACTTCTGTAATACACACAATGCAAAAAAAAAAAAAAAATGGCCACAGCAGTTGCACAGTGCCCACCCTATGGCCTAGCTTCAGGTACTTCTCTTGAAGTGTAAACTCAGGTAACTTGGAATGTATATCATATTGGAATATAAAATATTTTACAGCTACAAAGCTAAAGAGGGAACATCACTCTTTTGCCTTTCCTTGTTTTATGCATTAATATTTCCTCATTACATTCCACTTTCTTGGAATAAGTGCATTCAGATCCAGGTGAATGATGACCCTGGACATGGGTGAACATGAGGAGAACCAGCAAATCTGTGATGTATATCACTTTTTCATGTGCTTACAAATAAAACAACTGTTGCATTTACTGTCATTTCAATAGATGTAAAATCGTGGCATTTAAAAGTTTCAGGTGTTGCTCAGTTAATGACTGTTAAACTGTTGCAAATCAAGTGTTCAGTACTAGGCTGTACATGAGAAACATTCCACGTTGTGTGTGAGAGGATTTTGAAAGACAAGAATGTTTTTGTTAAAGGACAGAAATTCTTTCAGGTTTCATGGGGGGCAATTGGGGATTTCCTCTCATGGTTTTTGTTGGCAGTTAAGGATGTGAAATGCTACTGTTACCGTCTAAAAGTCAAATTAATGTTTAGTTTCTCTTTTGGAAATGTTCATTCATTTGCTGGTTGGAAATAGGTTTTCAGATTTTGTTGAGCAGAGTTAGATGAGCAGCGTTTTATTTATGTAGTGAGTAATTGTGTTCGGATGAAGGTCCAGAAGTAGCAAGTGGGTGTTCTAAGAGGGGTGGGGAAAACAATAGTTTTAAGTTCATGTTACTTAAAGCTTCTCCCATAACTTTCAGTTACTTATGTTGTGTGTGTAAAAGTGTGCTTTCCCCCCTCAAGTGTGAATAAAAGAAAAATCGGTGTAAAATAATCCTGTTTTTTCAGGCTGGACACTTTCTCAGAATAGAACATGGCAAGATTGGGTTTGTGGTGCTCTTCTATTGTACTAGAAAAAGAGGAGCATTGCTTTCAGAGATAATTTCCTGTGATACAAAGAGGACCCCAAAGGCAAAATAAACTTGATGTTCTTGCTCCATTGCTTTCTGCTTGGTGGAACTACGTTTATGCTGTCTGCTCCTAAGAGAATAAGGTTCACCTTTTCCAGGAATTGAAGAGATTGGTAGCCTGCAGCTGCTAAGAGCATTTAAACTTGCTCTTTTGTATTTTTGTCTGCTTTTGAAGATGAGATTGGAGGGGGGTGAGAGTGAGCCACCAGTAACTAATCACTAGATATGTGCTTTTTTTGGAGATAAGGCAATGCTTCCTTTTTATTATTGAGTTTTTGTTAACACTGTCTTACAAGGTGGAATTTGCAGCCTATAAAACATCTACTGTTTTTTGACTCCCCTTGCAGAAAATGTAGAAGGAGAGAGGTCTATCTCTAACCATTTTCATGTGAAAAAACTTCTTGAAACACAACAGCCATCTTTAACCCTACTAATCTCAGGCCTAGGTGAGAACACTATATATTTTATAGACTGAAGATAAAGGGGAGAAAATACTCGTGATGTAAGTATCGATTCCTTTTAATATTTTTCTTTCTAGACTAACATTGCAGTATGATGACCTTTTTATGCTCTGGGTATGTCCAGATAAGAAATTGTAGTCTCAGTTATTGGTGTTAGGTTACCAGGGGATATGATGAGTGGTTTTTAGATCAGTGCTGAACTCTGTACAATATTTGCAATGCCATTACACGTTCTTTATATTTTTTCCACGAGAAACTAAATATTAATTAAAATGCACATTTGTTCTTAGCAGAATTGAAGGTTTTGAACCAAATGTGTTAAAGCTAATGCTTTGCCATGTAAATTTCCCAGCAGTTGTTTATCTCAATTGTAATCTACATCCAGCTGTAGAAATTTGTCAAATATTGTTTAAAGTTTTGTACATAGTTGTACTGTTATTTCTAGCCACTGTGCTGAACAGTATTCAAGTTATCACACAATATTGCTTTACACAAGGAAATGTGTGGCTTTTGTTTTGTATTTTTTTCGGTATAGAAGTTCCTGTGTCTTATTTAAATAAAAATTATAGTTAAAAAAAAGTGGTGGGGACAACACACAAAAGCAGTGGTTCATTTATTTGTTTTGGAAACTGTGCATGAAACACCATAGAGGAGATTAAATTTTAATATTGTTCCAACTTTACATCTAGAATAATGCCAACTACGTATGACTAGTGTGCTGTGTCTTGTACAAGATAATCTCTTATCTGTTGGTTTTTGCATAACACCCAGAAGCAGGGAAAACCCCTAAAAATAGCTGAATGGTTAAATTTGCTTTAAATAGCATACTCTATTTCTATATAGCGCAGGGAAAAAATCAGTTAAGAGTTACTTGAAACTGTATGTCTGCTGCTGTGTTGGGGGTATGGCTAATTTCACGTTATCTGTTGAAAATTTTGAAAGCCATTAGATGTTTCACTATGTGAAACTAAACGAAACCCCTAAAGGATGTGGTATAAATCTACTGACAGTCTTGGTTTCGTGTTGTTTTGTATGACTCAAATGATTGCCATTTGACTTGCAGAATAATTCTTTCCAGATGGGGGAAGGAGGAAAAAGAAGGATAATATTTAAATACATGTAAATCCTCCAAAGTCACTGTTTACTGAAGAGCACTATGGCAGTAACTATCAAGGATGGATGAATGCTTATTGTTGTCAGTCAGTGGAAATTCTAAGTTTTCAGCATCTGAAAGATTACAAGGTTTCTATGTGACTATGTTAAAAACATTAACTAGAACTTGAATGAAAATCCTGTGCAGGGCCAGAAGGTGGACTTCAGTGACCCTTGTGGGTCACTTCCAACTTAGGATATTCTGTGGTTCTGTGATCCCACCCACCTATGAGAATGCTTGGTGTCCTTCAGTCAGAAATGGCTTCATTTCAGCCATTTCATCATCAGCTTGAAGGGGTTCCTAGGAGTAGTTCTGTTGCCATCCTGTCCCCTAAATGGATTGGCTGCAGCAGTTTCAGGCTGGCTTGAGTGGGAGGGTGTTCTCTCAGGAAGGGCTTTGACAAAAGCCCTGCAAAGGTGCGATGCAGTTCATGCCACAGGGAACTTCTGAGCATCCCCATGAACCTAGGCCTTGCCTGGTTAGTCACACTGGCTTTTTTTCCACGTGAGCCACACTTTGTGTGCTGTGTGTAACTCACTGCTTTAGTTTTCCCTAAAGCCAAAACCAGGAGTCTGAGAAACACTGAAAGTAGAGAGCTAATGAAATAATTTTGCCTTGACTCGCTGTTTTGTGAATAAAAGATCTTGGCTTGAACATTTTCTAGTAATTTGTGGCTCTGGAAGTGAACACTTCAGAGACTGGAGGGCTGTGTAAGGGGAGCCCTTGGCCATGGAGGCTGCAGTAGGGGATAACAAAAAGCAAGTGACCTGCTTGTTTTAGGAAATAGGGTGTTGTCAGGGAAGTGATTTCTGGTTTCCTGACAAATCAGCTCTTGGGAAGGGCCTGATAATGGCACAAGGATGGAGTCTCAGTATCTTCACTGAATGTAAGCGTAAGGAGTAACACGAACAAGAAAAATTGTGATGGCAGCCAGTATCTCTAATTCTTTCAGTTACAAGCAAACACAATTGAGGTTTAGCAAACCAGCCCCTGGCCTTGCTCCAGGGTAGTGATTGGGACCTTCAGAAGTTACTTGAGGTACAAGCCAAGCAATTTGGAGATAACAAAGTGAAGTTTAAGCCAGTTACTGTTGTAAAACAGCCTGCCTTGCTGTGCTAAATACAGCCATGAAAACACAGATTTGAAGCTGCTCTGTTGGGAGGAAATAACCAAAGTTCCTGCTATGTATGCCCAGAACCTAAATGCAAGGAAAAAGTGAATTAAGGCTGGGAAAGTACACGCATTACATGTACAGTCATCCATACTTGGTACTTGGCTGAAGGAAGTTGTTTGATCAAAGATTGACGTGCAGTTAAAATGTGTGTGTCCTGTTTCTGTTTGCATTAGTGTAACCAGTCCTGGAAAACTCTCTAGTTCGGGAGAGACTGCAAAAGGCTCAGGAAAGAGCTATAGGAATAAAGTACTGGAAAAACCAGAAGGCGGCTGTGTAGGAGCTCAATGTGATTAACTTGATGGTTGAAAAGAGTGACTTCATTTCAGTTAGTAAATACCTACACATGGGAAATACTTACTAATGAGCTTTAAATTTGGCAGACATGGAATATTAAAGCATTAAGAAAATGAAGATAGATGAATTCACACAAATGGATTTGTTTGTGTAATTAATTACTGGGACAACATGCAAGGAAAGACTTTTTTTCAAGTATTGATATGTTTAAAATGAGATGATTTTATAGAGGATGTGCTCAAATATGGTTTTTATAAGCCTTACTAACTTGTGATTATTTGGGGCATCTGAGTTGATGGTAAAGAGGTGAAATTTCTAAACTACCATAAGAATTCTTGCCTCACTGAAGAAGCAGATGCTGCAATATTTTCAACTAGGGTGTTAACACATCTTTAAAACTTCCTGGAATAGGTCTTTGAGGATAACTTTTGGCTCTGGAAACTTTGGTGTGTCAAACATGAATGAGGTCTCCAGTGTAAAGCAGAGATAGTTGAGTATCTTTATTAGGTCTTTTGATTTTGGATCCTCCTCTATAGCACTGTAATTATGGAGAGGAGGTAAGAAACTGGGGAGTAGGTGTTGTCCTTTTTGGAGTGCAACAGGTCACAGAAATAATGTGTTACTCAAGTGAGGCTGAGAGGAGGTAGGGAGTTTCCTCAGTAAAGGCCACATTGGAGGTAATTGAACATGTAAGCTAAACTGCAAATTCAGTTGATAACAAGAAAGAAGAGCAATCAGATGAAGCTGGATAGAGGTGACCCTATTTTTAAGAACAAGTTGAGATTTTAACTCAGGTTATAAGAGGTTCTGATGGGAAATTTTTAGGCTGCCTTGATCTGTAGCCTGGAAAGCTCAGAGGCAGAGGAGCTGGTAGCATGGGGGAAGGTCATGTAATCTCTTACCCCCCATTGAATTAGAGCCTGAGCTTCATAACAAGGCACAATTAGGCTAATAACTGCCTATAGAAAAGTAAGGGGGTGTGTGTGAGAGAGAGGTTTTTGTGTATGTGCCTAGTAAAGTGTGGGGTTAAAACCTTTCAGTGCTTTGTGCAGCTGTTGGTTGAAAATGGAGTTTGCACAGGGCAATAGTAATAGCAATGGTAATCTATTTAATGTACCTTTGTTTTAACTTCTCCAAATAAGAAGTAAGTCAATAGCATCATTTAAATCCTAGACTGCCGAGTATAAGACATGTTAACTGAGCATCCACCTGCTTTCCACAGGTGAGATCTGAGTGCTCTTGAGATTTTTATGGATGGAGGTTCTTTGTCCAAGGAGGAGAAAGTTCAAAGAAACTAGACTTCCAGTTAAAGTTTGGTGCTAAAAGGCTGAGTGATGCAATTACTCCCTTTCTGAGTTTTATTTGGATAAGAATTTCTAGTCATGCCCTATGTGTGAGATACAGGGGTTTCCAGAGGGTAGCAGCCTCTCTTACAAGGTTGGTGCTATCCTTGGGCTTGTTACCTAGGGAAACTACAACTCGTTTTTACAAAAGATTTGAAATTGGTGTTGCCTTTGGAAACTAAATACTGTTTTTAGGAAATGGGAAGTGGAGGGGGGAGGGGAGAAGCACTTAAATCTGCTTTTGTGATTCCTTTGGATTCTAATTCATTGTACATCCTGAGAATGCTGAGAACCATTCATTTTGATGTCAGCTGCTGAAAATACAGGAAGATTCAGATGTAGCTTTCCGTCTCTATGACAGTAGAGAGATCGTACCTTACTACAGACTTCACTGCATGGTTATATTTTGGATGGAGCAGGTAGGTGTATTTTAAGGCATTCAGAAGCTCTTGTTAATGAAATGAGTTTGGATCTGGTTTTGGTTCTAATGAAGAATTCCAAGGAGACAGTTTAAACACTTCCTGAATTGAGTACCTAAATCTGTTCTCTTGTATGGAGGATTTTCTGGTTTTATTCTGCAGGGGAATACTAAACCTTTGGGGGTAGGGGAGTGATGAAGATGGGAGCAGTAGGACTTGCACTTTCTAAGCAATGGAAAAGGCAAGGCAGCCTTGGCCCCTGATGTGGAGGGTAACCTTGTATGTCTGTATTGGTACGTACAGGATGTTCCTTGGGTTAGGAAACATGCCTTAATATTCCAGAGTAGTATTAGCCTGGATAAATGTCACTTGTTCTCTAAATCAGGCCATCTGTAGATTGCAATCTGTCCCTTTGGTTGCATCCTGGCTGAAAGGCTGTGGATGCTGCTCCCTATCATGACTTGACTTTGTTTTCAGTAAGTGAGAAAATGTTCCTCCAGACTGGACAACAAACTGGTGCCTCTGTCTGGCCCAGGGGCTTCGTGGCACTGCTCTGTCCTGTGGGTGCCGGTCTCCCAGAACAGGAGCTGATGTCCATCTCTCAGCCTTCACCATCATGAGCATTTCCATCTTTCAGCATGGTATCTACAGGTTCTTCTGGCCCCTCCTGCCTGGGAATCTCCTTTCCACCATCTCTGATGACTGGGAGATGTTGTGTCCTTGTTGGAAACCAGGGGGAAAAACCTGCAAACCTGGACTCCTGCAGCTGTTGGGAGTTTTGGCAGCCCTGTGGTGGTGCTGTGCACTGGAGACAGGAATATCATTACCTGAGTCATGGTAAGACTGGCCCCGAGCTGCAGGATGCTGTTGTGGGTCAGGTGTTTTGGGTTCTCTTCTCTTCTATGCCCTGGTGCAGAAACTTAAGCACCTTGATAGAGAGTCTGACATTGCTGATGGTGTATATATGGGATTAATCTTCCCTGGAGAAAGGCAATTGCTTCATTTTGACAGCTGGCCCTTGCAGAAAGGAACTCGGTAAATATTGGTGCTGCTACATAAGGGGACTTATTTTAGGGCCATAAAAGCATTTTCTTGTATCTTGAAACACCTTCCTTTTTTCACTTGGATTCACACAGCCATTAGAGAAAACAACATTATGTACCTCAACCTCAATTAAGTCCTGCATTAAATACTTCACATGTTCATGGGGAACAGAGAGGGAACCCAAACTACGTATGGACAAGCTGCACTGTTCATTAGAATCCACCCCAGAACAGACAGCTCAATCTGCTCCTCGAAATGTCAAGTAGGAAAATGACCATTAGGGATTTGCAGTGATTTTCAACTGCATTTAATATTTGCTAACAGAATGGGCTGATAAAATGGAAGGGGGCTGTAAAGCTGTGTCAGTGCAGCCTTTCTTCCTGAATGCCTCTGTTTGCTTTTTAATCTTACTTCTGTACTTTGTTTCAATAAAAATCCCATGGCTTAAACTGCAAGCAGTGAGATGGACCTGCACACTCTGAGGTCTGGTCAGGCTTGGAAGCACAGCAGTAGTTAACTTATGAACATTGCAAGAGGTTGCCTGCCTCCAAGCAGACCTGGGTCACTTCCCTTAAAAATGAAAGCAAAAGCTGCAAAGTGCTCAGTGCTGGAGGGGGAGGGAAGGTTAAGAATTAACAAAAGGAAGATTTTGTTCAAGTAAGGCTTCTTGTAATCTTTTCCCTGCATATGAAGAGCAGAGGTGGCTGTGAGCACCTTGCATGTGAGCTTTGCTGTGGTTTCTAGAGGTGACCACAGGTCTTGCCTGAGGGCTGTGGTGGTGCTGCTGGCATCTCCCCACTGCGCAGCTTCACACCCCTCTTTGGCCTCTGCTGCCTCAAATACATTATTTTTTTCTTTATTTTTTGGAGGGGGAGGGAAGCAAGGTTTCAGCCAGATCAGTTCCATTGCAGCCTCTTTTCCAGCTTGCTATGGCAGTGGTGACCCATGTCAAGTTGGGTTTCGGGTACTCACAGCTCTGGGCCCTGGGCAGGCTTCTGTGACTTGCACAGACTGGCATTTTGAGAGAAGAACCTTGAATTGCTCCTGTGCCTCTGGCTGCTGTCTCCAAATCCAGGGGAAACCTTGCAGGAAAGGCTGGATCAGCTCAAGACCCAACTGAACCACAGATCAGAAAAGTCCCCCATGGGGCTTGTCTCATTTTTTATGTTGTCTTCTAAAAATCTTTCTGAAAGTCAAACTCGCACCTGGCACAGTGAGGGCTGCTCTCTCCTGTCACAGAGCACTTTGGTGTTTTGGTGTTTTCAGAAGTTTGGTGTTCTGAAGCTCTGGTAGTCAAGTTCAAGGCAGAGATGATCATGGGAGGAGCACACAGACTGCAAAACAGTCCAGAAAAATAAGCTGCTGTAACAGCAAAGTGGCCCATGATTTCAATTCCTGTATTTTATGTGACAAGGGTTTATTCTGAGGACTGTACTTGGAATAATAGGAGTTTGGGCTTTTTCCTTGTCACATCCTGCTCCTGTTACATTCAGCATCCTTGTTTCCTGCAGCCAGCTGTTATCCACCCACCTAGATGATGGAGACAGGGTTGGATGATTTAATTGTGTTGCACTTTTAAAGTTGTTTTTTACCTCTCTCCAGCCTGTTGATGAAGCAAGCATATGGCTTCCAACACCTGTCCTTGAGCCTTTCCTACTGCCATAATAGCTGTGGAAGTCCAAACTCAAAGAAACAACCTGCAGAGTAAGTTTCTGGGATACTTGAAAGACTTGTTTAAAGAGAAGACTGGCTGTAACTTCTTTAACAGCTTATGTATGTCTGTTCTCTCTTCTAAAATTGCTTATCTACATTTTTTCCTCATTTTTTGGGGGTATTCCTTATCCCATAAAGATTCCAATAGCAACCAGTGTAAATATAAATAGCTGGCAGGTAGTGTTGGTCAGGCTTCCATCTCCAAGCTACAGCATGCTTCTCTCAATTTAAATGTTGTAATTTTTGCAAGCAGCCAAAACTTCAAATGCACTGTGGATTAATAAAAAGGCTGGGAACATCAAGCTTTTGCTATGGCAGAATAGCCTTAAAAGTTGATGTAGCTGCTGGGAGCTGAATGCTGCTGCCTGGCAAACAGCAGCCTCCTCACTTGGTCATGGACTTGCAGAATGGTTTGGGTTGGCAGGGACCTCTGAAGTTCTTCTAGCCCAACCCCTCTGCCATGGACATGTTTTTATGAGATGAAGTTCTTCATAGTCCCATTGAACCAGACCTTGAACGTTTCCAGGGATGGGGCGTCTGCCATTTCCTTGGCCAAAGAGTTCCAATGTCTCATCACACAAAACTTCTTTCTTATGTGCAATCTGAACCCTACACACTTTCACTAAAACCTGCTCTTGTTGTTGGGCCCCGATAAAGTCTGTCTGTGTCTTTCTTACAAACTGTATATATTGAAAAGAAAGCTCCACAGAAAAGTCTGCCCCCAGAGACTTCTGGACCCCAGGCTGAACAACCCCAGCTCTCAGTCTTTCTTCACGGAGAGGTGCTCCTAATATGGATTTGTGGCCCTTCTCTTGACCCACTCCAGCAGGGAGAGCTCCTGTGCTGGCAAGTACCTTGTCTGACTTAAAGGGAGAACTATACTGGTTTGTAGTTAGTCAGTGAGGGGAAAAGTCAATTTTATGCTTGGGAGTGCACTGTTAATAAATGGCCAGGTAATGGTCTAATTGACTGCAAGGCCTTGGTGCTGCAGGCTGGCTGGTGACCCAAGGCCAGACTTGCTGGACCTGCAGGGCCTGTTTGGCCATGGTGCCCTTGTTTACTGTCCCAGGAGAGGCTGTGTGTGTGTGTACTCTGTGTGCATTCTGTGTGTGTGCATTCTGTGTGTGTGTGCATTCTGTGTGTGTGTGCATTCTGTGTGTGTGTGCATTCTGTGTGTGTGCAGTGTGTGTGTGTGCATTCTGTGCACACTCTGTGTGTGTGTGCACACTCTGTGTGTGCAGTGTGTGTGTGTGCATTCTGTGTGCATGCACACTCTGTGTGTGTGCACTGTGCTGGGCTGGGCACACACAGAGGGAGGGTGGCAGCCCCAGCAGCTCCATCATGCTTGCTTGGCCAGTGAGGTCCTGGACCATCTCAGCATTTCTGCTCCTCAGCTGAGGCAAGGCTCTGCTGCTTGGCTGTTGGCAAGCCTGGTGGTTGCTCTGCTTCCTGCCTCCCCCATATGGTGGCTTGTTTAAAAATATGACATTTGCAAGGAACAGAAGTTGTGAAAGCAGGCTAACCAGAGGGGGATTTGCAATAAGTGCTTGAAAGGAAGCTTGAAGAAGTGGGGAGGGACCCAATAGTGGCAGTTGCACCTTTACCATGTTCATTCCTGCTGCTGCTCTGACATCTGATCATCTTTGGGACTTGAACTGAGAGACGAGAGGACCTCCCAGCTGTCCTTCCTGTGCTCTGGGCTATTTGACCCCACATATCTAAACAGCAGAACTGGATGGTACACCCACCATTCATCCCTGGCTGCTGCTCACCCAGTCTCCTCTGGCACTCACAGGGCATCTGATGGAGGGAGGAGGCAGCCATTGACAGAGAAGGAAAAGGCAGAGTGATGCCAGCACCGGGGTGCTGCATCCCTTCATCAACCTCACTCTGCTGAGCCTTTTCAGGTCAGATCCTGTCAGGACTTATAGGCCTTGACATTTCTTGCATTCCCACTTGGAGCAAAGCTGCTTGTAGGTCACCTTGTTTCTCAGGTGGTCCCACTTTTTCCTAGCATGTGCAGCCCCTAATGTTTAAAGGGAATTTAAAAGGATGTTTGGGGAAGGCAGGTGGCTGCTGGTGGCCAAGTGGTCCTGCTTTGAAGTACATTAGGGTCATGTCCATGCAATGCTGGACATGGAAACAGCAGAAGAGAACAAGGTAAGTCCTATTCTACTCTGTTGGATATAATAAATCATGGCCATTTAAGAAGGCCAGAAGAGTTACATTAAAAAGTTACTTGTTTGTTTTTTCTGGGAGCTGTTCAATTGCCAAGGCTCACAGTCCAGTTCCTCTGAAGCAGCTGCTGAGATTTGTAGAAACCTCGAATCATCAGAATCAATTACATCAAATTTAATAAACTTCACAGTAAAGACAGTTAATCAATTGCCACTGTTTTCATCTGCCGTAGGGGTTCTGCAGCTGTTTTTATTTTAAAACAAACCACTACTTAACCAGAATATGCAACTGGAATGAAGCATATTAAATCAAGATGAGCATGATGTGTGTAGAAAAATCAATCTGTGATTTTACCCGGATGATGAACTGCCCTGTTGTCCCAAACACTGCTGAGCCCAAGAGCACAGCACAGACAATCCTCTCAGTGGCACTGGCCTGGGGACTCCACAGCCCAGGCTGCTGAGGAGCACGTGCCAGACACTTCCTTAGTAGTAGGGAACTATTGTTTGTAACTCTGTACTTAAGATTTTTTGCCTTAACAATGTCTATCTGCAGGATGGTAGATTTCCTGCTCTGGTTTTCAACTTCACTAAATCCTTACGGTAATAAATGCATTGTGCACAGGGATTTCAACTGCTTTTCTTTAAGCAAAATCATTACATTTTAAATACCTCAGGCTTCTCGTTTGCTGTTGGTTTTTTTTTTTATCTGAAAGTGTGAAAAAAATTGCATAGCAAATTATTCAAAGCTTAAGTGAATTCAAAAATTACATAATCCAAGAAATCAATGCTTAATAGGAGGTACCTGGTAGTGCCGTTTGTGCAAGGAGGGAAAAGAAAAAACCCTGTGGCTGTGGTTTGCCGTGTTCGAAAGGGATGATCATTCTGATGCTTTCCTACTTAAGAACAGGATAAGGATTTAGAATATCTTCAGCTGAACCTCTGCAATGCCCTTAATTGTCCCAGTCAACACTGGAGTTTGGGTTTTTTGTGCCTTGTTTGATTGTTTTGACTTTTTTTTTTTAAATCCTGGAAGTCTAAAATCTGTGACCTAAAGAACAAACATTTTTTGAGCCTTTTAGAACAGTTAATTGGCTGTTTTGAACTCAATACAGCCTCCTCTCTGCTTTTTACCTAACTGCTTCAGTTAGTAAAAAAATGCTGGAGTGGATTGTCCACAAGTGTTTTAGAAACTACCCAGACAACTGTAATCCACAGCAAGTTTAGCAACCACAGACTTGCTTAAAGTTGCAAGAATCTGTTTAATGATTTTGTGGTAACCCAGCTGGGCTGAAGAGCAGCCCTGCTCTCCCTCGAGCGCCTGACACTAACATTTTTGGCATTGCAGATAATTACAGCTTGGGATGAAGAGGATTTCAGGCAAACAGTCTCTGTTATGAGTACAAACTAGCACTCCTAAGTGTAAGTGCACCCCAGTGTAACCGTTAGGTATTTCCCCGCTAATCCCCTTTGTAGATGTCTTATTTATGGCCAGAACTGTAGCTGTGAGTTCAGCCCCCTCTTAATGCTCAAGGAAGTTATGGAGTTCAGAAAAGGCAGCTCACTGAGCAGGGAGCTGCCAGCACCAAAGAGGAGCAAGGACTGTGGAAGGAACCAGGTTTTACCCTTTAGAAAGAATAAGGCATTGGCAGCAGATTGCAGCTCTTACACACCTCAGGGCCCCTGCTGGGCTGCGTACTGAGCAAGAGATGATCAGATCATCCTTTCCTTTTGACATGAAAATCCACTGCTAAGAACTTCTCTGGCAACAACTTCCAGGTTATGGGATGGGATGATGAGCAGGACAGTTTTGAACAGGGCTGATGAACTCTGGCCAGTCCAACGTCGCATCCACTGACAGCACGTGGCTTTTTAGGTAGAAGGCACCAAATGCACACCACTGCTCCTCAGTGCAGGTATCCAACAATGTTCTGCTGCACTCAAGAAGAACTTGGCCAATTCAGTACAACTTGTACATTTATACAGTTATTTTCAGGTACTTAATAGATCATGAAGCAGGGATAAACTGAGTGTACAGATAACTGGTTGTGAAATGCTTCACCAATGGAAAAGGAAAATCAGGCAGATTAAAAAACACTGAACATAATAAATTGTAAAACAAGTCCTATACAGTATACAGAGCTTGTGATCTTAACTGGCTACTGACACGTCCTCAGGGTGCACCAGGGCATGTCCAGGTTGGACATCTGGAAGAATTTCTTCACTGAAGGGGTAGTCAGGCATTGGAATGGGCTGCCCAGGAAGATGGTGGAGTCACCACGCCTGGAAATTTTCAAATGGCACTGAATGTTGTGGTTAGCAGGGGAACTGTTTGTTCCAAGGCTGGACTCAATAGTCTTGGAGGCTGTTTCCAACCTTTATGATTATATGAGCTTTTCCCCCTTTTTTTTTTGCAGGGAAGCAAAGGGACACCACTTTTGAGTGGAAAATCTGAGTTCAAATTTTCTCACTGTCCTACTGGGTAACTATTCAGAAACAAAGGGTTTGGTACTGTCTAAAAACTAGTCATGTTTATCTTCAGATGCTTGTTATGTATCAATTCCACAGCACAACAGCATTCCAGTGGGAATAAAGTTGTGGTTTTTGTCAAAATAATTTTATTGAAGAGTTAATGTCACAACAAGCTTAAAATAACACATGCTTCAGAAATAAACGGGATGAAAAATTCTCAGAACAGAAACAGAAATGGATTGAAGGCATGGTAAAGCATCAGTTCCAAGAAACTTCTGCAAACAAGTGCAAATTCTGTTGATGCAATGGAGAAAAAAACTCAGAAAAAGAAGCCTCCTGGGCATGACTTCTCTTTATGTAGTGCAGTTTGTCAAATAAGTTAGATTGGAAAGGGCACAATTTTAATGGCTGCACAGACCAAATTTACTTCTTCAATAATTAGCTCCAGCACTGGTTTCTCAAATGTGAGTACTAACAAAACAAATTTAGTTGACAGCTTAACACAGCAGTAATAGATATATTATACACATGATAGATGTTTGACTCATGCAGCCTCTTCAGTTACATGATTTTGTTTGTACTCAAGAAACATTATAAAAAAATAGGTTTGCAATTTGTATTTCACTCCGGTGTTAGCTCCACATCACCCCAGGCAAAGACAGTGTTTCAGCAGACAATCTAATTTGGCAAGAAATCTGCCCTAATTCTTAACCTCATTTTTGTAAGTCCACGTAGAAAATAAATGCGAACTCTTTATACAAAACAAGAGCAAATAACTGTACCTATAGAAAAGGGGATTCATTCCCTTTAGTTTTATTATCATGGCACATACTTTATAGTTTCACAACAGCATACTAATTTTCATTTAGTTTTTTAAACTCCAAAATAGTGTTGATGAAGGGAAGAATGTGATTTACCAGAGGCAGCTGACTCATGCATTAAGCAATTCATGTTCTTTATCAGTTTTCCCAACAGCATCAGGATTGGATAAAGGGTCAAGGTCAGCAAAGAGACTGAACCAAGCAGTCAAGTCTTTAGGATTCTTTGTAGATTCTGGAAAAAAAAAAAAAAGGAAACAAAAAAGAAATGCACAGACTTGTCAGATATTTTAAAACAAAACTGACTGAATGTTTGTCTGAGGTCAAACAAATGCCATGCTATTGTTTAATTTATTACCAAGGGCACTTCTGACAAGAAAATCAGAATGAGTGATTGCATTTTAAAACACTATCTTTGTCAGAATATAGAACTTTAGTAAGAATGAGTGTTTTACATGTCTGCTGTGTATTTTATATGGTTCCTGCCATGATAAGTACAGGACCACTTTAACTAGAAATAGAAACAATCTCACTTTGTTTGTTTCATGGAATGGTATTTGAGTGTGCCCCTGCATGCCTGCAAACAAGCAAAAGGAAAGTGAAGGCAGATTTTACTTTCAGTCTCTTACAGGACTAAATTCCTTTGCCTAAATCCAATTCATGTGACTGTTCCGTCTCCCCTGTATGCAACCAACAAGGTCATTACTCATCTGGAATGAAGTTTTAAAGGGAAGGCACTGGCTGGAGAGAGAAAGAGAGGGGTTATATTTGATAGCCAGTCCCCAGTTCAGCTTCTAGCATAATTTTGATAAAAATTTGAATAGGGAATGTATCCCACAGCAGCTGGACTATTGAACCTCTGTGTCCACACTGACTTATGTATTTCACAGAGGTCTCCTGCTTGGTTTTATTTCAAATGGGCAGATGGAGCAACTTTGACTGCTATGAAGAGGCTGCATCTCCAATTGCTTTGTTGTTGTGACCCTATGCCAAACATGTATTATACTGACAGAAATAAGATGTGCTCTTCTCTCAGAGAGGTAATGGCACATGAAAGCTTTCTTTGTGACACAAGGAATTTACAGACAAAACAGACTCTGCCTGGAATGACACTCCTCTTGGTACCTGCCACTTTCAGAATCACAGATTCCCAAATAGCTGAAGGCCATTCCTTTTGCTGGTGCCAGTCCTGTGGCTGTGTAATTGCACTCATTTCCAAAACACCTTAACCCTCTTTTTTCTGCTGAGCTGAAAAATGTCAGGGGAAGGAACTGTTCTGCACTGAACATCTTTGACTTCACTTCTCATCAAATGTGAACGCAGAGAATTGGCTATAAACTGACAATGGAATTCAACATAATCCTGGTTCACTTATCCAGAAAATCTTAGTCAAAAATCAGCAGGCCTTTGTCTCAGTAAATGGCAGGACTATGCATTCTTGGCTCAGTTGCAACAACTGAATTAAGTTTTTAACAGATGATTACTAATATAATGTATGTTTATCAGAAAAATTGCAATTAGGGCTCTTCTGCATTATCAGCAATCTGTATTTTAGCCACAATGCTAAATGCTAGAGCTTCAAAACATTGTACAGCTTGGACAAAATGCATGCAGATGCTATTCTGTGCGACTCAAAACTAAAGCAGGTAAAAGAAACTATAGCTTCAACTCCTTTGCTGAAATATAGTAAATCACTCTTTTGACATGCTATTAGAACTAAGCCTAACTAAAACATACATATACACACATATTACACACCTAATCAAGGTGAAACAGAGTAAACGAGGAGCACAAGACTGAGTTGTAACTACAAAATTAAGTTTGTTATGACAGTAACTGAGAAGAGACACTATACAAGATACAAGAGCTAGAAGGGAAAAACAAAATAACTGGAAAATGTAGATGACTATCACCTTTCACAGGGGCCTTGTCATCATTCACATTCAGGCCGTGTGGTTTCTGTGCTGGCTGTGGTATTGATGGTGGGCTCAGGCTCACGCTGCTGGCTGCCCATCCTGAAATTCAGAATACAGCAGCATTAGCATGAGGAGTTACTCTGTTAACTCCAACACCCCAGTGGCAGCATCAGACAGAGGAGCAGAGTGTTACATTTATGGCCATTCCTGTCTGTCCTGTTACACACAAAGTCAGCAGTCAGACCTGCATAAAAGCAACCTCCTTTACACGAGCACTTGCAGATCACTTTCATCATCTCCAGATTCAGGCAACTATACTCTTTTCAAACCTTTAACCTGGCTAAAAAAGATCTTTGTTTCTCTTATTGAATCACACTTAATATTCATTCACACAAAGGCCAGTCCAGGAATCAAGTCAAATGCAGCTGTAGGGAAAACAATCACTTACATTTGGGTGGAAATACCACACATAATAAACATTTTTTCAAAGTCAAAAGACTTTCATTTCATCCACTGCTACAGACAAAACCTTATTTAGACACCCTAGATTTTTTAGTTAATTTTGAAGTAATTCTGAAAAAAGGTAATTCATTGCAAAACATGGAAGAATTAAATTCAGGATCAATTATTTTGAGTCAATTTACAACTAAAATTTAATGGAGTATTTATTTTTGCTCTTTATTTGAAAGGATCTGCTCAGCAAGAAGAGAGCAACTATGCAAGAAAAAGTGAAATAATTTTTTGTTCTTACATGCATATTCTATATCCACAAAGGAGTAATGATAAATGCAGTTAATGAGGTCAGGTGAGCAGGCTGGAAAAATGAACTAGGGGCAGTATACTGCAGAAATATATTGGAAAGAAACCAAAATAATTTTTGTCCCTTGCTTAAGATATTTAAATTCATACCCTTTATTACATTTAGAGGACTGGAGATAGTATTTCTAATTTAATTAATATTTCCTTTAAGTTTGGTCTGGTGAATTATCCATCTAATTTGGCAGTATCACAAACAGGATGCTCATCTATGCACCCAGTTACCATTTCCTTATTCAGTCTCTTTTTTTTCTACAAGTTCATGCTTTCACATCCTTTTTTACTCTTTTTGTCCTTCCTCCCATAACGCTCTGCTCTTTTGGGAGCCCTGTCAGATATTTGGCACCCAGGATCCTGACAGGTAATGGAACAACCACATCAGTCACATCAACCCTTCCTCTCTAAATAGATTATTCTCATCACTCTCTGATCTTACCTTGCCTATAAAAGGTCTAAAGCCCAACCTATTTTATAAAAAGAGGCAAGAAGAGTTTTTCTCTAAAATCACATGAATTAGGAAGGAAATTTAAAGCCACAAACATCCTCTGTATCTCTAAGGAAACTAACCAAAAACTTCTTCAAAATCTGGATGCAGAGTGCTCACATGTATCTGCTCAAAGGTGATAAAGGCTTCTGAGCCAGTCTTTGCCCTCTGGAAGTGAGGGTTTAGAGTTTAATCTTTCAAATAAGCAAATCTGAATTATAAATAATGGAAAGCATGGCTTTACCCCTTCAGAATGACATGCTTTTCCAGGCATTTTCTCTGCTTGTGTTACAAACAAGAATGGCAGAGGACATTATACACAACTTCAGTAGACTGCAATGCTTTTGTGTGCTTGGAGATGCATTGTGTGAAAGTGTTTGACATGGCAACAGGTAAATTCAGCTGCTTAAACAAATAGGGCCAAATCCTAATCTAATAGAAATGAATGGGAGCTCTGCCAGAAACTTTCTGTGCAAGTTCCAGTGACTTCAGAAAGATCAGGAACTGGCTCCCTGCAACATCATTTATGGTACTTTACACTGGTGTGCCTGGCAGGGCAAAGAGCAAAACTCTTCAGAAGAGTGAACTCCTCTGGAGCCCTCCCTTTCTGAATCCCTGGACTAAGGCTTGGTAGGCAGCACGTCCGTGGGAGATGCTGTGGCCTGGCTGTCGTGTAATGAAACACAGGTAACTCAAGAGCCACTTGGAAAACAAGAAGAACCCAACAGCAGCAACAAAAAATCCAACCAAAAGCACTCCAGAAAATATGTGATGCTTTCATAGTGAAATTACTGATCTATGAAGGTGCTGAGAAAGACTGACACAGAATTTTTATTAAGTACTTTAATGAACTATGTTCTTAGTGAGCTACAGAGAACAACTTTGCCTTTCAAAACCACAGCCTATCAGTTTGAGAGCACTTGTTGGCCCTAAGCCTGTTTTGGTTTGCCTGTTCACAGGATGGCTTTGTTACGTGACCAGACAAAAAGGTTATTGCCAAAACAGCAAGGAAACCAAACAGCTTGCTGTTCAGCAAGCATCTTCACCACCATTGCAACAATTCAATTTAGAAATGGAAATGATGAGCTGTGCACTTTCTTACCAACTAGAATATATGGACATGTAGGGAAGATAAAGAGCAGCCCTTAATGGTATGAATGAATTAGTAAATGAGGCCATAAACATCATGAAAAGAAAAAGCCAATGCTCCCTCTGAAGAAGCAGAAAGGCAGAACTGTATCTGGAAGAGAATCTAAAAGATATATTGGGAGCATGCTTTGTTTCTATTATACATATACACATACACATTTATACGTATTTTAAACCAGCACCTGGTAGCCCCATAGCAATTCAGAGTCCCATTGTGCTGGATCCTGCCTATAAATACAGCCAGAGAAAACTCCGAGCTGGGAATTCCTGACCGTAACAGTTTATAACCTGCATAGCATTGTGCCTGTTTTACAGATTAAGATCTGAGGCAGAGAGAAAACAAAGCCCCAAAGATTTATGAGCATGCTTAACGTAAAATAAGTAAGTAATCCCACTGAAGTTAATAGAAAAGTTAATGTGCTTAAAGTTAAGCATGTGAGTTTTAAGAATCTTTATGGTCTTAAGGCCAAATTCACACAGGAAGTATGCAACATTGAGGCTACAAGGTAGCACCTCTCACTGAATAATTATTAAACAATCCTACCAGCTAGGGAAAAAAAAATGCAGGAGATGTATCACAAGTCCTCAGCGAAAATCTAAATACATTCCACTATTTCCAACTTGTATGTCTAGAGATGCTTATACTCCAGTAAGTATTAAAAAAAAAGTCTCTCTTCCCCTATGTAATGATAAGGTCAAGTTATGAAAGAAAAGTTATGAAGTAAAATGAAATGTAGTTTAAGATTAAAGCTGAGTTTTAACACGATATAAAATGGACCAAATTTCATCTTCTGTTAAAAAATAAGAAACAAATAACTTGGAAATATTTAAAAAGATAAAACAAGAAACAAAAAACTTAGATTATTTTCAGATTCAATCACTTGGCTGATTAGCCTTGACTTTGCAAATGCTGGTACATCAGTGACCACAATCTTTTGCCAAAACCTTGGAAATCCGTCTGAAAACATCCACATATTTTATCCTTTATTATATTTTTTATTCAAAAAGATTTTGGGATACCATGTTGACTGGAATGGATTTTCCATTTCTAGTATTCCTTGAAATCAACATACCTGAATTCTGAACTCTCTAACACTGCACCCAATGCCAGTGCAAATGAAGGCCACCTCAGAAAGAGTGCACAGCTCTGCTTGGTATTTATACATAAAAAATACTTTTCCCTCAAAAACACATTTACATTTAAAAATGTAAATGACACTGAAATGTAAAGTATATTTAAAAATATGTAAGGATGCGGGAAAAAAAATCAATCTCATAATGTTTCTGTTGCTATTGTTAGTAATTTACTTAAAAATCATGTACCTTATAAAAATACATCTAAAACTGTGCATCATTATAAATGTCATTCTCCTATTTTTCATCTAAGTGCTGAAGCCAGTGAACCCAGATATCTTGCTCCAGGGGTGCTGGTAGTAACTGTATTAACTATGAAGTAAATCTGACTTTCTTATTCCTGCCAAAATGTCACAGGTCATTTTACATCATGTATGACTCTTCCAGTTGCATGGGTTCCAAGAAATAGTCTCCAGGATAGAATCAGCCTGCTACTCTTTCCTATACTGCTCTTCCCCAAGTGAGATTTAAATGACTTGGGACAGAGCCCAAAAAGGCAAGGTCCCCTCCAGCCTGCAAAACCCTACAAAAAACCCAGCCAGACTGTGAGGAGCACAAAGGTAGGTGCTGCTGGCTGTTCCTCACCAGCCTGCCTTCCTCCCTCCCTTCCTCCCTCAAGGCCAAAGCAGCAGCAGGGAAGCTCTGCCCTAGTTCCCCTCCTTCTTTCCCCCAGCAGTAGCTTGGGAAAGCCAAGAGAATTAACTGCACAGAAGAAAGAGGAGAGAAGGAGTTGCATCAGTTACCAGCCTGCAAGAGAAATCCATCCATATGGTTGCTAGGATGAGACAACCCATCTGACCTATATCCCTACATGCAATGGTACAGGATGCTTGGTGGGGAGAAAAGAAAGAAAAAGAATGCAACTAATTTTCACTGTATTGTTTAAAAATAGTATCCCCAGACAAAATACAATAATTATTTTTGGTTCCTTGGCTCCTTAACAGAGACACCAGTTGTGATTAAATCAGTAAAACCCACTCAAAGATATCTTCAGTTTCAGGAAAGAAAATTGCCTCAAAGTTGTACAGAACATTTCAAGAAACTCAATGAAAACATTCAAGACAGTAATCTTGATTTTAGGTTTTGGGTACTTCATTCAAACACTGAATAAGACGGGCTAGGAAAAAAAGTAAGTTACTAATGTGTTTTTTCTCCAAGCCATACTGTGCTTTAATTTCAGGCACAATTTCTGCAGCCATTGCACAATATAAACTTTCACCATACCAGAAAATCATACTCTAAACCCTGCCTTTATTATACTGACAGAACAAGATGAGTTCTCACCGTGTAAGGACGACTGCAAGTCATTCATGTTTTGGTCTAGCAGCTGTGAGGGTAAGTAGCCTGAAGGTGCTGGTACTGCAGAGGATGAAGTGCTCTCTCCATCTCTGGCTGAAGAGTTCATGGTGAGATCAGCAGCCTGCCCAAAGACAGCTGTCCACTCCTTGCTGAATTCCCCCTCATCCAGGGAGGAAGCATTGAGGATCTCATTTAGTAATACCATGTCATCCTTATCACCAGGGTCTGGCTCCAAGGATCTCACAAACTTTTCCTTTGAAGCTGTCTCAGAACAAGAGAGGCAAGATAATTTTTTTAGACAAAGTAAAGAAGGAACTTTTAAAAATATAGGCAATCTAGGTTTTGTATGCTAAGTGAGATGGAAAAATTTTGCATGAACATTTGCTTTCTTTTTTAGACTCAATTCTCTTGGACATCTGGGTTTATACCTTATGCAACAAGTTCTTTGATTATCTTGGATAACCTCACTGCTGTTACGACTCACTTCTCATTAAAAATAATACTACAAATATGCTTAAAAATCTATTACACACACCAAAATCATTACACAGTCTGGTATTTAAATAATTGGAAAAGACTAATTTTATGTTGCTTCTTGAAACATTATATGAAACTCTCAAAAAACCCCCAGCTGGTAGAAACTGAAAGAAAAGGTAAGACTTGAGGTTTATTCTAGAGTCTTGAGAGAATTTAACATCACCCTTATGACCTTGTAACCAACGCTTGAGTTATTGGGGTATTTCCCCACAAAAAAGGTTAGTCTATCACACAGAGTTTGATTTCTACATTGATCAATGCTGCAGCATTTTTTTTTCCTCTCGTAAGCTGCTGAGAAATAATTTGGGCTCACTTTCCTTCTGATTCCCTGTGCTAGTTTTTCCAGCACCTGAACTGCAGCTGAAGCTCTTGTGAGCCATTACTCTTTAAAAACAATTTTTTCCTACTTTAATAATGTTAAATATTTATATAAAATACACGAAAGTGGTAACCAGGATCATAATACTTTTCCAAAATATTTTGAGAATTAAAGAACTATCGAGGACCCCCAAGTGTTATTTTACATGGAAACATTTGGAGCTCCACTGTGGAAGTCTGCAGATCACAAAAATGGTGGTTAGCAAGGCTGATAATGCTGTGTTCCTGAAATCCAGATCAGTTCATCTTAATTATGTTTGTTTCAAACTTATGGTAAGGCACAGAAGCAACTTCAGTTTTCCAAAGCTTGGGTAGATCAGCTGAACTCTCCAATTTGCATTCAACTTACAAAATGCTTTTAACCCTTTTGGGTTGGGATAAAAGACTGACAGTAGCAAGTGTTTGCAACAGGCCATTTTACTGAAACTCAACAGCCTTCTCAGCAAAGTTTTGTGGTAATAGCTGTAATAATTTAAAATGAAATGGTTGAAGTTGAGTCAGAGGAAAAAAAAGCACAAAACTGTGTTTTAAAATAGGCTCATGCGTCAGCACACACACCTACGTACTATGAAACAAATAAACCAACACACAATAAAATGATTTTATTCATTACTGAAGTCAGCTGTGAGATTCAACTCTTTGCTACCTCACATTTTCATATACCTCTGTACTCCCTGACAGGGCCTAAAAATTGGAAATAGAAACATTAGAAACAGGTCAATTCCCCTGATGTTCCCACTAGACTATAACTAAAATACCACAGAAAACAATTTGTTCTTGTGAATTTTCAGGCTGTTTTCCCATCTTCAGATAAAGAGCAAAGAATATTAACACTGTCCAAGTACCTCCAATTCCCCCAAATTATTCAGCAGGTAAAACAGAGGGGTAAATCCTCCCACAGGGTAAACACCTGCTGTTTCAAAGGCCATTAAAATGTCTGAGCTCTATGGGGCATCACCACCTCAAAGCTGCCTTCAAGAACTTGCAGGGGGAGATGGAAAAGGAGCAGCATTTGAAGCAGATCTGCTACAACACAGCACCAACACCACATGTAACCACAAGAGCTTTGAATGGAACAAAAGCAGCAGCACAGCTCAAAGCCAAGCTCTGCTTCGTCTAGGGAACCATTGCAGGGCTCCATCTTGACTTTAGGAGCAAGTACAACATAAAGCTTTACACATGAAGAGCAGTCAGGTCTTGCTGCAGGGTGTACGACCATCAGAAATCTCAGGGGTGACACATTTTGAGGCTCAGCCATCTTCCTGATCTTCCTGTGGGGACTGTGCACCCGTGGCAGGACAGGATAGGGTGTGTTCAGGCTGCCCTGAGTGAGCAGCAGCAGTGGCAAGGTTTATTCTTGTTTGCAATAAAGGTTATCTAGAAATCAGTCTTGCTTACCGAGATACTACTCATGTGGTATCTCTGCTAGATTACTAGAATGATAGGGACTTTCTCCGTATATCTGCTATTGTTTATTTTCCCGTTTCTGTTTTCACTGCCCAATTTCAGTCAAAATCCTTTTTTCGGTCTACACATGCTGCCCCAACCTTATAAATGCCCATGAAAAAAATCCAAACCTTCCAATAAAACAATGAAAGAACAATGTGACTGTATTCTTTTTGTAGTTGTTTCAACAAGCCTCTAGCAATGCTTACAATTCCTTTGTAAATATACCTCATTTTGCTGCTATTAAAAAAAAAAGGGAAGAGAAACTAAAAATATTTACAACAGTACATGATTGGCAACACATGATAAAGACTTCCTTCTGAAACACACATGAAAGAGTACCTCTACCTATAGTGATTCACTTAAAATAACACAATATTCATTAGCCTAAAGCTAGCTAATGTGCAAAATTAGGGCAAATGGCTGATATTTTAACAGTGCCATAGCCATCCTTAGGTGATGCAGATACCTCATAGCAGTTTTTGTATCAATTTAACTGTTTAAGTAAAGAAAAAAGGTATTCTAAGTGACACGGCTAAGCTTGTATGAGCAGTAATTGTCTCCACTAGGAAGGCCCAGTAAGGAATAAGAAGGAGTAAGAAACAAACAGAGAAAAAGTAAGTCACTATCAGACATACACCGACCTTTTTTATTAACCACAGAAAAGAAGTCATTGCTACATTATCTACCCACAGATTAGGGCTGCTTCTGCAGACAGCTAAAGAACTTTCCTGATGCTTGCCTTCATGGCTGATTCCCCATATGTATAATTTCCCTCCCAGTGCAGGACACTGCCCATGGCAAATCCAACGTCAAGGTGTTTGCAAATGTCCTTACCTACCATGAAGGCAGTGTTTTAAATACCCCAAATGCTCTCAGTCTGACTGACTAAACATCATGAAGAGATTTCTTTTTCTTTGCTTCATTTGCTTTTTGAGTTGCCACAGCTATTTTTCTTTTTGAAGTCTTTTTTTACTCATTCTTCTGAGATATATGAGTGAAAAGCAATTAAAAATTATAGACAACACTCTGACTTCTTATGAAAACTTACAGAACTTTAACCTAGATACTTCATATGCTAGCTGGTAAAACAGTCCATCCCCTTGAGCTGCCAGGGATCTCAGAGAATTATAAGGACAGCACAGTGCATTTAATTAGATCTCTGTCTGAAAGAAGTCACCAGCTCTTACATGGCTTTAAGAAGACAACACTATTTGTCTCTGGTATGTACATTTCTAACACATAATCTTGTGGTTACTAATGAATTGCCAAGAGTTGTAGCAAAACAACTAAAGAACCGAAATGAAAAATTTGTGAAATGTTATAGGAGGGGTAAGATTTACAGTGGAACCTACTTCGGTTGGGCAACCAGGATATAGTCCAATCTACCTAATCTTGAATTACCTGGTATAAACATTTTATCCCCAATAAGGTTTACTTCATCTTGTAACATCAGGAACAGCCTCTGCTGAGTTTCCTTTAACACTGTTTAAATACTGCAGCTGAATAGTTTCATTCAACCTTTCAGATTGTGAAAGAAATTAAGATCTAAGACTAAAATTATACTTGGAGACTATGACTAAAAAGCAAATGAGACAGATGAAACAGACATGCACAATCATATCATACCATTTTCTTCAGGTTGCAGGTCTAATAACTCATCTATAGCACCTAAAAATAAAGAGAGAACAAATAAAGAAAAATTAAAAGCAATAAAGGGAGATCTGCAGTACACTGACAATCAATATGCACACATGTACACACGTAAAGATAGCTTTCTTAAGTGTCTTCACCTGAGTTCTGCTCGTGGTTACCATGTCCTTGTAATGTGGAGATGACATCCTTGCCATCATCAGCTGCAATCAAGATCCATAAACATGTCAAATTGCACTTGGCAGGAGACCATGCTTATAAGCAATGCCACTATAAGATCAACATGCAATGTTGGGATTCATGTTTTAAATGAGTCATGTTTAAAATGAGCCTGGTCACAATGAATGAAAGATCCAAGGTACAAGCATTTCAATGCAAGGCAAATTTCTGAATAACAACCTGAGGGAGATCTTCCTTTGAGCCCCTGCCTGCTACAGTACCCTCTCCTGGCTGAGTGCACCCAACTGAGGCAACTGCAACAATGAGTCAGGCCTCTCTGCCTCCAGAAGCAAAGAAATTTTTTTTGGAAGCTTAGCCCAGAAGAGTGCAAAAAAGTACCAGGACCTTGTCACTCTCTAAACTGCCTTCCTTACAAAGTGTTCTTCCTCATGACAAAAACTCAGGAACAGGGATAAAGAATCTTCACCCAAGACACCCCAAGTCAGAATATAAGTAACAGCTTGTCCTTTGTAGGGAAATAAATGGACCAACACAGAGTAAAATGTAGGGCTGAGAGTTATAGGCTGTTAGAGGTGGCAAAACACCACTGAAATTTTCAGCAAGTTTCTTTGATGAGACAGAGTCAAAACAATCATATAGATTCTGTTTATCAGTGAAGAGAAAGATACCTCCCTCAGGTGATTAACCCCATTTAAGACATGTGGCAAAAGATGAGGGATGAGTTACTGCTGTATAAGCCTTTCTCTCCTTTATTCAGGAAATTCTTGTTGAGGAAATCTATCTCCTCGACAACTAAGTCTGTAGCTCTAAAGGCAAAGGAAGGGGTTGGCCACAGTACTGCCAGAACTGGAAGGCCAATCAGCTGGAAGCCTCATACAAGAGGCTGGAATGGTGAAATAGAATTCTCTACTGCAAAAGAAAAATTGAATCCCAAACCCTTTCAAGAGAATTGCTAATCCCTTCCAAGGTGTGTTCAGAGCTAAATGAAGCATAACAGCCTGCTGTTGGTATCGAATTATCTTCATATGGCTTTGCTAAGACAGAAATGTGCTCCTAGCACTAGAATCAACAGGTCATTTAAGAACCCATGAGCACATCTGATTACACTCTACAGATATAAACAGGAGAGATATAGACATGAACAAATATACATGATGCTTTCATAAAAGCACAATGCACAAAGCTGAAGGGGAAAATCCAAGCCCTAAACTGTCTGGCAGAGGGGAAAAGAAAATCAGAAAGAGAAGTTCCTGACAGGTGGGATATGGATGGCCATAATTCTGTAATGAAAAACAACAGTTGCTCAAAGCCTGCCTTAGTTGAGTAGTAAACATGATCTTAAAGGCCAATCTTAAAGGCATCTGAAGTATATCAAG
Organism: Petroica traversi; assembly: GCA_025920805.1. NCBI lineage: Eukaryota > Metazoa > Chordata > Aves > Passeriformes > Petroicidae > Petroica > Petroica traversi. Next base: position 24,388,190 of record JAHLSL010000022.1, read on the forward strand.
GAAAAATGCAGAGAAAATGATAAAAAAATGGACATTATGAAGTAGAAGTAGTTGGTAGGAAAACTAAGAAGCAACGTAGCTCCCTCACTAGAAGCACTATATCTGTATGACTTTAGAATATACAGGGTAATATAAGAAAAAAAGATCTTAGCAATGGCACACACCTGGTGTATACTTCATACTGGTGTATGAAGATGGAAAAATTTAGAAGACCAGTTAGAAATATTTCAAAACACTTCAGCTCCTTTTAGGGGTAATGAAGAAAGAGACAGAACAAGGTATTTAGATTATGGTGAAATATCTTACAGTCTGTAAGTAACTGAGATTCTAGAATATATCTGCTAATAAAATATAAGTCAGATTTTGTATCATATATATTAAAATATCTTGTCAAAGATATATCTGATCTAATTAATTGCAAAATGGGTGAAACTTCAAAACACTGGAAAAAACTTTATTACAAAAACCACCCAAACAACAGCCACAATTAAACAGGGTGACTCAAGTAACTGTAAGTTACTATGGGCTGTATATCACCATTACTCCCAGTTAAAACATTACCAGAATGCCATTCGGTATTGCATCCAGCAAAAAAAGGACAGCATAATAAATGCTCCTACAAAAATTTACTGTTGATTTCATGGAAAGCAGACCTAGTTGAAAAAAACAGCTAATTGAATTCTTCGAGAAAACTATGAGCTTTCTTCAGTAAAGATATTTGTTTAGAAACAACTTGACTTTGCACTGCACAGCCTTCCAGCTAAAAAGTTAAGCACTGGGTAACATCTATAATGCTACGAACAAACATATTGAATGGATTAGGAATGTGACAACTAACAGATGTCAAAAACACATTGTTAGGAGAAATAATTGCAAAGTAGAAGTGTTTCTAGTTCAGATCTGCAAGGCTTACTGTTTTATCCATTGCTAGTCAATGGCTTTAGCAGTCATCTGGAAGTAAACACAAAATCACCCCTGAAAAAAAATGTGCAAACAACTAACAGACTATTAGAGGGGGTCAGTCAGCCCAGTAATTCAGTTTCTGTAGTCAGAGCTGGGAGAATTTAATACCACCAAGTCATAAGTTATATCTCCAGGAGTAAGGAATATAATCCATGCTGTAGGAAAGGACAAATGAATCCTGGAAAGCTGTGACTAAAAGGAATTGAGTCTTGGTAAATAATGCATTCATCTGTGAGCTTCTAACAGCAAAATGGGATGTCCTCCTTGGACAGAGAAACAGGAATGTGATTTTGCCTTCTAGAAACATGACAGGTGAGAACAATGTCAGGAATCTCTTGTCCAGTTATGTATTAATCTGAAAAGGGTTGTTGCAAAGTGGAATGGAAACAAAAACTTCAAAAATAAAGACAAGATGACTTCAAGACATCAGTATGAACTCATTGAAATAAAGATTTGAGAGCAGTGAAGCTGATACAGGAAATAAATGACACCAAACTAAATACCCCAAGTGTTACAGCACTTATGGAGTTATGAAAACATGAAATAAAATACCTGAATAGTTTGATTCCTTGGTATGGCTCTCCTCATCTAATGAAATCAACCTTAATTCAAAAGAAAAAAATTGGAAAAATAATTTTAAGGCATAATAATTTAATAACAACACATTTTCTTCTTTTTAGCTGAATCATTCCAGATTCATATCAGTAACAAATAAACAGTAATAACAGATGGTCTCTTGCATTTGCTGGTCTGTTGTTACCTTTCATTGCTTCATTGCCAGGTCTACTGAAAACAAAAATTAGACTGAACCAGCAAAACCTACCAGCTTCCACTTTTAGTCTGACTTAATCTTTAATGAAAAGTATCCTGTATTCTGCTTTCCTGCATTTGGTCTTTCATAGCTATCACGAAGAAGCTGCAACTGTTCCCCAGCCCCCTCTCCCTCCTTCTCCCCAAAAATGGCACCCAATCACTTTGTGTGTCTCTTTTTAACAGCAACTATTTAAAAATCAACAGTCAGGAGAGGTTTGCCCCATGTCAGCAGACTTCTAAAATAACAAATCAGCAGCGTTGATGAAAAAAGCTCTCAACAGGGAAAAAAAAAAAGGTGTAGTTTATATGCAATTTTTATACAAAGGTGATCTCTTCAGTGAAGAATACATATTTACTAAGTGTTATTACTTTGTGTAAAGCCATTCAAGGAGTAGGGAATGAAGCAGCCACAAGGCTGATGTGGTGGCAAAAAGGACTGTGTGGGCACATTGCTCCTACCCTCTAGTGACAGAAAGAGACACCCCCCTGCTCTTGGGGGTAGGCTTGTGGTAGAGGAAAATTAGACTCAGGCCAAATTCTAGTATAATGAACGTTTACTGTGAATGGAAAGTTCATGAAGGTTTAAAAAGCTTTGTTTTGTTCTTCTTGAAATGTAGATGTTTGTTTATGGTTTTAGACAGCAAAAGGGTGACATATTTTTTCCCTCACTTTTATGCCAGTCAAGGACAAAGATAACCCATAAATAAACACAAGTACAATCATGACAGGGCATCTGATGCATATCCTGGTAGGTGCCAACGCACACATCTTGCATAAACCACACATTCATTCTAGAACTTTATACTCATCGCTGAGGAAAAGAGATATTTATTTATTAAACGCTTTATTACTGTCACATGAGATGCAAGAGATGGAGTTAAGTGCTGTGGAGACAATCACCTCACAAATAGTACTTGGTCAGGTCCTTTCCAACGTCAACAGCACCAAATCTGACCAATTTATAAGGTGGTATTGGGCAGTGGCTCTGAATCTAAACCAGAAAAATGACTGAAAACCTGAACCATTAAAAAATCCATTATTAAAAATAGCCAAGCAAAATCCACTAATCAGTCAAGCTGTTCTCTGCTTTTTGACAACTGATCCTTTGCTGGGTGCTTCATTTAAGCAGGGATAGTCAAAACAACAGGTGGCAGCAGGATTATATCAACACTGCATCTCCTGGCAACCGAACCCTGACAGTCAGGTAGGGGAGGGATCGCATCTCCCTCCTGTTCTCCTATCCCACAGCAGTCCATTCATAAGTCTCTCTCAGCTCAGAGCCACAGGTAACTCAAAACTTGACAGCATCAGCTCACTTAGATGTACTTTATCCTAAGTACCTGCTGCTTCATTGGATTACTAACTGATGCTGTATACATTACAAAAACTAATCGCTGCTCGGAGCAATCAGTAATCTATATCCTATTCCCAGGTGAAAGGAGATGCTGCTGAAAGGAGAAATACAATGCTCATATATCTTCTCCCATATATAGTTGTTTACCACTTCTTTTAATAAAGCTGAAAAAAATAAAAACAAATCTAGGAAAGATGAAAAACACATAAGCGTTTTATGGGCCTTTTAAAAGCTCTTAATTTCACCGTAAAGTTTATTAGTTTTCATGTACACATTACAACACTTCAGGAATTTTTTCACTGAGGTAACCAGTAGAATTAGACTAGTTATGTCTGTATCTCTACTTATGTTTGGTGACTTTAGCAACCAGGAAGCAGCTTATAGACAAAAATACTTCTTATTTTGATGTACAGGACATGTGACTTACTGACTCTGCTGATCTGCCACCGAACTGGTGCTCTCAGTCTGCTGGTCCTCCTTTTCTGCTTTTTCTGTTAGTTTATTCACAGGATCTTGCAAGCTCTAGATCATAACCACAATATAAATGTAAAGAAGAAAACCAATTACAGTTAGGGAAGCTAAAGTGTGTCATTTGAGACCAAACCTGATTCCAGAACCAAGAGAAATCAAGCAAGAATGGTTTTGCACTATATCAAAAGTACATCTGACTCAAACAAGCAGAATTAAAAGTGTTAGAAGACACTAATTCAAATTGAGTCTGTGAACACACTTTATATAAGTAGGTGACACATGCCAACTTCTCTACTCATATAGTTTCTAATATTTGTAAATTATTATTTCTAGGTAAACATTTCCAATATTTCCAAGTAAATCAATCTATATCATGTGCAAAGCAGGCACAGATGGTATGTTTCTTTGCAGTTTAGGGGATTTGCATTTTTTTTCCTCCTCTTTTCTCTTTTTCAAGATGAGAAAAATAAATTCTTTACATCTGTTTGTTCATCATATACTGCTTCTTTTCTTATTTATTTTCTTTTTTCCCCCTCCACAATTATTCACATAAACTTGGCAACTGCACTGGTAGTGGAAAGATACTGCTTGTATCCTGAACCTGAAAACAGGGGTTCAAATCTTGGATGATAGTTTGATAAAGGCCAGGTGTGGTATTATGGAACCTGTCTGTCCCTTTGCAGTTTGAAAGGCTGTGCTACAAGATAACAACATGCAGTTTCATGGTCAGCATTTCTATAACCAAATTTGGAGGCGAGATCAAGCCAATACTAGCATTATAGACTGAATCTGAAGTAATAAATATAATACTGGTTGTCACTCTTACACATCAATTAGAAATTCTGTCTAAAAAATTAAATAAAGGAACACAGTAATTAACTAAAGCAGATGTTAGCAATGTAAATATTACTATCAAATGCTGTGAAGGTGAAAACAATTTCCTCTTTCTTAAGTTCAACTCAGTTTCTGAAAAATTAAACCATGTTACATGTGAATTGTCTTGACCATTTGTAATTAAATTTATTACTGTTTCCCTGATATTTGTAGTAGTGCATCTCACCCCAACTTCCCCTCATGCCCCCCCCACAAAAAGCTAAGGGTAAAAACAGAGAAGTCACCTTCCACCCAAAACTTAAAAACCACAAAAATTTAGTGGCTTTGCACCTGGAATTTGAACAAAACATTAATGTGTTTTATGAAAAAAGTAAAACAAACAAAAAAATCTACAGCATAATTGACTGAATAAAAGTTAGGGTGCCTAGCCCATCTGCCTCAAGAAGAGCATTCCTAGAACTGCTGCAGGTCTTGTTTGCACTGCCCAGTTAACCAGGACAGAGGAGTCCCTAGAAAGAGCATTCCTGTTTAAGCTTTGCCCAGTATTTCTCCATATGAGGAATCTACACTTCAGTATTTTATAAACTAGACTTATAGATTTGTTATGTACTGCAGTTGCTTTTTTTTTTTTCCTTTCAATAAGTTAATTCTACCTAGAACTGCTGACTAATTGTTATAAAAAACCCCAGCACTCCAGACTTGGTGAAAATATGAAGGTCACAAAAACAGCAATAATAAAAAAAAGCTTTAAAGAAATTAACCTTATTCTGCGGTTGCCACTTTTTTTTTTGATGCTGTAACAGTGTTAACCAGAACCACATTTAAGTGTACTTCTTGGATGCTGAGTAAGGACACTAGCCAGCTCAGCCAGATAACCTATGTATGAATGTCACCCTTTACCTGCATTTGTACTGGGTCTTGATTGGACTTCACTCCTCAAGCTATTAAAATTGATGGGAATTATTCCATTGACTCCAAGAAGACCTGGACTAGAGTTCAAGAACATACAAATATCCATCATACTTGCACAAAAGTGCAGTGAAGAGAAAGAAAGCAGCTCTGCATTATGGGGACTGTGTTGCTTTGGGCACTTGAACCACCCTGGACATCTTCACAACAGGACACACTGAAGCAGGAGATGATGGTGAAACAGTTGTGGTGCTCTGCCTGCCACCAAGTATAGCACCTCAGAGCCTGCTCCAAAAGGGTTGTAAAGGTTTTGGACAAAAAACAGAACTACTTTAACCACTGCCTAGTTATACAAGTTAAAGAAAATTATTCTGCATATTCACCAAAAAAAATACAGGGAAATAAGCATCCTTCTTTAAGGATCTATATTTTAAGAAACTTCCTTCATCAGTGTTTCAGGAAATCCATATTTAAAAGACTGTGATCAAACCACGGAAACAGCATATAGAAATGGAGTTCACAAGTACCTTGGGAAGGAAACAGCATGATAATAATGGTAGTTACTATTTCCTGTATTAGAAAAATAAACACAGCTCTGAAATACAGTTTTGGTTTCAATGGCGATTATGACAAAAATTGTTAAAAATCAGCAGCTGTTTTTTTGATGCAATAATTCCATGTAACGACTTTATTAAGACTAAAATCAGATAGAAAATAATGAAATTCCTTTCTTAACCCCTGCCTCCCTCTACTCTGCATTCTTACATTCACTACAAACTGAGGTCTCTTTTCAAAAAGATTCAAAAAAGCTAGAGAATGAGTATGAAATGAAAGTGAATGCTACAAAGCCACAGTCAACCATTTTCTAAACTTGAACCCACAGTAATGTGATCGCTACTGTCAGCAGGCATAGAAATGAAACCATGATATTCTCTTGTTTCAGGTTACATTAGAAGGAAGGGAAGAAGCTGCACCATCTAGAAAGTGTAGTGATTAAACAGAGTTATGCCAACACAGACTGAGCTCACACCAAAGCAAGCACATTTCAGCTGGATGTACCCCTGACTTGGCTGCTCAGAGCACACAGATGTGTAATTTCACTCTTCTGGCTGCTCACATGGACTAGAATGGATATTGTTGTAAGCTACACCATGTATGTCACTTAAAGTTTCTAAATGCATATTTAGAAACTTATCTTCCTAGCTTCTTTAAGCTCTCTTTTACTACAAAACTCAGAGTAAGACCACACACACTAGCAGAGCAAGTTCACAGCCACTCATTCTGCCTCCAACACCAAAAGGCTCCCGGTGATATTCACCTGCTCCCAGCACTCAGACTAAGTATCCAAGCTGACAAGGGATTCCTCCTCTGTAGAGTTAACTCTGGTTCCAGCTCAGGCTCCATTTCTGACTGCTGCTCACTCACTAAATTCCTTCACCTGCATCTGGGCTGCTTTCAAGTCAAGCCAAGATCATCTGGACTGTACATAAAACCTGCCCTCCACAGTTCAATCACCACTGTTGACATTGCACTCAGCTCACCCACAGCTCCTCCCAAGTGCCTTGGACAACGAATGCACTTCTTGACTGAGAAAGAATCAAAACAACACAGCTAAGGGCAGTTTCAGGAGCCAGGCATCTGTCCTGAGATGTCACAACAACATTTATGAATAAGTGCAACAGCACTAAGGAGACAAAAACTTGAATATATTTCATCTGGGGGGAGAGCTGAAGAGGAAAAGTAAGTTGGCTCAGAATTTCCTCCGAGATATTTATCAAGAAAATAAATACCACACCTCCCCAAAACTCTTAGAGATACAAAATCATAGGTGATCTTGTCTATGAGTAAAGTCATGGTGTGACAAAAGAAACAAGAGAGGACACCAGATTACAGCAGAGGTCAGCAGAAGGCAACAATGCTGCAGTATGTGTTTGGACAGAGTACTCCAAAGGAGTACTCCTTGTAAGGAGCTCAGGCAGCAGTATTCTAGCTTACACAGAAATAGAGATGCACTGAGATTTATGCCTTTGACTCCCTCACCAGGGCTATTATTATTTCTAAGCTAATACAAACTCTTCAGGAAGTTTGGAATTCTAGCATTTAAATATAAAAAATGCTACTAAATATTCTTTAAGTAACTAAGGCAAATAAATTGGTAAGAGAAACTAGAAAGAGGTATTATTCATGAAAAGTAGCCCCTGAAATAAACTTCAATTAATTTGATATATGCTAATTTCAAGACAATGAAACCTTAATGTCTTTACCAAAACAGCAGCTCATCTTCTGTAATATTAAAGCAATGGATACAGTGACAGATACTTTTACATCACTATACATAGAGTTGTTAGCACATTAATAATCATCTTTCATCAAGCATAAAACTCAGAGTTAGGAAATACAGCTGCAATAGCACAATTATACTGCTCTCTGCACATACCCTGAAGCAAAGAAAACAAATGGGCTGCTTTTCATTAAGGGAGTTTGGCAAACATCTCTAAAGACAATGTTTTCTTTCCAAAAACAATCCCGAGAGGCCTTTCAGAGTCTCTTTCCTAAGGTAATATATATTTGTACTACAAAATACAAATAGCAATTTTCTAGTACATAGCACCTCTTAATATTTTGGTATTACAATCAAATAGTAACATGTTTTAATTTCTTGTTTTAAAGTAAAATACTAATCCTACATTCACATATGCTTAGTTTAATTTAGTATAATTTGCATGAACAAGATTTTGTCTTTTACGGAATCATAAAAGACAAAAATGATCTGCATGCATCAAATTCAAAATTTTCATTTAAAAAAGACCCCTTTTATGGTATAGGGCCGGGAAAAGTAAGTTTAAAAGAAGTAACTTCCAATTAAATGTAGAAATGGGCACACTGAAATATTTTATGTGTATTTTAAGCCTGTACATATTCTGATTGTATATTTTAATGCATAAAGTCTACAACAGACATGGCATCTCCATTGGGTATATTTTTAGACCAGAAATTTCTCAATCAGAAACTACACTACCTTAGATGAGCTACAGCTATCTTTCATACTTCATTACAAAATAATACCACATAATCTCAATGTAAAATTACTTTGCAGCTCCTTTTCAATATATAGGTAGTCTGGCATGAACATATGATATGACTGGTAGGGATCAGTTCCCTAACCAAAATCACCTATTGTTATTCTACACCCAGGTGTAGCAGAGGTGAGATGGGACTCACCACACCCTTCACAAGTGACAAGCAGAGCTCGCTTAACCCCATAATGCATCTGAAGTAGCAGCAGACATTTATTCTCTTAGGCAACACAATCTCACCTGATGCAATCACCAGATTTTGATTTAATCACCTTAGCAGTCATTTAATATAAACAATCAGAAATTAATAGCTGGGAACAAGAGATCATGGAGAAAACTTTGGTACAGAAATAACCCCACACTCTACAGACCGAAATAAAAAACCCCTGATACTAGAAGCCAGTAACACAGTCTTACTCCCAAGCAGCTGTTTTCTGAAAGCACAGAATTACATGAACTCCTATAGTTTTAAACTATCTCCTGATTAGCATCATTTATCAGCATACGTACCAGTGCCAAAACAGGAAATCACATCTTTTCAGTGTAGGAGGTAAGCAATGTAATTAGTTAAGATTCTCATAACAAAGTCAGGCTGCATCCTAAACACACTACAATACTCACAATCACTTTTACAGCTACTTTTTGCTTCAAGGGAGTGTTTGATGCATGTGTGGGTTCAATATAGATGCTATTTCTTTATCACAGATTCCCAATCTAATTTCAAATTTAAATCATAGTGAAATGTTTCACAGGAGGAAGTTCAAAATGTACAAAGCATCCCCAAATGTCTCTCATCCTGCATCACAAGAGTACACCAAATCAAGTGCATTTTCTTTCCAAGTTTATGTCCACGGTGTCCAAATGTTCCTATACATCTTGAAACATCTTATGTGTTGTTCAAATAATCAAATTTTTAGATACAAAAGAGCATGAAGAATAAATACCCAGCAACAATACAGGCAACCTACACAAATGAGTCTGAAATTGTTTTGGATCAAAGCAAAGATAAAAACATCCTCAGAAACCTCTTAACATCAGGAAGGTAAGAAAAGAGCCCTCCAGCACAGCTGGTCAGAAGGGCATTAAATGGAAAACTTATCTTTAAATGAAAAGACACAACAGGGATAAAAGTGTCAGAAAATATATGGGAAAAATATCAACATGTGCCTTCTACATCCTTATATGATCTCTTACTGGTAACCACTGGACAAATACATATATCTATATATTCCTTACCTTTAACATAGTGAATTCATATGGCTGATAACCTTTGAAACTTTCATGGATGGCTGCCATCGTGTGTGAGGTTTTTTCCCAAAAATGAAGCAGTGTTGTCTGTAAGGCAGGATAAAATTTCAGTGCCAATGTTAACACAATTCTGTTTTCAGTGCAAATTTAACATCTTCCCTCCAACACTAGTTACATATTTTTATGGTTGACTACTGCCATGGTAACCTCTTAAAATGCCACATTAACAGGAAAACATTCTTTCAGAGGTCAACATTTTCCTTGGATACCTGATATGTTGTTAACACATGAGAAAGGAGGTTGCATCTGCTCGCTCCCAAAAGATCCACTTTTTGACAGACATCAGTCTTCAGTTTGTCAAAGTTGAGTTTTGCGTGTCGCACTTGTGCTTGAACCTTCAAACAAAGGGACAATTGTTTATGTAGTGATTTTTTTTCTCAATTTTTAATGAAAGAGCAAACTAATACAACCTCTAGGGAAATCAGACAACTGAATAGACTCAATTACAATTTTATTTTCATCAATTCCACTGAAATTAAGATAAAACAGGCTCATAAATGGTACTTTTACTATCTTCTCTGTTATTGCTTTTTGTGATATATTCAGTGAAGAATTGTTGTTTTCTAATCCCTGTTTGTATGATGGATATTAGCATAAAATATACACTGAGGACAACTGGAAAAGATACCATATTGGTATCTCTTTCAAGAAAGACAAATTCAAATCCCAATCAACAAATTTGGAGCTAGAAGTTTACTACACAATAGACAGGTGCACAGTCAAACCATTTCCTTGTACCTGTAGCAAGAGACAAATTATGCTGACTAAGTTTAAAGTCTATCTGCAATGATACAGCACTTCAGTATCTCTGGATCGCTACAAAAATTTCATTCATTGAAGTTTTCCTTCTAAAACAGCAGCACCTCTCCTGCTTGCTGCTATCAGAAAAATACCAAGTCCTCTTTTCCTAGGAGCTAACAAATGTAGTTTCAGAGGGTTTTCATTTTTCAAATTAATTTTCTACCACCCATTAAGTGCATACACACGCACATTAAGCACATATATAACACCTTGTTCCACAAACTGCACATGCTTGCCAACAACACTGACATGATTTAGTACCAGAGTAGAAGGCTGATATAGGCATTTCAGACCCAAGATTTCCCATTTTTATGCCAACTTTGCACACTACCCAAATACTGTATTAATTGAAGATATTTGTTTAAATTATGTAAACAAGTTTTGTTATAGTTTTCTTCCAATGAAATGGAAAACAATCAAACCACAGAATATAACGAATGTCCTATAAGCCTTTCATAGTTAAAATTTTTACCCAAGAAATAAAATGTTTCACAGTGAAAACAAATTACTGAAGTAAATTATAAATTCCTTTCCTTTTCTGGCCTAAGTCAGAGAGTAAATCCATTTTGTCCAGAACATGCAAACTCGAACAAGATTTGGCAAACTTGTATGCACCTGATCTTCAGAGGTGAATCTGGAACTTTGCAGCAAGTGCCTAGTGCAGAACAAATACGTACATCTCATAATGCAATCTGAAACATGATGGTTCCTGTACTTCTGATCTTTTTTTCCCAAACTCAGAACACAAAAGACCTCCGACCAGGGAGAAAAACAGGCAAAGATCTGCATCACAAATTCATCAGATGACCCACTCACACAAATTGGAGGACTCCTGGATTGCCGGACAAGCTGCAATTTTGTTTCACTGAGCAGATGAACACTGCATAAGCAATATTGCCTATCAGCCTAATCTGTTCATAAGGAAGAAACTATCACAATTCAAAATGTCTCATAAATGCAGAATCTTACAGGTATTTAGGAAAGGATGATGCCAAAGGAAAAAAAAAACCAAACACCACTTCTTTTTTTTTTTAGTAAAGAGCAGTGCTACTCTACCTTTACAAAATAGCTTTGTGGTTACTGCATTCACCCAGAAGAGGAAGCTTTCCAGGATAACTCCACATATCAAGCAATCAGTGGAAAAATATTGAGTTCTGGAAATAATAACTACAGCTGAAATTTCTGACTCGATCCAGTGCGCTAACCACATGAGTAAAAACATCTTACTGATGTTTTTTGCTTGTTGTTTTTGTATGTTGAAGAGTTAAAAAAAAAAAAGGAAAAAAAAGGGGTCTCCAGAAGATGGAAGACTTCTTAGGTAGCCAGGAGACGCTTTAGTGAGGTCAGATCTGAATTTCCTCAGGAAGGAGGAAATGCCTCCAGTGGTTTCCCCTTCCTAGGCAAACATAACAAATGCTAAGCTATGCTACAAAAAGCAAGAAGCAGCTACTGCCAAGATACCTACTGTAAGGTATGGAATTTTGTGAAAAGCCCTACCCACTGGGAGCTACACTGGCATGAACTGAGGCTGCCTCTTAGTTTGGGATCCCCAAGGACTGCTACATTTCTTCCAGCTTGTGCCTGATGGAAGCCCAAGCAAGGCACCATGCTATCCCTGCCAGGAGTGCCATCCCAGGCACAGCTGTCTAGTCAGAACAGCATCTGGTAAAGAATTCATGGACCTCGAAAACCGAGCAGCAATGGAGGAAGATAGGAGCAGTGTCAGGAGGAGCGCAGAAGATTTATCCAGTGCTGGATAAAGACAATTGTTCTGTGTTAGGTCCTCAAATCCTTTTTTTTGCTTTCGTTGCAAGTGCCTGAGAGCACAGTTACAACTTCAATGTGAAAAAGAGAGTTGTGATGAAAATCATGGGCCTGTGTAAAAAGGAAATTCAAACTGAAATCTGAATATGGGATTTATGTGCATCTTTTGCCATAAAGAATTGCTGCAATAGGTTGGGATTTAAGTAAGAGATGTTGTAGGGCTTTGAAAAACTAATCTCAGTTACAGCCATGAAAATCCAGAGAAATTCAACTGATGTAAATGGAAAGGAGTCACATATATAACTATATTTTACAATGGTGCAGCTTTTGTAAAGCTGATCAGAATTCCTTTCCTGCTCAGTATATCACAGCACTGGTGAAAACACAGTACAAACAGCTGTGGCATTGTAGGCTGAAAGTCCTAGTAAGCAAAGAATGTTGGGTCTGGGGACTATAAATACTGTCAGAGAGGGTGGGCCCTCTCTTTTATTTTTTTTTTTTAAAAAGAAGTATTACTAAATATAATTATGAATTCCTACTCCAACTCCTTAAGAAAGGAGAAAAAAAATCCATAAAACAAAAGCACCTGTAAAGTTTGCAGTGTTCCTGCTTATATTCTTCAGAGACAATTAACGAAGAACAAGGTTGGCATTTATCTTAAATGAACATGTAATTAGTGTCTCTTTTAAAAACGAAAGCATTCATAAAGAGAAAGAGGTGATCCATAACACAATGTGGAATACAAATCCTAATGTTTATCATGCTCATACTGATGATTCACGATACCTAATGCTGTGTTACCAAATGCCACACATTTCTCTTGCCAATCAGGAAAGATGTGATACTATGAAAACTATTAAATTAAGGATGCCTTTAGGTTTTTTTGATATATTGAGAGTTTATTGAGCACAAGTATTCTCTGTTTTTCAGCAGCAGTGCACGACAAACCAAGAAAGAACACCACACACTACATCAGCATAACTTTTTGCTTTTTGTCTGTGTCAGTAAATGCATTTTCAATTGAAATTATTATTAGACATATTTTAAGATTACTTGTTGGCTTCAGGAATTAGGTCTAAAACCTTAGTGCTTACAATGCATAATCTACTTAATACCACACAAGTTATCAGAATGAACCTTTGGTTTTCTACTCAAGGGAAAGCTGATATAATACATACTAATCTTCTTCTCCTTTCTCTGCAATTACTCTCTAACACATGAAAAACAGGACCTCATTGTGGTCTCAGTCCTGAAAATTTTTATTCATATATTTAAGTTCATTAAATCTGAACATAAAAATTCCTTGAAAATCCTGGTCTGAAAACTGTCACGATTTTACTGACCCTAGGAAAACTGCCTTGATCTGAACACAACCTGAACATTTTATGATGAATGAGCTTCTAAGTTTCTAAAACGATGGGTACTAGATGAGAGATTTATACAGGAAAATCTTATGGTACTCTTGACACAAAGATTATTACTCTTTGTCTTTTTCTAAGCAGCAACTTGGAGCAACCTGCTTTTAATTTTCCAATGCAAACACCTGAGTACAATATTCATAGCGCACAAGAAAACTTAAATTTGGAAAGCAGTATCTTGTTAAATCAATAGCTTGATAAACTATAGGATGCCAGAAAACCTCAAATAATTTCAAAGGACTGAAATATATAAGTAAATAAAGAAATGCTACATTCCTTGGAGCTCAAAAGTCAGATTCTAGGATGCTTGACAGTAAGGCAAATATTTGTTAACAGTTTCCTAAACAGTATGACAAAATGGATCAGGTTGGAAGGGACCACAGTGGGTTGGCTGGTTCAACCTCCCTGCTCAATCAGGGCCATCCCAGAGAATAGGGCACAGGATTGATTCCAGATGGGTCTTGAATATCTCCAGTGACAGAGACTCCACAATCTCTTTGGACAATATGTTCCAGGGAGTGGTATCCTGCACAGTAAAGAAGTTCTTCCCCGTGTTCAGGTAGAATTTCCTGTGCATCAGTTTCTGCGTGGTGCCTCCTGTCCTGTTGCTTGGCACCACAGAGAAGAGCCTGGTCCATCCTTTTGGCACCCTCCCTTCACGTACTTGGAGACACTAACAAGGTCATTCTCAGCCATCTCTTCCAGAGTCCGAACATGCCCAGTTCCCTCAGCCTTTCCTCCTAAGAGATGCTCCAGGCCCTAAATCATCTTTGTCATCCTCCGCTGGACCCAGTCCAGAAACTCCATGTCTCTTTTTCACTGAGGATCCCAGAACTGGACACAGCACTCCAGGTGTGGCCTCACCAGGGCAGAGTAGAGGGGCAAGATCACCTCCCTTGACCTGCTGTCAATGCATTTCCTAGCAAACACTAGGAGCCGATTGGCCTTCTTGGCCACAAGGGCACTGTTGGCTCATGGGCAGCTTGTTATCCACCAGTACTCCCAGGTCCTTCTCACAGAGCTGCTTTCCAGCAGGTATGCTGGAAATCTTTATTCAAACAGAAAAATTCTAATCTTCAAGCGTGCTAACATTAAAAAAAAAAAAGTTCAGACCCCTTTAAAAAACTCTATTCAGTATGTTCAGTAACTGAAATACAGATTTGTCATGTACTTTCAAGAAGTCTGTTGTCTACAGTACATCTGTGTTACTACTTTATTTTAGTCTCCTATAAAATGCAGAATGTATTTTCAGTAGTAGCCTAATTTCAGGGACAATTCAGCCAGTGAAGCATCATCTTCGAAATTACGTTAGATAAATGCACTAACTTGCTTTACATACAGTATATTTTTGTCTCAGCATTTCTAGCATAGAAGGAGAAACAGATGCTTTTAGTCTGATTTGTCACCCAACCTCTCACTTACTCGATCTGAAAAGCATGCACAGTGTGTGTATAGGCTGGAAGGAGGGGGATAAGTAAATCAAGAGGGAAAAATGCCTGGAATATAGCAAACCTTCCTGTTTGGGGCTCTGGGTAAACTCTGCCAGCAGATGGAATTAGCACAAATCTTTGAATTAAGTAAGTACAGCACCTTCTGTCATACCTGATTGTTGTAAAGACTACATGAAAATGAAATCAAACTGTAGTTTGTGGACCAAGTATTTACCACAGAGCACGACTTGCAGCATTTCTGCATATGACACAGAAAACATAAGGAACTAGATTCTCAGTTCCCACAAACTAGTAATTTCATAGCTTGAGTGGTGTTTTGATAATGAGCACCCATTACACTTTTGCACAAGCATAACTAAGTACTTACTGGTTTATTTTTCCCTTTCTTTTTAATTCAAGATTGATGATGAGCCATCAGAGAGCAGACAAGGTAATGTTTTATACAAAACAATGCCTGTAACTAAACTTTTCCACATGCAATGTAAGGACTTCCAACACCTTGTGCACTATGAAACCTGATTTCTGTGTGCTTTGGTATATCCTACATTTTGCAGACTATACACTGTTCCCTTGGGTTGGAATAGTATTTATTGCATTCATTAATCTCTACTCCATCATTTTTAGAAATAACACGTAAAACAATGGTTAAAGAAGAGTGGGCATACTTCTGCTCACCTGCTTCAACTCTGGTTATTAAAACCTTAATTTATGATCTGATTAGAAAACTAATTTTAGGAGATTAATTTTTTAAGTAAGCCACATCTCGCTAAAAGGGAAAACTACTTGGACAGTATAAACAGATCCAAATGATATCTTTAAGTCTGAAGCTGAGCAGATGTACATCCCATTTGTGCAAGAAATGAAACTACTCTTCAAATTTGAATTAAGATAATTTTAGCGCAGAGCAAGTTCCAATAATACATTTCTTAAATTTGCCATTTTGGACTTAATGATGATTGTCTGCACTTGTGCAAAAGCCCTATGCACCGCACTCTGTTAAGCTTGATTAAGCAAATTTTCAGTCATGTTGCAATTCATATAAAGGATTTAATTACCATTGCATGTCTACCAGTCTCACTCTGGAAATCAACCAAACACCTTCTATGGAAGGTGTCCCTGCCTATGACAGTGGGGGATGAAACTTGATGATCTTTAAGGTCCCTCTGAACCAAAGCACTCTAAGATTCTATGAAAAGTACTGTCTGCCTCCCTACCACAAAAGAACAGCTGGTATTTCAGCCTCGAAAGAGTACTTATGTCTGCGTTTTGAGGTACCTTAAGGATACTGGCAAATTCATGTGGAGAGACAGCTGAATTAAAGATGTATTAGGTCATCTGCACTGCACGAGAGAAAGATTCTGAAAAGGAAGATTATACAACTTTCTGATTTCCTGAAGTGGTAGAAACCTCCCATTATATACAGACTTGAACGAGGCAAGTCAATCACAAGATAAAAGACAACACAAAAACTTTTAAGCCACCAAAGACCATTTTTCTAATGGCTGAAACATTCGTGGTGAGAAACAAATAAAATATTCCACTAAAACACAGTGATATCCAACATAATCCAATGAAATCAATGCCAAATGAAATAACTGCAAATACCTACTAGAATATTACCTGCCAGAAATTACCCAGAGATATTAATTTTCCATGACAGTCCTGGAACTCAATGTAAGCAACAGAAGAAGAGTGCTAAAGTAACAGAATATAGACAAATGCATCTTAACAGGGATTGTATAACAGTAGCTGCATTTCACTATATTTACTGTCAAACAACTCAATAAGAAACATCAACTGTCTACAAACTGAATGACCACCAAGTTAGTATAAGTTGATGGAAAGGTTTTTATTATTTAATACTGACATTTCTGATTTTAGTCAGAACCATCAAACCCCCTTGACTTAAACATGTATTTTGCTCTCCTTATGCTACAATGAAGAAGCCTAAAGAAAAAAAAAATAGCAAAAATGTCACATTATAACCAAATGTTAATACACCAAACTCAGTAGATTTAACGCAAACTTCGTCATTCAAACCTGCTACAATTTACTTAATTTTTTTTTCAGTATGTTAAAAACAATTTATTAGAAAAACTTGGCATCTGTGGATGACAAAATTTTAAAACTCCAGGAAGCATCAAAAAGTGTATAATATTTTCTCCAATTTTGTGATTTTCAAATGTCCTATTAGGACATGGCCCATGGTAATTCTTGAGGAGAGTCATTATAACTCTACAAAATTGTCATCACTGTTTTGGTTTGGATTTTACCAGAATTTGTCCCTATGCACACACCTATCCCCTTGGACACTCATACCTAATCCAGCTTTGGGAAGCTCCACAGGTTTTCTAGAAGCCCTTGCTAGACAGTTGCTCTGAATTCAATCAGAGAAGTTAAAGGCAGTACAAATCAGCAATGGACATCAAAAAACACTCATCCTGCAGATACCCCCAGGCATGCCTTCACCCACAAAGGTATGCTAGGTGTGCTAGCTCAGGCCTTGACATCCACATTGTTACCTTGTGGCCTGTGTTAGTGGATGGAGATCTAGCAAACACAAACAACTGACACTGGAGTTCACTTCATATTACCCCGTTTCTCTCTGCTGGAGTATAAAGGGAACTCTCATTGATCATTTTAGGTGTAGACATCTACAGAGCATATATCTGAAGTTCTGTTTGATAAATCCTAACCTAAATGACATCCACAAAAAGATTTCCTTTATTGCTAATAATAACCATAAGTATTCAATGCATGCCTTATTTACCCTTTTAATTCATCCAGTGTAAGCTTCCAAGCCATGATTCTTGATAAATTCCTGATGAATAGACTGAGGAGTCTTAGCAGCTTATGTTTGTACTGTGATCTCACCAACTTTTTATCTTGTCTTTGTTAAATGGGACAGATTGACTTAGAAACATCTCATCTTAAGTAGCTTCTCCTAGTCCCTGTATTTCATCTTATACTTCTTGATATTCTCCTCTCCAGGTTTCCAATCCAGAAATGTGGACTATGATCTGTGCTTGCTCAAACTGCACCAAGAGACACCACTGGCTTACAGCTAAGCTACATCTTTACATAAGTTACATAAGATCTTCACAAAAACTCTTGCAAAAAGCTTTCAACTGTAGTTGTCGAGCTGCAATTAGCAGTTTGCTGCTGGGAGAAAAGAATTAAACATACAAAAGAGATGAAATTGGGACTAAATACACAAAAGAACTCTTTAATCTAGAACTTCAAACATACACTGTTTTGTTCTTTGGATCTCCAGCCACTGAAGAAGAGGGTGTTGTGCTCAGAATACAAATATATCACAGACGAACGACAACTACCATTCTCTGCTGTGTTATTTTACCATAGAGTCTCGTGTTTTTATTTTCTCCTGCCTATGTAACTTTGCCCTAATTTCTAGCTCTGTTATTATGCTCTCAGTACTTGGGTCAGAGGTATGTGGATTTTTTTTCCTGTTTGAAATCCATGTCTATGGTCCGGGTCAAGAGAATGTCGTTTTAAGGAGCAATGTGCTTAACAAGCTTTGCTGCATTTTTTCTTTTTTTTTACTTTAACAGCGATAGAAAAACCTAAGGTAAGAAAATATGTTGTTAGGTACTACTATTATTTTTAAATCCCAAGAAAGGATTTTTTTTCTAAAAGATATACAAATATCTACCAAAGCACCAGGCCATGGATATGTACCAGGATTCTTCTGTGGATTTTTTTTTTCAGTAGTATATGAAATCTGGTCTTTGTGTCACATTTATGCCACATTTCCCTCTTCAGTTTTTCAGTATTTGGCCTGTAAAAACTTTACTGCCTTCAGCCTGTTGGCTCACACACCACGCAACTCCAGCCTGGCAGTAATGAGTAAACCATGGCCAGAACTGCTTACTTCACAAGCACTGACAGTCAGCAGATGGGAGCAATTCTCTGAACCCTGGGAGGATATAAGGTTATGGCTGGCTTGAATAGTCTTCCTTTTTTCCCCTCCAAAAAACAAAGGTCAGTTGTACCATCTTCTGATATATTCAATGATGGCTGTCACAGAAATTGAATAGTTCTCCCTCTCTTCTTTATGCAAACACATTTATTTTACTCCTTTCTCTCTTTTTTCCCCTACTGTCTCACTTCCTTCCCAGGCTTGTGTTTATTCCTGATGTTTTATAATGTACCTTTTTCAACTCTCTTGTGTCTCTTTAAGGATGGGGAAAAATGAGAACCTTTTCACACATTATGCATGTGATTTCATAAATATTATACAGGGACATGACTTTTCACTCTGTATTTTTCTTCAATCCAAAACCAAGTTGGATCTGCAAACACAGATCAGTTCACGCTTCGCAATGGGGGAAAAAAAGGCAGGCAACAACTAAATATCTGACCAAAAATGTAAATTAGTTTCTGTAAAAAGAAAGATTGATAAGGGTTTGCCAGGCCAGGAAAAAAAAAAAAAGAGATAAGGAGGAGTATGATGGAAGGCCATCATAACTCACATACAGAACTTGTAAAAGATGAGACTTCAGCCAACACAGGAACCAGAGGGCCTTATACTGAACAAGCCATTTGAAGAGAACACAAGGCAAGGGGATCCTTACACATCATCTGTGTCTGAAGGCAGGTCTTTGGTCACAGCTGTGCATTGGGGATGGCCAGAATTTATACTGGTTCAAAAGGCAACTGGACAATTCTACAGGAAAACAAACCCTATGTCCTGTCATGTCTCCACTGGCCACAGTAGTAAATGAAAACACCACTGTGTATTTGCTCTGTGCAGCTCCCTAGCTGCTACCATTGGACACCAATGAAGAAAGACAGTGGATTTTTGTCTGAAGAATAAAGTAACCCTGAGATACATTTGCAGGTTAAGGAGAGTTTGAGAGATTGCTCTGCTGGATTCAGATCAGCACAGCACCTTCTTTTCCAGGAGAACTCTCTGTTCTGTGGCCTAAGGAAGCACAGATATTTCAAATGAGCTTTTCCAACATAACACCTGTGTAACTGCAGATTTTCCACTACAAAAATTCAAAATCATGAGTTACATATTATATAACTGTTAGAGGTGCCAGAGTGCATTTAAGCACTGCCTATGCCCAAACGTGCTTAAGTAACAGAAATCACATGAAAATGCTTTACATATTATAAGTGTATGACAGAATGCAAGCTTTACAATTACAGATTCACCTGGAGAAGGGGAGGGGCAATTCTGAGTGCTCCAACATTTCTACAATTACAACTACAGTACGGAGAAAAGATCAGATCTCAGCCCTTCCAAAAAATTTTCTCCCCCTTGTAAAAAAGTCTATATATATATTAAAGTTTGAGCTTTGAATTTTGGAAATCGATTGCCAAAACCTACAGGATTTACCTGGACAGGCCTAGCTTATCTTCCAGCATCCACCACAAATCTCCTCTCTTCATTTAAGTCCCAAAGGGTTGTCTGCCAAGTGAAATGTTTACTTACTGTATTTAGGTGGGGGCTGGAATACTAAACAGTGCTATTGTCTACATGAAACCTGTGGGAAAATGTATATCTAACTAATTTTTTCCCTCTTGTTTTTAGAGGTAGTTTGTTAAAAATAAATATTGTTGAAACAGCCCAGCTTCTGGGTTAGGCATTTCATCAGAACAGGCCCATCAAGCACATATACTCTAAATTCACATGAAAAAAGTGTTCTGCTATTCAATCAACAAGATGTTCTAGTTTTAGATGTCTCAAGAGAATGTGATTTTTTCCTTGCCTGTTTTAACCTTTTTTTGATGCAAATTTGACATATTTTCTTCACTACAGTAGCGCAAAGACATGGATCCAAACACCTCTTAGCAGCAGCAAAGTTTTGTTACATCCAAATTAAATTTCTCTGAGACATGAAAACTATTTGTGGTAAGTATTACAGTGCTCTGTACTAAATAACAGCATTCTGAACAACTGCCCCGAAGCAACAGAAATATACTTCCTCCTCCGTTATTAAAAAGTAATTTAGTCCCTTCATACAAAAAAAAACCCAAACACCACAGGTTGAAAGGTAAAGCCCAACAGCAACAGAAAACCTCTGAAGTTTTTTTCTAAGGAATTACCAGGAATTAAGGCGGTATTTTCCTCTCCTTCCTGATTTTTGCCCCTCTAGCATGGCCAAGTGAAGGCAGACACAGTGTGTCATTTGGGGAGAGCAACGCCTCTGCAGAATCCTTTCCACTTATCCAGCAGCTGGACACAGCCCTGAACAAAATTACATCCATAATCCAGCAAGTTCAGCCAGCCAAAAACCAGACAACAAAGTCTGTAGCTTAAAGCCTCACAGGAGCTTTCACCAACAGAACACACAGTGCAGACCCAGAATGTTAATCCAATTGCTTAAAATAAAACAATTACAACAAAAGATACAAAGAAATATTTCACAGAGAAAACAATACATCAACATCAGCTTAAAAAAATTCTATCAAATACAGCATGCAACTGACTCTCAAATACATGACATGGACCACTTCTGTAATTCCAACCACTATTTACTGTGAAATCAAGGAAAGCCTATTAAATTTAAGAAGATGAAAGCAACAACAGCCTTCAATTTTTCAGAACCGCACTCAGAGTCATTATTGAAATTATGATCACATCACAACATAAAAATTCAGGCAAAGTAAAAAACCATTACTGAGTCACCCCATTTTAAAACATTCAAGAGCTTTTGAGCTCACAGCACAAGAAATGGAGAAGATACGTTATTTTTCTGCAGGTTAACTAAGATGTTTTGAAAACAATTTTGAATTAAGCAGATGTTAAGCACGCTTACATAAGACTTATTTCAAATTAAGAGCGGTTTACTTGAATTTAAGTTCGGAAAAACTCATTTTTAAGCTAAATAGATAGATACTACGCTCAAAATGCAGTGAATGTTTACACAGTTTTGCACCAGTTCAACTTCATCTAGGCATCACCTTTCAGAAAAGCACCATTTCTGCATAGACATACATCTTCCCCAGAAAACAGGTCATACATACTCCTCTCTTTACCTTTCCAAAAATCTTTCCCTACTCTTCAAATACATAGGCCCATATTCCTTACATGCTGCCATGCAACTTCTCTATGTCTAGCCTGTGCAGAAATAAATCAGCTCCAAATGAATGTGTCCACACTTTGTGCAGGACAGAACCTGGCCTCAGCAGCTTTGATCCATAAAGCTGAAGCTTGTGTTCCCAAGAAATAAAGGGATACAGCCAGCAGCAGCAGCCCAGCTGACACTACTGCTGGCTGCATGAGGCCTCTCCTCCTATGTTATCCAGTATAAAGACAAACTATGGTCAATATGTTTAACTTCAAACTGTATCAAAGGAGGGAGTTTTAATGCAGTGAGATATGTGACAGCTGAGAGTTGGAGTGCACACAGCCTCTCCTCCCAACTCATTCACACAGGGTCATTACAGGAATAAACTGTGTATGCAATCAGCTCCACCTCTCAGAGCTTATACCTCCTGGCTTCTCTCAGATTATCAGGGAGAAGGAAATACATCATGCTTCTGAAACTACTTATATGGATGGCATCCTCACAGCCATTGTATTCATTTTTACAGCTTGGATCAATATGCAAATTATTTTAAAAAGGGAACAAACATGACAATTTAAATGAAAGGAAGGTAATAAATATATAGCTTCTAGCATTGTTAAAATAACTGCTTTTTTCCCACTTTAAGAAATCCTTTAAATACATGCCTCAGCTTTCTGTTTGTAATAAGTTTCAGTACAAGTCCAGCACAGAATGTGTGGTTTACTAGGCTGAAAGGAAGAAAAAGACCAAAAAACACTTGTTAACACTAACAGGGACCTTGAAGCAAGGACATACAAAGGAAATAGTCACGATCAGCAGACTCTTAAATTGAGTACAGACTGACATTCATCTAAACAGCATTATTTCAGAGTTTGGGGATAGACTTTTACATTCTGAGCCCCAAAAGTAGTTTCAGTAGGGGACATACATCTGTCAGTCTGCAGACATGACTCATTACCACCACAGCGTGCTTGGATGCACCCTTCCAATCTGCAAACAGGTGCATATTTTCATCCACAGACACACATCCTCTTTAGGGAAGAATATGGTCCTGAAAACTTAGAACTCCTGAACTCTCCTGAAATGACTATAAGGGAATTTATAAAAATCCAACAGTTCTTTGCATAGATGCAAATAACTATATGTAGTCTGAAAACAAAGAGTCAAAATTCATTAGTATGATCGAAGTCTGAGAGTTGCTAAAAATTATTGCAAAGATTTGTAGCAAGAAGCAGGCCAACCCCGATAAATGGCAAAAATGAAGAAATAATATGATCTTTCAGGTTTGAAAGATCATATACAGCTCTAAATAATGCATAACCTGGACTTAGTGATAGAAGTGCTGGGAATTGCTGAGCTTATCATAACTCAATTGTGTTAAGCATATCAGACAATCTGAGAGCAAAGGATGGTTGCCACACATGGTACAGGTGGGAATGCTGGCAAAAGGAGACCAATTTAACAGTCAGCCCCTGCAGGAAACTGAAACAGGTAATTACTGCTTTGGAACACTGAAAGACCAGAGAGCTGATGTAAAGAAAATCGTAATACAGAATAAAACTAACATGTCTACTATATCCATGACTGTATTCACCTAATAATTATACAGTTCACTTTATCTCAGATAATGCAGCTAATTTGGAGGTCTTCTTGACTCCTTTAGATACAGTGCCCTCATAGTGAAAAAATAGAATTAATATTGTTAATTTCTTTGCATCCAAATAAAATTCTTCAAGGCCTGAGCAAGATTGTTACTTGAATCTGGGTCCCCTCTGAGCAGGCAGATGGGAGGAATGAATAAGCTGGAACTAGGTAAAGGGACTTAAAAGCTCAAATTCAGATGCAGTAACAATATCCCCGTTGAAAGCACTGTAAAACAGAGAGCTGGTCTGCATGATCCCATTGGCCATTGCAGAGGGCCAGGGGGATGAACAGATGAACAAACTGCCAGGAAAAAGCATTGACACACATTGCAAATCCTAGCTAGATGTGACACCAACACTTTGAGAAGACACCTTTAACAAAATCAACATGATTACCAAGTTCCTTTAATATTCAGTCCCCAGATGCACTCTCCTGAGTGCAAATCCACTCTGTTTATGGTACTAATGCAGGAGAAGAAGTCCTGTAAGTTGAGGTTTTGTGTTTCATTTTCTATTTAGCTTTTCAGCACAAAATATAAAATGGCACCCACTAATAATCCTGATTAATTTGCAACACAGAGTCTGTTGTACATAATCCCATACGTTGTTATATTAAATGCCCACTAGAAAGAGCAATATCAATAAGCATGCCTTGTTTTTCTCAGGAGAATTTAATTATATATTGTCAAGATATAAACTCTGACAGAGTAAAAATTTATAAAAAAGACCCAAATATTTTTGTGGTGCTCTTCAGACTTTACAGTGTGCTGTTACAGATGAAACAACATTTGGAATCTAAGTCTGAATAAGAGACGGTGGTATATTTTCCATTATTTTTTGTTAGAGCAGTACCTTTTGCTTGTTAGGGTTTTCTAAATTCTATCTAATTTAGTTTCATTATGTGAAGGAGAAAAATCAAACATAGCATCTTTTTAATCATTCAGAGCCTATGCAACACACAACAGAACATAAGCAAAGGCCTTATGAAGTAAAAGCAGATGGACTACATTATACATGTGCCCAAGCATTTTAGGAAAGTAAAAGAAGAATTCCTGGGCAGTGGCGACCATAGAAAAACTTGGTTCTCTTGTGTAAACAATGTTTTCCCCAACAGCTGTATTCCCCTTCCTGTTTATTCTTCACTTCTGCAGAATTCTCTCAGTTCAGTCACATCTGTATTTCATTTATTTTTAAAAAAGATTTCTTTAGCAATCCTCCTAGCCTTTTCAGATTATTAAGGCTGAGGGAATTTTCCAAATCTCATTACTCTTTTCACAACCTACTCTGCTCATATTTTTTACACTTCATTTAGGTTCTGAATTCACAAAATTATCCACATGGGTAACATGTTTTGCCCACATAGACCAGCTTGCAGGGCTGAGTTTTCATGAGAGCAACAGAAATTGTCTAGTCAATCATATTTTCTTTCCCATTTTCAGAATAATACTTTAGAAAATAGAAAATTATTGGAGCTAAATTTTTAATCACACCGTGTTTGAGACAGTCTTTTTAATACTGGGACCAAAACCAATTATTACATAAAAGTTAGGGCTACTGATTTAAATCACCATTTTTTTTTAGAATTTTTGTTGTACTCTTGAAACATTTTATACGCTGCTATTTAAGTGAACAGAAATTTTTAGCATGTGTCTGATGTGTCTGCCTACCTTTTCCAAAAATAAATACAAGTCTGAAAGTGTACAAATAACCCAAATCTACCTTTTCCGATTTCAGGCAGGTTACATGAAACAAAGTTGTTAACAAACTATATTGTATCTGTAGTCTAGCACTTAATTTTATTTTACTTTAAAGCCATTTTTCAGAGTCTCACCTCAAACTCTTCTCTCTTAAAAATAACTGAACACATGATGAACCATTTCTCAAGGGTAAGTATTAATCTCTGGAAGCAACCATATTCTACAAGCAGTACTCTAAAGATGATGTAATCTGTTCCAAGAAGTCTGTTGCTATTTAAGTGGCATACCCTTATTATGCTTTTAAAGGACATCCCCATTACACATTACTACTTTGCTTTTAACCCAATAACAATCATCAGTGATATTCAATATACGTGAAATGGCTTCAGAAAAGAATTGATTTTGTATCATTATGTACTCTGACTCTTACAAATGGTACTTGAAATGGTAATTTAAAGTTTTAAGACTATAAAATACTTTTACTGTGAAGAACATTTCTGCTAAAGGTTATGTTTTCAAAAGAGGTACATCTTTCCTAACTGCTTTAAAATGCTTGAGCATTTTGTGTGTGAGATATCTTATAATGTTTTGGTTTCTCCACTTCATGTTACTAAATACCATCTTGGAGAAGCTGGAAAGAGCATTATAGCAGAAACTCCTCAAAGAAAACAAGCTCAGCACTGGAACTCCTTCTGCTTTTACAAGGAAAGGTAATAATGACAAAGCAACGACTACAAGTTTGATTAAAGAGCACTTTTTTATGTGCTTTGTTTTTCACTACCCTCATTTCTAGGTAAATCACTAAATTTAGCATTTCAAACACCATATACTTTCATATTAAAAAAACCCCTGAGTTCAAAACCCATAGTCTAACTGCTATTCCCTACCAGAATGAAACCAAACCTGCTCTTGATGGTACAGTCACGTCACAAGAAGTGACAGGTGTAGGTGTTGCTTATCATCATATCCTAAGAGCAGGCTGTTATCTCTCCCTCTGCTATCACATTGCTACACTAAGATGTGGATCTCAGAGTGCAGGCTGACACCATCTTACTAATTTTAGAGGAGACACAGCTACCTTGCAGAGGGTATTATTGCATCTCCTGGAAGCTCACCTATTCTCCTAGCAAGCAGCAGCAGCAATCCAAATCACTGAAGAGAATAGGTGGGGGCTTTTTTTTAAAAGGAAGAATTTGAACCAAGAGTGATGAAAGTCTTGCCTATCCACGTGACAGATTTTACCATGCCAGATTCCTAACAGCTCTTATGAAAGCCACCGTTCTTTTTTCACATTACAGTGCCACACATCTCATATCCAGCATGTATGCTCTACTAGAGCAACTCAGATCTTTCTGACACCCCCAGAGCACAAACACTATCATGTGCTCTCTCACATGCTGGGGCCTACATTAACATCACCTCAAGATAAATGTGCTTAAAGTTTTTCAGATGAAGTTGAAATTATTGGGGAAATATCACCTAAAATGAAACAGAGACAACTACTGCCTAAAACCTTTTTTAAGAATTGCTTTTGTTAATTTTTAAGATTTAAGGTTGGTCAACAATGACTACCCTAGCTGGGTCTAAACATCCATCAATTACACTACTATTTGTAACTATGACAACTCAGTCTTATTTACACCATTATGACTGCCATGGCCAAAGACATTTTTATTTAAGATGCTGGCATACTTTGCTGTTGGAGAACCAAGATTTTCCAGCTCAATATCATCTGCAGATGCACATAGCACTTAGCACATTTTCTCTTGGTTGACTTTTAATAATTGAACTAGAACATGACCAACAAACAGCTCCATGAAACTTCTAAGAAGGTCGCCCTCAAATGAATTGTATTTATTAGATATACAGAAAAACATTTGGAAAATATATTACAGGTGCATGATTTTGTCCTGGCAGGGAGAGAGTTTAGTTGATCTTTAAGTTATTTTCCATCTTTAAATTGCAGGATCCTCTGAAACTTTGTTTAGTGTCCCTTGGCCAAGATTCTCAACTCTCAGCTTCTGAGAGCTCTTATTTTTCTAATAAAAGTTAAATTCACTTCTCCAGTAATCACTCATAAGGAACTGCAACAATACAGATTTAAAATTTGTTTTCCATTAAATGAACAATTTGACTAAAAATGCAAAAATATAAAAACCCAAGATGTAATTTTATTTATAAAGCTGTGTTTTTATTTGCTCTTCAGTTTGCTAGCTTCTAAATGCCTACATATTTCCTTTTCAAGTTTTTTTTTTTACCAGAAACAGAAATTTCATTTCCAAGGATGGCAACTGCCAAGTCTGTTCTTATTTCAAAGATCATATTTGTTTTTTCTCCTTTCCCAGACTTTTTGCATTTTTTCAACTATCTAAGAGTTTTCAAAAGTAAAATTTAAAAAAAATTAAAACAATACTCCAGCACAGTGCCTTTAGGTTTGCTGGGCTATTTGCAGCTGATATTAATGGATAGGGGAGTAGCAGACTATGCTGTAATGGTGGTACAGCACCTTCATCACCACACAGGCCAGGACACTCTCATGCCCAGCAGTGATAACAGGCAAGGGGACAGCAGGGGAACAGAGTTGTAGGTTCTGAGCCTTCCTGACAAGCTGCAGCAAACCTATCTCAGCCATACTTGCTGCAACCTTTACAATGAATAAACACACTTCAGTGTTCCCCTTCTGATCTTTTAATCAATAGATTTATTTATATCTTCATTATTTCTCAGCTGTCCACACAAGCTTTAACTTCTAAGAAACAAAAGATATTCAAGGAAAGCTTGCACAGATCAGTCGCTCCCTATATTGTTACATTTATAACAACAACAGTTTAAGTTGTTGTTAAGTCATTATGAGTTCTTGCTGAACTTCCCTTCTCACTTTCCTTTTCTCTTGCAGTCTGTCTCAGGGAGCCCAGCACAGCCACTGGGTATTTACAAAGACACTCCAGCTTTTGTTAAAGCATCAGAATGAAGGGGAAGCAGCGGAGTATGAGAACTATGGCGGAGAAAAACAAATATAGAAAGGACTAATCTGCTTTATCAATGTGGCAAGATAAACAACCTATCATGCCACAGACATAATTTTCTTATAGTTTGCCTAAAGGTCAGCATGACAATTTTTTTCACTCTCACTTTTTACTTGTTAGGAATGGCACTGAAATGTACAGGTTTGATGAGAAAGTCTATATTGAACTGTACATGCATCTGAGATAGCACAGCCAAGTAAAACTGAACAGAAGTCCTTCTTGTACTCCTGCATACTGCATGTGGAAGGCTCTTGCCTGGTATCACATTTTATCACTACACACTGTTGCATTCCTGCTCAGAAAATGCATGGAAAAATCTTAACCTTTTCAGAGCTGGAAGAAGGACACCAGCACTTAGGCCATTTAGTCTACATTTTTACAACATCACCATGCAGTTCATATTATAGTGTACAGTCTCCAGGCAGATAAAAAAGACCAGATTCAAGAACTTTAAAAACCTGATCAGTGTGGAGAATTTGGTAAAAGGATATTAGTGATTAAAATTCTTCTAAATATCACAGCACTGTTTAGATGCTCTCAAGGAACACTTCAAACTCCAACTAGGGATGGAAGACCGCTATAACCAGAACAGCACTGGACTGTTCATAAAAACTGCTAACAGAAATAAAAAAAAAAAAAGAAGTTACATAGCATTTATAGAACTCTGCAGGGAAAAGTAAATACCTATTTCCTTAGTTTGACTCAAGTAGCTACAATTACATAGATATCTTCAAACAACAATGTAAAAAGGCTGCTCTGCAGTGCTCTGAGACATTCTGAAAGGGGTAGTGTTGCTGGGTCTTGCATACTTAGACTGACGCCTTAAGAACAGCATTAGAAAATTCTTTCAAGTACCTCATTGTTTTGAAAGAGAGCTACAAAAATGTCAATGTTTTAACTCAGATTTTATCAGCTCTGAAAATACTGACTCAACTATTGATCTTTTAGCCTTAGCTATTCTGAGGGAAGGTATGAAAAACCCATCTGGATTGATTTAGCTTTGGTCTCCAAAAACAAGTACCATATCTGTATACATAATGATACATTAAGGATTACATTATAAAAGGCTACATTCTTGAAAAACAGTCTTTTAACTAAATGATATAAATACTGCTGATGTACTAGGTGCATTAAAGATCATTAAACCAGTACTGTTTACTAGAAATAAAAAAAAGTTTACTAAAGTAATACTTTGGATTTTTACAATCAGAAGTCTGAAGAAAACTTTCAAGTGCTCTGACAGGATCAGCTTCAATAACTACTTGGTGATGTATGACTCAATATGCAGCTCCAGCTCGAAACACCTCTCTCTGGCAATTGTATATTTAAGAACCAAAAACCTTACACAAGTAATTATAACATCTTTCTCAACACAAAACTAGCATGACTTCTTAAATTGCTAAAGATCCAAAATAAGCCCTAAAATAAGCATTACACTGCCACACTATGGCACAATTAAGATCTGCAAGGAAAAATAGAAAATAAAAAAGACAATAAAAACTCCTATACTTTAATTATTTAAGACTACAGTATCTACTTTTAATTTTTGTAAAGCACTAAAAAAACAAACTTAGATCTTGCTCAACAACAGCCACCTAGGAACATTATGCTTGGGGATTTCATTTCAGTATTTTTTTTCCCAGATTAAAAAAGAAAAAGTTTACTTTCTGCAAGTATTAAATCTTCAAAGACTAGTTTGATATGCCTGGTTTGATATGCCTGTTGCACAGATGGGATATGTGGGGAAGTGGATACCAGGGGCATTTCTTTACTTTGTTGGCTACAAAATGTAGAGCTTTTTGTTCTCTGCATTACAATGTGAACTGAAAGGTTTTCAGTTGACAGCCAGTTGGAGAAATGTTCAAAAGACTTTCAAGTTTGGTTTTTTTTAACTATTTGAGGTCACGCTACAGAATTTCAGAATCTCCTTTTATTTTTTATGTCAGAATGTAACTTATTTCAGACTTAGAAATACTTAAAAATACTTAATACTTCCACATTTTTGCTACTAAGTTTTTTAAGAATTTTAACAAAAAAACCACTTTTTTTTTTTGCTGCCTTGAAGCACAGCAACCCAAGATGTCTGAAATTTCACATCTAAGTTTTTATCTACAGCAGCTCACTGCACAAAACCTATGTTATTTTAATTACTTTTGTCATTTGTAGAATTTATGCTTTCCACAGCATTTGTTTAGCAAGAAAGGCATAAATCAGTTTGCTATGACCATTACCAGTATGGCTTTATTCATTCTAACATTCCATTTTTAAGTGTTTTTCTAGTAAATCAAACATTACACTTAAGCAATCAGCTGAGGCCAAGACCATACCAATTATTTTACCTGCAAGAACTTGCCATTACACACATTTCCCATGGGGCATAATAAAATATATATCTGGTGCCACAAGACTTACAGGAATACCCTGTACTGAAGCATTAAATAAAGATTAGGTGACTAACTGGGGTACTATTTGTTCCATCCTTTTCTTAATTGCTATTGTCACCACTTTGGTTTACAAAAAATGGCATAGTCAGATGCATGCCAGTCCTTTCCTGCTATAATGGTTTATTCAAGCTTTTAAAATCCCCAGTTATATATCTTTCATCTTCAAACATTTTCAGTTACAGGCTGCCTAAACCATCAATTAACAGGGTTTTCTCTTTTATACACTACATATTTCTAAGTATATATGTATATATAAATGCACTTTAATACAATTTCTGTTATTAGACCTCTGCTTTTAATTATGACACAATTTCTGTAAATTTTTTTACTACCTTTACTTAAAGCATGAGCCACTTGGTTATACCTATGATCCTAAGTCTTCCTGATAGCCAGCATCTATAAACAGCCAACTGTGAACATTACAGTCTTTTAATAAACTCAGCTCTAAGGCCTAACTAGAAAATGTAAAGGTCTCATGAGCATTCCTGAAATGTGAC
This sequence comes from Petroica traversi, assembly GCA_025920805.1. Classification (NCBI taxonomy): domain Eukaryota; kingdom Metazoa; phylum Chordata; class Aves; order Passeriformes; family Petroicidae; genus Petroica; species Petroica traversi. The sequence goes on from JAHLSL010000022.1 coordinate 24,419,700, forward strand.
AGGGCCAGCCTAAATAAATTCTATACTCTTCACCTGGTAACAAAATTGCAGACTACCACCTAGGACTTGTGATTTTGCTTTGGGAGGGTAGGAGTTTAGCAAACTTGAATGACACTGAATGAAGACTATTTATGGAGAGCGCCTCCTTAGCAGTTCCAGTGCTTAGCAGTTGCCAAAGAACCATGCATAAGGAACCTAAAAATAAATTTCTGATTTGCATCTCCTCCCCAAAATCCAACAATAGCAAATTTTGAAAGTGTTGGTCTTTAACTGCCCTCAAAATTTAGCAGCAGATAGTAGAGCACTTCTGTTTTTCTTTTTTTAGTTGCAAAAATCAATATTCCCTTCCCCCTCTGACAGCAGACGTCATGACATGCCTCTGACAGCAGACAGCATGACTTCTTCTATTAGTCACTCAGGCATCACTGCAAAGTATTCACAATTAGATAACCTTCTTCAAAAAGATGTATTATTTAAATTATAAAGATATATGCTGAAGTTAAATATACTACTAAAAAATGCTTTTCCTTACAGCACACAAAGGAGAGATCAGTTAGGAAAAATGGCATCCCTATTGCTTCTCAATTATGCCTTCCTTGGAAGAATCAAAATCATGCTTCATTGTCATTCATTAGGCAATCCCTTCCAGGAAACTCCATACCTTCCTGAACTTTTCCATCTGCTTATAAAGATCTGGATCCAGCTCCTGAGACACATCTTTCATCCAGAGCAGAGCTCCTCTGTATTCAGTCCGATACTGCTCCATTCTGTTCACTGTCAGCCATGTGTCTGAGATGGCCCTGTACCTGAAAGTCTCCACTTCTTGGTACAGTCTACTGAGAGGAGCACGGAGTGCCAGTCTGGGGGAAGGCACAAAGGAAAGAGAGGAAGGAGAGGAACATGTTAAACATATTGGTCCACAAAGAATTAATACAAGTCCTGACAGTTTAGTAGCGCTCAAAAAAACATGCACAGCCAACACAGTTCATTTATGTGCTAGTGTATGTTCAGATGATTCTACCACATGGTTGGAGGTACATGCAAAACAGAATAATTTTGCATGAATATTGTGTTTGCAGCCTTTCTGTCCAAACAGTGACTTCAATTACACATGTGAGTGGAAAAGAAACCTCTTCTACAGTGCCTATGCATTTTAGTTTGACAAGCCACTTGTATGTTATTACCAATCCTCTTCACAAAGTTTCATTTAACAACTATAAAAACATATCCAAGGTAATTTACTACAGGAAAAATAACACAGATGTATCAGGATTGTCATACTAAACATCACAAAAAGCACTTCCATTAGCCTTTCAGTCTTCAAATATAAATGTAAACAAACAAGTCATCTGCCAGGTAGGTAATTATCCGAGTTTTTTCCTGGGGATTTTTTTTTTAGTAATTGGAACAATTCCTTTGAAGGACATTTATCTTTTGAAGTATTTAGACATTTTCCTAAATGTTTCTTCTGGCAACCACACTTTGGAAAGGCAGTAGGGGACACTGTTGTTCTCCCTATGCCATCACTTCAGCTCCTAATGGGATCTCAAAACTAGACAGGATTTTTCCTTTTGCTTTGCTTCCTCCTGCTGCTTCTGCTTTCCTCTTGGCCTCCAGGAGCACCACACTGGAATGGGTTCAATCAGTTCCACACCAGCAGAGAGTTCGTTTAATGTGCTAGGAAGTCCCTTAGCAGAAGCGAATTTCTAATTTTGGCTCTGGTACCCCAAGAAGTGTCTTCTTGATCTCTAGCTACTGAGCTAGCTATGAGCATGAAACATAAATAAAAGCAGTCCCAACTTCAACAAGAGTTTGGGGATAGCTCAAGAGAAGAAAGACAAATGGTTGTATTTTTATGTGAATTTATTTTAAGTGATGCCTTAAAAATGTACTGTGCAAGACCATAATAATGTGAATTTATTATGACTTGGTTTTTTTCCACTACATTTTTTCTCATTCCACAAATACTTACTTAGATATCCAAAAGCAAATTTATTTAATGTAGATATGCACTGAGATTTCTATTAACAGTTAAGCTTCATAAAGTAGGAAGTCACCACTGATTTTGCTCAAAGGTGCCTTGCATGTGTCTTAAAGACCCCAGTCATGGCTGTTACTGGAGGTGCTAATGACCAAATCTAGCCCAACGTGAACATACGAAATTCTCAGTGCTCTGTATGCTATGCTTTATTTTGAGCCAAATAACTGTACTGTTAAGCTAAAGCCAGAAAGTATTACAGCAGTTAAAAGCCCTCCCAAAATCCTGTAAACCATAATGGAATAGAACTTTCCTTTGTGAGTGATGGTGAATACTTTCATACTTTCATAGTCCTAGTGCTGTTAAAAAGAGCATCACAATACTTATGATGCAATCAGGTACTGTTTTAAACTTCTAGAGCCAGCACTGGGTCAGTGAGACATTAAGGGCTCTGTTTAACAGCAG
>JAHLSL010000022.1:24422152-24439392 GCA_025920805.1 Petroica traversi
AGCCAGCACTGGGTCAGTGAGACATTAAGGGCTCTGTTTAACAGCAGGTATTCATGTGCTTGTGTGCCCCTCTGGATTCCTTATCTTTCACTTGCTACACAACCTGCATGATCTCTGCAAGGATCTAGAATCTTCTCTCAGGGGGACTTTAGTGTAAAGTTCAAGCAGAAGATGCCATTCAGACTCCTCCTTTCTCCTCTGTCTAGTCGAGGTATGAGACTCAATGGCCCAGAAAAAAGTATTCCCTCACTCATTTTCTCCCTTGCAGTACCCAGACAGCTCCTCAGTGAGCCTGCTGTGGCATTTCTCTGCAGAGTGAGAATTGCCACCATGCAGGAGAGGGGCCTCACATCAGCTCATTTACAACCCTACTGCTGGAAAGGCCATCGAGATGCTCCAGTACAGCTTTAAAACTATTGAGCTGAACAGGCAGGGGATCCAGAGATTTAGACACAGCATATTCGTAAGAAAGCAAGCAGCATCAGGAAAAATTCAAGAAGCCACAAGTATTGCCAGTACTACAGGCAGATTTTGTCAATAGTTCTCCTATCAATTGGTTCCTCAAACATTTCAAATTAATTATGCCAATAGTGAATCAACTACCATTATCACAAGGATTTTGTAAATCAGACAGCAATTTTGACCCACATACCTTTGCTGAGAAGAAAAGCAGAGGGCCTTTCCTGTAGCTTGCATCATTTTTCCTGCTCTTGTTTTGTCCTGAGAACCCTGTGATCGAAGAAATTTCCCCAATTCATTTTCTTCCTGAGATAGAACTAATAAAAAATAAATGAGTTGTCAAATATTTTATTTAATTGGTTCCTAGCAGCTTTAAAGCTGGCCTAACAACAAACAGTTTTAAGTCACTTTAAGTCCAAGTAACAAAGCAAAATTAGTAATTTCACAGAATTCCTGCATTTAGTAAACAGATCTGCTTCGAGACATTTGCTGATATACTTAACAAGAATCACAAAATTCCATCAGCAACAAAAGACAACAGGAAAAAAGTGCTATTTCTTTCTTAAAAAGGAAAATTGGGTTGGGTGAATTACAAAAAGGGCCATCTTGATTGCAGCATCTTTCAGTGTTGGGTTTTTCGGGTTCTGTCTGGTTTGGTAGGTTGGTTTTTAATTCTTTTTTATCACTTGGACAATCTCAGCTGATGCCATACTTTTACTGAAGCTAATTCCAAGCTGTACTAATCAAAACTCATTCACTTGCTTTTTTCTTGCTCACTGTTTTCCATGGTTGACTACATAAAATTTCACATGAAAAATCTAGTAATTCCTTTTAAAGAACATTTACTTTCAAACTACTTGGCAAGATTACTTGACAACTTTAACATTTTATACAGTTCAAAAACTTTGTTCCAACTATCTGAAATACATCTACCTCAAAGCAACTGATCATTTTTTAAACAGGAAGACGAAGTGGTTTTACACTGGATTGCTGACTGCTTCTAGACTGGAACCTTGGATCTCAAAGAACCTTACAGAAACATTTCATGATGCCCCCACCTCTTTGTCTTCTAAAGTGGCTATCTCCTATAGTACCAATTTCAACCCACTATCAAGAGGGAGAATGGCCTAAAACAATTAAAGATCTCTTGAAGTCCTCTTGCCATTTTTCAAAATGGCAACAGCCAACTCCAGTGCAGACTCAGCACTCTTTGGTAGAAGATGCACATCTACATCTGATGCAAATCTTTCCATCAGATTCCACCTGCCACTTCTTGAACTTGATACACTACTATCCTGTATTTCAATTTTACTTCCTGATTCTGAAACATGATTGATCTCTGACTTTCTTCAGATAAAAGAAATATGAAAGGCTCGAGAAAATATGGGTAACAGTCAACAAAAGACAGTAAATTGGAAGATGATTTCAAAGCTGGAGTCTCTCCTTCTGGCCAGAAATAAAACAATATTGACTGCAGAGAACCTTTAGAGGACATTTAATAAAACTTGCTGTTTGAAAATTCCCAAATTAGGTCCCCATCTCTCAATAATGACTGTCATTAATTACTGTACAGGTGTTACAATCATGTCAGCATTATCAAATTCATCATAATAGCACAGATTACTTAATTACAAAACTAACAATAAGCCAAAAATTCTTCATCAGCAATCCCAATCAAAAAAAGCCCCAAAACACTAGAACAGTTTAGAAAGCAGTTATGATTTCTAGACAAGAAACTTCTGAATTTAAACAAGCCAACCAAGTAATGGGAAAAAAAAATTAAAGAAAGCTTTCTCCAGACATTATGGCTATCACTTCATTATATCAATGTATAAAACTTCAGAACTGGGAAATCTTCAAACAAATAAGCAAATCTGCATTCAGCTGTCTGCAAGGGACATTATCTTTACTTTTGAACAGGATGAAACAAGTAGCTCCCCTCTTGCATTTTTACCTTTTAATTTGTTCAATGATTCCATAATGCAGACCTTCTTACTATTTAACTACTGTGTTTGATCATACTTACAACAAATCCTTTTTTGATACAGTTCAATTGCTTTCAGCAACTCCATACACGTTCTCTGAATAGAATGGAACAGCTGATATTGAGACAAAATACACAAAAATTTGTCAAGTGTATGCAAGAACACTGAGGGTTAAAATACAAGACAGAACTTAATTTTTTGTAGAAATTATTAGGGATCATTATTTTGTTCTTGAACAATGAACAACATTTCTGGCAATTTTCTTATCAATTGTGCTCTTATTTTAAGTAAGTTATTCACTGAAACTACAGACTGACCAAACATAACCTTACAGAAGGAATAAAAAGAAAAAATAACTTTGGAAACAGATCTATAATAAAGAGTTGATAGCTAATCAAACTACTTGTGTCGGTGTTTTTTTATAAAAAAATAGATATGGATATATATATATCTATATTCTATCTTTATATAGATATGAACATGTAAAAAACTATTTCTAAAAACCTCATAGTAGAGCAGAATTATCAAAATATCTATCAATCCATCATTCTCACAAGTGGGAATATGCATACTGAATTTTTCATAGACTCTGTGAAGTCTAGTGGAACAAACTTGCATAGGTATGGCCAACACAGGAAGTTGTTGATTTAAACAGAAAGTTTTATTGGCATAAGCAAATTTCTAAAGCAGCAGCTTCCAAAGGAAGTAGTCATAAAAAAAAGAGTCAGTCATTACTATATTTGGAGACTTTCTAGGAAATAGCAAGATTACTACTCTTTCTATCTGTCCATCCATCTAAAACCTCCAGCCTGCAATTTAAACCTAAACTCTACCATATCAGGCATTACACAGCAGTAAGTAAAAAGGACCACTGGCACAGTAAGTGCCATATTTCAACGCTGCTTGACTGCAAATCTACACAGGTTGTCTTTTAAACTGGGATATAACTTGCAGGTGAGAAGTTGCCCAAAACATGCTTTTTCCACTTGTGTGAGCACAAGTGTCCCTGTTTCCAACCCCGCCTGAACTAAAAAAGCATCCTTCCTGATGAGTCTGCAATGCAGCAGACATGGTAAAAACTCAGGTATGTATTTATAAAATATTGTTCCATACTTCCAACTTGTTTTACATCAATACTCTTAATTTATAACTCATTGTGAAGACTCCAGAGGGAGAACCACCAGGTGATAAGTTATCACTATTCTTGTAATTCAGCCTCCTGTATTTCAGTTAAAACCTAAATAAACTGAGATTCCTAAGTCGGTATTTTTTTAAGAACCTGCAAGAAAGCCAGTAAGGCAAAATAGTTACCTTTACATAAGAAAAAAACACAAACAAAACTTACATGGACATTACCTGGGTTATTACACTTGTGTAGTACATCCTCAATTTAATTTGTAGAAACTTAACCTATCTTTTTTTCCTCAGTGGGGTTGAGGTTACTGACAGTAGGAGTGTATCTGTCACACAGCAGGATTCCTTCTCTTGGTTTTATTTTACAGACTTTCAGAAGCTTCTTTTAACATGTCAGAACCCACTGATCTGCTTGAAAGCCCCAAAGTAGAGTGCATTCTTCACCTTGCTCCTGGGCATACTGCATGCTTTTCTGTTATATGTGGTATTTTATACTCGTATAAAGAATGCCATTTGTACACTCTATAAAACACTATTTTTAAAAACCAACAAACCACCTTAAACTGACAGAGGCAAAGTATAAGTATGATCTCCTGAGGCCCCCTGCTAACAAAAGGAGAAAATCTGTCCCTAAAACATGAAAATAAATCTGAGATATATTAAGTTCCAAATAAAGCTACAGGGACATAAGGATTTGTGTTAGAAAATTCCACTAGATTCCCTGAATTTATGTAGACACTTTAGTCAAAATTTGGAAGAGATATTACATGAAATTTATAAATATACATGTGTTGTTATATACTCTACGCACACATATTAAAGACTTGGTGAGAATGAAAGCACTTTAAAAATTAACAGAGAACACACCTCATATAAACATTACAAACCTCTAGTTTTGCATCCAGATCTGCATCTGAAGCCACAACATGTTCATCTTCCTTTTTTCCTGTAACTTTTATAAGGGTTTGTTTTGTTTTCCAGTATTTCTGTTGCATTTTATTGACCACAGATTTTTCTTGGCTTTGAGCATATTGATCATAAAATTCTCTTGGATAGTTGCTAGAATATTAACAAACAAAATTAAAAATTTCAATTGGATGCTTTAAAAACAAGTCTGACACAATTAACACATTTCCATTACGAATGTTACACTTGCATGCCAACATATATATTCTAACATGCAGTTTCTCGTTATGCATTAATAACAAAGCAATTAAATTACTATATTTCCCATCCTATTCTGAAAAATAACACACTGATTTCAAAGTGAATATCTTAACCATGCAGTACTACCTAACAAACAGCTTCAAAGAATTCTTCCCTATGCATTATGAAATAATTTATAGCCCATGGAATTAACTTTTTATTTTGTATAATTAATATGAGTGTTTCAAGTGAACTAGCAGAGTTGCTTAAGCAGGTAGCAATTTTCATGCCATTTCAGCACTGTTGGGATTTGACACAGCTCATTTTATGAATGGGATTAGACTACTTCTTGCCCTCTTTTTTTGTAACTGAATAAAAAAAGAATTAGAAGAACACTCATCTCTTTTGAGCATGCTGTATGAAAGACTGATATTTCACATCTCTTTATACAATTAGTCAATTGTATATGACTGTACATGACAACTGCGGGTGTGTAACAGGTAACCTTTTCTTTCAAGGACTAGTTTTCACTGACAAATAATTCTGCCATTCCTGTAGCAGACCTACTAAAAAAGTCCAATATATAAATTCCGTATTCCACAATGTTTAAACTATACCCAGACAGCTTAACAGAAAATAAGGCCTTACAATGAAATCTTGTTGTCTTTCAGGAAGTGTTATTCCATTATTCATTTGTGCAAAAGTACAGGCATTTTCCCCTATGTTCATATATAATAAGCTTTCAACTTTTTAGCATGGCTGTTTAAAATTGAATACTCAACAAAACTTAGATAGGTTTATTTTGAAAAGATACCTTTCACCTGTGGAGAGACAAACTGTGGTTCATTAGTAGGGATTGACCCCTAGCTCTGTTCACAGCATGCAGACTGCTCAGAGATGTTACCCCAAGAGGTGTTCAGACCCAACATACACATCAAGACATGTGGCCCTGCCCATAGCAGGGGGGTTAGAAACAGATCATCTGTAAGCTGCCTGGCTAGTTGTGTGCTCTGACTTCTGGTACAGCTGTGAAAATAACTGAGATCCCATTTCAGTAGTCAAGTGAAGAAAACTCCATAATTCATCTGATGTTAACCAGCCTTGAGATCTACCTCAGCTGAGGTCACCAGAAATTCAGGGGGCATGGTGCAAGGAATAAAAAAAATTATCAAGATACTTACTACTTATGGCCTTCCATGATTCTTGCTTTCCTCAGACACCTAAATAAGAAATTATCAATTAATATAAGTATCTGTTATTATTAAGTTAAACACTAGAAATCCTGTATCTTTTCCCTCAGAAAATTACTATGCTGCAGCACCTTGTTCACCATACTTCAAAAGAAAACTTTTCAATCTGTGATCAAAATGCCTTCATTGTGTAACACACAAGTCTTGTAAAAATCCATTACAAATGGATTTAAGTGCTGACATCAGTGATGTCAATCCTTCTATGTAAGCAAGTTTTTCAAGCAAAAGCCAATTTACCATGCATAAATTCAGTGACTTTTGATGAGGCATTGCCCATGCTAGGAATCATCTACATCCTACTGACCTATTTTTTAAAAACTCTAGTTACATCATGTCTTGAGCTAGAGATGTAATGACCAGATGGTTTTTCTATGGACACCACAGTTCCTGAGGATAGAATACAATCTGTATGCATCAGGACTTGAGATTTTATAAGTTACTCTCTCCAGCTTGGATACTCAAGTTTCCCACTATACTTTGAGCTGGGCAAATGGCATGGACATCACTTCCCATCAGTACCTGAGCACACTCCTTCCAGGCCAAATTTAACAGCCAAGCCAGATACACATAGACAACAAGTACCCAGCTTCTCTCTGCTGCTTTCAGAGAGGGCTGCTCTTCAGCAGTTAACATGGGAATGGAGGCACTGCAGCAGGATCTGCACATGACAAAATGTAGCTGGTGAGATGGATCTGCACATGACAAAATGTAGCTGCTGGGGAATGGCCTTTGGCAAGAAGAGGCACAGAATAAACACACTAACAGCCTCCACTAAGGTATGAAGATGACTGACTAAGAAAACAGTAATAGGAAGAGCAGCTAGGGAGGTAATGGTGCTGGAGCTGAACTTTGGCACTAATCCAAGTAACACAGAGAAGGGGCTACAAAGGGAGCCATGATTCTGGAAACACACCTAGCACAGTACTGCGTACAGACAGTGTGGTTAGCACTGGAGAGGCAAAGGCACTGGAACAGATTGCAGGAACCCAAACAAGCGAATGGAAACAATCTGAATGCTTCCTGCAAGTGTGAAGCACATGCACTTCCTTTTGGAGCTGAACAGAGCCAAATCCCTGATTTCTGAGACTAACTGCTCTGCTGTCAGTACCTGTGAAACTTCCTGGCCAAGTTCCATGAGATACTGCAAGATTATATCAGAGCAGGAATTTTGCCCAAATTGGATTTTTTGTAAAATGCTCTTAAGCAGGAGAGACCACAAGAAACTTTGTAATCCTGTCTTCAAGCCAAAGTTTAAATGTAAGGGTCAACAGTTAGAAAAGGAGGAAGAAAGAATCTTTTCAGATTATTGTTTGTGTTGCAGAACCATTGAGTCAGACAAGATACAGAATTAACTGCTTTGCTGATGTTTCTAGAGCCATAGGCAGAGGTGGTATTAACTAGTTTTCTAATACCTTTATATTCTTGATTCACTGTTTCCACACAAAGTCCTCCTTAAGTCAACTATGGGGGTGTGAGAGTGAGATAAGACCACAGGATTTAGCTTGTATACACATCCATGACTCAGTTTTCAGCAGCACACTTGGTTTGACAGGATGCAAAGAACAGCCTATCTAGGTGGAATAATATGTATATTACTTGGAACGATGTATAAGAACCAATATGGGGAAAAGGTGTAAGGCACTGACCTTATTCACTGTGCACATCCACCTGCTTCTCCTCGAAAGCAATGTCCCTACAAAAAATAAATAGAGTCACAGTAAAACAGCTGTCATTTGCAAGTACACCTCATGCTCCTTCTTCCTAAACATCTGACCTTTTGACTCGGGAATCTTCTTAGTTATACTCTTCCAGGTCCTACATAGCACCCTTATGCCCTAAAGATTTTCTTTGTGGGAAATTTTTATGTTTAAAGTGGACAATATTTTCCTCACTGACAATGAGGGCATGTATTCTCTGTTCTGCAGTGTGATGGGATGGCATTTGAGGTGTTTGAGGCTACAAGACCTTCTGGGATGGTATTCTATGGCCAGTCAGGGTGGAAGAAAACCGAAGTGGAGCCTTACCTACACGGGCTGTTGGAAATGGCTCCTGGCATGTTATATCACCCAAAACATGCCAGGAGGGAAAATGGTCCCAGAAAGTTCCAGGTAGTATAGATAAAAACCATGCCAGGGAGATTGCTGTAATTAAGCAGTGGGAACAAGCAGCAGACCAGGACACAAGCTCAATCCCTTGGCCCATTTTGTTTCCAGTATGGAACTAATTTTTGGTCTTAAACGAGAATTCAGTTTGCAAAGACAGCCTACTAAGTACTAGCATTGAACAAACAGAAATGTAGCTGCTAAAAAAAAATGATGTGCAGTGTAAATTGTCTCTGCAGAAATTTAACATGGTCCTAATTTATTTATATAATCTCTAACTTCATGTGTTGTTACAGTCTGTTCCAAGACCAGGAACCAAAGAGAATTAAGATACGTGCTCAGCTCCAACAAAGGACATTATTAAAAGCATATGGCTTAGCTGAAAGCAGTGAGATTTTTTACAAGAAATACCAAAACCTAAGTCTAGTCTCAAAAAGTGAGAGATACTAATAAGAGGGGACTGGAAACAGCTCAGGAAAGTATGCAAGAATTAAAAGGAACATTTCACAGCCATGTAATGAAGGATCCCTACAGTCTCAAAATGCAGGCCCTGAGGCTGCAGAGAGAGACCAAGAATGAGCACATAAACTCTCACTACTTTATGTTTTGAACTCTGATGCTTTTGAAGAACAAGACAGATGTCCCAAACAGAAGTAACAAGTTAGTTGGTCTGTGCCAAAGCTGACTACAGTAGAAGCACATGACACTAACTTGAATCCACCATTACTCTCCCCTAAAGCTGCAGTCAAATTTAAAATTAACCCATATTATCATACAATTTTAGATACAAAAACAAGCTTAAATTGCCACAAGGAGTTGATGTAAGGAACCTTGTTTTTCTTCCCAGTATATTAAAATGAGAAAAGAAAAAGGAAAAGTTTGAATAAATATTATACTGACAATGATTAACAAAAGAAAAAAAAATCACCACCCTCTAGGAAAGCATTTGTACTGGGAAGTTTCCATGATGTTTGACAATAAAGAGTTATATAACACTTGCGATCTCCATGACAGACTTTATCTTGACAAGCAAAAGGGAAGGATACTCTAGATGAGGGGGTGGGGGTCAGGAGCAAGCATACCTGCTTTATTCCTGTCAGAGAAAGCAGTGCCACATTACAGACGTCTGTACACAAACCCACATTTAATTCTGCACAGTGATGGATCCGAGGCTTCCTGAAGAAGTCCACTCGTGACTCCAGTAATTTTGCAAGTGCTTCTCAGTTTAAGCATTAAACCTGAACTGGCCCTTTCCATAACAAATCTGCTTGGAACACAAGGGACCACAGTGCTGGAAGACCCATTCCCACACAGACCCAGTCGGGGTCACAAGCCCTGCCAAAACCTTGAAAATCCATAACAGGCACCAAGAAGTCTCCGCATCACTTTCTACAAACCATCCTGTTTGCAGACTGATGTCAGAGAAGACAGACATAGCCTGGACACAGGAATACACTGAAACTGTTTTCTAGACTCAGCCTGGCTTCAGGAGTATTACAGCTGAATTCAGGCAGGGCTCTGTGACAGATAACAAGAAATTCTGAAACCATGATGGTCCTGTGAACACCTAACTACGACGGTTTCTCTGGGTGGTAGACTATTTACCAACAAATTATTTCCACAGAAAGACTGAACAGCTAGAATGCACACAAAACTTCATATTATTTCTGCCATACTCATCATCTTACTCAGAAATTTTATTAGCTATGACACCAGAACAAAACTTGATGGAGGACACTCATCATTAGCAAGTGACATTTCTATTCCCATGGAAAATCCTCTGATTCTCTATATTCCCCAAAATCGTTTGAACAAACTTGTGATTTTTCTGTGGAAATAGGAAAATGCTTTCATGGTGTTTTGTGTGATTTGAACTGCAGTTTAGCCTCCAGCTCATGCTCTGTACAACATTAGTACAAGCCTGCTTTGCTTTTTCAGCTTTAATATATTTTGTTGCAGCATAAGTTGTCTAGTTTCCCAAGAGCTGAACATCTTGATGAATAATCTTTAGATTCTACTTGCATAAGAAAAAGATGGCACAAGTGCCTTCTCTCTCCAACAACTATGCTGATAAGAAACAAGTCCGTATATCAGTGTCACTCTGAATACTTCCCTTTTTCAGTGAACCTAAATGTAAGAAGTGTCATGTGCAATGGTGAAGTTCAGATCTTAATACTCTTCCTAGGTAATGAGGAAATCAGTTTAAAACCCAACCCAAAAAGCAAAAGCTTTACCATTAATTAAAGTATCTCTTCTTGTCTGAGCATTGGTTACATGCCTCTTACTGTGCTCTTAGCTCAGACAACAGATCACATAGAAAAAATTGAAATGCGACCAGAGACACCAAAGAGGAATCTTTTCAACTCTTAAGACTGTATATAAAACAAACTGGTATTACTGATTACTTCTATTGACAGCTTCTCAGAACAAAGAAATGAGCCAATATCCTTGTAAAAACATTAAAAATGCTGATGTACAGAGCAAGTCTAACATCTAAAGATGACCTAGCAGTTATGTAGGAAGGCAGTAGATTGAACAACACATTCTTTTGAGATACATCCAGAAACAATGAAAGGGAACTCAACAAGCAGCACAGCAGAATTCAGCAACCCTTACGCGAAGGCAATATGTTCATCAAAACACACAGAAGAGTGTGCACGTTCACTGACAGAACTGTTCTCTGCGTCTACTGTTTTTTCAAAGCAGATAATATGTTCCGTGGCTCCTCAAATCCCAACAGACTCTCAAAATCCTAAAACCCTTGCAACTTATAATTTCAAATATGGCAGAACCATGCATTGCAGTTGACTTATTTATGTCAACAGTTCTAATAAAATGACTAATCCTCCAAGAAAATTTTAACAGTAGTAATACAGTGGTACTAAGTAACCAAAAAAAAAAAGGAATTCTATATATAAAAGTTAAGAGTGGTTCATTTACGTAAAACACTTTGAAGGGAATAAAATGTGCCTAGGTGAGGGAATCAAGGCCATCTGTGCCTCCAACAGCTCTTGGCTGAAAACCTATCTCCTCTACTCTGCTCCCTGAAAGCTGTGACCAAACTGAACCAAGTAAATGGGTCTGCAAAACAAGAAGCAGTCTCACTGCAAAATGAAGACAAGACAAGGTACAGTTTTATCTTCTCTGGTGTGTCCACAAACACACAGACCAGGAGCTTCAAATGGTACTAGACTTTGACTTTCCCAAGAAAAAAAGACTACAGCAGCCTGTAGATCTGAATTAAACATGTTGTCAGTGCAGGAAAAGAGGGAAAGCTGAAGTCTAGGTCTTTCAGCATCAAGATAATACACAGACTTAGAAGTATTCCTACTTTTAACTACAAGAATAGCTACCACTAATTCAGCTAAAATGAATCTACAGTTCAAGCTATATCTATGACAAATGATAAGATTTAATTTTTCCTCTAGAGCTCTTAATTCTCAATATTGATGCTCTAATCCTGCAGAATCATCCATGCTTAGCTTTAAATCCAGGAGTCTTTTCATTCTGTTAGATTACTCACTGATGCACTTGTTTATTAATTCAAAAAGTTTGCAAATTGGTCTATAAGTGCTGCATTAGCAGTTCCTTCCATCCATTACAACTTTTTGTCTAATCCTTTGTCTCAGACTGATCCACAGCTTTGCTACTTATCCTGGAAAGTGTCTATCTAGGAGATTACCCACAAGTTTTCAGGAGAAGAAATAGAAGACCGCAGTATCAACAGAATTACTCTTTCAATCTATTCTAGGAGTTGACACCTAAAAAGAAATTTAATACGTTCTTAAAAGCAGCACAGGATAAATAGCATCTGTTATACAGCGAAGGCTCCTGCTATATTCATACACCTGGGGGGTTCTAAGAGGGAAAAAAAAATCATCCTATTTGACTGCAATTATCCAACTGTAGTGCCTAAGTTACCATACAAAGCCTCTCAAGACTAAGTTCCTGTATAGATAGTGAATAGAACCTCCAAAGAGCAAGGCTGAGCACCTCAACCAGAGCCTCACCATTGTGCTCTCTGCACATACAAATTATACTTTTTGCATTAAGCACCAAAACTACACAGCTGAATGGTGCTGTGAGAGCACTGCTCTATTCCCCTTCTTTTAGAGCCAGGATTTCATGGTGAAATTCTGTTGAATTACTAGGGGAAGGGAACTCAGCAACCTACTGAGTAACACTGTCCTTGGGACATGGCCACATCCCATTAAGTCCCCTGGAACCAATTTTTCTTTCACTGCAAACAGTTCTGGAACTAACACTTCTACGCACATTTCCTTCTCCTCTATACCAAGGCCTATGAGACATCCCAGCAAACTACTCATTTATTCTATTCCATTTATTCATTTGTCTTGATCCTTCAAAGAATTAAAAAAAGGCCAAAGAATTAACCTACTCTACCATGCTCCCTACCCTTGCCAAATTTGACACACAAAAAACCCCAAAAACACTTAAAACAACTTAAGTATCAGAGAAATTGGAGTCTGCTCTCCAAGGAGGTAGTCTGACCCAATGCAAAACACCCTTCTTTTTTAAGCTAGTAAATTGTGTGGAAAACAAACCACAGTAATACCAGAAAGTAACTTAAATGACTGAGATTGTGTGAGTAGAGACTTGCACCATAGGAAACCATGTACAAGGCATGAAGAAATCTGAATGTTTTGGGTCTTCTTTCTGACATTCTGTAGCACTACCTAAGCTGCAAACAGTACATCCAATCAAATGAGTAGCAGTACTAATGGCACCTGTCTTTCACTCAATTTTACACTGACTCTATTTAATATCCTGTGTAGGGCATATATCTACTATCTACTGCAAAGAGTACTGACAAGAGTTACCTTCTTCCAAAACACAACCGCCGAACTTCTAATTTCAAAATACACAATTAATGTGGAAAATTATTCTACCTAATTTCTTGGTGTAGTCTAAAAAAGGGTGATATCTGGGGCTATATTTCTTATGCTGTCATTTAGTCTTTATTTTTCTATTCCCAAATCCGATGTACACAAGTTAATGGAAGTGGGAGACAAACTGCAAATTTACACTTTGAGAGTTTATTGCTTACTTATACCAAGAATTAAGGAGTATCAATCCATCTAAATCACTCTGGTTTTCAGTACCTGAGTGGTTACAGGTAAGTTTTAGCCAACATGAAAAATCAGAAATTTAGCACTGCCATCATGTTTGTTAAAACCTGATTTTTCCCCCCACAAAGTACGAGGACCCAACAGTTAGCATTCCTATCTGAAAAAAATAACTTTGTGTCTATTTTGTACTATACATCTATACAAAAACTATCAGGTCAAACTTACAGGCATAAGCGATCTCCTTTCTAGAGCATAAAATGCATTGAAATGATACTTGGAGCTGAGTTGGGGGTTCTTTTGGTTGTTTTTTAAACAACTGAATGAAAAATTCCTAAACCCAGTGGATTATCTCAAAAAGCCTGATAAGAATGACACATGAAGTCACAACACAGCACATGTGGTCTCAGAGCAAAATATTTCAAATAAATGCTTGTAGACTCACAGTTGCAAGATTGACAACCAAACAACAGCACTTTCTAGGTAAGATCATTTGCACATAGAACTTTATCATTTGCACTGAGATATTTAATCACACACAAAAAATTAATTTTTAATTCCTTTTTCAGATTATACGGATTTTTCATCTGCTTTTTGTGAAATAATAAAGGGACACTAGAGAGTATCAGTTTGCCCTCAGGTAACATCTTTCACCTCCCTAGTAAAGTATTCCACTTACATTTGTGGAGAATAGTGAGACAACCAGGTAAGCATTGCAAGTACTACGTACATTTTATGGAAGACTAATTTGAGTATAAGTAATTGAATGGCAGGTCTAAGCCCACTGCAAATGAGCAAAATTGGGATATGTACTACACAGCATTTAAGGTTTTTCTAAATGCAGACTTGCTTTGTTTCTTCAAAATGACTATCAAATTGTTTTGCAATATACATTTGTTTTCTTATTTTAAGAACCACTATTTGTAAACTTAATAGCTGAATATTGGTAAAGAAAATACCATATGGAACATGCCCTGTATGTAGATTATACAAGACAAGATTATTTTTCTGACACACTCTACCTGTAGTCAGTCTAGAGACTTAATTTTGGGAAACTTTTCTTTTGTGAGACTATTGGAAAAGTAGTGAATGAACAACAAAAAAAAAATCATTAAACTCTTTTTGTATAGTATATTACACACAAACATATAAGGCTTTAGAACTTCAAACTACTGGCTCTCTTATTTAGACACCCTATTTGCTGGCACAGTCAACCCTCTCACGTTTCTGCCTCCCTCCTGCTTTTCCATTCATTCACAAGCGAGGAGGCAATGCCATTTATACCCAAGGGAAAACAATGCTGGAGGAGGGAACACAAGAAAATAATTTTCTCCAGATTCCCCTGGAGATTATTTCACATCTGTGGATAAGAGATTCAATTAAAAAAACAGCCTTAGCATGCACAGCAACAACAATACAGGCTGATCGCCTTGCACCGCCCTTTGAGTAAACACCACCAGTACAGGCTATATATTCTTAACAGACACTCAACTTTTATGCTACTGCTCTCAGTAATGTCCTGGCACACCAGCTGACTGTCCCTAGAGCAGTGGTGATCCCTGTAAAACTACTTGCAAGATGGACCCCAGCACTGTTTCACAGTGACTTGGTACATACAGTTCTCAAAGCTGATGTAAGCAATTGCATAACCGGTCAAAATGCCCCTCAGTTTGCCTTGGCTAACAATAGCCACAGCAAAAACTACTGTGAGACTCTTAGTGTTAGCAACACTTGAAAGGTCAAATGTTTCTACTGTTCTTAACTGTTTGATTCTTTCTCTGACAATCTTCACTCTCTAGGCTTTTGTATTTTAATACTTCTGCGTCATGTGGCGTAATTTTGTCTCTAGAATGATATTATGGTTGAGAAGCAGCAAAACATATTGAAGAATAAACTACAGAGCAATACTCTTGGAGGTAATTATGAAAAAAAGTCTTAAGAAGTCTTTGTGAGCATTTTTTGTCTCCTAGTTTAAATGAGATATTAGCACATTTTTTTTTCTGCCAACTCGTACCAACAGCTTTCAACACTAGTTGAAGACTGAAAAGAGTTATTAATTTATTCAAGAAAAGGTTACATGGGAAATCATCAGAGCAATTTAACAGCCGTGTAAAGTATGGATAACAGAGAAGAGTTGGCAAGATGGGTGGGCTTAAAACTCTACCAAGTCAGGTCAAAAACCCCTAACCCTGTAGTAGGGTTCAACAAGAATTTTACTTTGCATTATGTGATCCCCTTCACCCCTCAATAATACAAACTTCTAAAAGAAAAATGTTAAAGAAACCTTTCCCTTCCCTAAAGTCATAACTGGTCTTCTTGAATCTGCAAATCTGCACTAATGTTTATGTTTGAATCTCAACTCCAACGAACACAATAGAAGAAAGTATCATTATCTAAAAAGCATTTAATTTTTTTTTCTCAATTATAAAAAAAAGCAAATTCTACTAAATGCTTGAGTAAAGTACTGGAAACTTTCTGGAAACAACGATGTTTCAGGCATGAAGTTCTGACAGTAAAGAAACTTTTAGAAACTCATTTAGACCAAAGTTTGGCAGCATTTAACTGTCACATTATCTTCCAGTAGAGTTTGTCATGTGCAAAACGTGACTGGTTATACCAGTTATGGCAGTTCACTACTCAAGAGATCTCTGTGGCTTGACACCAAATTCGTCCTTCAGTGGTACTAATATTAATCTTAAACCACTACATTACTCAGTTTAAACCAACAGGCTGTTCAAACAGGAGTTAAAAAAAGCTGCTAAAGCCGAATGAGGTGTTGCTGGTATTCATGCTAAGTACCAGTAGAAACTGCAACTCCTAGATCTGTGCCAGACAGAAAGCACTGTCAAGAGGTTCTTCCACTTCCTCCTTGAGAACACTGGATATACAAAGTGGAACAGAAGTGGATTATCAGAAAAATCAGATAAAAGGCCATAACCAAATGCCACCTGCATGACAGACACCAAAATCCAGCCCATCATTTTCTCTGTTCAACGCTTTGGAAAAGTGATCCAACAGTTTTGTCCTTACAAAAGTCTTGCTAGAGCAAAATACAAGAACAGTTTATTTCCAAGAAGTCTACTCTGAAACAAGAGTCACAGCTGCTCTCTGAGACCCAAATTAAATAACATCTATCCAGAAACCGAAAGCAAGAGGATAACACAATTAAACATGGGGAGAACAAAGGCCAACAAACAGGTGCATCATAGAAATAAAACATCATCTTGGTTTAAAGCAAGGCTTGTAGACAGGGAGAAAATGTCAGAAACAACCAAACTGAAGAACAACTCCAATGCCAAACTTTCAGGATTAAAGGATGGAACCCTGAAATTACCAGATTCAGTTTCACATTTACACCTTTGAACTAAGGCAAGCCTGAATTACTGCTTTAAGAGGAGTCATGCAGATCCTTGAGGCTATCAGCTTTATGCGAAACAGTCTGGAACAGAAGTCTTATTTACATATGGCAGTGAACATACATATAATGATATCAACAAATAAAAGAGCACAGTGCCCTTCACCCTCTTTTGCTACTAAAAACTGACCTGATGTTTCAAGTAATATCCGATTTTCCTTTTTCTCTTCTAAAGGAATAGAGTAGCTTTCATGGGTCAGGTGAATGGATGTAAAATAGATGTGATTACCAAGATGAACCTTTCACAAATTATAAGCTTTAAATGGCAAACGTGAGGCTCTTGAATTCCCATTTCACCAGCTGCGACTGCCTCGGTTGGGTTCGAGCTGTGACATTACCTGAGCAGAGGATGCCCTGCCACCCCTCTGCAGCCGCTGGCCCCAGGAGGGCTCGGAGCGCAGCCGGGCAACCTGCGCTCAGCCCGGCAGCCAAGCCGGAAACCGCCGAGGAGAACCGGCCGTTTCCCTCCCCGCTTCCAGCGGGCACAGCGCCAGGGAGGATGTACGGGAGGCACAAACGGATAAATGCAATAATCATGGCGAGACAAGCGCACGGCGGGAGGGGGAATACAAGGCAAAAAGAGGGACAGATGCCATCTTGTGCCTTGGAAATTTCACCGTGAGCAGGTCCGGCCGTGGCTACGGCGCTGACGGGCAGCGGCT
>JAHLSL010000022.1:24439792-24503914 GCA_025920805.1 Petroica traversi
TCTCGGTCAGGGCTGGGGCGCGCTTCCTTCTGCTTTCCCGGCAGCGCTGCGAGGGAAGCGGCGGGAGAGGCACCCGGGCTGGGGCCCTTCTGGGGCACTGATCACCGCCTGACCAAAACCCCAAGCCCGTGCCCCAGCCCCAGCCTGCTGGGGACCGCGGGTGTCCCGCGGGGAGCAGAAGAGAAATTCTAAAATGTTTTGGCCGCAGTAAATAGTTGCCATCGAGGTAGTGGAAACTTGGAGGAAAAGGCCCTTTAACACAGCAGGCAGGTGGCAGTGCGGGGGGGGGGAGGGTCAGGAGAGCGTTGGTTTTGAGCTCATGTCGGAATTGGGTCATTGGGTTTTGTGAGAGCTTTTTGCGTAAAGGAGGTGGATTTGAAGCTGATTTCAGAGCTTGAAATGAGGAGAGGACTTCACAGGTGGCATTTGAAAACGAAGTAAAAGGAGAGACGGAAAGCAGCAAGATGGGCTGAAAAATGATCCCGCTTAAATGGGGCAGTGTTAACTTACCCGGTGCGAGGAGAGCAGAGGTGTGCACGACGCGGGGCATGACAGCAGGAGTGGAGAAAAGGTTGGGCTGATAGGGCTCCAGAAAAGAGCCATACGGTTCTCTTCAACAAAACGAGGTTGAAGAAGAGTGTGCAGGAGAAAGCTGTAGAAAATTAAGAGAGAAGAGTGGTAATGGGGCATCATTTTCTGAACCTTACAGAGGTCCCAAGTGCTCATGTCAATGTCGCCATGTGTCTGTGAAGCAGAGCTGAGCTACATAGCTGGAAGTCACAGATCTAAGAGTAAAAATGCAAGACTTTTATGGCAACAGGGACTGTGCTGTGAGACGGTGACTGTGAAAAAGACTTGGGATCCTAATGGATAGAAAGCTAGGCATGCACTCCCTGAACTCTGAAGAAATCAACAGGGATAATTTAACACTGTATAATGTTCAGGTATCATTTGGGAGGTTGTTTACTTTCCCTGTTTGGCATTGGTGTGACCACTAACAGCAGGTCATATTGAAGCATGCTTAGATGGTGTGTTGACAAGCAAGATTGGTTTTATGGCAAGAAATACAGGATTGTTTTCCAGAACTGCAGAAACCCTAATAGGATAGTTTTTGTATTAAAGCAAAGTAACAGTGAGAAAATATTTTCATGGGAGACAAATCTTTTAATGGGGTCCTCAGTCTTGCAGAAAAAAGTATAACACAGCAGCTGAAAGCATGGAATACAGGAAACCTGGTGTGAAATGTCTCATTTACTTTTGGGTGTTATACTGTAAGCATCCTCAAGCTGCCTTGGTAATGTAGAACTCTCTTTAGAGCAAATATGAAAAGATGCCTTTTAGGGTGTGGTTATCTGGTTTATTTTAGTTTCCAGTGAGATTAGTCATTCTCTGGGCAGGGGTTCCCATGACTGAAAGAGTTAACAGGTTGAAGTGTAAATACTTGCATTAGACATATTGCCCTGTTAGTCAAGTAAATTTCAGGTCTTACTGGTTTCTAGAGAAAAAATATTCGTGGAGTTCTTACCTTGCCAAAGGAAAGGGGTACTAATAAGTGACAAAAGGTTACTCTGCAGTGGATGAGGATCTGGGATCTCTTCAGCTACATCTGATGTTGGGTTTTGGTGGCTTTTCATTTCTCAGTGAACATGAAGAATCTGTTTTCTTTTGGTGGTATTTGTATGTGCAAATCTTCTACAGGAAGTTGTAAAAAGAAAATCTCACAGGATGTAAGGAATTACTTTAGCCATTGCAGGAGCAGAACCAAGACAAAAAGGAAGATTTTTTTTTTTTTAATTTACAAGTATTATCTTTTTAATTGCTCCATGGTAAAGTAAGAGGGGAAATAGTACTGAATAACCTTTATTCTGCAGAACACTATACTTTTGTAATAATGGAAGTATTTTTATGCCAATATTTATGTATGAGTGTGAATATATCTAAAATCAGGACTTAGTCTGGCTCATTTCTCATGTACTTTAGGGCTACATTCTGCAAATTACAGACAACTTTGCAACTGTTAGCTGAGATTACTATATAACCTCAAAAATTAGTTTTAAAGCTTTAGTCCTCACTGAAGTGCAGGCATTTCTTAATCTCTTATCATGTTTCGTGTAGTTTATCACCAGACCTAAATGTTATAAATATAATCGAGTGCCATCTGGTTGTTCTAGCACCTCTCTTATATCCCAGAGAGATATTTTTAGGGCAGCAGAAATACAGAAATGTAACTAAAGCAGTTATTGCAAGTGATATTTGAAATAAGATGTACTTCTAACATTTCACAAGCTTAGTTCTTGGATTGACTGGATGCATGAAGCACCTTGAAATATGGTGCTACATACATTCTGCTACTAACAATTCCTCATTTGAGCATCAAAGTTCTCTAGTTACTTAAATTAACTAAGCAGTTGGTTCCCTGACCTTAAAAAAAGTTAATTTCTGCTGTTCCATAGAATACCCCATCCTCTGGCAAACTGAGGTTGTTTGGATGGCATCATTAAAATTGCCATAAGACGCAATTAAAGATAAAGTACAGCCCTCTAAAGTGGAACTACTGATCATGCCACAGTTGAAAACATCTCTTATGGTAGAGAAATGACTTTCCAAGCCCTCAATCACACAAACCTAGAGCTTTTGAAAGACTGAGCCAGTGATTAGTCTTAGCCCCTATCTTGTAAGCTCTTTTCTGCATCTGAGCTTTTTGTTGCACTTTGATCCAGCCACATTTAATTTTTAAAAGGACAAATAAAGATTGGAATCCTATGTTGACTCAGTAAAACTCACCATCCAGTTGTGTTTACTGTACCACATGGCTACTATAGCATAGTATGGGATGTGCTGCCCTTGTCACTTACATAACAGTCTCCTGTGTTCTGTGCTATCTATATAAAATATGTCTAAAAAATCTGTGTGATGGTTTTTAACTTGATGTATTTCTTTAGTAATAAGATTGAATTTAAAATAAGGAAATGGAAACCATCATGGGCAAGAGAGAGTAAACTAGAAATTCAAGTATTTTGGAAGCCCAGTAATAGTGCCCTGTTTTTCAATTGAAGCAACAGGAATTACATTTTTCATATTTGTCTGTATTATTTTCTTAAGGTTTCATAATGTGCTGTTATGCTCTCTCCCTTTTATATGTCTCTGGGAATTAGCAACTTCAGGAACTTGCATAGCATTAGTTATCCTACAAGCAGCATTGAAGGTTTCTCATATTTCCTGGACACTATTATTTATATATATTTATATATATATATATATAACAATAACAACAACAACAACAAAACTTTCACATATTGAGATTTTTTGAGATTTTTTTAATCCTCTCATGTCACTTGCCCTCTGTTTCTTATCAACATAAGGAACTACAAACATTTTACCTTTTGTTTTATGGACACAGTCACTGCCTGCTTGAGTTTCTGGTCAAAATTTAGAAATCGAGGTGAGGGAAATGATGCTTCCCTTAAACTTCCTCAAATCCCTCATATGAATATTTTCAGTCTTTTTTGTTCTTTCTTATCTAACTGCTATTCTTTTAATTTTCCTGGCACACTGCTGTTTGTTTTCAAATTTCTTAGCAAAATTATCTGTCTAGTTGAAAGGTGTTTGCGCTCTACGTTTTTGCATTTGTTTTTATAGTTTCTATAATTTAGCTCTACAATGCAAATATTTTATATTGTTTATGAGCCTATTCCAGCTTAGTGATCTACTGAAAACCTTTAGCCTTTTGCCAGCTTCAGAGTTTTACTTAATTAGTCATTTATTTCTCCTTTCAGAAACTGGAAAATACAGAATCATGGGATGATTTGATTTGGGATTGGATCTGGTCCAGCCCCCCCCTGCTCAAGCAGACTCAACTAGAGCATGTTGCAAAGGATTGTGTCCAGATGGATTTTGAGTATCTCCAGAGAAGGAGACTCCAGAACCTCTCCATGCAGCCTGTTCTAGTGCTCATTCATCCTCAAAGTGAAGTTTTACCCCATTTTCAGATAGAACTTCCTGTATTCTAGTTTGTGCCATTATCTTCTGAAATGACAGCCAAGTGTAGAATTAGAGGGCTCCATGCTGAAGTGGTGCCAGCATCTCTGATCACCAAAGTAGGACCAAAACTGCCAAATAGGACTCAGCCTAAAATCATGGCTTTCATGATTTTCTGTCATCATTACTTTCCTATGGTTGATAAGAGTTAAAATGAAAACAGTTATGAGCAGAAAGGCTTGCCTGGATATTTCTTCATGCAGGTTTGTGTTCACTTTTAGAAGTTGTCTGAAGTCCAAACTTTTAATACTGCTGTCCAAGTGCAGGTTAATATACTCTCTTTGGCAATCCCTGATTAGTGGGCTGTGCAATACTCTACTTTCCTCTTGCTTGGTTTGCACTTAGAACATTTTTGTACCTTCTTCCACTATTCTCCACTATTTGTCTCCTTTATTGTCATTATCCAGCTCCCTGGATACTCTTGCAAACAGCACACAGGGTACTCTTTCCTGTCAAATACTTTTCATTTGAATGACAGGGATGGAGCATGTGGAGTGACCATCTATTTTTCATGCCTGACATTTTGAATCAAAAGAACTGTGTTAGTTAATCTGTTGTTTAGATGGAGCTGGTATTTGCAGAATTCACGAGAGGATTAGCAAGGCATTCAAGAATCAGGTTTATCCTTAATAAAGACAAGTAGGGAGAGGAGAATGGGCATGGTGGCAATTTTCACATGAGATTTCACTGATTTTCATCTGAGAGCAATAATATTTTAAAAAATCTTCTTTTTAAGTGTTTACTTGAAAATATTAATTTGAACACACACAACCTGCAATCATTGGTTGTATTCTGAAATGCATATATACTTGAGCTGAGGTTATCTTCATCTACTGTGGACCTGGGTAAGCAATCTGATCCCTGAAGTAAACTGTGAATTTATTTTATTGTAGTCTGCAACAGTGTTATTGAATGATCCCCAAGCTTCTTTCTCAAAGAGGCTTACAGTCTGAAAGAAAATGCAAAGTGGAAGAGAGAGAGCAAGAATCATTGTTTTTGCTTTGTAAATGAGAAAATGAGACACAAACAGATAAAATGATTAAGCCTATGACAGAACTGGCCAAGGGTTCTTACACTGATCCATCTTCCAGTGTTTTCAAAGGTTAGTGATTCATAGGATGGGCTTGCTTTTCCCACAGGTTTGGGAATGAGAAAGGAGTAGGGTACTGACAGAAACTGTGTTTAATAAATAAAGCTTATTTGAAGAGTGATTTATCAATAAAATAGCTCTTCATTAAATAGGTTTTCATAGTGGCAATATGACTGCATTTTCTATTAAGTTCATTTCTCTAGAAGACAGTAATATAGTAGATGCAGGCTGAGCTTCCCAGATGTTACCATGTTCTCTTTGATGCGTTCATGACAGTTGATCCATATAAAAACAAACATTTTGAAACAGTTATTAAAATATTCTGGCCCATTAAGAATATGAGTCACCTAATTTTTAAAGCTCTCCAGGAGATGTTCTGTGTAAGTCTATAAAAAAAAGGATCTGACAGCTGTTGTCCTTTTTTACTGTGGATATTGCTAATTCTCAAATGTGAGAAGAATTCTATCACATCAGAAAATAATTTTTTCAGCACAATAGCTATTTCAAGCAGCAACAGAGTTTGATTTACTTTTAACTCCTCATGTATTGTATAGACAATTTTATCACAAAATGTATACTTACTGAATTTTCTGAAGTTATGACTTTTAATAGTTAGCAAGCAATACTATGGCTTGGTATCTCCAGTTCCTATTAAACATTCTGAACAATCCATCTGCAGATAATTTAAAACACTTGATTTCTTTTTCCCAAAACATGTTAATATCTGTGTTTGTAAATTTTTTTGACATTTGTTGAAAAGAAACTCTAATGAAGCCATTGTGCTCAATAAACCTTTGTAACGTGTACCAGAGTTCTTAGTGATAAAATGGACCTAGAACTGGATATCATGATTTAAATAATCTCTGAGATTTCAACAGTTTGAATCAGATCCTCCTGTGCTGTATAATCTCTTTGCCCTTCAAGGCAGTATGAACTGGCTGTTCCAAGGTAACCAAGTTGAGATAGAATATACTTTTCAGTTCCTTATGGCACATGGACTTAATGTTATTTTTGTAGTCTAATAGAAAAAGGTGTGGCATTGCTTGAGAAACAGAACATTGGTAAACTTTCATCTTCTAATATCCAGAGATCTCTTATCTGACAAAAATACCTTTACCAATCATTTTCCTCTTTTCTTTTTCTTCCAGTTGTGCCAACAAGAATCCTGAGGGATGCTATTCTGAAAATATGGCTTAGTCCAACTTCAGTACATCTTTGCATTTGAAAAACAAGCCACTGAATTTTCTAAAGTGCACTTTTTAAAGTGATGAAAAATATCAATTATTACTGAAAATTTGGTTTTCCAACCCTTTTCATACTATGCTTTTGAAAAAACACTTTACCTCATAATAAATTAAATTATTGAGCTGAACAGAGGAAAACTTACTGAAGTTTAAATAGAAAAAGTATTCATAAAAATATTGTTGCACATCTCATTCAGCAATGACTTTTTTTCTTCCTGCATGGATTCAAATCCAGCACGGATTGTTTGTCCCAGGAGACAAGCTTACTCTCACAGAGATTCAATGTTTACTGTTTCTGCTATTTTTTTTTTCCCATCCCATGTAGATCCACAGAACTGAAAAGATGTGTATACTTCCTGCATGTTGCTATGAGATTGTTTTCAGTCCAGTTTTATGAGAAGTATTCTGATATCTACAGAACATTTAACAAAGGTGTAACTGTTGTGGACAATTAAACCAGTTTGCTCACTAGGTTGATGTGCTCAGATCGTTCCTGCTGATGAGAGATAAACATTTACTTGGAATATACATTAAAATTAAAGTCTTGAGGTTCAGCTTCTCTCTAAGGCAGCATTTAAAAAAGGCTCTCAAACTCCAAAAATACTATTAGTATGAATGTTTAAAATATCTGTAATTTTTGAGAAATCATATTTTGTTTATTGTGAGAGCACAGTAGATTGATTATTTTTCATTTTGAATTATTGACAGTATGAATCATCTAAATACTCTTAGACATAAAACCTGCTAAAATTTGATGTTTTCTCATGATCAGCCAGTGATTTTTACTGCAGTAGATTTCTGTCCTGAGCTGCTTTTGTGAAAGATTTGTCAGCTTTTCCATTATCTTTTATTTTTATTTTTTTTTTTTGGAAAGGATCCTAATTCATTCATTTCAATTCTCACCAGGATAAAATTTGGCTTATAATACATATTTTTGGTAGTTTTCAATGCGTTAGCATTTGGAAATGCAAAATATGTTGTTTTCTCACGGCTCTATTTCTAATCTGTTGCCTCTACAGCCAAAGAATTCATTAGACTGAATTCTGGAAAATAAAATATTCAGGGCTAGACTGTTCCTTTCAGCACAGCCTTGATCCATGAATGGTGTGCAATCTGTGCAGCTTGAAGACATTGTGCCTTTGAGATGCTCTCCTCTGGTATAGTACAGTCTTGCTTCCTGCTGGTCTACACCAGCTCATTTTAACTTCCTTTATAAGAGGTGGCTCCTACGCAGTGTAAAGAAAAGAAAAATCAATGTATTCTCCATCCCAAAGAACCTGTGCAGTGAAAAATGTTGTATTTGCTATTTCTGCATACTAGAATACAAGATTTAAGTAACTTATTCATTAGCACAAAGCCAAACCTTTTACACACCTAGCTGCTCCTAATAGAGGCACACAATGTTATCTTTCCTTTTGGAAAATGCAGTTTGAAAGTTTTTTGCTTGCTAGCTGTCTTTTTATGTTTGATGATATGTGTTATAGGGATGAACAAGTAATAACAGTGCAAAATTTCACTGAATGTATTCACTGTGGCTAAGAAAAATACCAGCATTTGAGTCCCTTAAACTATGAGTTCAGTCTTAAGTCTCAATAACTTCAATGACTTCTGATTCAAGCTCACATACTCCTACTCTTTATGTAGTTTTGGAATTTCAGGTCCATTGAGCTCAGTTCTGTTCTTCAGCTATATTTTTTTCTGAGCTCCCTAAAACTGAAATAAATGCAATATAAACAGTCTAAAAACCAGTGATATTCTAACTTCGACCAAATCAAGATGCATTTCTGATGTCCATAGTGTCATCTCCCAGGTTTACATGTCTCTTTTGAACCAGGAAAAAAAAACAACATAACCAGATATTTAATTTGAGTAAAGCTGAAGACATTGAGCTATTCAGCCAGAACAAACATGTACAACAAAATATGGCATTTTGGGGAAAAAAAACCAAAGAAGCAATTAAAAATCTTCTTTCCTGTTGGTTTTATATTACCTCAATAAAGCTGTTTTGTGAGCTACAGAAAAATGTGTAAAATCATAAGTATCTGTTGGTATTTGTTGGCAAGGTCTGTTTGCAGGCCTCCCAAGTACCTGTTCTTTATGTCAGAATCACAGGGAAGGAAGTGCTATCCATGCTGGAGAAGAGCTGGGTTAAAGACCATTTAGGCATGCTGAACATACACCATTTCATTGGACATGCTGGGATGCTGGCTGGTGTCATGGGGGGGGGGGGTCCTATCTCTTGTCCTGGAGAGGCTGGAATGACTATGGGATATTTCTGATGGCTGGGAAAAGGGAAACATTCTGCCTGTGTTTATGAAGGGCCATCCATAAAGGTGACCAGGGAGGTGCAGCCTGCTCTGCCTGGCCTCAGTCTCTAGGATGATTGAAGAGCAAATCCTTCTGAAGGCCATTTCCATGCTCTTAAAGGCAAATAATATAATTAGGAACAACCAGCATGGATTTGCCAGGGACAAGTCATCCCTGAGCAATTTGATAGCGCTCTGTGATTAAATAGCTGTCCCTGTTAGTAGCTGAGATAGAACAATGGATGTTGTATGCTTTTACTTTAATAGGCTTGTGCTAAAGTGTGCCATAGCATCCTTATAAACCAAATTAGATATGGATGAATTACAAGGTGACTGTAAAACTGGCTTAATTTCTAGGCTCAGTCACTGGTTTGAAGTTCAGGTAGCCACTAGTGTAGCTCTTCTGCAGTTGATCCTAGGCTAACTTTTTTAATGTCTTCATGAATAGCCTGGATAATGGGATGAAACTCCTTCAGCAAGTTCACAACTGTCACGAAATTGGAGAAAACAGCTGATACATTTTAGGGCAAAGATGCTGCCTAGGGGTATCTTGAAAAACTGGAGAGACAGACTGATATGCTGTTGAATATGTGTGTCTTAAATGGGAGATGCATATACCTAAGCTTACCTCAGGACAGATATTATATAGGAAAGTTCTATTATCTCCTCTTCAGTATGACTCAATTATGATGAAGTACTTTAAGTATAGGAGCATTATTCCTGTTTAATAGAACTATTAATCAGTGACATGGTTCAAATCTCTGAACAACAGTGTGCCCTGTCTGGCGCTGAAGATATGAAGCACCTACATAATGCATCCTAAAATGAAAAAAGCACAGAACAAGCTTTAGCGAATAATTACATCTATTTCAGTGTTGTACAAGTGTGTAAACACTGTTACTTGCTCCCTCCTTCATTGCATCAGTGCAAAATTCTTCTATTACATTACTACAAATGTGAAGTGAATGGAATTAATTGTTTCAGGTATAAGTTTCTAACTGAAGTCAGAATTTGACCCATGAAGCTAAAATAATCGAACATGGAAATACTTGAAAAAATTCATTGATCTATGAAGAAAGTGTGACTGTTTTGTGGAGAATCACAATAAGAGCAGGAGATCTTTATTTTATAAAGCTTATATTCAAGTTCAGTAGGAATTGATTGAAAAAAAGTCCTGATATTTGGCATGGATGAGAGGCAAGATTAGGCACTCTGTTGTGGCAGTACAGCCAGCATATCCTTGCAACATGAATTTTAATTTTTTTTAAAATTAGCTTCTGTGACTGAGGAAGGGCCCTGTTGCCAAGAAGAAATATTACTGTTTTGTGGTAAGGAAATAATTTTGTAGGACTATTTCTCTCCACCTCTCTGAAAAAAGAAATGGCTTATTTAATTGCAACATATAAAAGTGTTCTTTTCTATTTCAGCATAGAAACATGAGCTTACTGTTGTCACCATTTTAAACTTATTATCTTGTATACTTTTCTAGAAAGATACTATTCTCTAGCCATATCCCTAGAAAGCAGTAATATATCAGAATGAAAGAATTACTCAATTTTCTGCATATTGTCTTTTTGAACAAAACTAGGCTTTGAGTATTTTACATGAACACAGACATATATAGTAAACCTTTATCTGTAATGACAAACATCTCATTTTAGGTGTTTTCATCTAAGATTTAATAATTTAGAGCCATTTTTTCCCTGGGGTTGGTATTCATTAGTGGAGCTCATAATTTCTAAACTCCAGTCTGCTGAAAATAATGAAATTAGATCAATAGAGTTGTGTTTAATGGCTTGTATTATACAGCTCATCTGCAAGGGCTCTAAATGTACATTTTCATAAGGTCTGCATTACTCAACTCATTGACCAGAGTGTGATGATGAGCTAATGCTGGTATTTTTAGTTCCTGCAGGTTTTATCCAAGGCATTTTGGAGATGAAGAGCTGGAGGAATGACTGCACTGAACAGGGAAGCAGGATGCATTATGAATGATTTTTAAGTTCTGTTTTTCAGGAATGAAAATTAGTCAAACTTGAACAGTGTTGCAACTCCAATCTCCTTATTTTAATGACTCCAGTTTCTAGCCTTGGGAATATGCCGGTTTTCATGTTTTCATGGACTGTCTCCATTGGCTAAAGGAACAAAGGAATTGCACTGCTGTATGAAACCTGTGTGCTGTCCTGTGTCTAACCACAGCCAGCACTAGTGTAAGATGCAAAAAGCTGTACAGGAGATAGTTGCAGGTCACATACAGATCTCAGCCTAAACCCTGAATTTAAGATCATAACCATGAAGTTTTCTTTCTTCTGCCTGTTTGTTTCTCATATTGACCATTACAAAGCTGATATCACTACTATGTAGACATAATAAGGATTACTAAGAGGTAGGATTGAAGTGCCTTTGCTGTATCTAATTTCTTTTCTAAGACAAACAATATCAATATTTTAAGTCTCCCTTTGTAAAACTCCTTCTCCCTTTTGTTTCTTCCATTCTTCTCTGAATCCCCTCTATCTCTGCAGCAAACTCCATGAGAGGCTGTGTATGAGCAGATGCACACCCAATGCAGGGATGGCTATTTCTGTGGCTTGTATAACAGCCTCCTGATGTTTGGTGATTTTCCCTACCCCTTTCCTCACACCACCTGCCAATTTGTCTGGTTTTTGGGAAAAGAGGTGCACATTGAGGTTATAATATTACCTATCTTTGTTCAATTTCTGGTTGGCTTTTTTAAATTTAGAGGACATTGAGACTGATTCAAAGGAAATCTGGTTTCTTAACATTCTTTGTTTTGCTTGCCACGTGTTTATCAAGATGTTAGAAATTTACATGAGGAACCTGGTTGGGTGCCTCTTAATGAACCTTATTGGCTCAGATCCAAACTGTTTTAAATAATTAGAAAAGTAAATATGGGGCCCCACAAGATATTTTCAAAGGCACAAAAGACAGTTAGGTAACCAACCCACATGACAGATCTAAGGCTTTCTCCAAATAACCCAGTAAAAAAGCCCTATACCTATGCAACCTTACACAAGCTGAAAAACATGCTCCATAGATACTGACATATTTCTGCAAACTAAATAGAAAAAAATTCTACTTAAAAAGAAAAAAAAAGAGTGATAAGATGTCTGGAACAGTAGATTGTGTTGAGCTATATGATTCATGATTACAGACAGGAAATGGCAGCAGATTATAAAATGTCTTTGGCCTGAAATGATGTAGCAGAAATCTGTGAGGAGTAGCTTAAGAGCCTGAATTTCACCAAACCTTCTGTGTTCACTTTTGTTGAACATTTTCAGCTGATAAGAACCAGCAAGTATGAGATGGCAACTTTGATTTTTCTTTTGATAAACAGTAGGAAATGCTAATAACTGTCAGTTTGTATTGCTTAAGCCGATACTCCATGGCATCAACTCAGCAAAACCATTTTCTTTAAATATGTCTAGCAAAAAGAATGAAGCTTCCTAGAAATGCTCAGTTTTTTGCTGGCCTGTGCTTCTGTGCAATGTTTGTAAAATGCACCAAGCTGAGAGATATTTGGTGATGTCTGACTGTGTTGTCATGCTGTAGGCATGACCTTGCTTCCAAGCTAATAAAAGAAGGCAAGACAGAGACAGCATCTTGATACTGTTCTGATTCTCTTGAACTTTGCTATGCTGCTGCCTTTGTGTTCACAGTCTTCAGACTGTAGGTGTAAATACACCCAAAGAACAACTAGAATTTGTACATTTGTCCTCTAAATCATTAGTATGGATGCCAACATAACAGAAAAATACTTTATCTTCACCAAAATTGCTTATTTGATTTGAGTCAACTTTCTTTTATTCTGGTCTTAAATCATGTACAAATTCAAATCAAGTTACATATGTTTTTAATAACTCACATAATAAAAAGAGCACTTTTTTTTTTGTCATTAAACTCAACATCTTTCACTTCTAGTGTCCATAAGTTTAGACATGGCAAAACTGCGTTGATGTTTAAATATGACAATTAATTAACTCCTTTATTGCATTTCAATGTACTAATAGAAATTACCTGCATGAAATCCCATTATGATTAGAATTTGAAATTATTTCTTTAGAAATTAAACACATTTTATACCAGATTCTTTTAGTACACAAAAGAAACTGAAAAGGAAACTTGGACAAAAATCTGATTTAAGAAAATGTTTAATGTAACACTGTAAAAAAATAATTAAAAAATCAATAAAGCATATGATGGATAGCCTTGTTTATGTGACCAGAATTGTAAAGCTATTTTCAGCGAATTGACATTTGCCATGGTATCTATGATTTATTAATAATGTTGTTTAATGCAGGATAACTGCCTTCCATGAGCACTCAGACATCCTGACAATACGTGGTCTCTGCTATGTAATCCCTGTAATCTCTGCTATGTAAATAAAATGGCATATTTTATTTACGTCTAAATGGCATCTAAATAACCCTAACAGGGAATACAGAAAAAGGATAGCAGAAAAAAAAAAGCTGTTGTGAGAGGAAGTGCCTTATCTGTGGTCCCATCATACATAAGTGAAAAGGCTGAGAACAGAAGGCAAATCTTCTGAGCCTCAGAAAGCTGAGTCTCTGTGCAATGCTTGCTTCTTAGTCTAATCTGTCTCTCACGTACCTTTGCATCTCACCTGACTGCAATAGCCTGTACTGAAATAACCTGCAACTGAAATTTCACAGATCAGTTTTAAAGGCTATTTGTAATACTTGTGGTTGCACAGAAAGCCTTCTAAATTCACAGAAGTGGGGTTATAAGGAGGCACTGATACAAAGCCTCAAAGAAAACCACATTTTTCAGAAGTCATATGCTGACACTGATTTACTCATAAGAGTATCAGACTTCATACTGAGTATGTGCTTACTATGAACTTCCACTTTGACCATATCCTGTGTGACAAAGGGTTTTGCTTGATTGTGGTGCTGTTTGGCTGACCTCAGAGGTATTGTTTGGTACGTATTACTACATCATCTCTGCTTTATTCTAAATGAGGAAGCCATGGAATTTCCCTCATTCTAATAATAAACATAGCATTAGAAGCTCCAGTTGGGTTGGATAAAGCCCAAGTAGATTTTTATCTGGGCAGCTGAAAGGACTTGCCTCAAAACCGACCACAAATTCAGGGACTGATGCATCAGTTTGGTGTCTGCCTAAAGATAAATAGGAATTGGAGAGTAAAAATAACTAGAGAACAAGGGGAAGTGTGAATGTAAGGTGGAAATCCTATGAGAGAGAGGGACGCTTATTTTGAGCATATGATCGGGTGGAAATCCACACTTGAAATTTATGAGTGGGAAAATCTTCCCATCAGCTTCTGAGAAATTTGTGCGTGTTCTTTGTATGAGTTTTTATTAAAAAAAAAGTATGACACTTTGGAAATAATCAAAGTAATGTGTTACATTTCTTTTTTCAAATGGAAACGAGATGGCTTGGATATCAACTAACATTTGAAGGTTTTTGTGGTCAAAGCAGATTAAAGTATTTTAAAGTAAGAGACCCAAAGGACACTTTCACATGAATATACACCAAAGAAATTATTTGAGGATCTCAGAAGAAATGACTACAAGTCCCTACATCAAATTATGGCATAACTTAAAGCAGATAAGAAAAAGAAGAGTCAGGAACCTTCAACAGACTTATTTTTGCACTGTTCATTAGAGGTTTTTCCTGTGGGTTACAGTGTACTGGGGTGGGAAGAGTGGGTTTAAAAGATCATCAGAAACAAACAGCCTTGGGTGCTGCACCCATCAGAGTGACTGACAGCATCCCTGGGAATTCAGAGTGCTGTGGAAATTGCTGTGTAGTAGGAGATAAGGAGCCTTTCAAAATCTGAATTGCTCAAGGACTGGGCTTTTTTTGCCTTTAGCCTATCGAGTGTGTTACAGCATGTTGTCTTTGTAAAATTTTAGGATTAAAGTGATATTATATGCATTTTTATTAAAGGAAACACTATTTTGTTTGCATGTCATTACACAGCAGAGTGATCACTGGCATCCGAAAACACTGCCTGTGTGATGTGTGTACTGAGCAAAAGCCTGCACATCATTTCAGGAATTAGAATTTTGTATAAAGGAAATAACTGTGTTTCAGGCCTTGAAAACAGGCATACATATAAATGTGAAGGAAGCATAAAGGTATTATGGTCATCATTTGCCTTGTGGAGAAAAATATCACATGTGAAATGTGACTGCCAGCTCAGACAAATTTCTGTTTGGCTTCTGCGTACAAACACTGACATATTAATTGAATTTCTCATCAGGAAGTTGTTCCAGTCTCCTCGTTCACCTGGTTGTAATCCATCTGATGCAGCAGTTGCTATGGTAACAGCTGTTTCAACATTTTAACCTATATAAATATTGCTCAATATAGACTTCTGTGATAATACAGTTAACTTGTGTAGCTATTACTCCTGAGAAGAAAATTACGATCAAAAATCAAAGCAAACAAATTTGCAAGAATTTGCTCCCGAGCCAGGGAGAGGCTGGTTGGATAAAGCAAGGCTGACACCTGCCGGCTCCTTTCGCTCAGACACAAATGTATTTTCTGCATTCGAGACACGTCCACCTTTATTTAAAATAGCCTTTTTAATTCCTTCTGCATTGGGAGTGCTTTGGGTTTCTACTAACATCCCCTATTTCTTTTTTTATCCTTTTCTTTGTGAAGGTTGTGAACAATTTTTATATAGAGCTTGCAGCTCATATTATAGACTGTAAGTATGTCCTTAGTAAAAACAAGCTTCCAGTTCTTACTTCCGAGATTGCTTATACATAAAGTTTGACATTTAAGACAAATTCAGACGTGCTAATTGGCTAGTTAGGCTTGCTGATGAACTTGGTGTTTTGAGAGCGAATAAGGTGTTTTATAAACCTTTTAAAATATTCTTTGGGAATTTTTTGAGGCAGAATGAAGAAATATGAATGTGTCTCTTCCAGGCAGACCTAGTGTCTTACTAAGCATCATGCATATGCCCAGTGCTTAAAAATCCATGAATAAATCCAGCAATAGGACATGCATAAATACTGTATGATGTCTATTCTCCTGACACCACCAAGGGCACAGCAGAATCATGGGGAACTGCAGGTGCACTGCAGTGCTGGTAATTCCTGAAAGCGTTGCGCCTGTCAGCTCTCAAGGGCAGCCAGAAAGTCTCAGTGTCATGGAAAGGATTTCTTCAATGACAAGTAGTTTGTACGTCTCCTTTGTGGGGGTATAGCATAAACTCCCTCTGTTTAGTTTGGTAGCTAATGTGAGAGAAAGAGAGCAGAGCTTTAACTGCCCTCCCTTCTGCTCCACTTTCCTTTGAAAAGTGTTCTGCTGCTGGCATTATTAACTCTGAAACTCCCTATACAGCTGTGGACTGCAAGGACTGGCTCTCCTACGCAACTGTGGAAGAGGCACAAAGGTTTCCTTGTGACCACTCATTCTTTTTGTGTCCCCACAAAAGGCCAGTCACAATGTAGTATGCTGTTAATAGCTGAAGCACAAGATGTGGTAATGTTAATGAAGCCTGAGCAGCTGACGCTAAGGTTTGGGGGAAACTGGGGCCTAAATGACTGTGCTTTATCTTTCTTATTGAGTCTCTGCCACATGACTCTTTTGGCTTAATCCCTCCACAGCATTTTATACAGAGGCATTCCATTCAGATGTTTAAACACAAATTCATTATGTGCCATGTATGCTCTGATGTCCTTGCATGTGAATATGACTTTGTTATTACTCTGTCCTCGAGTATATTTTTCACCTGCCCATGTGAATACTGAGG
The DNA here is from genome assembly GCA_025920805.1 of Petroica traversi. Taxonomy (NCBI): domain Eukaryota; kingdom Metazoa; phylum Chordata; class Aves; order Passeriformes; family Petroicidae; genus Petroica; species Petroica traversi. Next base: position 24,456,242 of record JAHLSL010000022.1, read on the forward strand.
TATTTTGGCAAAGTGCTTCATTGTGGAGCTGTACTTCCCACTCCTTGAGCTGACATTATGCTCTTCTCATTAGCATGTATGGAAACGCACTTTTTGGTTTAATAAGGAGTCATTAAGAATCTGTGAAATATCAATGTGGAAGCAAAGAAACTGAGCATCATTGAAACTAGAGATGCAGTAGAGATGCAAAGAGCTCTGGCTTTTCAAAGAGAGGAAAGAAGGGAGGGGAGAGGCTAAGGGTGTGCAAGCCATGAATGTCCCTTCTGTTTGTTAGCTCTACAGTGGAGTCAAAGAAGCTCCTATCTGTGACAGGCAGGCCTGACAGACATTGTATTTTCTGTTTTTATTCCTGCTTCATCTTCTATTTGACGTTTTTAGATCCCAGTGTCAGGAGTGTGGTACTTAGTAAGTGGTCTGCCATGTCCTGCTCTTCCAGGGCTCAGAAGTCCATGATGCAGCTACTACAGGTAATTAGTATATTTCTGTCAGGGACTCTGAGAGGAAAGTGAAAAGTTAGTTGATGTTTTTTTGTTGGTATTTTTTTTTGCTTTTGTTGTTGTTGTTGTTTTTAGGATTCAAGCAAGCCAATGTAATTATTTTAACATATTTCTAGAGGAAAAATATGTGGCCCTTCATGTAGTTCCTAATGTGTGTACTTTTCTGTGTTGGCTTGCAAAGTTGAGGGAATTGTAATGGTACTGATTGATGCTATAGGTACTGTGAAAAAAGATAAGGAGGAAGTCAGCTCTTTTGGTGCTGTGCAAAGTCCCAGTAGGTTAATCACCTAACTGTGCAGAACTGTATCATTTTAGGAAACCCAAAATCTTGATTGTGTTGGTTACTATTTCCTGGCGAAGAATTTCTGTTTGCTACCTCATACATGCTGTGAGCCTCTGTGCCTGTGTCTCCTGAAGTGCAGAGCTACTCTAAAGCATCTGGAGTGACAAGAACCTCAAGAGATTATTGCTTTTACAGAATTGTGTAGCCTGTGGAGCTAATGTGGTGTCACATCACTGAGGTTGTAGTTCTTATTGCAAGGAATCATACACAGAAAGGATTAAATATGGTGGGGAGCATGTCCATCACCAGGCACAGAAAAGGATGTCCCAATTCTCCCTTTCTAGGGTAAGTTTCCTAAATCCTTCAGATGCCATTGAAAACCTCACCCCCAAGTCATGCCCACCCCACCCACACCTCAGTGAAAAGCATCTCTTGAGGCCAATTTCCTGAGAAAGTCTGTATGTAACTAAGCATAAAACTGGGGCATCACTAAAGACAGAAGAGCATATGGAAGTTCTCTAGTTCCAAGTTTCTGCAGCATTTCTTCCACTCAGGGATCCTTGAAAATCATGCTAGAGCAGGCAGAAATAATAACTTGGAAGAAATTAATCCAGCACTGTATTCTGCATTTGCACATCCATGTTAGCACATTCTGCCTTCCTTCAGAGAGGGAAAATATTTTGAAGAAAGCATTACAGATGCTGATAACTTTCAGTTACTTGCAATGAAGAAGCCATCCAGGTATTGTCTAGAAGGGTCCCTGACCTCTGAGTGGCTGTGTCTTGTCCAGGTCTCTGCCCAGAGCAGGGTCAGCTGGAGCAGGTTGCCAAGGCTGTGTCCAGTTGGGTTTTGACTATCTCCAAGGATAGAGACTTCACAGCCTCTCTATTCCAATGTTCAGAAGTTCTTATCATTAAAAAAAAAAAAAAAAAGGTTTTGCTTGTGCTAAAAGTGTAATTTGTTGTATTTCAGTTTATGCCCCATTTGCTCATACCCTGTCACTGGGTACTACAGAGAGGAGTCTTCTTTGCTCATTCCTATCAGGTATTTATGCACAGTGATAACACCCCAGTGAACTGTCTCTGCTCCAGGCTAGGCAGCCCCCATGCCAAAGAACAGCATAAAGAAGGCAGACTGAGAACTCACGACATCTGAAATCTTTCTGGAACTGACAACTTTGAGCAAATCAGAGTGAAATTCTGTGTCCTGTCCCTAGAGTAGAAGCACAGAAATCCTGACCCAGTAGGAAGAGAGGCAAAAGTAGCTTCAAGATTCTTCTGAGCTCCTTTAACCTTGAATTGGCCTGGGGGTTGGTGAAAACTCTAGTGTAATCTGTTCAGTTCAAAGTGTGCTTCCTCTTCAGTGTCCTATGGGAATGTGAAATAGAATTGCATGAAATAGAAATGTCATGGCTGGAATATCCGTAATACTGTTTCTTTTGTCCCCACTCCAAGCTGTAGCATGCTCCTTTCACCAGACCTTGAGAAAGGATGTTAGGAACAAAGCTTATTGGGTTCTTTCATAGTGCCTCTTCTAAAGAAACCTTACTTGGTGTGAAGGGTTTTTAGGACCCCTTTAGGCCTCCACTTTTGCATGAATAAGAGTGATGATTTCTGTTGAATCTCTCTAGGTCTTGTCCCTAAATTGAAACTCTTTGTGTCGGGCTTGGATTTTGAGTTGGGTTTGGACTTTATTCCATGCTTTTGGCCTAGCAGAAAGAACGCCATTTTTTTTCCTGTGGTTTCCTGCAGTACTGGAGAATAAATAATTAGGACAAGTAATTCAAAACCACAATACATGACTCTGTAATAGGTAATTTTGGTTCTTGGGAGTGGAAAGTTTTAGGGGGCCAGATGATGACTCCTATTTGCTATGGTGACTTTTAGTTGTGAGGGCTCCTTTCAGAAAGGTTACCATAATGACAATGTAAGTCTGGACATCTGGAAAATTTTCTTCAGGAGCTCTTTACAAGGTGGTAGAGCTTCCCTCCTCACACTCCTTATATCAAGCTGGAGATGCATCTCCTTGACCTAGTAATTTTGATGAAGGTCATCTTGGCAGCTGCTGAGTTAAAAGAGTGGTAAGAGGTAGCTTCCTCTTGTTGGGAGACTTTTTGGTCTTTTTACCTACTGACTGTTCCTTAAATTGGCTTATTTTAAACAGAACAGCCCAATATCAAAGGTGTTTAAAACTTTTGTAAAGTGATACACTTCAGTACCTGGAGTTTGCTTGTAGGAGAACTACAGTACACAGGTAGTGTGAAAATTTAGTTTTGTCCTTGACCTGGTGACATGTCTGTTCCACTTCACTTTTTGACAGTGAATCACCTACCACACTAAATATTACCCTTTAACACAACTACTCAATATTTGTCAATATTCTCATTGTTATTCAAATCATATGTCCTGCTCATGTATTCATGCAGCAGTTAAAATTGTGATTGCTGGCTTATAGTAGCCTTTATCATCATAACTGATTTTTTTATCTTTATTTAATTCAAAAACTTTAATGCTCCATTAATGTACAGTGCATTGGATATAAGACAGATGATGAGATTTAAGTGAGCTTGTATCTCTTGATCTTTTAATCTCTATGCATATGCATGTGATAAAAATATGGTCTTGAGACCAACCAAAATTGGAAAGATAAGGGAGAGTAAAAGAATTTTTGAAACTATTGATTTGAACATTGTAGAAGGAATATATTTATAAAAAAAAGTATCAGGAAAATCCAATGTTCTCAAAAAAACCCCCAATATACACTGATAGCAAAAGAGAAATAATTGGTAAGACATCAGTTTGGGAGTTCAGATTGTGATCTGGCAACAAAAGAATTCATTAATTTCCAGTTAAATCAGAAGAAATAACTTTCTTAAGTGATACTGCAGACAGGTGATGGTTCTCCGTCTCTGAATGAATTCTCTGTTTTTCCATAGGAAAAGAGAAGAATCAAGAGTTATTTAGTATCTATGTGAATTATGACAATTTTGGATTTCATTTTTCTTTTTAAGCCTAAATAACCCTGATCAGAATGGGAGAATCTGTAAATACAGGGAGAAATATTTCAGCTCTGCAAATCAGAGATGACAAGTGCTGTCTCATTTCTCCAGGATGATTATAAGCTATACTGAAAATTATCAAACTGCAATTATGTTACCTGTCTGAAAAATTATCATACAGGAAAACAAAATTATTTTGCATCTTTTCTCACTAAAAATTTTCACTAGACTGTAATTATTTGGAAGACAAGCTTTATTCATGTTATTTCTCCTTTATCAGATTTCATGTTTTAGCTTTTGTACCTTTAACTCTTGGTGTGAAATCAAGTGACCATTCTGCACTTTGAAAAAGTCCTTGTCTCCACAGGACAGTTATTAGCTTGAGTTAATGGCTAGATCACTTGTAATCCAAGGTAATGTGGCAGGTAGAGAAAATGGTTTTAAAACAAGTCATTTAGTATCACTGAAATAATGCTTTGTTTTCCTAAAAGCAGGCAGGCTAACCTTCAATCCCACCAGCCAATATCTGCTTAAACATACCTACATATTTCTAGCTGCCTTTCCCTTTCCTTGCTTTATCTCCTATGTTCATGGAGGAAAATGTGTGGGCTGACTGGCAGGCTGAGAGAGTATTCCTGTGGCTGGAAAACCCCATCCTGTCCCCCAAGTGTTTGCAAAGAGGTGCCTTGCCCTCTCACTGACTGTCTGCCTTGCACATTGTTGCCTATTGCTGCAGTATGCCCCCCCCATCACAGTGGAAGTGTCTTGTGTCTAATGCCAAATTAAATGTGTATAAATCCAGGCAGTTTTAACAGTTTATTGCAGTGCATTGTCAATTTGATCAACACAAGTCATTCAGATAAACCAGATTTTTCTAAAAAGATCAGGCTTACCCACCTCTACAGTCTACTGATTTTTTTCAAGTCGTACCCTAAGAATCTATTTTAAAATTCAAGAAGTGAAGATGACTCCTCATTTAATTTGTCCTCTCCCAGTGAGCTGGTGCATAGTAGACAGCTGGCAGACCTGTAAGGAATTGCTTCAGTGCTCTCATTCTGATTTTTTCAGGCTTTTCTCAGAGATACTAGGACAGTCTTCATTTCCAGTTTATTCTTTTGGGGTTTTGTATTGAGCTCATGACCAAAGCACCAGTGTGACATGCAGAAGAGCACAGAGCAGCATGAGAAACAGCTGGTATATGTTTGTGCTCTCATTCTCTCCTCAGGGGGACCAGTGTGCCCAGCTGAATATTTTCCTTTGGAATTACTTTAAATATTATGCTAATAAGAGAGAATCGAGGGTAAAAGAACTGTGCTTGTTGCTCAGTGTATAAATAGTGAGTCTTGTTTTGTTCCTTTTTCCTTGCTTAGTCCAAGCACTGAGCAAGCTTCCAGAACCTGTCTGCTTCACAGACAGGTTGTACTCTTCATAGAGATTGTGTTACGGATATTCTCTTTCTGCTGCTTTAGGGAGAAAAAACTGTTGCCTTTTTGGGGTTTGTTTTACTAGAATAATAGGAAGAAAAGCTCAAAAAATTTGGATTTATCTGTCTCCAGATCCATAGATGTCTGTTTTTCCAAGGAAAGTGGATGTTCCTAAATACAGAGGAATAGCACTGCTATTTCAGTGAAGCCAATGACAATTAGGCTTATCTATAGTACAACCTCTGTGTCTGGAACAAGATGAAAATTTGACAGGTGGTACCAGTGAGAATTATCCTTCTGGAAATGAATGCTGGAGCCATTATGAATTGTTTATGGCATCCTGTTTGGAGCAATAGAAATGAACCAGAATGGCATTGCTTTCATTTAATTCTCATATATTTCTTTCTGTCAAAGGATATTTTCTAAGCTAAACCTTGTCTTTAATCAGGGAAAATTTTATTCTATTTTCCTTATATTGTACTGCTATGGCAACAGGACATGAAATGGCATTCTGAGCTGGCTATCGTAAAACTGCTTCCCCCCCTTGCGTCCAGTGACCAACCTCCGTTAAGGGCTGTGCTCTCCCCTGAGTGCAGGGTCTGGTGCCTCCTGTTCCTTCTAGCAACGCTGGCTTGGTTCTGTGGAGGAGGCAGAATAACACTGTGCACATTTGACATGTTTATACTTCCACAGGTACTGGGGCACATCAAGGACCTGTGAGGCTGCAGTTGCAGCATGCAACACGGAGCAGATCATCTCCAGGAGCGGTGTCACTCCTCACACATGAGGGCTCCTGGCTCACAGGGGTTATACTGGCCAGTTTGAGTATGAGCAGCAATCCCCCTGTGACAGCTGAGGCTTCACAGCTCAGCACTTCCCTTGTTTTAGGCAGGACAGCGCAGTCTGATGGAAGCTGTGCTGCTGCAGACATGCCCCTGTCCTTGCCAGAGATGGGCAGGTTATGCCTACCTGAGCTGCAGCCCTTACCCCTCCAGACTCCTGTTTTTCCAGTGTACCCTCTTTCCAGAGGAGGCCTGGTGTGCAGCACTGAGCCAACACAGCCTGGCCTAGTTTTACTGACTCCTCAACAAATATGCTAGTAACCTGATGTTTCTCTTCTAGAAGGGTAATAATAATTCTTTCTGGACTGAAACTTTACCTGTAGCAGAATAATTACAGTGAATTATCGGGGGGTACTATTCCAAGGCAGCAGTTCCCAGGCTCTTGCTTTGAAGATTGTACTTCTGCAAATGTGAGAAGGACGATTTCTGACAATCTGCTATTGATTACAGAAAATTGTTTAGTTCTAGTTTCACCCTCAAACATTTGTCTCTCCACTGCTTTGTTTTCGAAGATGAAGCTTCACAGAAACTGAACAGTAGGTCTTATTGATATCAACTCTATTTTACCTAACAGCTCATTTAGCCCTTTCCTCCCTGCCTGCCTCCCTCCCTTTCCTTTCCTTGCTGCTGCTGGCAAGCTAATTAGGCTCTCTCAAGAAAAATTTATCCAAGGCCATAATAGCCATATCAGATGGAAACTAGGATAAAACTCTCCACAGTATAGCCTTATAAGTGCCTCTCAGCTTCTCACAATGTTTCCCTGCCTGCTTTTGCTTTGTAGGGAGAATTCTCTCATCATGTGTTCTATGGAAGTATTAAGTAAATTAATTAAAAGAAATTATGATGTGTGTTTCCTGAAATATCCTCCTTGATTTCCTTTTATCCACTTATTTATACATTTTAGGTCCTGAATCTCAAGCTTTGTCCAAAAAGCCCACATTGGATATTTCACTATCTTTCCTTTTGTTAATCCATAACCTTCTGTTAGATTAATATATTAAAATTCTTCAGACATGGAGTAGCAATGTTCATAATCTCCAGTTCATTATCTTAATTAGATCTGTCTTATATTATCCCACAGTTTATTCTCATTACTTTAAAGGTGATCAGCCTTAGAAGGGAATGTGAGCAGAATTTAGTGAATTCTATTGTGGCAACATTTCTCTGATCTGGCTTTGAATCTTTCAGGTGTAATAATGATAATGCTGCTGGTGCCGTTAATTAAAAATTGCATTTGAATGGTATGAATATTCATTTTCTGGAATGAACACAGAATTAACTCAGGGGGGTAAAATGTCTGTAATGGCCCAAGGATGTGAAGTGAACCTGGCTCGCCATTAAAACACAAATGAATCATTAAAAATGATGGAAACTCAAAATCCTCCCACCCTGCAAACTATTAGTAAAGTATTGCCCAGGTCGAGCCTGTCTTCTAAGGTGGCTTCTAATGTTCATCCTTCAGTAACAAATTATGTGACATATACTTGACATACAGCTCTGTCCAGGAGCTAATACCTGATGCTAAATCTTTGTTAAATAATTTAGAAGGGCTATTGCTTATTTAAAATTCTCAGGTTAAAATATTGTATCTGTAAGATCCAGGTTACTTTTAATAGCTTTCTGTGGAAGATCAAAATTGCTTTCCCAGAAAATGATGGTGTCATCCAAGAGGCTGTTGGGGAAGATACAGAAAAGAAGAATTGCTTAGACCTTTGATAATGAAGCTCTCTATACCCAAATTCTCTCTCTGAAAAAATGCAGGACTTTAATATTCTGGACAGGATTGTTTAAAATGTATCTTTTCTTCATTATGTGAATAGCACCACTGAAAACATGAAAGGGGTGTCTGGTTTTTTTCCTGAATTTATTTGTTGTCATTTTTATCTGAACGAAAGAAACATCAAATAATGAATACCTTTTTTAAAAGCTTATCTGGTACTGCAGAATGCTTAAAAAACTGAGACCACAAACGAGAGATAAAGACTCTTTGGTGTAGGAACGTTATGTGAAGTTTAATGGGCATTTGGCAGGGAATATTTTGCTGGCTGTTAGTTAGTTGCCAAGGGGATTCACAGGATGCATGTTCTAGAATAAAATGCTCTGTGAGTAAACTGAGGTCAGTTAAGGTAATTTGCATGGTGCTTTTGACTGGAGCACTGGGGTCTGGGCTTGCTGTGCAGTCAGAGATAAGTGCACTGATGTGTGTCCTCTCCTTTCTCGCCCTGCATGTAAGTGCATCTAACATGAGACACTTCTCAGTTCAGGTCTGCACTAGATACCTGCTTGGGAAAGCCCAAATCAACTTCTTCATGTATCCGATGCAACACAGAATTTGGCTTTCTCTTGTGCAAGAGAGAAACAGGAATGCTGTGTCTTAGGTATTCGAGCCGCATCATGAAATAAAAGAAAGGTGGTTTCACAGTGATGATGCTTCCTCTGATGCTTCTAAATGAGCACAGATAAAAGCAAAAGGATTCTGATGACGCCTGTCTTTTCTTGCTTGTGGTGGAGAGGAGATATGGTAAGCTTTGCTCTGGGGAGGATGTAACAGGGACGTGGAGAGTATGGGATTAAGATTCCTTGTACGGTGGGGATCTCCCTATTAAGCTGCTCCTCTTTGACTCAGCAGTAGTAGAAGGCAGGTCTGTCCTTGGCCTGGCAATTGTTTGTGACCTAGAGGGCATCTTTTTGCTAGTCCTATGTGGGCCCTTTGGAACTGAATTGTAATTTACAAATAAAATCATAGGACTAAATAAAGGAAATACTAAAAATTAACGAAAAGCTATTACCAATATTTAAGCTGATTTTTATTAGCAGTGTTATTTTCCATATATCAGGCTGAAGAAATGTGATAAATAATTTAGGGTCATTGTGTCTGGATACAGCACACATAAAAATGAAAAATCTCCTTGTTTGGCTTGTGAGGCACATTTAAGGTTCTTTACTATAGGTATCTTGTATCACTGAAGGTGGTATCATGTAGGTGTGCTTGGAAAGTCTGATATGGGGACCACAGTGGATCTACTGCCTCCAGAACTGCAACTACTCGATTCCATCTGGATTGTCTTTGACATTTTAGTCCTTATACAGGGAATCTTTAGTCCTTATACAGGGAATCTATCTGTGTGCCAAGGCACTCAGCCCTTTCTGAAATCAGATTCCTCAACATCTAAATAGTAGTAGAAAGTCACTTAAAATCTCTACCACAGCACATTAGTGCAAATGTATGCCACGTGTAAATCCTATTGAATGGAGTAACATGAAGGCTTAATTTGGGCTGCTAGTCTTGAGAAGAAGACTGCGGCTGGACAGCAGCTGTGAGAGGAAATAATGAACAAACTCAGAGTTTTGTTTCATCTGATCAAGTCTTTCACCCTTGTTTAACTATCTGGCAATTATTGTGCATATGCTTGTGTTGTTCTTTAAAGTCTCTGCAAGTGAGAAACTGCAGATAGTGAGAAACTGATGTTTCTTTCCTCCCCCATGGTTTCATCCCACTGTGAAGGCCAGACTTAAGGTGATGGAGTACTTGGCCTTGCATTAGTGCCAGATGTTTTCCTTGGTATTTCTTTGGAGGAGTAATTACATTAATTTATTCATGGAATGTCATAGTGCTTAGTTTTGAGGAGGAGCATTTGCTTGCCTTTTGTACCCTGCTTCTACTTCGTATATTTTTGTGGAGTCCATGTGTCTAGTGCCTGATAGCTAATCCCACGGATAGTGGGATTTAATAAGAGAAAAGAATGATATGGGTGCATCCTGCCCATTATGCCCTTAGGAAAGAGATTTTTATTTGCTGTCAGATGTCACCAATGGTGCATTTGGCTTCCTTTCATCAAGTGACAATTGCAGTTTTAAGAGTACAGTACAGAGAGCCACTTTAGAGCCAAACATCTCAATTCACAAGTAAGGGAAGGAAAAAAAGTTGTGCAGCTGGAGGATGCTATTTCTTCTCAGCAGCTGTCATTGAAAAGGCCTGTGAATGCTCTAGATGTCAGGTGTCATAAATGCTCCATCCAGAGTGTGTGGAAATATTATATGAAGTGCTGGAAGGAAGTTTCTGAGCACATCAGAAGTCTCTAGATAAGGTTGCCTTGGAATTTACTATATTGAAATTTTAGGGAATAAAGAATTAATATAAGTGAGATCTGCAGCAAAACCTCCATGTTTTACCATAGCTACAGAGCATTTTTATGTTACTCAGATCAAAATGTTTGACTCTGGTAGGAAAAAAGTATATGACAAATTCTCTGCCCTTTTTTTTTGGCTCTCCAAATGTTAGATGTACCCACAAGAGGACATCTGCGCATTTTAAGGACAGATGCATACATGCAATGGTGGTCATGAGGAAAAATAACTATTTCAATATAAGGGGCTTGACATTAGAAAAATGTTAAACAGTATGCCCACTGTATACTCTATTAGCAGCTCTCAAACTTTATTCATTCATGCTTTTCTCTTTTTTTCCCCTTCTTCACTGGGAGCAAATACCATCAGTGTGGTAGAAGAAACGAAGAGCAGCTGAAGCCATGAAGAATACCTGGGTCTTTTCACTTGATTCACACTCCTGTCTTCTTCTAACAGGTCCTTGTTTGGAGGAGGGTGGTGCTTGAGAAAGCTGATGTATGTGGGTTGGCTGGGAGACCTGGCTATATGCAGGATCCCAAGTCCCAGTTTTGTGGTGCATTAGGTACCCCATATTGCCTGTGTAGTTTTTCCCAAGTTTGCACATAGTTTGGTCTCCAGAGAGTACACAGGTGCTGAGTTGTAGTCATTTTGCCCCTCTCTTTCTACAATGCTATCAACGTGGTCTGTGCTTGACAGCCGCTGCACTACCTATGTATGGGGCACTTGTATGAGTCACTGTGAAAACCAGGAACTCAAAAATTGTTTAGGTCTGATGCCTGGTGACAGCTGGGGCAAGGAAAGGGTGAAGTTTGAATCTGCTCTCTTTGGCCTTGGACTCTGGTGTTAACATACAGGTTTTCTGTAACGTCCTGTTCCTTTTCAGTTGTCACTGGCTGGCTTTCTCCGCGTTTCATTTCTGTCAACTACTGAAATCAGAGTGTCTCTTCCTATTCCAGCTGGCAGTTGCCAAAGCTATGTGAAACAGAACTGGATATACAGAAGAGCACTTTCATTTGTTGTTATGTCAGGAGAAGATGTAACACTAGAAACCTAAGGGTGTTTATTGATGCAGGGGACACCAGGCACTCAGTGCTGGAATTCTGCTCAAAGGAAGCAAGACAGATGGGGAGAGAAAAAAAATCTGCACCTGTCAAGTGTCACATCATTGCTGGTGAGTTTAAAGAATAAAAGTAGCATCTTCTTCCAGTTTATTAGTGCCTCTGCACAAGAAATCCTTTGATAACACATGCCTGTTGCTCACTTAACAGATTTTTAAATGAAGATTATGAAAAAGTTACATGCGGTGTGCCTCACTACTTTGAGTTAATACCAGATTTTATGAGGTAAGGAGTACTGAACCCAACTACACCAGTCTCCCTTATGTACTTTCCACAGGAGATGCAAAGAGTTGAGATCAAGGCCACCAAGGAGTGTGGAAGTACCCACATCATCTCACTCATTTTGCATTGCAGTTATAAAGTAAATCCATTAATATTGTGGATTACTGGAATAATCATCTGCACAATGGTCTCCTAAGGAAAACTCACGATTTCACTTCATGTCTCACGAGGTGATAACTGATTCATGATAGCACACAGGAGCTTCTTTTTAATATTTCCAAGGGCGGTTCTATACCCCATAAATCTGAATATATTTGTAATGATTGAAAAATATTGCACATAGATTCAAGCATAAGATTTGTTTCCCAATTTTTATGAACTGCAAAGAAATACTCTGACCATTTGACTGCATGTCTGGTCTTACAATGTTGTGTGACACATTTTTACTGTATGTTGAGCAAAATGTGACTTTTAAAGTGAAAGCATGATTTGATTTTTAAAAGAGTAAAAATGATAGGAAGAAAGGGATACACTGTTGTTTATCTTTAGAATATAATGAGAACAGACTACATTTGTACTGTTTCCTAGGCTTAAGTTTCATTACAGTTATTTTCCCAATGAATACATTGCATAGTATGCTATTTCCTCTTTTCATTACCATCTTTTTCATGCAAAAGCAGTTACAGAATCTTAATGATTCTGTTATTTAAACCTTTTTGATAATCTTGGTGTTTTGAATGACCTCTCTTTCACCTCTTCCCTCAGGTTGCTGAAGGAGTTGCTTTCAAATCAAATTACTCACTATAGAACATGGTAAGATAGTTCAGATAGTTATTGCCACAATTACTGTAAAAAAGGATGAGGAAAAAAAAAAGAAAAAGAAGTCTGAAACTGCACTAGTTTTCCACTGCAAAGCTGGGAACATAATAATTATTGTAGGTGAGTCTAATTAAAAATTCACTGAAAAACAGGGATCACTTCACACAAGATTATTCAAGTTTCAGACTATCAAATCAGGGTTTGTTCTGGATTTGGGGTAAAAAATCACTGTCTAAACCATTGGTAATCATGGACAATGTGCTCTTTAAAAGTTTTGTCATCTTGAAAAATGTATAAATGTGATTAGTCATGTGCATTTGAAATATTTTGGGAATGTTTATTTATAAGACTTCTTTATATTCAAATGAGAGGAGAAGAATAGATCCCCCGCATTAGGATTCAAGGTGCTGGCTGGTGATATGGGTTGTAATGGGCTGCACACTGATTGGGATCCATAGTCCATGTGGGAAAATTGGTATGTGGAAAGTACTTATTAAAACCCAAAAATTTGTGTCCGGAAGCAAAGTATGTTACCACACAGTGTGACTGAATGGACTCTGCCAGCCAAACAACTCTCACCATTTAAAGACATGACCAAAATGCTTCACAGTCATCTGAGTTAGTCAACTAAGGTCATTAAATGATAAAAGCCTAGATTAAGGATTCAGTACTTTCAGTTTCATTAAGATTTGTATGTGTGCACTGACTGTTCTAAATGGTAAATACTCTTCCTTCACATGCCCTGTACTTTCTGTAAAGGTTGTTTTCCTACAGTGGGCAGGGAGATTGCATGAGAGACTTGTGGGACGTGCACAAAGAACAAATATAGGCAAAGGATTTACCTGCAAAGGAATTGTAGAGATCAGGGTTGCTATATTTACTCACACTCTCCAATCTTCATCCAAATAAATAAAGTGGTGTCATGGGGCATGCTGCAATACTGATAATGAGTTTTATATTCATTCAGCCTAAGAAGCTTCAACAGATATAGTTTGCTTGTCAAATGGATTTAAAATTGTATTGTCTCTGCCTTGCTTTCTGCACTGATTGCTTTTGTATTGCAGCTCCATGCCTCAATAGACACTTTGATTGTCTATATCTGTCACTTTGTTCACATGAGTCTCCCCATAATATGTAATATGAAACTCTTTGTTTTAGTACAAAACTCAACATGTGCTCCTACAAAGATTATTAACTTAGGGATATGGTGGCCAGAATGATATTTTGCTTTCTATCTTTTTTTGTTTGTTTGTTTCGTTTTTCTGGGTTTTTTTGATTGTTTGGTTTTTGTTTTCTGTCTACATTGCATGGTAGGCAACAATCCACTTAGTTCAAGATCTCAGCTTAGTGACAGAACCATTTCAGAAGGGATGTTGTGGATACAGCTGCAGACACTTCCACGGGTTTGATTACCATGCTGCACACAGTTATATAAACCTTGGCTACCCTTGGCTTAGTTTTTATTTTAAATTCATAAGATCTGAATCCTAACTTTCAGAGTATGACTGCAATTTAACAAGTCTTTTAAGCATGTTTTCCATCTCAAATAGATTACCTTAAGAATGAATGATTTAATCCTGACACAATGATTTGGTCTATAGACTATACCAAAGCATTATATATTGTTAAAACAAACCATTTCTTCAGAGAATACTGCTCTGAAGAAGCCTACTTGGGTACCAAAAGCATCACAATATTCCTAATAAAAGACTAATAAATTACCTTCAGCAAGTGGGTTGAAACTGTTGTAAATATTACAGATATATTCTCAGTCAGGATGAGGATTATCATTCTGAGTCCAGTATTTATACCTTAGGGATATACCTTAGGTGTCACTCTGGACTTTTGCCATTTCATTAAAAGAAGATCAAATTTCACATTTAATGTATCAGAATACACTGGTTTATTGTGTTAGGCCCTGAATGTGGGCTTTTAAATGTACACACAATATAAGAAACCAAACAGAACCCTAACTCCTTCCTTAAAGAAAGAATACCATATACTGAAATGGAAGCACAAAGTAAAAACCATATATTTCACATTTTAATAATTTTTTGGATGCGCTGATGCCTTTTTCTTGGTGTAAGGAAAATGAAGCTAGACACAGTTAGAGCGTTGTGGGTCGTTACCTTGGTATTTTAATCAGGATCCTGTTTGATGCATCCACTTCACCCAGGTGACAGCATCACAATGCACATCCCCTGTCAATCACACACACTAGTTACAGACTTTACACATCAGCATATCTAACAAGGGAGCCCAATAATGGGGCTGGGGTGGGCTAAGCTCTAGTTTACAGAATCTGTCCTGCTAGGAACCTTGGTTTCCTGAGACAGTAGTAGGTTTGGTCTCCCTGGCTCTGCAGTTCTGGGGTGTTCAGTCTCAGGGCCTGCAGAACACTTACAGAACACTAAGCAGTAGACTAAGTAAAGGGTTAGAAGTATGGATGCTAATACTTGTGGATACACAGAACTGTGTAAAAGGTATATAAAAGAAAAGGCAAAAATCATTTCGGCATCAGTGCTAGCACTGCAATAACATAATATAAACTTTAAAACTTATTAGACCATATTGTTTATTTGAAGGCAGAGAATAACAGTTCATGTTTCTCTTTGAGGTCACTAAGTCTTCTGATTTCCATATGCTTCTGAGCATCTACTGAAATACCAGAGAATAAACTTACTATCAGGCAAACATATTAATGTCCAGTGAAGCAAAATTGTACACACTAGATGTCTTTATCAGTTCCTTTAAAATGGGAGCTTTAAAAATTACTAACAAGAAGATTAGAAAACAAGAAGTATATAAAAAATAACTTAGAAGAAAGATTTTCTTTTTCAAATTCATGTAAGGGAGTAACATTTATAACTGTTAATCCTTTATTTTCCTTCCCCCTAACTAAATTCAGTCATCGATTTAACTCAAACTTAGGATTTGCTTTTGAGCTTGATGGCAATAATAATAAGTGAGATAAATCAAATTAATATCCTTGCAGATACAGTTAGTTTAATAACTTTGCCATTTCCATTCCCTTTTTATCTGCATTATCACAATTCGATAACATACTACAGTAAACCAATGCCTCAATGAACTTCTTCCTGTGCCCAGCATATAGAGATTAGAATTTCTAATTTTATTGCTCAGATTGTCATATCTTGCCTTATACAGCACCTTTTATTGCAAAAGGAAGCCAGGTGCTATGATGTAAAGAGGAATTAATTTTTTCAGAGTGTGTATGTATGCACTTCTGGGGTGAAACAGAGACCTTTTTCAAAGCAACCTGCAATATCACACAACCATTAAAACAGAATGCCCAGAGAACCTGGATCAGCATGTAACAGTTTTCCTGGGATCTTGGTGCTTCCAGAACAGACATGACATGTACTCAAATACAGACATCAATACATGTCTATATTCAGGGGGTTTTGATGCTTAAACACACTCACTGAGAGCTGCTCTGCTTTTGTAATTTCAGTATTTGGGCTTTAGGAGGAGGAATATGAATGGTCTGCAGAGGACAAACCTGCTTTTTAACCTAGGGCCACTGAGCAGGGCTGTGAAGCTCCTATTGCAGCCATTGGCAGCAAACTGCAGCCTCTCTGCATTCTCTGTGCAGGACTTACTGGATTTAAGAAAGGACAAGTCACACTCATCAAGGTGATCCTCTCTATTGGGTGTCATGAAGAGCTATTCTGTGATATTTTTTACATCTCTCACTGTGAACCAAGTGCCATTTTATATATGTGTATATACAGAAGTGCTCTCAAATAGGATGTCCTTCTCAGCATAAAGGACAGGTATCTGAGGGAGTTGTGCAGTAGTAATTGTGCTGGGTCAGCAATCTCTTAACACTGGCAGTTTAAGCCACCATGTCCATAATTGTCCTCTATATGTTTACACAAAAGAATTATATATACCCGTACAAACCTTTCAAGCCCATGTGTGGGCTGGTTAATAGTTTACCAAGTGTTATCATATACCTTGGTCCTCCCACTTACCCTTGTTCCTACTGCCAAGTGTGCCTGGAGCAGTTTTTAGTGGAGGGGTTATTCATTATATGAATAGCTAGTGCTTTTGTCTTCAGGGCTGTTCCAGGTGCACTAGAAAGGAACAAGCCATTTGAAGGAAAAAAATTCAATCCCTCACTCCATCCCAGGCTTCAACATGACCTTGCTAGCTTTGCATGTATGGTTGGGTCCAGTTCTGAAAGTGAATTGGCTCTGGGAGTGCAGTTGAAAAATCTGAGTTGGTTGCCTAATGTATGGGGAAATTTAAGACCCTGAGAAAGGGATTCCTTTTGTTTATGCCTCCATGTAAACTCATTAGAACAGATAATTACCTTTTTTTCTTTGAAGGTACAAAGTGCTTTATGGAATAGTGCCCATCTTTTACATAGTGATTGAGAGATGGAAGTGTTCCATCAGGGAGCAAAAGACCTGGGTAAACAGATTGGGTGTTCATACATTTTTGTCTTGATGAAGCAGAGCAAAGACACAAAATAAGTCAGAAAGTAAAATTCATATAGAAGACTGAACATGCTGTAGCTTTTTTGTCATTAACTTCAGCATTTTTTTTCTATGAATACAATGTCACAATTTATTACTTTTGGTGTAAATAGGCTTTTTTATTTAGCAGTAAGAGGGAGGTGGTATACAAAACCTAGACACAAAAGCAATACATTTTAGACTAATATGATTCCAGAAACATTAGAATGTTACTGTGCTCACGTACACTCGGCTGAAATAGTTTTGGTTTCATCAAGAACCTCTTGAGGTAGCTCTGACAGGCTATTTAACTCTGCAGAGCTCTGTGACAGCTGAAGCTAAACACATTCAGCCTTTGTAAAAGATTTTAAGCATACCCATAATGGAAGAAATGGAAAACAAAGAATTGTAGATGTAAAAACAAACGAACAAAAAAAACCCTTTAGGATTTTCTAGAGGATGGTTAATACTGTTGTTAAGGTTTTTTAGGACTTTTGGGTCTTTTTCTGCCATACCTTTCCTGTTTTAGGATTTGGGTTTTTTTGCCACTTTTATTAGAATGTTGCTTATAACGTCCATTTAAAATATCTCCTCCTTCTGCCTTTCATCTGTGTTATTTCTATTCTTCATCCCTTCTTTAATTTGTGGCTTCAAATTATTATGAGTTAATGTCTCTGGCAGTGACTTTTGTTGTTTTCCTAGAGAGAAGCTGTACATGGCCCCGAGACTAATTTCTGACCCTTGGGCAGGGTCTGTTTTTCTGTAAATTTATTCCATATTGAAAAGAAGTTGAAAATAAATTAATGAGAATTCATAAGTCTATGTAAAAATATTCCCCAGGCCATCAGACAAAATCAAAAATTAAAATATGAAGATGTTTCAAAACTCAATTTGGTGATTGCCACTAAAATAAGTACCAGGAAACTCTATTCCCTTCATGACCAAACACCATACTTACTTGCTAATATATGCTCTATGAATACATCTTGACTTTGAATGTGTTTCCAAACTTTAAGAAATAAAAAATATTTGAGCTTGAGAGAAAAAATAACAGAATTACATTTAATACTGTATTTCTCTTATCCTAGCAGTGCGCAGCTTAGACAAGCTATACTGTCCCCAAAAGGTAATACCTTAATAAATATCCACTGCTTCACAATTTGTGATCAGTCAAGGTAATACAAGTTCACAGAATGAAGAAGAGCTTGATTGGTAGTTCAAATTTTTCCTGAAGAGATTGAAAACCACATGCTCCTCTTGTTTGACCCCGTATGAACCTATTGATTTATATAAAACCTTATCTGAGCCTCAGTGGTCTGAGAACATCAAGGGAATTAATATGAAATGTATTTTGATTTGGATGACACTCTTTGGGGACTTAGCTAAATGAATTTCCTATGTATTTGATATGGCCTGAAAGGATGGATAGTTGGACACTTATTGTGGATCATCTAGAGTTAGGTAGCTGCTTATATGTTGTAATTTGATTGTAGACCCGAGCTTTTTGATTTGGAAAGAATCGGAGATCTCACTGAAATTCCTGGACACAACAATTACTCTCTTATAAGATGAATGAGAACAGTGAAGTGATGGTACGTGTTAAGCAGCAACTGACACAGTGGAATTGCTACTATGAACACTGACAGCAGATCCCAGCAGCCCCAAATTTCTGCAAAGCAGTCTCAGAGCCTAAGGATCTAATAAATAGAGCAGAGAATCAGCATCCATGAAAAAACAAAAAACACAGAAAGGGCCAGAAAAACAGGTAACAGACGAGTATGTGTGGCATGATGGAAGGAAAGCCAAAGGGGATAAAAACAGCTTTTGGGGCAGAATGATTGTTAAAAAGACAGATTTAGAATGCTTAAAAACAACAACAAAAAAATACATTCTATTGCTCTTCCTGCTGTATCAGGGGTTTATGCTTGTTTGTTGTAAAGAAAATAGGTTGTACCAGAGCAATCACAGGCTCTCTCATCAATTTATCCCCCTAACAAAACAATTGAGAAAACCCCAAATATCTGCTTAGCTGCTTGGGTAAGAAGAATAAGGGTATAAAAGAGAGAGCAATATTTCCAGCTGTGGAATTTGCTAGATATGCAGTGAAGTGTGTTGTTCAGCTGAGTTTTGCATAAGAAATACATTTATGTTGCATTTCTAATGCAAATTGCACATGTTTTACATGGACAGAATGAATTCTTGCTGGCTGGATCTTCAGCCTTTCAAATCAATAGAAAGACTCTAATGTATTTTCAATAGACTTTGGAGCAGGCCCTTCCTCCCATGCACTCAAAATGATTTACAATCAATTTATGGCAAGAATCCACTTCAGAAAGCCTGAAAACTACGAATATGCAGTTTCATGGAGAAGCTAGCATCAGTGGCCTAAAAATAGACTCGATTTCAATATACTGATCCAGATGCCCGCCTGTGAAGAATTTAGTCCCTGTGCATATGCTATCTAGCTTTTAGTGGTTTGAACAAAAGAGGCACAAGACTATGTTTAAGGAAGTGATGACAAGTGCCTCTTTTTATCAGATGTTCTGTGCACCAAAATGGAAATACTCAAGGAGCTTATTTGGATGGCATGTTATTTCTGACCCCCCAGTAACTTGTCACGTGACTGACACCAGAATTGTTATAAATAAATGGATCAACCACTTACAGTTATACAGATGGATCTGTAAAGAACATTTTTATATGGCCTGTTCTAAATGCACTGGTGCTTTCCCCCCCCCCACTGGATATATCTTTGCCTTAGAATTTGGGATTTTGCAGCCCCTGGCTTTGGAGTCACAGACCAGCAGGGTCCCACCTTCTTGCTGAAGTAAAACTGAGGAGCAAGACCACCCTTTCTTTATGCCAGAACATATATTCACATGCACTGGCTGAACCGGGGGGACACAGTTTACACCAAGAGATCCACCAGTTTGAAAAGCCAGGGAATAAGGGGAGAATATGTTTCACAGGCTTCACATCCCCAGTAATACAAATATAGACAGACTTATTGCACTATATTGGGGAATATGTATCTAGCATGCATGCTACAGCCCTCAGTGTTGCTGGTATTTACAAAGAAGGGAGGACCAGAAAGATTCAGTGAGCAGGAAAAAGAAAAAGATGGACTAGCAAATCCCCAAAGGCACAGAATATTTTGACATTAAAAACTAGGGTAAGGAAAGATAATTAGGAAAGGAGATGATATATTGCACTGAGCAGGCAGATGGGGGAGTAGAGAAAGAACAATGGGCAGTTCAGAGTAGAAAACTACCTGGAGCAGTTTGTGAGTAGAAGAGGAGGAAATGGGTGAGGATGACAGCTTAGTATCAGTTCAGGAGCTGATAACTTATTGTTGTGCATCTGACTCCTCACAATGTGAGATAAGGGATTTTGGGGAGTCCTAATTAGGATTGAGAGAGGTTGTGGGAGTCTTGTGTTCCAAAAATGCTTTTCTTTGCTGTATCAGCTAAAGCATGTCATAGCAAATTCATACTATGAACAGGGAGATGGGACAGCAGGAAAGTTGGTAGAGATACTGTTTAAAAGGTTCTTGGCAGATTTAACTATTCCATATTTAGTGTTTTAAGAAAATAGCAATCAATCCCATAACACTTTGCAAAGATCACAACTCAGGGGTGAGCAGACAAAAAGAACAAAGTCTTGGTACGCTACTGATGTGTTAATCAGACAGTTAATTCTAAATCAGTCATGAGACCTAGCAATGCTGGGAATCCTAGTCCTGCCAAAGCAAACAGCAAATTGCACGTCAGAGTCACCTTCCCCCGAACTGTAAGAGAGACTGGTGAATTTCATTGTGAAATGCCTGCCACCAGGACTTGGCATCACAAGCAGTTGACCAGATTCCTTAGGATCAGTTCTCTAGGAGGCACCTTTATTCAGCAAGAAGCACATCCAGAATGATGATGAGAGAGCTGTGAATGCACCATACACTCACTTGGGTATCTGAACTGCAGACAAAGACAAAGCTGCACTCTGGAAACTGATGCAGAGCCTGCTTTATCCCTTACACGTTACAGGAAGAAACTTCTTGTTTTGTTGATAGAAACCAAGATTTCTTAGAAGTTTCAACCCAACAAAAATAAAGTTGAAATATACCCAGACATTTCTATATCACTGCAAAAACTGCCAGTGTCCTGCTGCTACAATCAGTGGAGAACAGAGCCAGCACCTGGTGTGAATGCATCTGCCAGCAAGGGCTGCCTAGGAGGACTTCCGTCCTTTCCTCACCCTCTGCCTGTTTGTAAAGCACTCCCCTTCATCTCCACAAAGTATTGCTTAATAGTTTTCACTCTACATCCTCATCCCTCCAGACTGTAGGAGAAGTCCACGAGAAAATTGCTCCCGACTCACAGGTGGTGGTTTCTTGGCATTTGTAAACTGCTGTAGAATTGTAACCCAGAAAGGACAGCTGCACTGGGCTAGGGTTTTAGTGGGATTGCATCAAACTGGCAGCTTGGTCTGTGAAAGACACACAGACAGATAGATTAAAAAAATGTTGAGGAAATAATTATGCATTTGTGCAAAATGAGGATTATTCTGAATATCCTTTCTTTCATCACAGTAGAAGAATTTCAATAGGGCTGGTTTTAAATCATCAAGAATATAGTTCCTAGAAAAGAAATACATTAAATAAGGAGTTTTCTTCCTATTGTTTTTACCATTGTTTTTCCATCCCTTTTCATCCCCAAATCTTTTGCTTTTAGGTGGTAAATCCTGGCATGCACTTCCCAACAAATGCATGCTTTGATGCTGATAGTTCAGCTCTGGACTCCTCTCTTCCTCCAGACCAGATGTTTGACTTCTCCCTGCTAATAGTTAACATGGTGCTACCTCATTATACACCTCTCTTTGGAAATTATGCCAGTGCTGCTTCAGAGCCAGCCAAGAGCCATGTGGAATCAATGAGACAGCTGGCGTCCTCCATGGGGATGGACTACTTTACCTTTTGGATTCAAGCAGTCACTGTGAGCTGAGGTCCAGGATGCTGTGAATGATTTTTCAGGTGAGAACAAAAGAGCTTTGAAAACCTATTTCAATAGAATCTGGAGACATTGAGCTCTCTTGATTAAAAAAAATATAAATTACACATGCACAATCCAGTTGCATTTTCATCTTAATTGATTTTTGTATGAGATGGAAAAGTGAATTCTGTCAAACAAAAGGGTTCATAGAAATCTTTTCTTTACATAACATTAAGTAGATTTTTTCGTGCACAACAGCTGTGTTGTGTTTGCAAAAATCAAATAATTCCCTTATAAAGCTCACAAACTGTAAGTTGATTGCTTTGATCTTGTCCACAACATATGCTAATCCTCAAATATCCAGGGAAGAAGGGGATGAGATAATGCAAACAAAATAAACACCTGGTTAAGATAAAACATTTGTAGAGTTTGAAGCCAACATGTAGTTAGTGTATTTGCTCTTGAAAAAAAAAATTAAAAAAGAATTTAAGACTTTAAATGGAGGGTTTAGACAGGAAGAATTTGGGGTTGTTCTGTGAAGTCTCACTAAAGTGCAAGTTGGAAAATTCTCCTGAAAATAAATGAAAATAGACTGCACTTAATTTTCTTCCTACAGTGTGTATGCCTACTTTCACAGAAGGTACTTGACAAAACTCATCAAGAATGAAGCAGTCAGTTTCTACAAGCACTGTATGACTAAAATAGACTGGAGGATTCTCAAGGTCATCCCTACTTATAATACTGCCTGGCTGATTTACAGTGTCTAGTTCAGACCATCCAAAGGAGCACTCTGTACATTTTCCTCTTTCCCCTTTACCTCTGACACTGAATTTAGTTCCAGACTATAAGGTTAAGGACTGATCTTTGTTGGTACTTGAAAGTCTCTCAGTCATGCTGGATGCTGCTGAAAGCAAGGATTAATAGTAGCTGTTATCCTTCCAAGGCAGATGATCCTCCAGTGTAATTACTTGAGAGGTTTCTGATGTCTCCCTCTGCCAGGACTGCATGGAATAACATCTAACCATGCCCTGTCTTTGCCAAATTTGTTGAAAACAATTTTAACACCCAATTTTAATCACGTATCCTTGTTTCACTTCAAGGGGTTAATGTTTCCTGTATGTCAAGTCTCCAGATCTGCAAAACTCAGTGAAATAGGGATGAAAGTGCAAGGTACCAGTGTAACCTAGGCATCTGCCATCATTTTCATCAGGAATTGCACCAACTGTGTGACTGCTGACAGAGATTTTCTCTGTGCTCCTTTTTTCCTAATCCTTTGGTATTCAAAGCAAGCACTAGTTTTGC
Organism: Petroica traversi; assembly: GCA_025920805.1. Lineage (NCBI taxonomy): Eukaryota > Metazoa > Chordata > Aves > Passeriformes > Petroicidae > Petroica > Petroica traversi. Next base: position 24,479,341 of record JAHLSL010000022.1, read on the forward strand.
TGAATAGAAAGAAATGCAGCTGAGTCACATGTCTTCAAAGTGGCTTCAGGAAAAGACCCAAAAATGCATTAATATGACAGCCGTCCTTCACAATAGTTTTTATACATCCTGTAGAGATCATGCCTGGCAGAGAGTGCCATTTCATTTAAAGAAAAGCACTGTGGTTGGTTTTTCTTTCCTGTCTGGATTACCTTTCAATTGCTTTTATTTTGATTTCTCTTCTCAAAAACTGATGATGGAAACTGAAATCTCAGAAAATGATGATCCTAATTACATTCAAAATTTTTCAATTCCTTGTAAATGTGTGGATCATCTGTATACTCATGGTGGTTTTTATCTCAATCCTCTTAAAAAAAAAAAGAAAAGAAAAGAAAAGGCTTAAACTTCAAAACTTTCCTGTGAGGCAGGTAAATATTTTCATAAAAGATTATTTCACCTTTTACTGAGATACAGGCACCTCCAGGGTGAAACACTGTGGTTTTTTAACTGACTATGGTCACACAACACAAGAAGTGAGGGGACAGGAAATGAAAACCATCCTATCCAATTTAATTTTAAGGAGAAAGAAGATAGGAGGAATGTGAAGTTCACAGCTGGGATTTCACCAGAGTGGAGGAAATAATACACCTTAAACAAAAGTGTCACAGTGTCTTTAGTGACTGCAAGTAGCAGACTCTTGCTTTATGTCTTATCTGGAAGACAAAACCCTCTGCAGGTCAGTGCTCTTTACACCTGACAATACACTTAACAATCTGAGAATTCATGTTAGAGGGTAAAATACAAGCTACCAAATTAACATTTTCCCTTCCTGAGCAATCTAGATATTCCTTAGAGTTTTGCAATGCAAATACCACCTGGCCATCACTGATAAGTTATGACAGTATAGCAGTAAAAAGTGGAAGGATGCAGCAGATGTTTGAAAGTGCCAGTGCAGAAAAACACCAGAGGAAATGTTATCTTCCATAAATGTTTATCCCTGTTCCCTAGATATATCTTCAAATCATATCCATAGTTCTGTAGTGACTGGAAATGTTTAGATGTCCTAGGATTATACAATTTTCTCTCTCTGGGAATGAGCTTTTGTACTCGAGGTACCAGCTGAGGATGAAGAAATGAGAATTGCACTTCACAGCTCTGAAGTGGCCTGAGGGTGTAAGCAAAAAAAAAAAGCACTAGCAATAGGAGACAAAAATTTGTAGTTATGACTGACATGGAAGAAACAGGAAGGAAGGCAGGAAGGAAGGAAGGCAGGAAGGAAGGCAGGAAGGCAGGTGGGAAGGAAGGAATTTCGGAAAGAAGGAAGGAATTTCGGAAGGAATTTCGGAATTTCGGAATTTCGGAAGGAAGGCATTTCGGAAGGAAGGAATTTTGGAAGGAAGGAATTTCGGAAGGAAGGAAGGAAGGAATTTCGGAAGGAAGAAAGGAAGGAAGGAAGGAATTTCGGAAGGAATTTTGGAAGGAAGGAAGAAAGGAAGGAAGTAAGGAAGGAAGGAAGGAAGGAAGGAAGGAAGAAAGGAAGGAAGGAAGGAAGGAAGTAAGGAAGGAAGGAAGGAAGGAAGGAAGGAAAGAAGGAAGAAAGGAAGGAAGGAAGGAAGCAGACAAAGAGTGAATTCTTGCTGTATTGTGCTATGCTTGTTTTTTTGAGAGCCCCTGTGAGCTGTGGCCACTGAACAAATACTTGGTGTGGTTAAAGACAGAAATAGCTGCAGCCATAAGCAGAGCTTTTCTGATAAGGAGGGCCAGACTGGTGGCAATGGGGTGTGACCCAAAAAAAACCCTGCCCCTCTAACAGCCATATATGTTTGCAAGAAAATCAGATTTGCATTCTAGATGTATTTTTGTGAAGGGGAAAAGAGGATCCAGGATATTTTATTCTGATTTATATAATTGTATCCTTTTCTTCCACTGGATTTGTGAGTGGCTTTTTCAGCTTTGGATAACATAGACCTTCAGTAAGTGGTTAAAGCAATATTTTCAATGCATAAAAAGAAGGATGAAAACCACTTGTGAAAAATCTTTTTTGTATCTTTTCTTTACATTTGAAAGGAAATCAAGGATCTTTTTCTGTAAACAATTCATGAGGATCCACAGCAGCCTCTTCAGAGCTTGAACAACCTCTTCTTCTGCACACTTCTTCCATAAATCATGCATTTATTTCAGACTTTCCTGGTAAACCTGAGCAATGTGCTGTGCTTTTTAGAGGTGACCTTTATGCCTCCCATGTCAAGTTATAGCTCCTAAGCTATTTCCAAACCTCCCTAGGAAGTCTGTGGGGCTGTGGTGAGCTACGGTGAGAAAGCATGTGTTGTATCACAAGTGGTTTCTGCACATTCCTAGCAAGAGGAAATTATTTTGGACAGCATAGTCTGCCTTGCTTTGTGTTACTAGGGCATAAAGCTGTCAAATGTTCAGCAGTTTAAAGAGAGCAACAACACTGACAACCACAGGGATTTCAAATAGATACTGATTTCTCAGTTATGTAGAGAAGAGCCAGTATTATTAATTTCCTGGTCAAAAAGAGTGGGAACTGAGATATCCATTGACTGATGAAAACCATTGGGATCCAGACACAAAGGTGCTGACCAAGTCATTCTGTCTGTTGAGGAGAAACCTTCATTCAGCTGGAAGGTATGGCAGCAGCAGCCACAGCTGAGCTGTCTACTGCCCTAAGCCATGGTCAGTCCTGCAGCAACAGAAAGTGGGGAGGGCAAGATCTGACACCATTTCAGCAAAGCAAGTAGAGCTGGGAGAAGCAGCTTTTCTTTTAGTGGTCAACAGTGAAGGCCTTTTCCTTACCTACAAAGGGAGAAGCAGGTGGAGATGTGTCAGGAGGGGAAGAAAAATAAAGGTTCTGGAAATCTCTGCCAAGATTCTGCACCTGTTTGTGTGTATAAACTAGGGAATGAGAGGCTGGAGCTGCAGAAGGGGCCTTGAGGGCCCTGGCTGATGGAAGAAAGTTAAATGTGAGTCAGCAGTGCCCTGGGAGTCAGGAGGGCCAAATGTGTCCTGGGGTGCATCAGACACAGCATCACCAGCCAGGCAAGGGAGGGGATTGTCCTGCTCTGCTCTGCACTGGGACAGCCTCACCTCGAGTGCTGGGGGCAGTTTTGGGTGCCACAATATAAAAAAATACATTAAGCTGTTAGAGAGTGTCCAAAGCAGGGCAACAGAGATTGTGAAGGGCCTTGAGGGGAAGCCATTTGAGGAGTGGCTGAGGTCACTTGGTCTGTTCAGCCTGGAGGAGGCTGAAGGGAGACCTCATTGCGATTACAGCTTCCTCATGAGGGGATGGGCAGGCACTGATGTCTTCTTTGTGGTGACCAGTGACAGGACTCCAGGAAATGCCATGAGGCTGAGTTGGGGCAGCAGTGGGGGTGTCGGCGGGATGTGTGTTTAGGTTAAATATCAAGAAAAGGCTGTTCACCCAGAGCATGGCTGGGCACTGGATCAGGCTCCCCAGGGAAGTGGTCACAGTACCAAGCCTGACAGAGTTCAAGAAGCATTTAGACAATACTCTCAGGCACTGTGGTGATTCTTGGGGATGTCCTGTACAGGACCAGTTGGATTTGATGATCCTAATTAGTCACTTCCTTCTCAGCATATTCTATGATTCTCTGAAGGGAAGGAACAAAGATGTGCCCTTGAAGCAGAGACATCACCATGTATAAAATGGTGGATAGTCCAAGATGTACAATTTTCTCAGGACTGCCAATAGCTGGAAACTAAATATGTGGAAAATAATATCCATATCCATAATTCAATTTCAGTATTATATACTTGAAATTGGTGATTATACCATAGCCATGGAAAGATCTCCAGCAACTGGCAGTGTTATAAAACCCAACAAAACTTGACTGTCTTTTCTTTTACTTCATAAATATCAAGGTCTATCATACAATTCTCTAATACTTGTTTTGAGTCCAAATATTCAGGGGGAACACTTGAAATCCAGCAGCTGAGACAGAGAGAAAGGGATCAGATAGCATGAGAAAGCTAAAATTATTTCAATGGAGTTTTGCAGAAAGACCAATCTGGTGTCTCTTACAGATTGGTCAAGTGATGCCTGGAACCAGTGTGAATCAAATCTACTGATGATTTCTTTGATGTACAGTCCCATCTCCTTCTCTGCTTTCCTACTATTTGAGCCTTTTTATCTTCTCCCCTGTCTGGCACTTTGTTTGCTTTCCCTTTAGAGAGAGACAAAAATGGTCTGAGGACTCATTACTATATCCCCAAGGCAGCACTGGAATGAAGACAACGGACATCATTGTTAAAAGACAGTAAAATGATGGGATGAAATGAGAAATATGCTCAGGGAATGTCAGCTAATGCTCACAGCCCTCTCAAGGTAGTTTTAGCACAGAGAATCTTGAATTTGTCACAACCTATCATCCTGAAATCATTATGGTACTTAACAAATGAAGAGTTTATAGCTGTGCATATTTTGTTATATGGTCAAGGAAGAATGAAGAAAGGAGTATTGCAGAGGCAAAAGAAATTTGTATTCAAATCAATAAAAAAATAATAAAGTTATAATAGGACTATAGATTACCTGAGATGTCATGTCAAATGAGTGCCATCTACTTGAGGACTCTCTTCTAAAACAGGTCTTTGACCAAATATTAGCTTATTTAGGAGTTTTATAGGTCAGTTGATTATACTTAGTTGTTCTCAGATAACCACACCCCTACTCAGGGAAGACAAACAGATGCCATTATCAGAAGGTGTAATATGGAAAGATGCTGTGATCTGGTAGCCTGGGCCCAAAGGGAAAAGGCTCATCAGAGGCACAGGCAGTTCAGTTCTGTCAGTTCAGGACAGAATATCTCACCTCTCCAAAGAGATAACCAAGGGTATTTCAGGTAATTTCTGGATTGGAAGCACCATGGCAAGCTAAGAGATCATCTCACCATCCTTTCAGTACAGCACAGAAGTAGCTGGATGACACAATTAATACATTTTCTATAAGGTGAAAATACTACTGACACTTCTGTGGTTTTTCCTATTATGGTAGTGCCACACTACCCAGCACCTGCAGCTTCCAGAGAGTACAGCTGAGGCTCAGCATTATGAACTAATCTCACTGTATCTTCAGGCATTGTTTTAGCAAGCATCTCTTGTTCCTGCAGCTTAGCTAAGACAGAAGACTGTCACTGAAGTCTGACTCCCCTGTTTTATGTGAGCAAGAAAACTTAAGACTCAGGAAGAACTACAAGACTAAGTGACAGGACCAACAGGACCTGTGCATGTTGGAACACTTGTTGTTCTAGCAGCCCCTCTGTGGAATGAAAAAGGGAGAGGGGGTTGTTTCATTCAGCTTTTGCAGGTCTGTTGTATGAGTTCAGGGAGGCAGGAGGGCAATCTGCAGACTTCCCTAGACAGTCAGGGTATTCTCTCTCCCAGTCAGCATTTTGCTGGCTGCAGTTCCTCTCCTATGTTCCTTCCTCACTCATCTACTCACACTGCTGCTTGATGGAGCTTATCTACCAGTGCTTCACATTTTTACCACTGAACTATTTAGGAGGCAGTACTGCCATTTGCACAGCTCTGCTTATTCTCATGATATTCACAGTCTTTTTCTCTTACTATACACTACTCTTTTCTATTATTTCTTACATTCCTACTCTTACTCTCCTACTGCTCACTACTCTTTCTCATCTCTTTGTTTAGAATTGAAGTGAAATTCTTGTACACACTAAAGTAGAAACCCCTGAAAAAGAAATTACCTGCAAGCTCCATGAGTCTTTCTTCAGTAGCCTGGAGTACCTTCTTTCTGTGGTTTTGCAGGATGACTGACCCCAAACCAACCTCTCTTCTCACCACCTGCATCTCTGGGGACACACTCAGCTACATCTTTTGTTAAGCCACAAACATACCCTCACAGGCTGGCCTATCACTAGTGATGGGAACATTGTACAAACATTTGCCATTTGTTTTCTGGCAGCTCTTGATTTCCTGCAGCACTTTCTTGATGGCTGCTTTTGCAGTGTGCTTTGATGAACAGATGTAACACTTTTATAAGGACATACAGTCACAAACACTTTCCTACCACTTTCTTTGAACAGTTTAGCAGAAATTCCATGCATTCTCTAATCTTTCATTTTTTTTCCTGTTTCTCCTTGAGTAGCATTGCTTTCATGCAGTCACTAGCAGCTCTTCTAGCATCAGCAGGTACACAGTTACACACTATTTCCATTTTCAAGAACCTGTTATTCTATGAATAATAGGAATCCTTTCATCACACAGCATTCTCTTTCATCTTTGTTAGTCACTGATTCCAGTCCAGTGACCTTTTCACTTCCCTTTACAATGAGCCTGTTTACAAACATAAACAATTTCTTGCTTTCATCTCACTTGCCTTGTCCATCTCTGTTCTCTTCCCTTGCAAGGACAGTGTCACATCACATCTCACTGCTATGATGTTATCTCTTTATTTGGACCTGGGCTTTTGTCTCTTTTTTTCTTTTTCTTTTACCCCTTCACAGAGGTACATTCAGTCGGATCATAGAAATGCAGAATCATAAAATGGTTTGGGTTAAAAGGAACTTTAAAGTTCATCTAGTTCCAGCTCCCCTGCCATGAGCAGGGATGCTTCCCTCTAGACCAGGTTGCTCAGAGCTCTGTCCAGCCTGGCCTTGAACAATTCCATGGATGGGGCATCCAAAGCTTCTCTGGGCAACCTGATCCAGTGCCTCATCATCCTCACAGTGAAGAATTTCTTCCACATGTCTAACCTAAACCTGCTCTCTTTCAGTTTGCAGCCATGACCTGTCACTTGTCCTGTCACTACGAGTCCTTGTTAAAGGTCCCTCTCTGTCTGTCTAGGTTCTGGAAGGAGCTCTAGTGTCTTCCCAGATCTTTCCATTCTCCAGGCTGAACAAAACCAGCTTTTTCACCCTGGAGAGATGCTCCAGTCCTGTGATCATCTTTGTGGCCTTTCCCTGGACTCCAGCAAATCCACATCCTTTTTGTACTGGGGACCCCAGAGCTGGATGCAGCACTGAGATGGGGTCAGAGCAGAGCAGAGCAGAGCACAGGGGCAGAATCCCCTCCCTCCCCTGCTGGCCACACTGCTTTTGGGCATGTTTGGCTCTCTGGTCTGTGAGTGCTCATGGCTGGGTCATGTCCAGCCTCTCATCCACCTGCACCCTCAAGTCCTTCTCAGCTCTCACTGCATTCTCTGCTCAGTTTGTATTCATGCTTGGGACTGCCCCAACCCAGTTGTAGGACCTTGCATTTGACCTTGTTGAACTTAATGAGGTTTTCATGGACCTACCTCTCATCCCTTCCCTCCAGCATGTCAGCCACTCCACACAGCTTCGTGTTGCTGGCAGATTTGCTAACTGGGAAGTTGAGAATTTTGACATTTCTCCCTGTGGAAGAAAGCACAAAGTTAGTACAAATGAACCTCAGCCAACCTCATGCTACTGCTACAGATTATAGTTATGTTATTTGATCCTGTGAGATTCTTTCAAATTCTTTTGCAATGATCTCTGAAACATCAAGTTCAATTTCATTTAAGTTTTAAATACAGCTGTGACTTCTTTTCCTTTGCTGTAAGCTGTATGTCACACATTCTTGTGTAGCAAAAAGGAGATTTCTGATTGAAGAACAGCTCAGCATGTTCCTGTAATTAATACAGGAGAAAACTCAAATCTTAGTTCAGAAATGCTCGAATACATTCAAACACAGAGATGTTCTGACAGCTGAGCATCCAGTGGGAATTCTGGATAAGAAATAGATACAAATGAAGTCATTTTTCTTCAGGCCTTTGCTAATGAGTACAATGGATGAGTGAAGCAGGCAGCATATAACTCAGCCAAATGGTACACAGGTCACAGGTCACACAGCTTGCTCATTGGCAGCAGTAAAATAATAGAATCACAAAATATCCTGAGTTAGAAAGGACCCATAAGGATCACTGAGTCCTATTCTTAGCTCTGCACAGGACCATCCCCAGGAGTCACACCATGTGCTTGAGAGCATTGTCCAAACACTTCTTGAGCTCTGTCAGGCTTGGTGCTGTGACCACTTCCCTGGGGAGCCTGTTCTGGTTCCCAGCTTCCTGCTGGATGAAAAACATATTCCTGATGTCAGCCTCAACCTCCCCTGACTCAGCTTCATGCTGTTTCCTTGAGCCCTGTCATGGCTCATGAGAGTGAAGAGATCAATACCTGTCCCTCCTCTTCCTCAGGTGAAGGTGTTGACTCGGGAGAAAGATTGCCAGGAGAGTTACATAGGGAATATTAATCTATTAATCTTTTGATTTTTCTTCTCCTGGAAGAGGCCAAATGCTTCATAAATTTGAGTTGCTGCTCCATCACACTGATTTTTGCCATATTCAGGCTGCTTGCCATGACATCTATTTATTTTTATGTCTATTAAGACATCTCAGTCTAAGAGAGAGATTAAGGACCCAAGACAGAAATCCCAAAGTTGGGGACTTCCAGGTGCTGGTTTGAGGCACAGTCTAAGGTGGCATCTAGAGTAGGTATATAACTAGACTATTCATTCACTTAAATCTATTGTGTTAAATACTGAATGGGAAATTGTTTTGCCTGGAATTAGGATGGCAAAGGTGTCCATGAAGTCTTTGTGCATTATATTATTCATTTATTTTTGACTGGGCTGAGGTGGACTTCTCAGCAGAATAGATAACTAGGGAGTTTATAAAAAAGCTTTTGTTTGCATAAAGCAGCATGTGAGTAATTTCCCTGCTGAAAGCACCTTGGCTGTGTTTGAAAATAGCTCCTTCTCCCTGACAGTTAATGTTTCTGGCTTGTTTGTATCTATATGTGGTGGTATGACATAGATGCATGTCTCTGAGCAAGGGCTTTACATTATCCTTAATTGATGACTGCTTAGCATTCATATTGGAGAAAAAGATAAGGCATTGTGTGACCTTTGAAGTAATTTCAAATTGGTATAGGGAGGTTTGTTTGTTTGTTTTTTTAATGAGATAGCTTCTGATTTTGACCATTAATTTTGGTCAAAATTAATTAAGGTTAATTAATTAAGGTTAGTATTTTAGTGTCTGGAAACAGTCAGGCAAGGGGTTGCCTACATACTGTAGATTAAAATCCACAATTAATGATTCCAGCAAGTTAGAAGACACAGGAAGTGGGCTCCATTCTCTTTAACTTTGGTTGTCTGAAAGCCAGGATTGAATCTATTTTGTCCCTGCTTCTTCAGCCATTGAAGAAATATGGCCTCTTAAAAACACAATATACTGTGACTAAAGCAGGTGTCTAATTGGTGTCAAAATGATGAATCAAATGTCAAAGTGCTCTAAAGCTTCATATTTGAGTTATGCAAGATGAACTGCCCTCTGGAGTTTCCTGACTTGGGCTTTTGACAGAAAAATTAGACAGCTCTCTAAGTGTGCTGCACTTAACCAGTGTTGAATCCCTATCAGAAATGATAACTATGAAAATACTGCCCAAACTACACCTGTTTGGTATGTTTGGCCCTCTATACTGCTAACACACTTTAAGAGTGAGGGATCAACTGAACACTCCTGGGAGTAAATGCTCCTGGTCTCTGCTCAGAAGGATGTGAAGAATATGAAACATTTTGCTTTTTATCAAAAATTCAACAAATTGGAAATTTCATCCATAGCAGCATCTGTTGGCATAATGGTGCACCAGGTTTGTTGTTTTCAACAAGTACAAACCACAGTTTAACCTTAAGGCTGGAGCCAAGTATAGCTTTATGTTGAATAAAGTAGTTCGTTTTTCTATTGAGATTAGAATACATTTAAGCCCTTAAATTTTCCGACCTGCAATTCCCTTGCATAGCCACCCTTCTCTACTTCAGTTATTGTGGTGAGAATGAATTTTAAAATATTTTTTTAATCTCTCTGTATGGTAAGTATTGAAACATATGAACACATCACATAGTCAGAATGAAACACTGTGCATTATATGAGTGTGTATTTAAGGTCTCTTAAAGTATTGTCTTATAATACAGTTAAAAATACATTGAAAACTGTCTGTTGTGTCTGCAGCTGCATCCTGAAGGCTATGTTTTTTAGCAAATTATTTCTGCAGAGGATTTTGTGTTTTCTGTAAATATGCAAATAAATTTAAAAAGCATGAAAACCCCCAGATGATATTATATTTAATCCAAAATGTAGCTAGGCTTCTGTTCATAGCACATTTCTCCAGTCAGCAGGGTTCTAGGATGCCCAGGCTCCTTTGGGGGGAAGACACCAGAAATAATCTGAGATGTGAAAGATTCCCACTTGGGCTTACAGTATGGTCTGTGCAGTGTTATCAAGAGACGAAGACATTCACCACAGAAGCTATATCACTGGGTAGAGAAAACAGTGTGAAATCAATTTTGATTTGGAGTCTTATGTTTTACAGCACCTCAGGAAAAGATGTAATTTATCTGCACATGGACTTTTTGCAGTGAAGACTTCTGCAAACACACAATTTCATTTGCCAGGCACCTTACATACTTGTACATGACTATATCTGCCAGACACAGCTGGTCACATTTCTGCAGTTATACAAGCTGTGACTCTCAAAACATTTAAATGTGTGCCTGATGTAAATAGTGCTAATAGTACTATTGATGCATGTTACTGCTTAAGTGGGCAGAATTTATGTAGGTGCCTAAAGGCCACAGGACCTAAAAAACTTACCTCTTCACAGAGTTTCACTGCACGATTACACATCCTGAGTGAGTCCGCAAACAGCCCCCAGAAGTGCCACCAGCACTGCATGCAGGGTCACAAAAAATGCCACAGGGACAGCAAGCTACTTTTAGTTATAAATCATTAAATCCAAAGTACTACTATCAGACTGTCTCTTAGATAAATTCTCACTAAATTTAAAATTTCCAGCTCTCCGTAAAATGGACTGATATAGTCTTAGTTCTGTGGAGCTGAGCTGTTTTTCAGCTGTGTGCATTACTGAAGGCTAAATATGGCACACAAATTAATAACACAATTAAACTTTGAATTTAATAGTAGAAGGATTAGTTTGGGTTATTTATTTTTTCTGTTTTGGAAAGCTGTCTAATTTTCATAGTGCTCTCATAAACTCACGTATTTCTTCCTTTTTTCTTCGCAAGAATGGCTTTTGGGGTGAGGCTTGAATCCTGCTATAGTGGATCTTCTCTTATACACTTTGCATTAGCAATTTCCTGCTTCACTGCTCCTCCACTATGAGACAAGCTTTAAGATTTAGTGATCTTATAGCAAAGTTGAATAACAGCACTTCCATTTCCTTTTACAAAAATTGGCATCTCTCTTGCCCTAGTCACCTAGTGCAACTAAACAAAAATTACAACAGAGAGAGGAAAAAGTAGCATCAGACTTTTTAACAGTGGCTCTTAGGCATCAGTATCTTTTGGAATATAAGAACAAACAAGTTGATGCATTTGAAAGGGATTTTTTTCCTTCTTCACATAATTTTATTCCTTTACCATTGGTTTTACTAGCAGAAAAGTGGTTCGTAGAGGCTTTCCTATGTGGAAGCTGTAACACAGTGGTGATCTTATCTTTCTTTGCAGTTTTTCTACTTCTGTTACAGCCATTTGCTGATAGAGGAGTACACTTGTGCACAGTCAATGATGAGAATGTAGTAACCATTTGTGAACATTGTACTACTTGCACTCCTCTTTTCTGACTTCTTTACTCTTTTTCTTTCTTCTTTTTTTTTTTTCTTAATTTTTTAAAATACTGAAGCTCTGTTTGTCTTCATGATTCCCATACTGTTAAGCTGAACTTTCCACACATCTCTTTCATGAGTGGAAAAAAATTGTTTAGAGCACATATTTAAAGAGATTACCTTTTAAATTACTGACATAGAACTTCATTGTACTTTTTGTTGCTACTCTACATGCAAGCCACTAGTAAATGAGGTCCCTTTGCAACTTTTCACTGCCATCTTAATTTTTTCCAGTCCTCAATAATTGTATAGCATCATGATGTGCCAATCTTAGTACATCAGTATAATGTTCTTTCCAGATCATCTGAAAATCTGTTAAGCACCAAAAATGTCTTCATGGATCCCTGTGAGCCCCCTGGCTCAATCTCCCCATTGTGAAAAATTTTAATTCATAACAAGACCTCCACCTTCTTCCAGGCAAGCAGAGTGTTTTTAAAGCCCTTATGGAGAGAATTTAACAAAACTAGTAAAGAAATTCTCATGTTGCTGCTGAACAGGAGTATCCTTGTTTACATATTAATTGGCTCTTCAAAGATATGTAGTAGATTTATGAAGCATGACTTTTCACCATGAAAGTCATACTGACCCTTCTCCAATATGTCATGTTTATTTCTGAGTCTAAATATTCTGTTCTTTAATGTAGTTTCTACAAATTTACCCAAGATGGAAAACAGATTTACTAGGTTCATGTTCAACTACTTAAATGAAAATTTAACATCAAACTTAACATCTCTGGTACAAATGCTGGTGTGTGTTTTAAGATATGAAATGGAGTTGACTCTTCAGCAATTTCATACATGAATTCCTTTAGGTGTCTCGAGTGAACGACTTTTAGCTCTGGAACCTGATTGGTTACAACTTATTTTGTAATTTTTTTCTGTACTATTTTCTTCTAACATTTTAGTTTGAGACAGATCATCATATTCTTACACCATATAAAGTGCTCTGTTTCCTGAGCCTCCCTCAGATCCTCCACCATGAAAAGTAGTGGAAAAACTCATTAAACATTTTCAACCTTATCTTCCATGAGCATTCCTTTTACATCTTGATCATATATCTGTCTGACTAACTAGCTGGCAGCCTTCCTATATCTGGTGTGTCTAGAAGAAGGTTTTTTTATAAAATATTTTTATGACTTCAGCAAATTGCTCCTAAAAGATATTTTGGGCTTCCTTGTGGTTTTCGGTAAACTTTCCAATTTTTATGATCTCTTTTCCTCACTTGGATGAAACTTTTCTTTTCTTCTTTCTTTCTTTTTTCTTTTTTTTTTTTTTCATTTTTACTTTTGAAGTTTTTCTTCAGCCTCTTGTTTATTCTAACTGATTTGTGATTTTTTTTTCCTTTTAAAGTTTTGTGATAGTAGTTACTGGCTTGCTTAGAACCAACCCCTAACAGGACATCTTAAAACAATTCCCACACCATGCAAAAATTTTTGCCTTTTTGCCTCTTTCCTAGCTTTCTCTTTTTGAGGGAGTTCTCTTTTTTGAAGTCAAATACTTTTCACATTAATTCTTTCAACTCTTTTTCTCCTATCGGCATAGTCACAGTGCCTGTAAGATAAGGTTGTATTACATCCCTTTTGCAGCCAGTTTGAAGTAGGCCACTGCTTGGGCCTGGATCAAGAATAGATTTTTCTATTTTTAGAGTGGAGGCTCTCCAGGCTCTTATGCCATGCAATCATAAGTGGGCAATTCCAGTCCTCAGCCCTGAGAAGAAGACACAGCAGGTGCCTCTGACACCCTTCTGCACCACAGGAGTTCCTGGGACTCTTGAACCTCTAGGAAGGCTCCTTCAGGCTGTTAATAGCTTACTGACCTGCTTTGTCACACGTGTTTTATGATGTTATATGGAACCTGCTTGATTTATCCACAAGTATCTTGCAGCAGAAGGAGAGAATGTCTGAAGCAAACGAAAATTCAGAAGCAGAAGTCTTTCCCTGGGTTATTTAGTCCCAGTAGGAGGAAGTTGTTGTCTAATGCCAAACATTTATTTATTCCTTGTGACTGCTTGCGAAGAAGGAATCCTTGTTTCTTATTTCCCTAGCTATGGCTAGGAACAAAGAACAGACTCTCTCTGTTAGTCCTTGAGATCACGGTACTTTCAGGCTGTGTTTGTTGAGAGTGTCCTGAAGCTCTGAATGCTTCAGCCTCCAGCCCATCTCAGGGTATTTTCTCAGGAAATCAGGCACTGTTGGTTCTCAGCTCTGAGTTCTGGAGCTGGGTCTCATGTCATGAACATGGGTATCTGCTGCCTGTGAAAGGACTGGGACATTACAGGTGCTCTGGGTGTTTGTATCACCTCGGACTGACATCATGGAGGTGAGGCAGCTCTGTTTCCAGGGGCTGTCATGCATATAGTCCTTTCTTAATGAGAATTTATGAGTCCCGTGAGGGACAGAGGGGAGAGAGCCTCCCTTCAAACAGCATGGAAATCAGATATGACACACAGGGATAAGATCTGGAGCCTTGACAGAGCTGTGGACTTGGTGAAGAGGAATGCCATTTGTTTGGATAGAAAGAGAGAGAGGTCTAACACTACAGTGTTGGAAAAAGTATGTGCTTTTTAAACAGGTATTGACTTTCCTTGACTTTTTGTTTTCTTATTAATTAAAAAACTTCTCTATAACTGTTTCAATTAATCAATGAGTTGGTTCTAGTTTGATTTTTCCTTCTTCTTGCATAGATTTCAGCTATTCCAAAGAGCTCTTTCTGCCTTTGCTGCTTTCTTAACCTTGCTTTTCAAATTTTCTTTTCTCTGTCTCTATGGCACTTTCAGAGTACACTTCCTAGCCAAAAAGATTACATTTTCTCCCTTTGATATTGGTACTATCATGGTCCAGAGCTACCACATCCTCTTTGATGTTGTATAAGAAACTATCTAGAAGCCTTCAGAGGTCAATGCTGTTACATGTGGCCTACAAAACAATGGCCAGGTTTCCATGGCTGAATCTTTCTGCGGTGTCTCTTCTACAATGAAAGCTAGATTCCTGGCCCACTGAGCAATACCCTTGGTGAAAAAGGATATATGGACATCCTAGGGTTAAGGGAACCCATGAACTGGAGAAATTTCACTGGAGAAATGTGAGTGGTGCCCTGATGCAGGACTGTTTATTAGCACAGGTGCTGTAGCCTGCAGCTGGGACCATGCTGTCTCCACCTGCATTGGTGGTGCTCTTCTGTCTCCCCAAGTTCTTTCCATTTGTCACATTTGCCAGGCCAGGAGCTGGGTTGCTGTGAGCACAGCCCATCTGCTTGGAGGGCAGATAATTGTACAGATGATACCTGCGCGTTAAGTGAATCAAGCAGCTTCCGCTCTCCTTCTGGTCTCATTAGATAGTTTGCTCCAAGCTTCTACAAAGGAGATGGTTAATTAAGGGTAATTAATCTACCGTTGCAGTGCCCAGCACTCAAATGGAAACCAAACAGCAACCTATTTATCACTCTTTCAGAACAGCTTTATACTGAGTCCAGTTAATATTGTTAAAGGTGTAGGTTTAATTCAAACTAGGAATTTGAGCTACCACGCTCAAGGATTTGCTGAATTTTAATCAGTGGTGCTTAAATTGAACCTATTCTGAAACTGTATGTCTGTTTTGTCTAAGCACACTGTACCATGCTGGCAAAGTTTTAAATGAGCTGAACTTAAAATCTAATTGAATTACACAATTCCCAACCTGCCTCAAATTTAAATGTAATTCCCCCTTAAGATTAGCTGATCTGTAGGATCAAAATTTACTGAATTTATTTTACTGCAGTGTTTGAAACTCTGGTCAGAAAAGCAGATTTTATTCTAAACAGTCTGGTATTATTGTGGAATATATATTTTATACTATATAACTAAATCTGCAAACAATCCTAACTTGAAAAAATAGTACATCTATGTTTTGATGTACATGCTAACTACATAGAAGCCTATGTAGTTAGCATGTACGTGTCTGAGATGAGTATTGTCCTTCAACTTAAAACTGTCCTCCTTTGTAAAGACAAAAATGAGATCTGCAAGCTTCAATTTACCTGGGAAGCTGGAGTGATCATGGCCACCTTGCTAGATTTAAACATCATTGCTGTTTAAATCAGGCTTCTGTCAGCATCTGATAGTCTCCTTAAATCTATATGTAGAAATAAAACCATGGACACATCTTATGTCCTAAAGAGGGAGATGAATCTTCTGAAAATGTGCTTCTTACAATTATATTTTATGATCCTATTACCTTATGAGTGGTACACTACATAAGCTCAGCACCTTTGAAAATAATATATACTATCGACAGATGACAAGAAACAAAAAATTTGTCAGCACAGATCTGTAAGAAGTATAGGATGAAAAGTAAAGGATGGATCTGTCAGTAGGGTAATTGGTTGACTCTCCCAAACAGGAATCCCATTTTAAAGCCTGCTGTATGATGCTTGTCTGGCACTGCATGATCATCTAAGACATATCTATCCAGGACTGATTTTCATCTAATTAGTAAATTCTGTCTTAGCATCCTGCAGATTATTTTAATTCATGGGTGATTTGTGAGTTTCATAGATTTTCACACTCATGGAAATCAAGCCACTTGGTTCCCCTTAGTTCAATTTTTTTTTATCCTCCAAATGTCCTTGCTGTCACTGCAAGTCTTGTACAGCTCAGAAGGGCAGTTTCACAGTAGGATATGGGTTTAACCAGCCTGGGGAACTGGACTGTCCTTCCCCAAATCACAGCTCACAGGACCAGTCTGGGTATGAGTTGTTCTGCAGCTCTTGCAAGTGTCCTGCCACTGACATCCTTGTGCATTGTACATTTTCTTTTACAAAGATGTGCCTTCCCTGATTAAAGCTATTATGTCCTCTGGGATATGTGTCAATGGAATTGACCAGTTTTGTTTTGAGTGATGCATACCTCTTAAATTCAGCTTTTAAATTCCATACTACCTTTTAAATTCCACTTATCTATTGGTGGAAAGCACTTACCACCAAGGTACTCTGTGTGTGTGCAAGGAGTTCTCGTGGCAGTGTGGAAGAGCTCTGCTCAGGAGCCGTGATCCTCTTGCTGTGAGTGAGATGGGATAGCACAGCCTCAGACTGCAGCAAGACAAATGCTGGCAGGCTTAGGGAAACAATCTTCACAGGGAGAGTAGTCAAGACTGGAATAGATGTCCACCTATGTTTATTTATGTTGATGCATTCCATTACATTGTAAAATAAGAATGGTGGCTAACAAAACAAAACAAAACAAAACAAAAAAACAAAACAAAACAAAACAAAACAAAGCAAAACAAAACCAAAAAGTCCTTGGTGCTAAATTATATGGTGCAGCATAGAGCAATGCTAATATACTTCAACATGGCCTGTTGCAAAGCCTCCCTGGGGATTTTTCTGCACACTGCTTTGGGGTACATCCTTAGACTAACACCCAGATATCAGCATTAGGTGTGACTACTCTCTACCAGCAAAAGCTGGGATTTTCTTGTGGCAGGTGCAGAAATTAGTTTAATATCTAAAATGAAAACTCTCTTCTACCTCTCTGTTATGTTTATGGACTTCTGCATGGATATCGGGCTGCTTTTTCTTGGCGAAGGTGGTGTTGGATGTCTTTTGCGGTATTATACTGTGCCACAAGGTGGCACTGGAAGATTGCTATAATCCAGTGTAATTAACGCCATCACCTCGCAGCTTCTGACAGAGAAAGCACGAATTTTTGTATTAAATTATGTAAACCACGGGGAACTGGCTTTTTTTTTTTTTCCCGGATTTTTGGATTCACTAAAATTTTTTAGTGAAGCTTTCTCCAGAATGAAAAGGAAATGTGTCTGTGTGCAGTGTAGCTGTTGCAAAGGCACAGCAAAACTAACTCGGCAAATCGACATCCCTTTGTTTTTCAGCATGTATTCGTTAATACTGGCGTTAACAGCTGTCTCTGTTTTTGTAGCGAAGTGTTCATACCTCAGCAGCAACTGCAATGCAAAAATGGGAGCTTGATTTCCCCTGTAATTTCTTTGATATGCTGTCTGAAGCTTTCTTTACCCTTATAAAGTTGAAATCTATTTCAGGTTTTCCTCAAAGGTGAAAGTTCTCTCATGGTTTGTCCACTTCTAATAGATTTCACAATATTCTATCCCAAAATATCTCACTTGGTTTTAATACCAGATGTAGGCTTGGGTAAACAAAAGCAGTTAATTACTGTATTGGTGTTACTGGTAAAATGTGACACATTTTTGCATGGCTTTACAAGCATATAGCTCCTTCCCATATTGCCACATTTCTTCCTGATCCTCTAAATACTGAAAATATGGAAGCTGGTTCGTAGTTGAGTAAAGTAACAAGATGTCATTAATTTGAGTGGGCAATTATCTAACTGAGGACTGTCTTTTACACACATGACTGAGAGAATGCCCTCTAACTAACAAAGAAAATAAAACATGTTGGTGCCTTTTTAGTCCTAACTACTGTAGCACAATGTAATATCTTGATCATGAAGTGTAAACAGACTTGAATGGTTTAAAAAATATCCCTTGCTGGTCTGAAAACCTGACCACATGAAATAATTTACTTGATTGGGTACTTGGAAAAAAAAATTCTTTAAAAGTTCTTGTTGCTGCAAGATATATCCAAACAAGGCTTCTCACAAAAATTCAACTCCACCTTGTTCAAAAGAAGTCTCAATACTTTGATTATTTACAGGCTGGTTGCCCAAATTTACAGTCTAAAACACGAAAGGCAGAGTTTTTCTCAATAGTTTCCTGATAGCTCATTTAGCCTTGTAGGTAAAACAATATTAAGTTATTTGTTATGCAAGGTAAAAAATCCCCCTCAGGTTCTCTGCTTGTGGCAGAATCAGTGTGGTGGGTAATTCACAAATCCACAATGAAGCAAAATCAATGTGAAAGGGTACAGAGCTCCACAAAAACACTGAGCACTCACTGAGAAACTGGTTTCTTCCTAACTACAGCCAGTGGCAGCTGTATTTGACATGAAGGGTCCAGTGTCTGAGCTCAGGCTCTTCTATCTGAGATCATTTATCCTTTTAGTAGCTGCTTTCTTAAAAGGATATCCTTTTGGACACAGCAGTTCTGGTAATTTCCCACCTGTACTTCCCTTCCTGAGGTCAACAGAGCCCTTTACTGCAGTGTAAAAGCCTGGCTCCCTGTGAGCAGATGAGTGTGGAGCAGCAGACCCAGCACCCGCTGCCTGTCAGCCTGGTACAGATGTGCTTGCCACAAATCTCAAGGGATGGAAGGAGCTGCCTCCAGAGCCTTCAGTGTGATGGCTCCAGCATCAAGAAGAGCTTGACTGGGCATGCAGCCTGATGACCTGCCCTGCCTGGCTGCTGCTGCAGACACTCCGTGGAGTGACAAATTTTGGCTTCAGGACAGCATTGCTGTTGGGTGTACGCAGTCAATACAGGATGAAGGAGAAAAAGAGAGGCAGAGGGAAAGATACTAAGGAGATCTGCCTTCAATGATCTTATCTCTGCATAAGAGAGTTTATTCCTGCTTATCATACAGTGAATGGAAAATTGTTGATTGCCGCTTCACAAGGTGTGGCTTCACAGTGTTGTTTTGGAACATATGATGTAGAGCCAGGATGTCCTGCTCTGGCAGCCTTCTGGGGTGAAGCTTTGCCATTCTTCCTCAGTCTCTGTGGAGTGTCCTTCTGCTCTGAATGCTCAAGGTTTATGCAGCTCTCTGACTCAAGCCTTGAAAAGCAAACAGCTCCCAGGAGCCAAGGGTAGCTGCTTTGACAGTGCCCCGGGCTGCAAGCATCCGTCCTCCTTTGGCTAAGCAGGCAGCCCCAGAAGCCTTCAGGGACTTCCCTGCTCTCTTCCGCATCATCACACTGAAAGAAAGAAAACTGGTTTTGCAGACTCTCCCCTACATCAGTTTCTACTTCAGGACAATTTAACTCTCATATTTTAACTCTCTTGTATAAAGCCTTCCCAGCTGACGTGATTTACATTGTGTTATTTTGCAATTAAAACCCATATTCATAGTCACAGAAATTTTAATAAAACATTTGTTATCAAGTTTTATTATCCCAACAAGTGTTGCTGTCAGCTAATAATCCCTAGAGTGGTCGTCATGAAATATTCTAATAATTGGATTTTAATTAAGCAATTCACTTAGTCCTACATTATTTTAGAAATCTAATTATGCCTTCAGAAAACTCACCCAAGTTGTGGTATTTTCTGAACAATATACAGACAAAGTACAGATTCCTTTCTTACTTTGAATTCTTCTTCTCCACTTCTTATAGCTATTATTAAAGCTTTTCTATTTCCTGTATTGTCACTGTAGAAAAAATTCTAGATCTTATGGATGAAATAAAAGTGGAGTGCAAATAAAAATCTTTCTTATAAATATTATGTTAGAAAAGAAGCTCCCTGTGCAATGAATGTTGGAAATATTTCTTACTTAATATATTCATGATTTCCCCCCCTCCTTGAATTTAAAGGCATTATTAATGAGAAAATCCTGTAGATAAACTTGGCTGTAAGTCTTCATATAGATTATAATTTATGTCTTACCTCATCTCAAGTATTTTTTGGTAAAGTCCTGAGTATATGTGTGCATGCTGAGTGTCACCTGCGATAAGTCTCATGAAGCCCATGGGTTTGCTCAGGTTTATGTCACAGAAGCACTGAGTGGTCCAGTCATGGCTGTTTGTACATTACCTTTTAGTCTTCTTTGATGCTGAACATCACATCTCACTCCAGCATGGTGTGAATCCTCACGACATAGTGCCAGGAGAAATAGTTAAGAACACCACATACACGAGGCACTTCTCCTGAAGTGGTTGGAGTATTCCTGTATTTTTCCATGTGGGATACAGAGAAACACCACTTTGTGGTATGCCTTTGACTGTAAGTAGGCAGAAATCAATGTAATAAAAATAAAAGTCTCACAGAGATATTTTTATATTTAGAAATAGGAATGGTACATACAGTCATATTCTGACCTTGGAAAAAAATGGAGATAAAATGTGACAAGGGACTCTGTTTGTAGTATTTATACCAACCATAAAAATATTCTGTTCAAACATGAAGATTTCCTTGAAACAAAAGAAATCTATTTAAAATGTGAAGAGGGGAAGGAATAAGAAGAGAAGGTCTGATGAGTTAATGGTTGGCAATATGAAGAACATTTCAATAAGATTATTTACATGAGTGATATGAAGCATCTGGCCCACACACTGTATGGTACAAATATAGAAAAGCTGTGGAGGCCATAATCTGTCATTGCAGTGCATATGCAACTCCAGCTGAATTCAATAGTACTTCAACTTGCATATAGATATGATAGTGGAGCTGCACATGCCCTACATATGTACAGTTTACAGGCTGGACACTTCATTTCACTCATGTAAATAATCTTACTAAAATATTCTTCATATTGCCAAACACTGGTTCATCAGACCTTCTCTTCTTATTCCTTTGCATTTTAAATGGATTTCATTGTTCTCTGGCCCACCTTTGCTTTCTTTGCTTTGCTTTTTTTTTTTCTTCCAAGCAGTTTATTTCCGAAATAAGAAATGTGGCCTCTATGAATAGGATTCCATGGGATTCAGTTCTATTTACTATTTCATAAATAACTGTCCATGTTTAGACAGGTTAGTTACATTCTGTAGTAAGTTTAGCACAATCATTTGATGTTTATCATTACAGCATTGTATTTTCTACTAGTGCCTCAAGCAATTAAACCATGCGCCCATCTTCCTTTGGAACCTGTAGCAGTTATTAATCACTTGCCATTGTCTTTGGATTTTCTGCTTGTGACCCTTTCAGTTCTGCAAGCCAAAACGCTATCTTTGGAGAAACAGGGAAGATATCTAAAGGTTAGAATGTATTTCCAAGCTTTAAAAATAGTCCAATTGCATTCTAAAGTCTAATTGGTCTTTTTCAAAGTCCATTACTAAGCCCAGAATTTGTAATTCTTTAAAACCTCACTAGCTGATACTGCTTTGATGAGGACCTTATTGTTAAGATTGCAAACAGCATCCAAATGGTTGAAATTAAAATTCACTTATTCACTGTAAGAAATCTGATATTCCACTTAAGCTGCTGCAGCAATATTACAGAATCAGATGAAAGTCAAATGACTGTATCCAAAAATCTTAAATGTCAGATTTTTTAATGCGTTTTATAATTTTAGTCCTTTTGAAAAAGCATCACATGTTCACAGCTGGAATACATCAGAGTCTGCTTTTTGTTTTCTTTAATAATAAAAATGCTTAATCCAGACTCCTATATACTGCTTACTCCTTTCTTCTGGAGTGAGAGAGAGAAGGAGCAATCCAAGCAGCATTTCTGAAGGAAATCTCAGTTACATTGTAGTTAGAAAGTTTGTCCCAGTGGCCTCTGGCTAAGGTGGTCAACTGAAGGGCAAAGAAAGAAGCCCTCAGTCAATCCAATGAGACCTTGGACCAGTCTGAATCTTCAGTAAACAGATTCATCCATCCTTAAGAACTTTGCCTCAAGAGCCTGTCTAGCAATTCAAATAGATGCCACACAGATCAGGCCATTTATAGGAAACCTTGCTGAATTCACAGGGTGAAGTTAAGAGGAGCCGTGTTTGTGATTCTAGTGGAGCCAGGAGCTCCTCCACAGGGCTGCCCTAGACAGGCTATAAGGATCTGGATGAGAAAGACTAGGAGGACCCTCTTCTATTTGACCAGCTGAAGGAATAATTATTCTTTTAGAACTACTTCCTTTTCACCCTAATATGAAGGCAGTGATCAGAACTTGGGTGACCTGAACCAAGTTTTACATAGAGTTGAATTGCCTCTTCCTGAAGAAATTATGTCTTCCCCAGGAACAAGACCTACTGAAACCTGAAATCTCACAGACTTTGTTTTTTCTGCTCCATACTTGGCAATTTCATATCTAAGATAAGAGTAACTGTGCTGGGTCTAAACAGCAAGTTATTGCAATGATCAGCAGTATGGTCCACACAGTCTATGGCAAGTTTGTTCTATGCAAAGAGAGCAATATCTGTCTAGCAGTCTCTCTCTCTCTCTCTCTCTCTCCCTCTCTCTCCCTCTCTCTCCCTCTCTCTCCCTCTTTCATCGCTCTCTAGACTGTTTATTTGGTGTGGTTCTAGCCCCAGACCAATGGAGAAGTGAGAGTGGGAGAGATGGGAAGAAGGAGTTGCAATGGAAAAGTGAGGTGCAATTTTTTGTCATCCTTTTGAATCAAGAAGTCCCTAGGCAGCTTTAGCCTGCACTGCAACGCAGAGGCTGTCTGGAGGGGCAGGATGACAACATGATTCCTCGCAGGCTGCACACTTCTGTTCAAAGCTGTGACATGAGCATTCTGCATGTCTTGCAGAGTGATGGTGCTGGAAGCATATGGAGGTGTCCATCTTCCAGGTGTTTGGAGCAGAAATGGCTGTGGGGGAGGGCTCTGTTGCAGCTCTTTCAAAGAGTAGTCATTACCTGTCCCATTCTTTCCCTGCTCCCCTTTTATTGTAGTGCTCCAAACTCAGACCCCAAAATTAAAACAGTATTTTACAGCTTTATACCGACGCCTTAGATCACAGATATTAGTTACCCCTATGTGCTCTGAGAGCAGCAAGGATTTGACAGGACAACTGAAGTCTTCCTTTTCTTTCTCATTTCCCTCTTTACAGCTTACTGGCATGCTTCTTGTTTTGGCTTTGGGAAGTGATAAATCTGAGGTTTGCTGTTGAGTTTGGGCATCTGGCAAGGCTGCTCTGTGCTGCTGGTATCCTCCCCTTCACCCTGTCCCAATGTCACACTAGCAATGATACTGTTTGGGGGAAGGAAGAGTGTATGAAAAAAAATCCATAGAACTCTTTGTAAAGTAGAAGGAAAAAACCGTCGGTGAGACCTTTCCATTTGTACGGCAGGATAAGCCACAGCACCCGACAGGGGTGAGCTTTCCGGCTTCACTCCGAGGGGCTGTCCAGCTACAGGTTCTGCTAGCGAGGGAGAAGCAACCCTTCCATCCTGGATCCTGGCTCCCGCAGCCGTCACCCATCGGGGATCCGCGATCCTGCCACCTCCGCGCCTGACTGGCCGGCGCCCGCTGCCTTCCCAGGCGGAGCAGCGCTGTCTGTGCACGGGATACCGCTGAGGGAGGTGGAAAAACTAAAATGAAAGGGAAGAAAGAGAAAGAAGGTGCTCTCCCATGCTCCTTTCAGGCAGACAGCCGGCTCCCGCGGGCAGGCAGAGAGGGAAAGGGCTGTGCCCAAGCAGCAGCGCGGACAGGGAGGGCAGAGAGGGCAGCGCCCGCTCCCGGGCAGAGGCAGCAGGGACAGGGCAGGCAGCACGGACAGGGCTGGCAGCACGGACAGGGCAGGCAGCACGGACAGGGCAGACAGCAGGGACAGGGCAGGCAGCACGGACAGGGCAGGCAGCACGGACAGGGCAGGCAGCAGGGACAGGGCAGGCAGCAGGGCGGATAGGGCAGGCAGCAGGGGCAGGGCAGGACACACGGCAGGCAGCAGGGACAGGGCAGGACACACGGCAGGCAGCAGGGACAGGGCAGGCAGCACGGACAGGGCTGGCAGCACGGGCAGGGCAGGACACACGGCAGGCAGCAGGGAGGGCAGGGCGGGCAGCGCAAGGCAGCTCGCACCGCCCGGGGAGGGCTCTAATTCATCACCCCGTTCAGCGGAGAGGATGGGACGCCGCTAAACTCCCCTTCCTCCCTCCTCCCTTCCCCCCTCGCCAAGCAAGCCCCCCCCTCCTCCCCCCTCCGCTACTCTTTCTCTTTCCCCAAGCAGTGAGGCTCGGACAGTGCTCGGCTCCAGCGCTTTATTTTAAGATGATCGGCCAAGGTCTTTGCAGATAGATTTTATCTGAAGTTAAATAGCAGGCGCTCGTCGCTCCCTCGCCAATAAGTCATTTTTAATAGAGATAAATCGCTCTGGACGCCCCGGAGCGCCGGTGCCGCCG
>JAHLSL010000022.1:24513914-24804835 GCA_025920805.1 Petroica traversi
GGAGAGCGCCCGGGCAGCGGCAGCACCGCGGACAGCGCCCGGCACCGCCGGCTGCCCGATCACAGGCGCCCCGATCCGGGCTAAAGAAGGTTTCGGGCTGCTGCTGCTCCCTAGGGCTCATCCTCAACACGCTCTGGACTTGGGGCTCGGCGCTCTGCGCCACTTTTCCTGAAGGAACAAGGAGACGGGTGGACCAGCAGACGAATGTATTTGTTTACTGTTGCTGCTGACTTGCTTTCTTTTGATGGCGAAATAGTTGCTTAATTTTCTGAGGAAAAGCTGGTCAGAGGAATAATATTTGATTATGAAGTGGAACAGGGGTGGTAGAGTGAATCTGGGGATAGGAAAGCTGTTCCAAGATGCTCAGGTTTGTCTCATTCTATCCCAGGACCATGGCATCCTCTCGTTTTGGAAAGAGACCAAAGGTATCCAAGAGCATTGGAGTAAAAAATGAGCTCTGAGACATGGCTGACACCAAGACACGAGAACAGGGAGTTATTAATGAACAATGACACTTTCTATCCCGTGGGTTGGGGCAGGATTGTCTCTCAGTCACAGCTGATGTCATTTTTGGGGTAGTGGCTCTCTGAGGCATCTGTGAGGTGCAGCCAGCTCTTGCTGCCTTCAATTGACTGCCAGTGTCCTGGCAGACTGTGCTCAGGGTATCTCCCAGCTCTACCACGAGCAGATAATCACAGGCAACCACCTCCACCCCTGTAAATCCCCACTCACTATCGACAGAGCTGTCCTCTAGAGCTCTGCTGCCTGGAAAGCACTTGTCAATGAAACAGTGACTTTTGGCAAGGCAGGTGTAAGTGAATGACTGATGAAGAGTCCTTCAATAAAGGAATGTGATGGGAATTGACTGGGCTGAGAGGTAAAATAACCCACAATCTCCACCAGCCTTCCAGACAAAACCATGAGCCATTTATTCCTGATCCATATTCTCCCATGAATATCAGTAGTGATTGTGATGCTTTTGCTGGATGTGAACATTCTACAGTCCCTTTTGATTACACCATATCCCTGTGCGTGGTGTCTCAAAACTGCATTGTCTGCTGCAGAGATACTGCTTTTATCTTCCAAATGCCACCCTCATTAATGTCAGTGTCTCACCGTCCAGCTAGTGACAAATGTCTCAGGGACGTTCATCTGCCTTGCACACTGCACCATCTCTCCCGCTGCCTTGTCTGTTCCTCTCTGAGAAGAGATTTAGTAATATTTTCTTTCCTGCCCCCTGCATCTGCCCAAAAAAGATTTGTCCACTATTTGGTCTCTGTCCTGTCCAGTCACAAGTTAGTTTTGCCGGTGCCCTCTGAGTTATCACCTCTCCTGTTAATCTGTTTGATCACTCTGAGGACAGGTTGACCAGTCCGTGGAAAGAGGATCTGCCTTTTCCAAATCTGCAGGTTGTTGAAGGGGGAGAAATTAGACCTACTAAATGATCATGATATTAGTGCCTTTTATTTCCTCTTCTAACCCAGACTTGACAAAAAACCCCAAAAGAACAAAGAGCCTGGTTGTTTCTTTGTGTGTGTAATCTGGTTATTGTGTGCACAAAAGCACTTGTGAATGCTCTTTTATTTTGCTGGGCTTTTGAAAACTGATAAGCAAAATATGTCTATGTTATTTCTTTGTATATTTACTTAAAGTTTGGTGATAGTTGCGCAGAAGACTTCTTTTAGAAGCAGACCTGATAGTCAAAATACTAGGGAAAAAGTGATCTAATAACCTTAGTTCTTGGAAAGGCATGGAATTAAATTATAATATATACAGTATAAAAATGAATTATATATTAATCTCATATTAATATATGAGACATTAAAATTGTATTATTTATTTAGAAAGAAAAGCAGCATGTCACTTAAATCTAACCAGTACAATATCCTCAGCTGAACAAAAGATGCTACTTACCTTCCTAGTTGTAACATGCTTTGAAATAACAGTAACATTACTGGTGACCAATGTGTTTTATGATCCTCTTTCCCCTTTGCCTGCCCTATGTCAGCTTTGCATTATGTGTGAGTTAACTTTCAGCTGGCACAACATTTCCTGCACTTGTTTTACAGGTGCATGTGTGTGAGCTACTGGGTAAAAGTAAAAACAGAAAATGAGAAATATTCTGGCCATGTGTTGAGAACAATATGGAAAAATAAAGACTCCTCTGCAGCAGAGTATGCCCTCATCCTGCAGAGTAATACAAGATAGGATTCCAAGTAAATCGATGGTTTGTTTACTTGTGTGAAGAGGACAGATTCTGTTTATGTTGAAGATTAAGTAGACCATTTCTATTTCTGAGAATTGCTTGTCACTATTCAGATGCCACTTCAAATTGAAAGTGTAATTGGCAGCTCTTAAAAAATTTTAGCTAATGGAATTTCTGTTATGGGTAGTTCAGGCCACCTGTACCATAATATTTATCTGCACAGTCATTTTTATTAGCTATTCTTGATTGAACTTTAGAAAAATAGTCCTCCTGCTAGGCTATTTTGTCAAGAAATGTTATTATATGTCTTCAGGTATATAAAACTGCTTATATAAAATTAATGGACTGCTTTTTATATTTACAATCTCATCCATACCATTTGAGGTCTTGCAAAAGAAAAGATAGATTTAAAATAAGAATAATGTTAGGACTGTGTCCTCATGCTTGTTGCACTGCCAATAACAATATTGTAAAATATTGATGTGCTTAAAATCAGAATGTTAGTTTATAATTTGACTCTAATTTGAAGTAATTTCTTCTGTCACTTACTGCAACCACTCTGTATTACATACGGAGATTTTTCTTAATGTTTATGTGAGGCATGCATTGCACCTTGAGAAGATTTTGTAAGAAATATTGATAGGTAAAATATAGCAATAATACTGTAGCTCTTTGGAGGACAATTGCTGAGTGAGCAGCTCTTTAAGGATCAGGAAAATAAGAAAGACTACAGAGATGTGACATAAAAGATGAGCATAATAAATAATACACGGAAACCTTCACCATTTAAAAAGATGGGCTCCACCCCGCTGCCTTCATATGCAATAGATATTGCTTAACAATGTCCACATTTTATATTTCTACTTGTTTCTTCTCCTTGCTTCCAGAAACCATCCCATTGGCTTAGCTGAGATGCTTGTAGCAGGTGGCAGTGTTGTATGTGCTGCAAACAGATACCTCCAGTGGAACCACGTCTGTGAGTGGTCACTCAGAGTGGGTAAAAAACTGCATTGTCAGGGTGTGCTATGTGTGGATCATCTTCTACACCTTTAGCTTCTGTCTATGCCCACTCAGTGGGACCTCTTGCTGTGTGTCTCCTTCCTCTGTGAGCAGCTCTACTTTCTCTGCTGGCACAAGTCATTGCTGTAAAGTACCATCCCACAGAATTATAAATATATTGGAATATAGCTTGTGTTTGCATCTTAAATGCATGGAATATTTGCCAGCTAGAGCAGAGTGTGAGTCTTGGAAGAGTTATGGTGAATTAGCAGATTGTAATGATATGGTTCAGTCTTCCAGTGTAATGCAGCCCAAATGAATATGGAAATGTGTGACTAAGTACATTAGAAGATGTGCTGTTTTTGTTCTCCACAATTTACAGAATATTCTGAAATTGCAATGTTGTAGCAGACACTTCAGAGTAAAGGAAAGTAGTTTGCAACTTCTTGTTAGAAGCAAAACAATCTCAACTGAAGTCAGGACACTTGCTCACTTATGCTTAAGTGCTTTACTGAGCTAGGAGAAAGTGAATGTAATAAGGTTTTGCATTTTTTGGGGGGGATATAAAACTTCCTTCTTCCATGGCAGAAAAGATAACACATACATGTCTTCAAAAATATTACAGAGTAACGTTTTTGCCAAGAATCTGCTGAATTTACCTCTAGACTACTTAGAATATATTACAGTATTTGCCTATAACCAAGTATTATACTTTCTACTATGCCTTATCCTAAAAATATTGTCTTTATTATTATTGGATAATAATTAATAAAATCACCAAAATCCTATAATTATGGGATAATAATTAAGTTTTGGATTAATTTTGAATTTTTTGAGTCATGATTTGTGACCCATTCTGACAACTCCTCCAGCTTCTGAAGTAGTCTACAAAAATATCATTATCTATGAAATTAAACTGAAGTTAGAATTTTCAAATAGATAATTTTTGTGTCATTTTCCCCCCCCCTGTAAATATGTTTTTGAAGCATTCAGACTTACTGCTGTCTAGAATTATGAAGAGATGCAAATTGTGGCATATCTCAGAAAGCCATGTGTGGCCTTTTTGCATCACTATATTTGTGGTCTAAAGTTGAAGTCCAAATGCAGTATTGATGTCTATTTTTTGCTGACCATTGCAGATTTTTTTTTTTCCGGAAGAAAATCGTACTGGAACAATGACCATGTAGAGAAAAAATGTAGCCTTATTTATTCTTCCACAAGAAGCTTGCATGTTGATTCAAGACCATTCAGGCTCACAGGAACTTTGCCATTGATTTCTTTGGCTGTAAAATGGGGTCTTTAGCTTGATAAATATTTCCATTTTTATAATGTGGTTGGGAATGATAAATCATTACATTTTAGCTTTTTTTTTTTTTTTGTGTGTGAACTGGCTGTTCATAGCTAACACAAGAAAGAAGTAGTAAGCATTTCTAATGAACATGAAAGAATATATGTGTATGGCTATGTGGTATTCATAGCCTCTGCTCTGAGCAGAACACTTCTGTGAAGTCAAAAAGAGCTGAGCAGGCTCTATACACTTTTATTTCTAGCGTTGTTTTTGTCATTGTTTTATTCTTTAGTAAATTTATCCAGAAGAATGTAATCCTGTCTTTGATCTGCCATGAGATCCTTCCTGTAGATCCGAGTGCCTTTGTTCTGTGGCAGACTGGCTCCATGGCTGCAGTACTCCTTCACCTAGAGTAATGACTGCATGGTTTGTCCCTAAACTTTGATGTTTTACTTTATCCAAGCAGCACAGTGTTAGTCATCTATGTCTGGCACAGAAACAAACCTGTGCTGCCAGCTGCTACAGGTGGATGATTTGCTTTAGCTCAACAGGTGGAGCTGTGACTTCGTTAGCCTCTTGATTCAGGCTAAAATTCATCTCCCTGGGCAGGTCCCTGACTCAATTTTGCTCAGGTGTTTTACACTCCCTGAATTTTTACCTACACTTCCAATGCTGATGGAAAGTTTTGAATTTCTTGACCTATAAAACATTTCAGGTAATGAGAGGCAAATATGCTTATGTATTCATCAAGAACATTTGTTAGTTTGTGGGAATGTGGTGGTTCCAGGGAGCTTCTATGGCAGGTTTTTTTTTTTTTTTTTTTAATCTCAGCTTTGTGTATTAATGAAGAAATTAGATGGAGTCTAAGATGGTATTTCCACTTAGTCCTCTTTGAGCAAGGTCCACCTATCATGATTGATTTTTTGTTAGATTCTCAAAGACTGTAGAGATGTTTGGAATAATACTCTCTTCAGCATGTCTAGTTAAAACTAGTTCCAGTGGAATTTTTACTCATAACCTGTATAAAACCAGCAAACTCATTGCTCATACATCCTATCATTCTTATTTCATAGTCTACTTACAAATCCTATGGGCCCTTTGTTGCCTTTTTTGCCTTGATTTAGCTGGAGCTGAAAAATTGGTGGTTGGAATGAATGAAGGATCATTCTGTGTTGGGAAAATTTATCATAGGACAACAGGGAGGAGCTTGAAGAGTCAGGATAATCATGTGAGGATCCATCTATAAAAGTCCTTTCTTCTCCAAAGATTTCAATTTTTTGTATTCTCATATTTTTAAATTCATTTTTCAACATGCCCCTATGTAAACTTGTTTTATCTGATAAATGTTTAGAGAAAGATTGTTTTCCTATGGCTTTGAACATCCCTTGGTAAGTCAGTTCTTCAAATGTGATACTAGATGTTCACTATTCATGCCAGAAATGTTCCTCATGCTGCACTTACAGGGGCAAAGTCAATTAGGGGAGCAAAGACAATACTAACTGAAGATTTCAAGTCACAGCATCTCCAGAAAAGAAATAATCATTGTGATTAGTTGAAGAAAAAGCCTCCAAACTAACTCCAGACTAAAATATGCTGAAAGTATTCACTGAATGCTTATGAATAAAATAAGCAGAAATCAAAATGGGAGAGGCTTTTTAATGAACAGAAGTATAGAGCAAATTAATCAAATAAATTGTTTGCTATTAATAATGTGACCAGCTACAGTAACATTCCAATAAATATGCCCAGTGGGGATGGAAAATCCACACAACTGAAATTACATTGATGAATTTATCCTAGTTTCCAATGCCTTCTGAATATGTATATAGGAAACAAAAGCTGTCATAAAGATAGCTTGACAGAAAATAGACTCAACAATTTCTTTTTTTTTTTTAAATTGAGACACTTCTCTTTGACAATGGAAGTAATTTCAAGTTACTTAAGGATGTTTAATGTATGACTGCTTAGGCAGAGAATTCTTAGCAGAAATATCAGCATAAAAGTGACCTCGACTTTTGCTAGAAGACTCATTGGGAATGGTAGGGAATGCATGTTATTACCTCTCATGCCTGAAGAAACAGGAGTTTAGTTTTAATGGAATACTGTTGGTTCTAAAATATGAATGAGTCACTGTGGTTGCATAGAAATAAGCATAGTAATCAAAAGGCAATATCAACACATAATCCTTCTTAGAAATCAAAACAAAATCTCAGAAAACCCAGAATCTCAATCAGGATTCACTCTGTTCCAATTGCTTAGCTTTGATGTCTGTTTTTACAAGAGTCTGTCTCCATCTCTGAGCCTGGACCTCTATTTCAATCCTGACTACTTAAGAATTGTTTACATTGCTTGCATTGTTGGTGTCTGAGTCAATGTTACCACAAAACTGAAATTCTGAGTTCAGTCACAGGCTTGGTTCAAGGCTGAACTCCTCACCTAGGGATTTTTTTTTTTCTCATACAATTGTACTGCCATCAAACAGAAAAAAACCATTGCAAATGTCCAACAAAATGACTGTGCTGAAAGTTATTTTGACATGCAATAATTTTTATTTTTCATCTCTTATATCACAACTTCAAACTTTAATTGTTTAATGACTTTATATTACTCCATAATTATTTCACATAAACCATGCTCTCAAGCTCTGTCTCATGACAGTCTGAATATAGTCTTTGGATGCTTTTCAGCATGCATGTCTTTACTGAACTGTACCTTTTCCATGGTTGGTATAAGTCAGACCTGACCATCCCAGGCTCAGCTGTCAGCTGCATTCACACTTTCAAGCACCCTATTAGTCAGTTGTGAAAACTAGCAACATATAGCAAAGCTTTGGTCGCAAGTAAATGACTGCACCTCCCATTCAGCTATCACTTACAACAGAATTTGTGTCAGCTGTGCTGGATAGACTTCTGAGTTATTTAACTTAAGTGCCACCTCTTCAGCCTCAAATCCATAACTTCTCTAGTATTCATTCTGTTGACTCACAGAGGCACATCAAAACAAAAAACCAAAATAAAACACCACTACCAACCCCCCCCCAAAAAAAAAAAACCACAACAAACCAAGAATACCCCAAAAAAAACCCCAACCAGAAAAAAACAAAAAAGGGGGTGCTGACCATGAGGAAGCAGTTCTAGGTGGGTGTGTAACATCCTAGACTTACAAAAGATTTGATAAGGTCACAGGACTTTTCCACTCTCATTTTCTCTGTCTCTTGTTCATATTTTTCTCATCATCCCAGTGACTGAAGTTAGGGATTTAAGAGACTCAGTTTCTTTACTTCTTCAGGAAATGTGAACCCAAACCTTACAATTTGAGGTAATTGCTTTAACCACTGCCTGGTGGAATAATCTGTGGAGTTGTCTTGATTTGGCTGGTTAATTTTATTCTGCTTGGTTTAATGCAGTCAGGGACTGCTTTAATCTGAAACCGGCTCTCATTGTAGGTAAATTCTGAGACATTTATTTAATTAAGCCTCTCTCTCTTGCTCTTTGGCCTTATGTGTTTGAGTTCACTTATAAGGGAAGCACTTCAGATTTTGAGAGCCCTATTTCAGAAAAAAGCATTATTATCATGTGTAAGAAATTCTTGAACCAGAAAGTTGAAAATATGTTGCCTTGCCAAGTCTATTCACTGGACATACTAGCAACAGCAAAATAAAGTACCTGATTCTAGGAGCATTTATGCTTCAGAAATGTCAGAATGTGTTTAAGTTAATTCTTTTTCTTTCTCTGGATGCTTAGTTTAGACAGTCTAGTAGCTTTTGTGAATTATGCTTTCAGGAAACATTTCCCAACAGAAATATGTGGGTAGCTGATTCCAGGTTATGAACTTTTACAGGTCCCTTGGACAAAGAGAGGAAGCCTTTCACTGTAGTAATCATAGGCACCTTCTGGGTCTAGCCTGAATGATCTTCCAAGGTTGCTAACAGTAAGCATAAGTAGCCCTGATTTTATTCTGCTTGCTGAACCTCCATTTTCTTCACAGTTACATACAAAAATCAAAATCTTGTCTTACATTTCTGAGAAATCCTGTCAGTCAGTCATAGAACAGTAACTATGTAGTAACTAATTACTTCTAGAAAACTGTTTATGTGCCCAAGATCCTGAAAGCTTTATTTTTTTTTTCCTGAAGAGCAATACTCATGGTTAACTGTGAGGGCATATTTTTAGCTTGCAACAAGTTACCAATTTGCAAGCCACTACCCTCATTCTCCATTCATTATTTATAAGTTTATAATTTCCTTTGTTTAATGATTTTTATCTGTCATCCATGCATAAAAACCTGAAACAAATGACTGGATTGCATACTCTGTGTCTAGCTCTAGCTGTCTCTTCATTCTCAGTGCACCTGCAGGAACTGTCAGGACAGGATAGGAGGACTTGGCTCCAGCACCTTATTTTGTTGGTCTAGGATATATAGAGAAAGGATTGAAGGAATATTCTTGACTGGTGCATTTAACTCTATGATCTGAGGAAAGCAAACTCTGTTTTGCAGAGCTGAGACCTGTATAGGTCATTCTACAAAAACAGCCCTGAGGGTTTAACCCTGAGTGTTAAAGCTTGTAAAGAATACTAATGATTTTTAGCTGTAGAAACTGAGGTGATTCTGGGAATTAGTTAAGGCTTGATATTGAAAACACGCAACAAACTAGCCTGCTTTTCAGCGGGCATTCCAGGAATCACAAAAATTAGATTTTTGTGCCTGACAAAAAGGCCATGCCCAACACATTTTAAAGGTTTTTCCTTCTCCAAAAATGCAACATTAGGACTTCTCAAAGAAAAAACTGGTTTTGTTTTTTTTTCCAAAGAGATTTTTTCCCCTCTAGTCTTATTCTCTTAATCATTTTGTGTTAATCTTTCCACGAAGACTAAAGAAATACTCAGGTAGATACCTTGCAGGTGAAAATTTTACTCCAAGTAATTGGAGTTCAGGAAACTTATAAGCACCTGAAAATAGGGGTCTTATTACATGAAGTTTTAGGCAGCCTTAATCATAGCCATTGCTACAGAACCATCTATAGTTTATAAATTATATATCCTCCTAGGGGCTCTGTGTGACAGTACTTTGCAATATGGTGTTATTCTGTGAATAACTGCTGCACTTTTTGTAATGTTGTACTTTGGAGGAGCTCCATGGTTAAACAAAATGGTTAGAAGAATGCAGTTATTGTTGCTATTTATGATTTCTTTATAGCACTACCCACTGAATAGTGCTTACAAACAAGACTTTTAGTAATAATTTTTTCATCATGAAGTTCATAGAAAGTGCAGGCAGAATACTGTGATGAAATGGATATGTTTTTACAGATATATATATATATATTTTTTAAATTGAAAGTGACAGGCACATTTAGTATACACAGGAAGAATATGCTGTTCTGTAAGTGTTTTAACATGCAGTTTGTATCCAATTATACATAGCTTTAATTATTTTGTAAAGACTCTGCTCTAAAAGTATAGACATCATAGTGCTGTTGGCCCAGGAGGATGTGATATATTTTGTTTTGAATAAGGCATTTTCAACCTGCCATCTCTTTATGGGTAGACCTTTTTATCTGTACAGATAAAACTAGCTGGTTATAGCAGCTCAAACATAATTAATGATCTGTTTGTGCAGAACAGTTAAGGGACAAAGAAACAGTCTCTCATTATTTCTTATTTCTCCATCTTAAAATTAGGAGGTTTTTCGACTGGCACACAAAAATAGATCACCAGTACTACAAGGTCTGAGTGAAACCTACTGGTAGCAGGGTTTAGAAAATGTTGCTTAATTTCTGACTATATGTGACCTCGGGAAATCTCAGTTATGCCTTGGGACAAAAAAATTTAATGTTTCATTTTGTAGTGGTATATCTTTCACCTTTACGGTGGATTTAAAAAATGTAAATAAAATTGCTTTCTGTCAATGGGCTATGTGAAGGTCGCAGTCATATTCACCACTAGAATTCAAAGTGCCATTTGACCCTTCATTGGTTCAGCAGATAACAATGCATTCCATTCCCTTCCTGTAATCTAATTTTTGATCACTTTATAGCCCAACATTTTATGCCTAGTTGCTAAAAAGTAAGAAATAAAGAACTTCACTGCAGATTTATTTACAGAATGTCTGTGTATCAAATGAGAAGATTTTAGAGTGCCAGGACATCTTGTATTGCAGTCTTGTAACAAGATTGAGTATTATAAAAGATAGTAGGAATGACTAGCAAAAGAGTTCAAGGGCTCTCTGATAGTTTTACTTTAAACTTTTATGTGCTTATCTCTCACAATTCTCTCAGATCATCTTTGTGGCAGATTTGGCATAAACTGCATTCTTCTGAAATTGAAAACTAATAAAAGCTATTGTGCATGCTGTTTAGAGGTGAGGATGGATAAAAACACAGTTTTAATTAAATTGGCTTTTTCTAATTTTAACAATGCAAGATCTGGGGTAAGTGTGAAGTTTGTTTGCCACAATGCAGAACTACCCAAGTGGCCACAGATTTTTGTCTGGATAGCTGGAACATTTTTTTGGCCAGAGCTTCAGCCGGTATTAAGTCCGGATGGTTCCCCTGATCTGGCCATATGTGACTGTGCATACCTTCTGTTGTTGCTTCCTCTCTTGGCTAGCAGACAATTGTTCTGAAAGTGTGTAAACTGTTAAGCTTTGAAACAGAAACAAACCCTTAACTGCTCAATGCCGGCATGAGACCTTCCTACATGAAGATAATTCTGCATATGCTCAGTAGAAATAATAGATTTTTTTCCCTCCAGAACGTGAACAATATATTTTTTCTTAAATATTTAAGTGCTGCAATATTTAAAGCTTCATTAGAAACTATGGCCATTTGGCCATAGACAGGTTCAGGACACTAGATTAAGTGAACTGATTTGGCCATTCTTTGTGTCTGGATCTTGTGGAACACGCTGAATACACTACCATGAGATTATCTCACCTGATTTGAGAGGAACTGGTAAAAACTAACCACTATTAGACTCTACAAACACTTCACAGCAACAGAATTTAATGGAACACACTTCCCAGGCTTCCCCTAGATATCCATGGGTCTCTGAAATTATCTGACTTGCAGTACTATGCAAAGATAGAGTGGATTAAATTTTTACAAATATAGTTTTCTGTGGTGAGATTTCATATAGTTTCTTATGTTAGGAGCAGAAGGGGTTGTCCTGTTGCCTGGGGAACTGAGTACCTTTCATGAAGTAGATGTCTGAAAAGGGTTATTGTAGAGAACATAGTTGGGGCTCTTTCTTTAAACACAACTGCATAGCCGGACGCAGACAACTTAGGTGCTTGGCTAGGCTGCCTTTTGAGCTACAGGAGCAGGAAGTGTCTCTAGTCCTGAACATATGCAACTCAGCTAGGAAACCAATGTATTTGAGCAAGGAAAGGGCATTTTCCTCTTAGGTGAACTGTTGGCATAGGTCTAGCTGTGCACAAATGTAATTGTTTTTATCTTGGCAATTACTCAAATAGTGGCAAAGAAAAGCTCTGTGTTTGACCACACGGATACATTTTTGTTGAATTCTGTCCTGAGCCTCAGCATAAATGAACAAGATGAATATTGCAACTGAGGCAAAAGACTAAAGATCTATCTTCCAGAAATTACATCGTTCTTCCTCTGTCACCTACTTTACTTAACCTTTGCTTACAAAGGTATTTCTAGGCTAAAAAAAGGGATATGTGGTCAGCGTTTATGTGAAATATTTACAGCAAAACTCCACTAGAAGTGAAAACAAGCCTGCGAGTCTAAAGGAAATAGTTCTTGTGTTTATTAACCAAGAGTGAATATTTTTCAGAATGGATGTGTTTAAAAGAAGTCTCCTGTTAAGCTCAATAAGATCTAAGAATATGTGCTGACTATAACCAAGATTACTACATGTTTTAGAGAAGTAAAGCTTGAGGGTTTTATGTTGATTTATTTTTTCTTTTACCTTTTTATGCCATCCTTTTGAGGAGAAGTACAAGCAGGAGAGAGCTCTAAGGGTTATAAAATATACCCTCAATATATTATAAAAAGCGGCAACTGTGTGAAGAGAAGTTTAATATTTGCCTATAATATTTTCTAGGTGTAATCTGATATAAAGCCCATCAATGAAATAACTGGACATTTTTCTGCACTACCTCTAGGCAGGTTTAACAAAGTTTTCCATAAAAAAAGGATTTCAGAGCTTTGTAAAAAGTTCAAAACCGCTACAAAAAAGCACTTGAAATTCCAGCCCCCCACCCCAAAAAAACCCCAAAACAACCAACAAAACAACAAACAACAACAACCAGGAATCCTCACAACAAAGATAAATCAGAAGTGCAGAGGAGTGAAAGGTGCTAGTTTTAGATGTTAATCTCCAAGCACTTGTTTGACTGACTAACCATGAGGGCACTGCTGGGGAATTTGGAGGCGCAAAGCAGTTCCCTGCAAACACATACGCCATCAGCAGCAATGCAGGATACTCAGTGGGACATCACACTGCAGTTAGTGTCTCTGTGGGAGGCAATTGTCCTATCTGTCATAAGGACATTCATATACAACCAGGAACAACTCACCAGTTCAGAACAATTAGTAGTATGATAACACATTTAATCTTTAATTGAAGTTGCAGACTTCATGAAATAATAAAACTGGAAGGCAGAAATAGTATAAAAGATATTGACTTGTCAGTAATTGATTAAAAAAATCAAAGAAACACCCCATGAATCCTGCTCTCATTATGCCATCTCAGATTGATGTTTTGGGATATTATGTGCTTTTGCAACTATCTCATCTGCAATAAAAGGACATGAGTAGAAAAATATGACTCAGAAAAGGATTTAAAAGCACCAAACAAATCCAATACCTCAGAAATCTATTCATAGCTCATTGTCAATGAGAGAGGCCTTGCAGAAGAATGGTAAACAATCTCTTTTCTTGGTATTAGCAGAGCCATGCAACAATCTTTAGAAGCCAAAATGTTTTGCCGTGTTGGACCTAAGGTGAATAGCTGGGCAGAGCTCCCTGCAAGTCTTAACACATTACTTATGTGTTTTCTATATTATTTTGAAGACAATAGCAGATAAACCAAAGGATATCTGCACTTGTCCATTGTATTGTTGCAAAAAAATCCAGGCAGAGTTTTAGTGTTAGTAAATTTTTCACTATGATGAAAGGGGAATTGCTTGATGTCACTTTTTTTTCTGGCACTAACTCTGTTAGTGTCAGTCAAGTAAAACAACAAAACATATTCTGAACTCTGAATATATAACACAGGCTGCAGTGAGACTCTTCACTTATACAAATATTTGCTTCCATCCTGTGCAGAATAGAGATTTATCACAGAATCACAGAATATGCTGAGTTGGAAGGGATCCACAAGAATCATCGAGTCCAACTGCTGTCCTTGCACAGGCTCACCCCCAAGAGTTACATCAAATGATCAAGAGCATGGTCTGAATGCTTCTTGAACTCTGTCAGGCTTGGTGTTTTGATCACTTCCTTGGCGGGCCTGTTCCAGTGCCCAAACACCCTCGGGATGAAGAACCTTTTTTCTAATATCCAGCCTAAACTTCCCCTGACACAGCTTCAGGCTATTCCCTCACTGGTCCTGTCACTGATTGCCATAGAGAAGATTTCGATGCCTGCCCCTCCTCTTTCCCTCATAAGGAAACTGTAACTGCAGTGAGGTCTCTCCTCAGTCTCTTCTTCTCCACTGACCTCAGCTGCTCCTCATATGGTTTCTCCACAAGGCCTTTCACCATCCTTGTCTCCCTCTTTTGGACACTCTCCAATAGTTTAATGTCTTTTTTTATATATTGTGGCACCCAAAACTGCCCTGGCACTTGAGGTGAGGCTGCCCCAGTGCAGAGCAGAGCAGAGCAGGACAATCCCCTCCCTTACCTGGCTGGTGATGCTGTGCCTGATACACCCCAGGATACAGGTGGCCCTCCTGACCGCCAGGGCACTGCTGACTCACATTTAACTTTCTGCCAGCCAGGACCTCCAGGTCCCTTTCTGTGGCACTGCTTTCCAGCCTCTCATTCTCCAGTCTGTCTGTGCATCCAGGGTTGCCCCAGCCAAGGTACAGAATTCAGCACATTCTCCCGTCAAACTTCATACAGTTGGTGATTGCCCTGTTCTGTAATTTGTTGAGGTCTTTCTGCAGGGCCTCCCTGTCTTCGAGGAACCAACAGCTCCTCCCAGTTTTGCATTGTCTATGAACTTGCCTAGTATCCTTTCCAGTCTGTGCCCAAGTCATTTATGAAGATGTTGAAGAACACAGGGCAGAGGATGAAGCCCGGTGTAACCCTACTACCATTACACATTGGTAAAAGTAAGAGGTCGATTTAACTTCCTTTCTGATCAGAGTTTTGTTTAGCTATTAATTTTCTAGTGTAATCTCTGGTGCATATTGCAAAATAGCCCAGCTCAGTCCTGGGAAAAGATGATTGTCCACTACTTGGAAGGAGATAATGAGAAGACACCTTGGTTATACCACCCAGAGTCTCCTCTGAGACTCTCATCTGGTGCAGTTAGAGCCTACCTTATCCCCATGTCTGTTCAAGTTGTGGCTGGGGTTCTTGTTTAGGGCAGAAATCAGGTCTTTCTGCTTTACATGTTTTTGCTGGTGATAGTGGCCTAAATGTTGAGAAAAACGTAGTCCAGATTTGCCTATCAGTTCTTGGAAACTCCTGACACTTACAGTGGTGACCAGTGCAACATGCATAAGTGTGAATGGCATTACTTTGACTTCCTTCAGTTACAACACAGGTCTGTGGCTGTTTCAACTTGGTCCTGCCTCTTCTTACCTGACATGTCAGCCAGTGATATAAATTCTAGTTTTAATTATGCAGGTACTGGTGCTGTCCATTGTCAGTCTGTGCCTGTGCTTAAGGAAAATTCAATCAGGAGTTCAGCTGTACTCTCCTGCTGTGAATCCTGCCCAGCTCCCTCCACATGGTTCCTCTGCTTTCCGGGCTTTCAGGAGTACACATACAAAGTGGTTTTATTTGGTACAGTAGAAGATGTGGAGGGATTGAATACATTCCATGAATGCATATTTGTTCAAAGTCCCATGTTATTCTGTTTGCTTCATAATAAATACACAGAAGACAAAATGAGAGTGACATCTGGAAAAATACATGACATACTTGGTTTAGTAGTTAAGTTTTCCCATGTTATTAAGAAAGTTCATTGTGATGATGGGTGCCACATCTCTGCCTCTGTGATTATCCCAGTCTCAGTTACTGCTACACATTCTCTGATTCAGTATCCTGGGTTATGGCCATTCACCTGGCATCTGAAGGGACTAAAAAACCAAGATCATAATCTGTGAAAGATTACCGGGTATGCACATGTTAGTTTGCTTCCATCTTGTTTGAGGTTCTGCTCAGATACGCTTTCTCCTCCTTGTTCTTCCTGGATAACCCTCTGTTACTTCTCTATGTAGCAGCCATATGTAGGTGCTTTGGGATACCTTAGATTTATTTTCTCTTTTACTGCTGTGTGAGGGAGGAGAGACCCTGTCCTCAACTTATGCCATCCAAGAGAATCCTACCAAATCAGATGATTGCTATCCTGGGAACTGGTGTATGAGAAAAGGAATGTCTGTTAAGGTGTCTCAAGCACAGGGTGAGTCTTGAAGTGGCTCAGGTGCTGAGTGTTGGAGGAACATGGTGGGTGAGTGCAAAGGCAGGTAAGGAAGGCTGTATAGCTTAAAGGATGTGTTTTCATGTTTTTTATCAAGAATTTTATTAGAAAGTGGACTGCCTTGTATTTTTTAAATCCAGTTTACTATGCAGGATTGCTTGGAAAGGAGTTAATGAGTTTTGATTCAGAGGGAGGACAGAGTGTAGGCTCCTGTGAGTAAAGATCAATATTTCTTTGGATCAAAGTTCAGTATAAAGAGGACATACATGAACACATATTGATAGATATAAATATATGTATGTGTATGTGACAATTAACTTGACCTTCTTTTGTAGAAGTCCATACTAACAGGGGATTCTTAGAATTGCCTTTCTTTGATGGAGCTTTCAGTTTAGGACTTGGGCAGCTGAGTTGTGGCTCCTCCTCATACTCCATGTTTCAAAACATTACAGGGTGTACTAAAGACAGGGTCCTTTGTGAAAAGCCATACTTGCCTTCTGGATGAACCAAGTACACAGGAAAGCACTTAGGGTACTGTTCCTTGAAGCAGGGCTGTCAGAATTAATTCTTTGTGAAGTGAGTAAAATGTGGAATGAGGTGAATGAAAGTGTTTTGTCTTGAACAACAACAAAGGTTTTTGGAGGATTAAAAATGGTGTGACTTGTTGACATGTAACTTATCTGCTGTCTGTATGACCTGGGAAGAAAACCTTGGCCTTGGTTCTGTACTTCCACTACTTCCCTACCTCTTCATATGAACCCAAGAATGTTGCATCCAGTGTTGTGTGTTCTGTTCTGTGTGCTGTATTTCTAAATCTTGGTGATCTCTGATAACTTGGAATCTTCTCAGTGGGAGAAGAATTCTCCAGTACGTTGCAGCATGACTTATATCCAGAAAATTGATGTAAGCAGGGCATAATACCTCTGGAGTGCTCTGGTCTGGCTCTTTGGGAAAACAGGTACTTGTTTGACACACAGCCCTTTTGGGCTGCCAGATATCACGTGTACATACATGCAGTGAAAAGCTGATAGACGAGTCCAGTTTTTTGGTGTCCTTTTCCTTTGGCTATAAGATAATCAAAAACTGAGACAGGCAGGGCCAGTTAAGTTTTGGTTGGTCTTGGGATGCAGTTGTCAAAGATGTGGAGAATCCTGGGAGGACAGCTGGAGGCCTGGGGGCACGTCAGGATGTGTGGTTTGAGCTCATACAGTGTGGCCAGGAATGTGGATAGTTGTCACAGGGCTGTAGTGTGGGTATCCCTTGATGGGAGAAACCTGAGTGGGTGATGAAAAAGGCATCATGATGTTCTGAGGCTTAATTGTTGCACAGCCAGGGTGTCACTACACAACATGAAAGCAATTACCTAAAAGTAGTTAATTTGTATGTGGTCCCATTGACTGGAGAAGCTTAATACCCATGGAAAGTGCGTCTAATTGTAATTATTTTGGCGTACCCCACATGAATACAGTAACCCTTATCTGTGAAATGCTTCTGTGGGTTTTGCCCAGGATTCAGCCTTTGGCTCGTGAAGTCCAATTCATTAGATAGGGATTTTTTGGTTGCTGTTATTTATTGTTTTTCAGTAATCTTAATTTCAGAATGCCACCACTAAGCAGAATTTGTGTTTTACTTTTCTACACTTTGTAATGTTGAAAGAGCCCCATCTCGCTCTTTTGAAAGCCAAAGGGAGATTGCCACTAGGCAGTAAGCATCATATATCCATAAATTGCAGTTACATCCATTTTCTGTCTGATCCACTTTTCTCTCTGCTATTTAAAAATTAAATGAATGGGGAGATCAGAACTCTAAAGGAGTTAACACACCAGTCTCGGTTAAGGCTTTATCTGCCTACCAAGCTGCTGTGGCTCACAATAAAGTGAATCTTCTCCTTCTATGCAAACAACTTAAAAATTTTGAAAGCCTTTGTAGGCCAACTATTACAGGAATGCAGGTATTGCCAGGCAGAAATCTTAATTTCAATCATATGCAAGGCCTACAGTGTTAACATTCACAAGGAGTTTATGAATAGGAATCAAGAGGAAATTACCTTCATCTTATCAATAGTCACTATTTCCTCTGTCTGTATAGAGGCTTGGAGGAGAATAGTTGGTATCTTTATATGAAAATGTCAAGTTATTTCTTTTGTAGATTTCTGGAGTGCATATGTTGTGTTACAGCACAAAGAGTGAATGTTCTCTGTGCACAGGGAACACAATGTCTATTATAGTTTTTAATACAACCATTATGTGGAGTGCGGAACAGAAATAACCAGCATTCTTGGCTTTCTTCACATAGATGGATTGCTCAGCTGTCCCTTGTCCTGTGATGGAGAATCAGAGAATGGAGTGCAAAGTTTGCAAAGGATAGATTTGTAGGAACCCTATGACTGCCTAGCCATAAACACTGACGATTCTAAAATGGAAAAAACCAGAAGATGGGCTCACTGTCCCCTCTAATGATCACTGAGACATGTTTGTAGCTAGGCCTGATTTGCTTTCAGTAGCAATTTTAGAAGGTTACAGCACATGTAGAAGAACCAATGACTTTTACCGGTGGAAAGGAAAGGAGGTTTTTAGGACAAAAATGAGCCTTTTTTTTTAAATTTTTTTTTTTTTGTGATATAGACATAGCTTTTGGTTTTCTGGACCTTAAATTGCCTGAGGTGAGGTAATGAGTGGCAATTTCCAGAAAAAGTATGTTGTGGCTCGGGGAACTCTCTGAAACACATATGGTTAGATACTAGAAGGATATTATGGGGAAACATCATTCCAGGCTTACCTCATTCTTGTACTCTACACTAAGCACTTTTTGTTTAGTGGTGTTTAAAACAGACCTTTGGTCCCACCTTTGTCCTTGTTCTTGTGTGTTTCTATGGGTGATGGGAACTTGCCTCACATGGGAATAGTTTCCTCTGAGTGGTGGAGGAAGGAAAATGTTTTTCTGTGCCATACCCTAAGATGGAGTGCAGCGACTGTGTTCTGATGTCTGAATCCAGCCCTAGATGCAGAAAAAAGTATCTGAACTGCAGCAAACTAACTATAATCAACTCTTTGCAGCCAATTCTCTTTTCTGCAGCTAAAATACGCTCATACAGGTGGATAATCTAATGCAATTTGACTATATTTTCCAACTTAAAGGGAACAGGTGTGTTATCTAAGAAACATCTGCCTCTACTTCTGAGATTAAATATTCTGGTTCAGCTCATAAAAAATAAAATTGGCAAACACTAAAAAAATTAACATTTTTCTATGACAAACTTGAACTTGAGGTTGGCCACCTGAAAAATGAGAAGCTCATTGGGGCTTAATTTTAATTTACCTAATTCTTTTGCTTCTCAGGCAGCTTCTTTTCATTAAAAACATTTATAAAATATGTATTGCTGAATATTCCCTGACACAAAATTATCTACTCTGTTTTCACACCGTTCCTAGTTCTCATATGATATGCTGTTGATCTCCAGATCTGTTTGGTACTTACAGTCTCTGTGGGTTTCTAAAATCACTGTGTGAATTCTCAAATATACAAAGTTCCTTTCAAAAAATTTTTTTTTAATAAAGTAGTATCTGTATTTCAAAATTTTAACTGAAGTTTCAGCCGGTTTTTTCTATGTAGAAGTTTTGGTGTGTAACTGTACATGTGACTCTTTCCATTTTCATGATCAGAGGATGATCAGTATCTTAAAGGAAATGGTACAAAATAGAAAAGAAAGAATTAAAATGATTTTTAACCATACAATATGTTATGGGTTTATTTGAAATGTGGTTTTAATTACGTTAAAATAGATAGACCTCATTTTCTGCTGTTCACACCAATGTTGATGTACTCATTTGTTAAGCAGGACAATGATTAGAAAAACACCAGGGTATTGCACTTACTTTCTGTGAGCATAAATGACTATCTGAAGCCCAGAATGACAAATCAAGGTCAGTGTTTATCTTGCAAGTAAAAGACTAAGGAGCAGCTGGTCACTATGATTGAACCTAAAATGAGATTCTTCCATCTGTGTTTAAACAGT
The DNA here is from genome assembly GCA_025920805.1 of Petroica traversi. NCBI lineage: Eukaryota > Metazoa > Chordata > Aves > Passeriformes > Petroicidae > Petroica > Petroica traversi. Next base: position 24,534,040 of record JAHLSL010000022.1, read on the forward strand.
TCAAGTTGTAAGAGGTAGTGAAAATCCAGTATTTCCTGTTTTGTACAACAGATACTTATAAGTGCTTAGTACTTTTGAAATTAAAATCATTTATCTAAGTATCTTTTAATATAACCCTCTCTAGGGATGTCTGACTTTATAGTCTGTTTTGGTATTTTAGTACTCTTTGTGAATAAAAAATAACCCTAGATTCTATTTTTTTATTTTTAAAACAAAAAAAGCTTGCTTTTCACAATATGGAATTCTAATTGCAGCATATATTTGCATTCCTCTGCATTTATAGATCTGTACTGGAAATGATGTTGAAAATAATACAGAAAAGGATTACTATCACTCTAAAAGTGAACAGAATAATATCTTTGGATGTGATGAGTTTTGCAGCATGCACCATTTGAGAACACAGGGATCAGTTGCAGCTTCTTTGATCCACTTTTACTTCCTTCACTACTAATATTAAAGGGAACTTTAAAAACATGAAGAATGTATGTGTAAAAATGCTCAAGACTTGATATCAGGATGTGTTGATATCAGGGTGTGTTAAGTGATCACAATATTCATGTGCATGGGAGTATAGAGGTGAAAACAGAACTACACTAAGGTCTGTGGGAAATGGATGCAGTAAATTCACTTCAGGTTGAAGAATTTATAAATTTTCAGTGTAGATTCCCTCAATAAATGTTGCTCCCTTTTCTCTGTCCCAGGTGAAGAAGCTGAAATGGAAAAACTTGTCTTCTCTCTCTCTCTATCTCTGTCTTTCTCTGAGTGAAAAGATATGGGAAGCGAAATATTGATTTTTTTATAATGTGTACAAATCATATTTTCACAAATTAAAGTAAAACCACTTAATGAAAATTATTGAAGATGTGACAAACTTATTTATACTCCATATATTTAACTCTCTTAGAGAGAATCACAGGTTTTGAGTAGCAAAATGCAGAATTACCTAAATTGTTCAATAGTAGTAGTCTGTCTTTATCCATAGTGACAAAAAAATCACAGTCCTGGCATTTTCACAGGGTGAGGTAAACAGATGTGAATTTTGGGGCCAAATCTAACCAATTCTTGTTGCAACAATGGGAGGGGACAGGGAGAGTGAGGTGTAATTTCAGCTGATCAAGTAGTTTTGAATGGGCTTGTTTATACTGAGGAAGAGCTCTGTAGGAGAAGAGCAGGAGAGTTTTGCTTCAATGTGTAGCTTCAACTGTACCTTCTAGACACCTACAGAGAATGTGATAGACTGCTCTGAAGAGTCTGTTGTGGTGGACATTGAATCAGAGACCTTCCTTTCACATATCTGTGTTGACCTGGTGGATGGGAGAATTGGTACAAGGATGTAACAAGGAGGAACAGAAAATATATGCAGCAAAGGACAAAACTATTCTGTGAACAAGGGCAAATGGTCTGAAGCATTCATGGAAATGTATATCATGATTTCCTACTTGTATACTCTATCAAATCTGCAAAACCTGAGAATTACTGCCCAGCTTTCTGGATTTGTGTGTGTGATCTGTGCATTTCCTGTTTTTTTTTTTTCTTTTTTTTTTTTTCCCCCCACCAGTTTTTTCTATCTTTTCCTCTCTATTCCTATGCTTTCACTTTCCTGGAAGAGAGAGTCCCATGAGCTTTGGGGGAACTTCAATCATCTTTGAGCACATCCCCAGCTGAGTAGCTGTGAACAGGGACCTTATACTCTGTTGCAGAGAGCATTCATTGCAGTCTGTGCATAGTCTGTGGGAGGAAGCCTTTGCTTTTCAGCTGTGTCACTGGGATGGCAGCACAACTCTGAGAGAAAAGGGAATTGCTTCAAAGAACTAATCTTCTGTAGTTTTGGAGATTGTAAGTTCCTTTGACTTCCCCATCCATGGACAAAAGACACTGTTTAGCTGTTTAGTTTGGGAATTACCTCCTCTCCTGGTCTTTTTCCCATGTGTTTCCTTTATCTAGACTATGAGGATAAGAACAGTGATTTCCTTTGTATTTCTGGAAGTTCCCCATTTTGTGTAGCTGCCACAGGAGAAGGCTGTGCTGTCTTTAGGCTTTCTTTGCACTGATGGTGTGACAAGGGCTGTATAAGTACAACCAAGGATTGGGGCCATATGCTGGTTGTCAGACAGGATTATTTTTCAGAACTATACTCACAAAAGTGAGTCCTTTGATCATATCCCAAAGGCAAGAGCAAGAGGTTCTCTCTGGTCATATTAATGTCATGCTGGTTTTCATTTATTTTTCAATGATGTTTTTTCCTTACTATGGTGAAAATCTTCATAAATAAATCATGGAGCATTAAGTGACTCAGTATGCACTTGCTTTCAAAAGTATTTGCCTTTTAATTTAAGGATGCTTTAAAACTTATTTTAGATGACTCTGCGCTGTTATTATATCAAGTGTTCAGTGTCCAACAGCTGTGGCATTTCTGCTGGTTGCCTGCCTCTGGTGAGGAGATGCCTGAAACAACACTTTCTTGGAAAATTAATTTCCATAAAGAAGGTTGCTTACTCATGAATACCTTCCTTTAGGTCATGGTGTAACTCATCAGTAGATCAGAGGGGGAGAACTTATACTTTAGCTACCTGAAGTGCTGTTGATGCAAAGATAGATGGTGTCTAATACTGTAAAAGCCCCATGACTGAGAAGTTTCCACTTCAGGAGTTTCTCTTCTGACAGATACAGAAGGTAGATTCTTTTATCAGGGACACCATGGTGCCATATTTAACATTAACACATGTCCTGTGATAACCCCAAAATCAACATCACTAACAATTTTGATTAAAATTACAATTTTATGAGTAATTTATACCCAGCCAACATGCTTTCTTCATGCCAAATCTGGAATTATGGGAGAACTCTCCCTCTACTAACAAAAATTCTTTTCTCTCCTTCATAAATATGAGAAATATATAGTCTGAAAGTAGTCATGAGTAAACAATATACTTATGCAGCAGCTGCTAAGCAAAATAAACTCTTGGTGCCTGTGTTTTGAAATGGCTGCCAGGAAGTTACTTGAAACGAGTTCAAAATCTATATGCAGATGAAATTGTGTGTTGTGACTGTCTACCTAACATTGGATAAATACAGCTGGATGAAATGTTTTCCATGTAATTTCGATGTGTGTGTCACCAAGAAGGCTTCCAGAAGATGATGAGATTCTGGGGTGGAATGTGTGTGTCACAGCAATGCAAGATGGTGTTGATTTTTTTTCTGCTGAATAAGAAATTATTAGAACAATTCACATCTATAGAAATGGTTCTTCCACATGACTATGTCCCATTAAATATGGGGGAGACTGAAATATTGGTCCTGCAAACATCTCTAACTACCTGCACACACAGAAGTGCTATCAAACTCCATGAGATAGTATACAGAATGTGTATGCCCATGAATTTCTGTGAAATCAAAATGATGGACAGCATGAAGCTCGTACACATTAGAAATTAGTAAGCCAACAATATTTTACTGTTATTGGTTTTTTTTCCCTCCCTTTATTTCACTCATTTTCATTTGGAATTTGACTCCTTTTTTCAGGGAATTTTACCAGTGTTTTATATAATGTTAGGTTTATTTATCTCATTTCTTCTCCAATTTCACTTTATTCCTCCAGAACTCTTTTCCAAGACTTTTTCTCCTAATTTAATTTTTTTGGGTATTATTTCTCTATTCAAGGTTTATTATTGCTCTCTTTTTTTTGGTAGTGTTTCTGTTACACATTTTCTTGGTTTCTCTGACTGTTTAACCCTTTCTATCTTTTTATTTTACTCCCACATTCTCCCTTATGCCATTTTAATCTCTGTGGCTTTTGTCCCAGGTTTCATTAAAGTTGTATAAAAAAATTGCAGAAAAGCAACATAGCACAAGCAACTGAATACACAATTAAACACATTTTTTAATGAGAGTCTATACATTTCAAGAGTTCAAGTCATAGATTTCTTACATTGCAATGATAAGAAAAGGAAAACAGATAGATATGGTCTGGAATTTTTATTCTGTTTAACAAAGTAAATTTTTTTGGTAATATACAACTGTTAATCCATAGCAAGTGTAGTAATCTTGTATGAAAACATCTAATAAATAGGATTAGCTTGAGCCAATTGTTTAGGTTTACAAATTGCATCAACATAAAAGAGAGTGAAAGTTTGTCAAGACTGAGGAAGAATTGCTGATGAAAGCCTTTTAATGAGGTTTGAAATATACGTTCTTCTGAGTTGCTTTGCTCTCTCGCATTTTTTGTAAGGCTGGTTAGGTGTGAACTGCATCATTAGTCTTTAAGAAATGGTCAATTACTGGGAACTGCAAATTAGCTCTACCTGCCAGTGCCTCCAAAGGGAAAGCTTTGCTCATCTGCAATATGGGAAACAAGAGGGGAACTGAATGTCATGAGAATCTCTAAATCAGCTGTGACAACAAGCAAATCTATCTTCAAAGAAGATCAAGACAATAGCCCTTCCTGCCAGAGTAGAATTTAAAAGGAAAAATGGACAAGTTCAGAAGCAGCACTGCAGAATAAGACTTTAATATTACTAACAGATCAAAGGAAATGGAATGATAGAAAATAGATGAACTAGACAAACAAGGAGAACAGCCTGCCTCATAAACCGAAGCCAAACCACAGTTTGTATTCCTAAACTTATATTTTTACTTTTTTTCTAGCCCTTGCCCAAACATTCTCCAAGGTTTATTGCCTTTGTCTTTCCTACACTGTTGCAGAGTGGCCAATGAAATACAGGGGTTCTACCTCATGTCTGATATCTGGAGGCAGGGGTAGGAAGCCTACATTCTTACATTCTTCTCTCGTTTGGCAACCTAAAATATTCTTACAGCAGAACATTTCTTTATGGAGTAGGAAATATGGCTGTGTCTTCTAGAGATTTGGCTAAAGCAACTAGGTTTAGCCAAATATTTTTATGTCTGTTTCATTTTGGGAAAAAACTCTTGAGGGTCTAATAATCCTGTAGCTTAAATCTCTGTCAGCCACAATGAAATCTTAGATGCCTGGTTCCTGTGCACAGACCTCTGTGTAGACATTTATATTTAGCTCAATATTGTCCTCTTTAGGAAAGATTCTTGTGAGCATTTGTTATGCCACTTAATTTGGTCATTGCTTGTATAGAAGGAATGCTTTTCTTGTTTTATTGCCTTCTGGTGATTTTCTCTAGACTGTAAGGCAAGGTGAACAACTAGGGAACTTTGTCTTGGGTGTGAAGCCACACCAGAACAAGTGATGCCATATTTTATGTCCACCTTGCTATTAAGCAGGCAAAATCAGATAAGTTCAGTTTTCCAGCTGAAGTGTACTTAATGTAGTATGACTTAATTGTGTTGACTGAGCAATAATACTTCACGTTTGCTGAGAAACTGACAAAGAAGAAAAGCAAGATTTTCAGAAATTCTAATTGTTATTGAGGTTCCAAAATTTTTAAGAACTGGGACCTGGAATATGTTGTTTTGGCTGGAATAAATTTTCTCTTAGGAATCCTGAATTTCCTTGCTGGAAGGGTGCTGGAGTAGCAGAGGCTTTGTTTATTTGTTTTGCCATAGAGACCAAAACTGTTTTTTGTAACTGTGCCTAAGGAGAAGCTGTTACTTTCAAAAGTTTCTGGCATTGCTCAAATATTCAAAATAGCAAAACATCATGTTCCATACTTCGAAATTATGCTGAGAAATATAATGGAAAGTTTGTAATGTATGACTGAAAACATGATGTGACTTTTGTGGGGCTTCTCTGTTGGATATGTTTGGGATGGAGCTAATTTTCTTTTTAAGGAGCCTGTATGGTGCTGCATTTTGGGTTTGTCATGAAAACGTTGCTGAAAACACACTGATGTTTCAGCTACTGCTGAACAGTGCTTGCACACTGTCATATAAAGTAATTTTCAACAATTAAACTGAAGGGCAGTTTTTCCAAAGTAGATACTGTTCAGACTAGCTGGAGATTGGTCTGTTTGCAGGAGATGGTGAGCAATTGCCTTTGCATCACTTGATTTATTTATTTTTCTTATTTGTTTGTTTTTACTCTGTTAACAAAGTCTTTATGGTGACCAGTATGGCTTTTCTTGCTGTAGTCCTTCTGATTATGTCTTCATCATTCTGGGGAGAGAGTGAGTGACTGCCTGGGTGAAAACTTAGATGGCATGGGGCCATCCCATCACAATTTCTAATTAAGTCAGAATTGCTGATAAATATTGAATGAGATGTGAACACTAATGTCGGAATATTCATATTTTTAAGTTCTGCTTTTTAGTTTGAGTATTCTGCAACAGATCACTTCCTTAGTTCTGTGTAATGCTGAAGAGAGGGACTAGGAGCCTCTACTGCTGGAAAAAGAAGATTCTCAGCTATAAGGTTTTCATTTGCCCAAGAGAGGTGTCTAGAAGGACCCTATTGTAGAATGGTCAGGAAATGGACCACAGGATAAGCCTAGCTGCATGCTGGAGAAATGTTGAGGTTGTGTGCAGCAAACTGGGAGTGAATATAGAGTGTAGCTAACGGTATCTTTTATGAAAAACCTGATACTTCTGCCTTTCCCTTTATTATTTTGATCACTAGAATTTGCAGAGATCACTGTTATAAAGGTAATGGTATAGCCACTAATTTATAGTTGTTTCTGGAAGCTGGCTTGATATCTCAGCAGAACTGAAAAGAGAAGGTATGTGAGGATATACTCTCTTTTTCTCACAACTTAAAGAGTGAGGCTGGGCTTGGATTCAATGGGCAAATAAACATCAGTCTCTGCAAAACACAAGATGACATATAAAAAGGTCAATATACTCAATAGTATTCTGTTTCCTTAAGAGAGAGAGACTGGGAAGTTCTCTGAACAGTTCCTCCACATACGAATGAAAGTTTTATGTAGGAATATTGTGAAGTTGCTTATTTACAGTTCTTCTCATTAAACATTTTGGAAGTGTTGAATATCTTTTATCTCATATTGTATAGCACCATTTTTACAGGGATTCCATGACTTCTAACTTGCTGGAGGGAAGGAAGAGCCAACCATCATTTGTAACATCAATAGATATAGAAAATTAGTCTAGAAAGCTAAATGTCGTGGCCAAGGTCAAACAGAAAAGAATGGTAGAACTGGGATTTAAACCCACTTCTCTCCCAGGTGTCTTAACACAGAACTAATCTTCCATTCTTTTTATTAAAGGTAATTTATTTTGTAAGTCAAATTCTTGGTATATTACTCCTAAGAAGTAGCAGGGTAATAAAGATAATTAAGCAGATGTTCGAATCACTAAATGAGTGTCATTTTTTGTTTGAAGGCTATCCCAACATGAACTCAGATTTTAGTCTCTTGTGAAAATGTCTGATATAATGTTGAGTTTTAATAGAGTACCAGAGAGAAGGATTTCAGCTACCTTCAATGTATTCAGCTATTTGATTAATTGAAGGGCTCAGCAGTCAGCGGACATCTCATTAGCCAATTCACGTAGGCATGCTGTGACTATTTTGGATCACATATCCACAGTTCAAATTGACGGTAAAAGTCCAATTAAAAAGTAAATGTGTTTTCATACACTGTAGCAGTGGTATTGTCATGTAACTTGGGTTTTTCCTTTTATTTAATTTCCAATTACTCATGTTAATGATGTGCTCCAGCATGTGAGAAACTAATGTTCTTATTTTGAGGTCTGCTTAGAGAAATTGTCAGGCAACCTTTCCCATACTGTTCTGCTCAGCTGCTGCAAAGTTTTGTACTTTGACTATGTCTGCAGAGGTTATTGTGCCAGATGGTGTGGTTGTTTTCTTGGATGTGAAAAACCACAGAGAGACCCCTGAAATATATCCCTTATGTCATAAAGCATCACTTTAGCTGGCTTTTCAGAGATGAGACTTATAGGTAAATTAAGGTGCAGAGAGCCCAACTGTATCTAACGTTGCCTATCAAAAGATACATTTCCAAAGGCATTCAATTATCTCCAGTGTTAGACTACATTTTAGCGGTACTCTTTACTGACATTAGTTTCCTGCTTTAGTCTATTGTTTAAAAGCCAGAATGTTAATTTATCCATCAAAGTCATGGTCTAAGTCTCTACATTTATTTTGTTATTCATTATGCATAGAGATTATAGAATGTATTTGCTAGTACTTCAAACTAGAAAAGATTATACAGCTCTACTGAAGTAATGAAAAGCTTCCCCATTTATAGGTTTACTCTGAATTACATCAGGGCCAAAGCAAAGAATTAGGAAGTTGTGTCTGGTTTTCTATCTACCCTCACCCTCATTTTTAAAGAAAACAAACTAATGAGAAAATTTTCTAATAGTTTAGCTCCATAACAGTCCTTGATTTATACAAAACAAATTTCAGTGCTGGAACAAGGGAGAGGACAGGAGACAGGCCTCTTTCAAATGTCATCATCAGTTCTGTTGGCTGAAATGTTTTATGAGTCTAAGTCCCCCATATCCCCAGTAAGAACATACAGAGGAGGTACAGCATATTTCCATTGCCAGTGAACTCTGCTAGCTGGTGTAGGTTGGGCAAATTTAAGATTGTACAAGTCTGTTTCTGCAAAATTCAAGAGCAACATTTGAGCCCATTGACCTGCAGGTGGGTGCTTGGTCATCATGAAAGGGCTTTTTAAGCAATACTTCAGATCCCTTTTCTCCATGGGTGCTTGTGTTCTACCAATTGGAAGCTGAGCTTCATCATACCAGTGAATTCAATTTTGTACAGGAGCCCTTCTTGCTCCTACTGACCACAAACAATGTCTGTGAATATGTGTATTCTGCATTAATATTATTTTTTCCATACACACACAAACACACACACACACATTTGATTTTACCCAAATGCTCTTTGAACAGCACTGACACATGCCTGTTTATCTGGCTCTAGAAAGATCCATAAGAGTTAAATGTCAGGCAGTGGGCTAAGTCACAGCCCTTTGTGGCATATAAATGCCTTATATTTCAGTGAAAAGCTGCTAATATCTGATGTAAACTTCAGATTCCAGAAACTATTGCAGTTCTTTATGTGCTCTTGAGCATTTGCTTCAGCCTGTGCATTGTATGGGGAGAGAAAAAGGAACAGAAAAGATTTGCCAGTGACTGTAGACCTACATCTGCAAGTTTTTGCCAATCTGTTCTGGAATTCAAGCTTTTTTTTTTTTTTTTTTTTTTTTTTTTTTACCTCTGGCAGTTTGTACGTGTATATAATTCAAGATCCGCACATTTAGATGTTGGCAACATGGTTGCTGCTTCAATATTTTTAATGTTTCATGGTCAGCTTCTCTCATCTTCAGCATACTTCAATTAGTGAAAAAACCAGCACATAAGTGCTTTGAGTAGCAGCGTTTAATTTGTAAATCCCCACACAATGAGGAGATGAACATTGGTAACGTGAATAGAGCTGAACGAGAAGCAGCAGACTGATCCATTCACATTGGCACAGACTTCTGAAGTTCATCATTCAATGCCTAAAACAAGCATTTTGCTAACATGCTATATAGATTAAACTAAAAGGTTATTTTGATTAACATTTGTCATTTTTTCAGCTGAACTGAGAAAACATAATTTTAATTCTACAGATGTTTATCTTTTTTAGAACCTCAAAAATTACCAGAGGGTTACTTTATTTTTCTATTCCACATAAGTACCTTGTTTTGAGAACACTGACTAGTCAGTCATTTGTATCTATCCAGTATTCATTTAAGAATGATTTATTCATTGTGATTAGTAATCAGATCTGGGTAAGAGACATAAAAAAATGTAAAAATATTCCCCTGTCTCTGAATTTTTTCTTGCTTTTAAGGCAGAGGAAAAGTAAAACAGGTCATCAAGAAATTAGATACATAAAGATGAGAGGTGAGATAATGAGCTCATTTGCATTGCATTCAGGATTTGTTTTGAACATCAAAACATGAGATCATAAACCAGTCAACATTTAAATACTGCCAGCTATATGAAAGGCTAAATCAAAAATGGGCTTTGTTTATTTTTTATTCTCTAACAACTATTCTCTCACTGGATGTTTTCTGTCTTTCATTTGGTGATCTCTGAATGTGAAGTTCTGTCATCTATTCTTTATTTATTTTTTAAAAAACAAACTAACAAACCTGACTCCATAAATAAATTCCAAAGTCTACTGTAAACAGCAGTTAGTGGAGAGTAGAAAAATAGAAGGTATATTAGAAGTGCAGGTGCTGGGTTATTCAAAGAAGCTCTCATTTAAAAAGTGCTTTGCTGCTGGTACATTTCAGAGCTTGTCTTTGGGCAAATGAAACTTGTTCTATATAGCAGATAAGCAGAGCTAAGGTAACTGACCTCAAATACAGTTTCCCTGTGCATTAGAACACATTTTATAGGCCTTTCACAGTAGTGCTTATATCAAGATATACTACTCAGACTTCTGTGAGGAAGGAAAAGGAAGGGTTTCTTTTCTACCGTGGGGCTTTACAATCTGCCATGGGGTGTTGGAGAATAGGCAGGACAGCTGTACTTACCCTGTTCTGGGAATAAGCCAAAGGACAACCTAAGCTTGCAGTTAGGGTGGTGGAGTGTATGTTGGCATGTATGATAGGGTGTTGCCAGTAAGATTTCCATCTTTATCCTTCTATTCCTCCCCCATTTAATTTCTTTGTAGAGGATAAGTTGCTTCTCCATGTTTTACTGCTCAGATTACTTCTCACATCCTTGGAAAGTCTGGACATGGGTTGTACATCTCTTAATTCCCCTTTTCCAAATACTCGGACGAAGCCTTCTTGCTCTTTTCACAGCAGAGAATTCATATTCTGAGCAGAACCAGGCAAGAACCTATGGTTTTGTCAGAAGTTTCCTCTCTTTCCCTGAACAGCCAGAAAAGGCTGTGGCAATTTTAGCCTGCTGTGGTAAATGATAGCTCAACTGGCTCATTGTTATAGTGGAGGAGGGAGCTTAAAGACATAAGAGGATAACCTTTCAGGGATGCACAAATTTGCTCAAATAAATAACATCAGGAAAGGGCACCATATATTTCCTTAGGTTTTTTTTTTCCAATGTCTGAAACTAATCCATGTCCTAGCTATCACAGTACTGTAAAGTCATTTGATTTTCCATTATCCAGGTTATCTCTTCAAATTCGGTCCGAGATGTCACCAATCTTCTGTAAATTAGACATGCTTGACTAGGAATACTCTCATATACTCAGCAACCGTAAGTGAAAAAGCTTTGCCAGCATAAAAATGGAGCCAGAGACAAAACCCAAAGTGATGTGAGTAAAAAGCAGTTCAGGTGACTTTTTGCAGAAAGCTGAGTCTCCAGTCAGCCTCACTGATAAAGCTGCTATTCCTGCTTGCAATCTATTTTCCACTGAATATAATCAGCAAAACAAACACAAAATAATCTTATTAGTTGCAGACTGCTGTGTTGGCACCTGAACAGCACCTAATGTGCCAGCTGCTGCTTTGTTTTGTTTTGTTTGTTTGTTTGTTTCTTGCCGTATTAATGGATTTTACATCACTTTTATTATCCAGTGAAGATATAAAAAAGACCATTCAGGTTGTGTGGATGCCAAGGTGGTTTTGTGGGGAAATTTGACTGCATAGCATCCTTTATTGGAATTGGTGATCATTGTATATTTTCACTTGATTACACCTGTACAAAATATGTGGCCTGTTAACTGCTTTGAGTGGTCATGGGGGATGCACTCTTGTTTTTGTAAGTGTGCATTTACACTGCACACTGCATCACTTTAGAGCAGGGACTCTGCTGAATTGCTGCCATCACCCTGAACAATCATTCTAAGCCTCTCTTACTCCTATCTTTCTTTCCCCAAGAAAGACTGGTTTCAAACATGCAAAAAATTTTCATAGTAAGATGAAAGAAAGAGAAAAGCATGAGATTTTTATTTGCATCAACATTTCAGGTAATTTTTCTCTGCTTTCACCTCAATGGGCTTTCTCAGATATATTAACATCTTTCATTCCTGGACAGTGAAATTAGTGTGAGAAAACCAAATATTAGATTATTTTGACTCTTAAGAGACTAATCAGAAAAAATAGTCATAAACATGAATGTCAAGATATTAAGGGCTTTGTGAAATGTAGTTGGACAGACTTTGTTTACAGATCATGTACTTTCCCAGGTGAAATTAGTGGTAATTTCTGAAGCAGGTAAGGGATGAATTTTAGGACTTGGAAGAATTTTTAATAGCTGTGGAGGAGAAAATCTCTGATAGTTATGAAAGTCAGAAAATCTCACTAGTTATGGCCTTTCTGCACAAAATGACTATCGCTTATCAAATAATTCTCATAACTCTCACACATATAATAAGCATAGATCTTTACATACCTTTAACATTTACAGTGTCTGTGGGGATTTTAAAAATCATAGCTCAGTAATTTAGATGGGAAAATTTGATTTATTTTTATTTTGTATATTGTCCAGAGACCTTCCCTCAAGTAATAATCAATTTAATATTTCTGATAAAAGCTTCATACAATATTTATGATCTTCAAAGGATTTTAGACTGAGAGGTTTTATAAAATACTTTGGAAAAAAATCTTGCTTATAAAAGTTTAAATTAAATGAATAGCAATATTAAAACAACAGTATAACATTAATACTGTTTTCATTTCTTCACCCTAAGTCATAAAATTGAATCAGAGCAATCCCAGCCTCTCATTCTCCACATTGTTATTATTTTTGTGAAATACATTTCATGAATAAAATAGATAAGTGGTTTATGGCATGTGATTGAACATGATCAGTAACATAAATAAATACATATGAAGCACAAAAATATAGACAAAGATATGTCAACAAATAAGGTTTAAAGTGCATACACATCCATGGCTTTTTGATATAACAGGACGCGGAGATTTTGTAATCGTTAGTACCCATGTTTACCACTTGCTTGCTTTCCAGTCTGCATGGTTTATTGCATATTATAATTTGAAAAGATTATGTTACCAGGGTAATGAACAATTAAAAAAATTGCAATTCATCCTAATAAGCTTGAATGGTAACCCACATGCCTTGGACATTTCTAGCCAGGCATAATTTATCCACATCTTTGGCTGTGAAACAGTGTGGATCTTCTTAACTGAGTCCCTGACAGATGGTTTAGGCTTTTTCAGGACTACATTTCCAATCACTTTGCCCATATTGCAAAATTGGCCTTGAAAAAGGGTAAAGAGTTGTTATGCTGCATTAACATCTCTTCTGAATTGCTTGCTGTGAAGGACATGAAAAAGAAGGAAATCAGAAAAGCAGTGTTTTAAAATACACTTTTGAAAGTTACAAATATTAGATAGGATGATGATTTTAATTTATATCCCTCACCTCAATTGTAATGAATGTGGTCACATTACATGTGATAATGAAAACACAACCTGTTACCTTGCTTCAACAATGATTCAGATGACATTAATTGTATAAGAAGTGTTAAAAGTGCTGTAATTAGAAAGACTTATAGTCTTAAACCCTGCTGATGGATGACACAATTGACTGCTATTAGAGGAACTGGGATTTCTGTGGCACTCTCAAGATTTTTGCTACTCTGAGTGGAAAGGCTCAAATATCTGCATTCATTTCTGCATGAAACATGGATTGATCGCGTGTACTTTGCCAAATTTTCATTTTCTTTTGCAGCTTCAGCTGACTGGATTCTTCATATAAACTGCTGTTGTTTTCTTCTTGCTGCCTTTTAGTTTATGATAAAAATCAATGAAAGCTGAAACCTTCCACAGTCATCTATAAAATGCAATTACTGTATACAACACACAGTAAAACTCCTGTGGTGTATATGTTGAGACATAATTTATGCCACTTGCCTCCAGAGAGGTATTGATCCTACTCTGTGAAAATCTTACAAAGGGACTGTTGAATGCAAGCTCAAGGAAATATGTGGTTATTGGGACTGATCTGTAATTTGATTAATAATGACCTAATTCTTGAACTCTGTTCCTTGCTGCACTGTTTTCAGTGACTGAAGGTTTTATTCTTGAATATTGCCCCTGCTGATCCCCTTTAGAGGCCCACCCTACCTTGCTGTCCCTCAGAAACACTGTGGTATCTGTGATCCACACCAAAGGAGCCATAGGAGAAAGCTGAAGTGGCCTGGAAGATTTGAGTTTTATTTTTAAAATGGCTTGCAATCTTTTCCAACCTTGCAAATAGTGGTTGTCCAGCACAGCCTTCACCCATTCTGTGATGGGTGTTCTTCTCAGTTCTTAGTTTTCTGTTGCATCTAGGAGGGAAAAACAATTCTGAACAAATAGTCCAGCAGGGATCCTCCAATTTAATTCATGGTTTTGAGATATGCAATCTAACATATAAATCATAGAATTCTAGAATCATTTAGGTAGAGAAGACTTTTAATATCATCACAACCAGCCATTACCTTAATGCTGCCAAGTCCACCACTAAAACATATCTTAAGTGCCACATCTGTCTTTTAAATACTCCCAGGGGTGGTGACTTAGCCACTTCCTTGGGCAGCCTGCTCCAGAGCTTGATGACTCTTTCAGTGGAGAAGTTTTTCCTAAAATCCTACATAAACCTCCCTCGAAACAATATAAGGTCATTTCCTCTTGTTCTGTGCCTTGTTACGTGGGAGAACAACCCCACCTCTCTACACCCTCCTTTCAGGCAGTTGTAGACATTGATAAAGTCTCCCTGGACCTTCTCCTCTCCAGACTAAACACCCCCAGCTCTCTCAGCTGCTCCTCATCAGACTTGTGTTCCACACCCTTCACCAGCTTTTTTGTCCTTCTCTGGACACACTCCAGAAACTCAGTGTCTTTCTTGTAGTGCGGGGCCCTGAAAACAGGTTTTGAGTTGCAGCCTCATCAGGCCGATGTAGAGGGGGATGATCACTGCCTTGGTGCTGCTGGCCACTGTAATTCGTCTACAAGCCAGGATGCCATTCTTGGCCACCTGGGCATCCTGCTGGCTCATGCTCAATCGGTAGAAGATGTTCATGTTCAACCAGGTCCTCTGACATCTTTCCAGCTCCTCTACCCCCAGCCTGTAGCTTTGTCCAGATTGCTTTGCAGAGCCTTCCTGCCTTCCAGCACACCAACACTCCTGCCCAGCTTGGTGTCCCCTGCAAACTGTCTGGAGACAAACTCAATTCCCTTGTCCAGATCTTTGACAGAGATATTAAACAGGACTGGCCCCAACACTGAGGCCTGGGTAACACCACTAGTGAATGGCTGCCATCTGAATTCAACTCCATTCACCACCACTCTCTGGGATGAGCCTATTTATTACACAGTGAACCCCCATCCAAGTAATGAAACACCAGGAAAACCCTTCAAGAATGATATAAAACAGAAAGTGGGTGGAATTTATGTAAACATATTCTGCTGTTGGATAATATCTGCATAGCAAAACAATGAGAAAAAAAACACTTCTGCAAGAATAAACCTCTGTTACTACTCAGTGTCTCAGCCCCCTGTCTCAGGTAAATTCCTCAAATACAGAGTTGAGTGGGGTCTCTGACATGTCAGTTTCCATTCCAGAGTTCATATTCCTTGAGGTGCTACAAGAGTGTTAGAAATTTGCTGTATGATATGTAAAAACCTTCTGTATTCATAGAATGAGAGTTCAGGAGAGTTTAATTCACTTTGGGCAGAGACCTGGGTAGGAGGTAAGCTTCTGTATTATATGATTACAGTAAATAGTTCAACCTTGTTCTGACATAAATGTTTGGGTTTGGGATTTGACAGAAGTAATTGTTTATTGTGATTGCATTGTAATTGTTGAGTATTATAGTGGGGCATGACAAAATAATATTTATTGATAATGAGAGAAATTGCCTGTTAAGAAATGCTAAAAATATATTTCTGGCCCAGATTGACCTAAAGTAAATCAAAGTAGAAATACATATGATAAGGGGCATTTTTCATCTGTTTATTGGTGGGTTTTCAACAAGGCATAAACTCATGTCATTGGTTCGGGAAGACTTGAAGTAACTTGAGTAGCAACAGAATGAAAAGTAAACTAAATCACAAACAGCCTAATTACACATACAGAAAAAAACCCCAAGCCCCCCCAAAATCTCCAAAACTCAGATTAAGAAATAAAGACCAGAAACTGAATTTCATTTTAAAGTGCTTTTTATTTTACCAATAATATTATTATGAAAACCTAGTCTCAGTGAAGCAAATGCTGGTGTCTTTGTACATTCCTCCAAGCAAGGATTACAACTGTGACTTGTGCAACCTGCAGTGTTTTCTGCTTGCACAAAAATCTCATCATGGCTTTCTGCATTGGTTTCACCATCTATGAGATGCTTTGCATCTTTGTTTAAAGATAAAAGACAAAATTGCGTAAAAAGTATCTGGTGAGACTATGAGGCTTGACTATGTATTTAATAAGAGATGAAAGAGCCATCACCACAGTAGGAAGCAATTCAACTCCGCTAATTTCTTTGCTGACTTAATATTTTTTTTCTTGAAATGTATTTTGTACAGTTTTATCCACTCTGGTAAGAAAAATGTCCTTTTAATATTGAGATGATGTGAATAATGAGTAAATACCTGAGACAGAGTGGTAATTCAGCCCAGACATGGATTGGAAGTCCAATTCATGCAGTCAAATTCAACTGGAAAGTTCTTGCACCATGAGTGAGCTTGACTTCTTGTTTGAAAAACAGAGAGGAAGAAAAGTGAAGTGAACAATCCACTGCATTCAGGAAGTTGTAAAAATAATTTATTTGGTAAGCTGGAGAAAGTTTTGGAAATTACTAAGGAAGTAAGGAAGCTTGGTTGAATCAAATGGCCACGGATTGACCAACAGATCCCAATATGATTTAGCCATGAAAAAGATCAATGTTCCTAAAGCAAGTCAGGTAAGGTACTTAGTGATCTAAGAAGCACCTGGAACCTGCTTTGCGCATTTATTTTGAAATTCCATGGGCTGCCCATTTGATGCAGAATTTAGTCCTTTGCAAGATTTCTTGGGCTTTCATGATCTTCATCTATGAAATCCTTGTTCATATCAGTTTGTGTCTACCCATTTTCATCTCCCATTTCAAGTGCAGACTCTGGACTTAGAGAGTTTTCTAGTGCTTTATAACAATGTGGGCTACCTTCTTATGTCATATTGATTCATCCAGGCTTAGGGTATTGACATAGTCTGTTAGTTGTTGTGTGTCTGCTGATGGGTCTGCTGATAATTAAATTTTATTGCTTTCAATTGTGTGACTGTATACAAGAAATCTTCTGTGGAAACTGTATCAGAAAATAAGGCAGGTATAAAACCTCTGCCTTGTTTATGCAGAAAAGGCTCACACACAAGTGATTTGCACCTTTTCCAGCTGCGTTTTGCTGCTGGAAAGAAATTTCCAGGTGTGTTTAGAATGGTATGAGGCCTGTGGTTGTCTTGAAAAGCAGATGCAACCCATTGGATTTGTTTGCAAGTGTGACAGCTACTATGAAGCATAATTCCAATTTTCAAGGTGGGTTGAAGGAGAGCAGCCACCAGGATGTTAAGGGATTCCAGCAGCAGACTAGCCCTGCACCATCCTGGGGATGTTGTGCTGCTGGGAACAAAGCCAGGGCAGAGGCCAGAGGAAGGGCCGGTCACTGATGCAGATGCCAGTGCTCAAGAAATATAATCTGGAAATTAGCAGCTGCCAAACTAGCCCTCAGAGTAGCCAAGCTAGTTGGCTTTTTTTGGAAGAGATGACAGAAAGTAGCCAAAGGGACCCAGAGTGGCAATTTTCCAGCTACAGGACTAAAACAAAGCCAAATGAGTACTGTGATTGTACTGGTGTTTTCAGAATAAGAGGCACTGTCAGCAGAATCTCGATTCAGACATTTTCTTTCATTGCATCCACATCCTGCAGGATTGTGATTAGATAGATTAAATGTACGAGCAAAATAGAAGCTTCCCCCCACTTTTCTGACTCCATCCCAGTCCAGGGCAATGGTGAAATTAAAAACAGACACTGCAGCCCCTTCTCCAAATGTCATGATCCATGAAGTAAAATGCTTTTCAAATTAGTAACTTAGTCTTGTGTGCAAGTCAGTGAGGCGCTGGCTGGATGAGTCACCTTCTTTAACAGGGGGCCCTCTTGGTATTGCACAGCCTAAGGTAGGAGTTGTACAGAAGCAAATGGGGATGGCCCAGCACCTTCTTGGAGTTCATATAAAGCACTGTTAATTCTTGCTAAGCTTCCTTTGGCCTGCTGCTATGGCTGGTGCCCGCAGCTGACCTGGCAGCCTTCCACTCTGTGCCTGCAGAGCAACATCCCTCACCTCTAGCACAGGAGGACAAGGGCAGAGGGCCTCAGTGTGATCACCTCTGCCAGAATGCCTGGCTAATAACACTCCTGAACTATGCTGTGGTCCCAAGGAGAATATTGATTCTGCCACCTAAATGAGCCATCCTTTCTCAGGATTAGTCAGGTCTCTCTAAAAGCTCGTGACACAGTTAAGGGTGAGACCTCATGCTAGGAAGAAGGGCAAAAAGAGAAGGAAAAGAGAGCAAGACATTTTGAAGCTAAGGAGATGGTATTTTTGAAGTAAGGAAGAAAACCTCTGGGAAGCAGACCAGGAGAAAGGTTTCATACTTGCAAAGCAAATCTAGTGTGAAAGGAGATTGATTTCTGGGGGAAAGGCAATATAAAAGCTGTTACTAGAACTGACTTTTATTCTAGCACATCTGAAGAGATCCTTTTCACTTTATACATACAGAATGGACTATGTAGTAAATTATAGAATCACATGAGAGCTGAACAGATCATATTCCTATGGCCATCTTCATCTATCGTACAAGCCTTATCAGGCAATTCATCTTTCAATTGAGCCATTATCTTAACATGTTAAAATGTAGAAGGGGAATGTTTCCTCTTTCTACTCCTAAATACAGAATTTACTCCATAGTAACCTCAACCATGTTGAGGCCAAATTACACTCATACTTTTCTACATGCAAATATGTAGCTTCAAAGTGCTTTATTTCAAATACTGGGTCAGAAAGGGAGGAATTGGGAAGCTCAGATTCTTAGTTGATGCATCCACTCTCAGCCTGGGAAACAATGAAATATAGCTTATGTTGTATACCTTAGGAGGCCAGGTGATTGACTGCCTAAACACACCTGCTTCCTTTCATTGACTACAAAGGGAGAGCATTGTGAAGAGTTGTTATAGCTGTTTACTTTATAGACATATGTAGGATGATCAGGTGACTCAGGCTCAATGGATTCATTATAGCTTGATGGGCCTTGGAGCTGAGACCCCAAATTACCAGTACAATCCTTTTTAGGGCATGCCTACAGCTCAGTAAGCAGGAGACAACTGCTTCGAGACATTTTTCTCGTCTGAAAAAGTGGAGTGCAAATATTTCCTGTCTGTATGTTTTACTTAGAGGGTAGCTGCACCCTGCGGTTCTTTGTTATAAAACACAGAAGAGAGGAATAAGGTGTTATTATTACAAATGTTATCACAGAATCTGATAAAACATGTCTGGAACCTATTCTTTAAAAATCCAATGATATGGATTTTGCAGTCTTTCCAGGCAATCTGTTCCGATGTTTTGCTCTCATCAAGTTGGAAAGTTTTTCTAATGCCTAGACTAAAGTTTCCACATTCCATTATTTCTTGTTTTAATCCCTGTGGACATGGAGAACAATTGATTCTGATTCCTCAGCAGGGTACTGTTGAAGCCTGTTATGACATTTCCTCTTAAATGTTTCACTCTCCAAACTGAACAACTCTGGTTTTGTTCAATCTTTACCTGCAGATCATTTTTTTTCCAGTCCTCTAATCCACCTTGTTTCTCTCCCTGGACTTCTGCAAGAAGTTCACATCTCTTTTAAAGCAGAGTGCCTAAAGGTGTATACAGTACATTAGCTGCTTACTGATTCTGGAGTAACTACAGGCAAATCTTACACATGATACTGCCCAGGTAACCTCTGCAATAGTTTTTGCAAGGAGGTGAGACTGTTTATTTCTGTTGAGCTTGTGATTCCCCCATAGGCCACAAACCATTTCCTACAGACTCATTTTCCACCCTCTATTTGTACAGTTGATTACTCTACATAACTGTAACACTTTCACTTGTCCTTACAGAATTGCATCCTATTGATTTCAGACCACTTCTTCAAATCGCCAGGTTCATTTTTAATAGTGAAAAATGAGGTCTCCTACCTCAGAGCCTCTCTGTGTTGAGTATGGTAACTCAGGAAAGGATCACAGATTTTCCTCTGCTTGTATTTTTATGGGGTGGCAAGGCAAAATGACCACAACTCCGCTGACATGAGTTTATGTTTTGGGGTAAGAAGTCATCATCCTTTGTTATGGTAGAGCCTGAAGATAAAAAAAATTTATCATACTGTTAGCAAGTGCTTTCCAATGCTTCACATAAAGTTCCTTATTCCATCACATGTATTAAAAAGAACAGGAAGAAAAACATACTTTTATTTCTCAGCAGGAGGACCTTTGTTTTAGGTAATGTATTATGTGAATCAGTAAATGATTCCTGCCCCGCTAAATTTTTAACCTAAACACAAGAAACTAGAAATAGAGGCAAGGGCTTTAGCAGATAATGGAAAGGTGACGAACTGTATGTTCATTTTGACACTTTCTAGGGAAGGCTTTAGTTGTGTTGATGAGAGAAATGGAATGCAAAAATCTAGGGAAAGTTTACACTGAAGTGAGGCTAAATGAAGTAGACTGAGCATGCTAAGGGCAATGTAGTGGGAATGAAGCTAAAGGAGAAGATTCTGGGAGGAGATTGTTGAAAAGAGTAAAAAACAAGCCAAGAAATGACAAACTAAACTGCATAACATTGCCTGCCAAGAGGTGCCCACTTTGTCGCTGTCAAGTAATACATCTCAAGTTGAACAAACACTAGAATTTGTCATTAAAGCCATGGAGCAGGAATGGAGCATGCAGAGGAGTGTTTTGTCAAGATTCTCTTTGTGGATATGAGGTTGTGTGTCTTGAGCACAGTTCAGGGAAGGGCCAAGAGAAGAGGTGGCACCTTTGAAACTACGTTCCACATTGGGTGACATGACTGTCATTCTACAGCAAGCCATTCACAAAAGAAATGCATCCTGTGGACTGGAAGAGGATGATGGCACAACTGTATTTTGTACCTGCTCCAAGGACAATGCCTTCAGGAACACCTGTTGTGGTGCTTTTCCTTGCTGAGTTCAAAGCATGCTCCTTTGTGCACCCTTAAAACTCTCCACTTCCGAAAATTGCAGCCTGTTTTCAGTAGCTGACGGGTTCACTGTGAATTAAAATGGGGTGTTCAGAAGGGTGAAATCAGAACCATTTATAATCCAAGTTCTTTCTTTGTTTTTTCATTTCTTCTTCCTCCCCTCTCTCCTGCCTGACATAATTGGGGCACATTAGCTTCACTGTCTCAGTTCATTAGATCATTTCTGAAAATCGAAAATCACAGTTTTATGTTTATTGGTGCCTTTTTGTTTGTGGGAAATCATTTGCAGTGAAACTACTTCTAAATTTCCTACTGTGTAGAAGACTCCAGAGCTGTTTGCTTATACTCCATCAGAAGAGCTGCTGGAAATAATAGCTCTGAGTTAGGGAATGATGTTGCCCAAGGAGTCTAGCTTTGATAATTAAAAATGCCAGTTCCTCATGATGTTGAAAACCCTCAGTTCCTGTGGACTGCAGAGGGACCTCAGCTCTTTGCAGCCTCACAGCCTAATTCTGAAGTGTTGGAATAAGTTTTCCAGAACACTCATAGGGCAAGTTTATCTCTGCTGCAGTATCAAAAACCAGTGCAAGAACAGAAGAATGGCATCTATGGGATGCCAAGGGTAGTTTCTTTTAACTGATAATATCTCTTTAGCCTATGATATTTATAACAGCTGAGATCTGGTCATTTTTCCATTTACAACTGACAGAAATAGAAAGGATTCAGAAACTGAAAATTTTAAAAGATTAACTATGAAGAAAACAACTTTCAGTTTACATAACAGGTGTTTTATTGAATCTTTATATGGCCTTTACAAAGGGAGGAAAAATTTGGGATTATCTCTACAGGAGAGAAACAGTCCAGTGATTTATATTTTAGAAGATTACCGGTGAGTGGGAAATCTCTTCATTTTACCTTTCACAGTCTTTTTGCCTCAACATCACTTTACTCTTTTCTTTCTTTTTAATTCTCCTTTTCCTGTCAGTAATATCCCTTTCCTCATTTTTCTGAATTAAAATTTAAAATATCAGCCTAAGCTATGGCAATAGTAAGCCAGTTCAACCTATCTTTAATGGTGCCTTTGAGTCCAGAATAACTTTCCTTGTCTGTTTCCCTTCTTGTTTAAAGATATTCCCAAACAGTCCTGTGAATACACATGAGAGGATGTAAGATGTTATCTGGCTTGCAACTGGAGAAGCTACTCTGAAGTTTCAATGTGCAGAACACTTTTGCAGAATATTTGCTTTATATTCTGAAGTCAGCCCTCAGCTTACTTCTAAGACTGACTACAGCCTGAGTGAGAACTCTGTTTGATTGTTAAATATGCCTTTGAAAGTAAACACTTTCATTAGGACTTCTGTAATGGACTTGGAAATCTTTTAATCCAAAGTTTTGTTCCTGGAACGATTAGCCGCCTATGCTCTAGCCTGAGGGAAACTGCCACAAGGGAAAATAATATGAAAAATGGATGTTAATGGAGAACTGTGCCACTACCACTTAAAATTCAACTCCTTGTCTGTGGTGTTTTCAAAGAATACAAAATTTCTATAGGCAAAAGAAAAAATACCAAAAAACAAACCAAAAAAATTAAAATGTGCAATCCATACCAGTGATAATAAATTGCAACTTCCTAAATGAAAGACTTCAGAAAAATAATTTGCACGTTTTGTTTGCTCATCCATTGTAATTTGTTTTCTGTGAAAATATTCAATGATCTCAGCAGTTCAGACCAGAATTGGTGGTGATGTTGTTACTTCTCTAACACCAGGAGTAGAGTTGTCAGTGGGAAATTCATTTATTAGTCTGAATAAATCTTTTACTGGATAGGTGATGGTTGGGAAGGTATGTGCAACAGGTGTGAAGATGGGTTATTTTCTGGGATGTCAGTAACAGGACCTGAGAGACCCTTCTGGCAAGATTCTGAAGTTTTACCTATGAATTTGACAGTGGGAAGGTACATCTGGGATACATTTAGTTTCATGAAATGTACCCCAACTTACCAACATGTGCAGCAGAGGATGAGTACTCAAAGCCTCAGAATTGTAGTAGGAAAACAGAAGTAAAGATAAGGAATTTAAATATACTTAGAAATGTAAGAGGTTTTGAAGAAAATAATCTTCTACATAAAGTGATTCTTCCTTTGTCTACCAGGGCAAAACTGATGCCACAAAGAACTGACAGTATTTAGGGAAATTATATAAAGCTAGAGCAGGAGAAGGCTGACAGGTGCTAAAGAGTATTCAGGTCAGACAAAGACATCTGCCAAAGACATCAGTCATACAAGATAAGGAAAATTACAATTGAACCAGGGGAGAAAGAGGTGCTTCTCACTAAGGAGTATCCTGAAAACTTAAGGGCATATCAGAAAACAAAGCTAAATAAAAGAGCCAAATATTAAATAAAACTTATATGCCTTAATGAAAGGCAAAAAAAAGCTAGGAAGGTGAACTTGATTACTTGGTAATGTGGCAAGAAGACTTCTGTAATCTGGAGGAATGAAAGATAGAAATAAAATATTTAAAAATCTGGATTTGACTATTCATAATGAGTAGATTTAAGTCATCAAATGGTTGAGTAGTGCTACACCTAAATTATTTTATATTCTCTAAAAAGGTACACATTTTTAAATGCATGAAAATGCCTACAGAAATACCGTATGTATTTCACAGATTATGACATTTATTTGATTACCAGCGCCCTGACCAAATTATTTTCCATGAAAAAAATCCAAAGGAGATCAATAAGATATAAGATATCAACAGGATAAAGACTCTAAAAGGGTGACTTTGAGTATCTGGCTCTAAGCTACAATTAATAAATAATACCTTTTTTGTAACATATGAGACAGTCCAGTTGGAAGCAGCTGAAATGCCAGATGTGACATTGATATAATTAAGCTTTCTGTATTAAGTGACTGTGGAGTTGGAGGTACAGTATTGGAGGCTGCTTTGGACAGCTCACTATAAATCTCCACAGTAATCAGCAAAGAGCAACAGAGTAACACGGAAAAGATAGAAAGGTATAGTACCATCACTTTATTAACTCTGTGCTCCAGCTGAAGCCATATACATATAAATGAGAAGAGGCCAACAGGTACATGGCAAAAACAGATAGAAGCATGAAGCAATTTTGATCTGAAGAAAGAGATGAAGTAATGAATTTTAGAAAAGAAAAAAAACACAATGAAGGTATACAAGATGGTGAATATTAATAAGAAGCTAAATCTGAAGCTTCTATTTACTTTCTGAAGATTTCATCAAAAAGGGACTTTGGTTTGAAATTGAAAGCCTCTGCAATTAAAACTGATAAAAGGAAATACATTTAAAGATAATACTTAATTAACCTGTGGCGTTTATGTAGACAATGCAAACATCCTCAGGACATTAAATAGGAAACAACAAACAAAAAATAATCAGTAACTTAAGCCCTCAGATCTCAGCATATTTGCCAACCTGGAAAAAATGTGTCCGTGAGCCAGTTATTTTTAAAAATACCTCTTATTAATTTGGTTTTTCACTTGCTCTCATGCACTGGATACTGTCTAGGTTACCTGAGCATCTGTGTGTCATTTGTTTTAGAAAAAAGGTGAAAAGTTAGACGCAAAAATACCCTTATAAAAATGGCAGTAAGTAGTTTGACTTCCCAGATGCTCTCTGAAATCTCAGATTTCAAATCTTATACATGGAACATTTTAAAAACCCTTCTAAAATATTATGTGAGAATTAACATATATTTTGGTATCACTTTCTTTATTTAGAAAAAGGAAATAATTTTCTGTCCCAAAACAAGGTACAATAACAATAGGTAGTAGTATGCTTGTATCTGTTCTCATCACTTGTATAAGTGCGTGAGGGATGGAATGAAAACAGGAAATCCTGTATGTATTTTGTTATTTATTTGGGAAATGGACCAACATGACAAAGAAAGGAAGTGACGGCCCGGAACCATCGTCCATGAATCTGAGCCTTGTGTGAGGTTTTGAGGTTGAGTCTCTGATTAGGATGGCTTGCTGGGCTGGTGTGGTTGAAGCATGCCAATAAGAGGCAGGAAGGTGATGTGATTAGTATCTTATCTGTCTGTCCTTGAATTCCCCATGCTTGTGACCTTGTCTGTGATCATATAGACTGGCTGGGCAAGTGTGTGACTACGGCAGAAGTCCATCAGGAAGTTGACTCATTTCAAGTGCAACACCAGGGTGCTCTAACTACTCTGCTTTTTTGTCCCATGGTGAATTCCCTGGTTATTTTTTTTGCAAATTTCCTGCTGGCAATGGCCTATTTGCATATCTCTTAAGGACATTTAGGGTTAAGACTGTATTTTTAATAAGCTTTTTATAAAAGACCATGTTCATTTTCCACATCCAAACCAGATTGTCTTTTTCATGGAGATATATATATATATATATACACACACACACATATATGTATTCACAGTTCTTTGAGATTTGGTTCACACACTGAAAGCTTATTTTGGAGAACACATATAATGCACTTTAAAATCAAATCAATGTAGGTCATCATTTGGCTCTGTGAGGTACTCAGAGGATGAGGAAAGTGGAAGAGCTTATGCCTCTCTGTAGAGCGGCATTGTAGAGTGGCAAGCACAGGAGTCTACTACCTGGGTATGAACTATCTGAGGTGGGGAAGCCTTAGCTGTTTCTCAGATAGAATCAGTTTACAAAATGTAACTTTCAGGAGATATGTGTGTGGAGGGAGAAGAGGGGAGAAAGTAATCTGCATATGCTGAAAACTGTCATCCCTGAGACGGAAGAGGGCTTAGAAAGGGAACTGTAATTCTTAGGCAGCACTGTAGTGGAAATAAAGTAGCCAAGATTTTTCCATCCACTGTCAATGAAGAGAAATTCTCTGTTATTTCTTAGCAGAGAGAGTATTTTTCTTATGAATATATTTTTGTCAGTGCATTCTCTGCATGCTTTCAATACCCATATTTACAAGTCCCTGCTCTAAGCAGCTAATGATTTACTTTCACACTGGGTACTCTAAGAGGGACAACAAAAGATTGGGCTGAGGAGCATCAGGGCACTAAGGCTAGGGACATTATGCAGAGATGATATGGACACGGCATGGAGAAAGACCTATTTTGCATTTGTATCCATTTTATGACTGCTCCACATTGCTAAGCTAGCATAAAGAGGCCTCATGTAAATGAGTCAAACTTCCCTGGGTAAGTGACTGAATGGATTTTAGTGGACACACATTCTTGTAGAAATCATGGTAGAGTGGTTTTAAACAGTGGCTGGAAACTGAAATGATATTGGCATTGACTGCCTGGTTTGATATTGGGAAGCCTGGTTGCCAAAGGGATTCCCCTGAACCTCTTTGAGCCTATCACAAAAATTCACAACCAGAGATCCTCCTAGAAGGCTGATGACTGCTCCAAAACCACTAGCCTAATGAGGTTTCTGTTACCTTGGGTGTTCTGTGGGAAAAAGCAGCAGAAGTCTGCTGTGTGGAAATGGGACATATTTCCATATATCCAAAACATCTGTTGACATTATATATGCTGAGTAATTTCATTTCAAAATTGTCATATTTTTCAACATAGGACATCTGTGCTGGTAAGCAGTATCTATGAAGTGCAAACAAAGATGGAATTAGATGTATAATAAATATGCTCAGACAAATATTACTTTTTGATAGAGAAGCAAACATTCAGTGTAACACTTTTATCAGCTATTCTCTCTTGTCAGGGAACGCTCTTTCTCCATTCAACAGCCTAGCCAGAGACCAATATATAGGTTACATGCCCCAAGCAATTCTGAGACTATGAAAGGTTTCTAGCCATGTAAACAAGTTTGTTATCCAAGCCCTAGATTCTGAATTCCCTTTGTACTTGACCTTTGCTGAGCAAGTTGAATTCATAATGCCAAAGTTCCCCACACATACAGGGTGTGGCAGGTTTGGTACCTAGCCTGGGAGTCCCAAAAGCTCATTTGTTAAAATTACTCAGTAGGATAGCACCAAAAAAGAGGGACGTTACAAGGTATACTCCTGTACCAAGCCAGGAATCAGAGCTTGGAATTGCTGCATGTCTTTGTGAGGCAAGATGCTGACCTCTCATTTGCAGGATGCAATCTTATAAAATGCACAGAATTCCTGAGCTGTTATGGAGTCATGAGTGCTCTCACTTGCATTACCCTAATGGATTTTGCATTCTAGGCAGTGCCTTCAACACCACCTTTTTGCATCAATGTACTTTGTGCCCTACTGTTGAAGCTGGGCTCCTGCTTTTGAGGTGAGTGCTTCAAACACTCAGCAGTGCTGTAAGAAGTGGGTGCCATTCACCCACAGCTTTTCACACAAAGCGGTCTGAGTTTAATTTGGTCAGAAAATAGCTAGAAATCTAGGCTCCTCTGAGGTCTCAGACATTAGTGCATCTTTCTGAATTGTTAATGAAAGGTGATTTATCCAACCAGCCAGCTTGGTAAAGAGAAAAATGTCAGAGAGTTTCCTCAGTAATGCATCTATAATTACCAGGGAGACATGTCTGTGACACCTAAGTGGCTTAGACGGGGTTTTCTTCAATTGCTTTCCTGATCTGAGTAACTCAAATTTTAACTGTGTTTTGGTTTGAGTTTGAAGATCTGCCCGTGCTCCATGTTCCAGCTATCACATAGTGTCCAGGGAAGACGCATGCCAAGTAAATGTGACTATAGAGTTATGAAAGGCTTAGGCAGAACTGGGATTTTTTTTTCATCAGTCTTAGTGCTCTAGCTCTGCCCCACTGCGTTGCAAGAATGAGGGCAACAGGGAGTCAGAGAGAATGGCCAGAGCATGAGGGAGGTTGCATTACACAGAGAATGCAGAGTACAGAGAGCTTGGTTTATCAGTCTTGCTGTCACAAACAATTACTGAGCTGGTGGAGCCTCTTCCACCAACCAAGAGTATTGCTTGATGTGTTCCCACTTGTCCTTCTACAGCAGCTGAGTTTCTAGGGCTTTGCTGTCAAAAAAGCAAATAGATAGGTAATGACCACTTTTATGTCATAGGGATTGTCCATTTCTAATGAAAATTTCATCAGGGAGCCTTTTTTTTTTTTTTTGGTATTTAGTTGATTTACTGTAGTAATTTTGAAAATTGGTATCCTTATGTATTGAAAGATGAAGTTCAGAAGGTCACTTGTTTTGTGCCTCTTAAATTGTCATTTCTCTTTCTTCCCCTTCCCTCAAGTTTTCACTGAATCTGAGAGATGACATCTCAATCTCTACAGCAATTAAAGCAAATTTCAGATCAAAATGTTTGAGCCCTAAATGAACACTAAATACAAAACTCATACATAAAATAGGCATTAATTTGTCTATTTTACCTGAAAGACTCTGTCAGATCCTTCAAAACAGAGTCTTCATAGATACATTCACCATCTATGGAACTTATCAAGCCATGGGAATTTGGGGTTCAGAACTTTGCTTACTGTTGTTTCTTCACCACTTCATGTAATTCCTTTGGTCTATGGAAGAGCAGCCAAAAAGTAGGCAGATGTTCAGACTCATGGTGGTTGTTTCCTCTTTTAGACTTGAAATATTAGCTCTTGAAATATTCTCTCCATGAAACAGTTTTTGTTTTCCTGTTTTTGTTTTTTTCTTAATTGTTGTCACTAGCCTATTTCTCTGTTGTAAATACAATTGCCCTCTGGAAGCAGAGGGAAACAACTGAAAAAATTTAACAGGGTCTTATAACATGAAGTATTTTACAACTCCTCAAGAGAGGGAGGCATGGTGACTTAGATGGAGTATGAATAGCTGAGAGAAGTGGCATTTCTCATCTGAAGTACCTGCACAGCTACAAGTGTTTTGTTAATTTGGGCTATAAAGAAACCTTGTCACTTGTAGTCAGAGAAAGTTTGGTAAAAGTTATATCTACCTTGGTTAGAGAGTATAAATGTCATAGAGTGGGCTTTAAGTTTGCTGTTGCCACTGCATAAAACATTTACATTCAAGATGTGTTCTATTACCTGCAGTTAGGCTCATCCTTGAAAATATATGTTAGAATAGGCTCTGTGGTGTGCTGCATGTCAGGTTTATTAATGATGAAAAAAATGCCCTTGATATAGCATGCGTTCCTATTTGTTTAGGTATCAAATCAGTTTGGAGCTTTATATTCCAGATTTGACATAAATATATCTGCAGATATTATAGAAATCATCCTGTACTTATAGTTCCCAGGAGTTGTTTGTAATGCAGCCTATTCTCAAACAAAATTTGGCTAAGAAGCAAAATTTATTTGATATAGCAAAGACTTCCATGCATCTTTTCCTGTGTTATGCTATTCACTGATAGTGTGAAATGTATTATTGATCGCTACATGGTATTCTGGTAGAGTACTGTGCAAGTATTGAAGCTTACAGAATCATTATATTACTGTGCAGTAGATTTATTCTTGGCATAATATCTACTAATCGTATATTATTTGGAAGAGAAACATTAGTTTATGGGTGTGAAACAAGATACTGCTTTAGAAGAATGCATATAAATCTTTATATGGAAGATATTAGGTATTGGTATAAAAAGCATCTCTTTTCATGCATTCTGGAGAAATGATGTTTATCAAGGATTATTAAAGTTGAAAAATCAACCTTTCAGACTGGTAGGAAATACCAGATTGTGCATATGCTTCCAAAGACCTTCAATCTTTATATGTTTCAATAAATTGTTGTAGAATATGCTGATATATTGTAGATGGTCTTCAGTTTGGAATTTCTTTATTAAGATAACCTAATGAGACATGCTCAAAGAAAAAAGATAATTCAAATTTTAAAACCCACCACATATAAAAATATCCTGGAGGGACCTTCAGAATAATTTCAGTGGTTACAAAAGCTGTCTGTGGGTTTGGAGACCATGTCAAAATTAATGATACTCAATTTAAAAGTTTCATTGCTAACCATGTTTTTTTACCCTTCCCCTTTATTCTTCAATAGGGAAAAAGTGAATTGTCCAGTAGAAAGAGGAAACTTGTTTTCTTAAGTCCACCGGAAATCTACTGGAAGGAACAAGCCAGTTTTGAAGACTGTTGTTGAGGAACTAAATTTGCCAGCACTTTAATCCAAAACTATTACACAAAAACTCTTGGCAAATTGACTCTCTTTACAGGTGTGTTTTTTCACTTGTCATGACACAATGAGACTTAGCAATGTATTTTTCAGTAATAAAAGAGCCAAATTTGGTCTGAATGAAAGAATAAGGGTTTTGAAACATAAAAAATTATTAATGAGAAAAAAATTTCAGATATATAAGTAAATAAAAAAAAACAACTATGGAGACCAGAATATCTCCAGCACATGAGAATCTTTACTGCTCACCGGAATAATGAAGCAAATGAACTTCAGGTGCTAGAGATCTTATAATGTGCTCTACAGAAATAGTGGTTTATAGGTAAAGTAGTAAACAAATTTCACATATACATCAAGGTGATTTCCTGTGGTGAAATTTCATGTTAAGTTGGAAACTGACTTTGGCAATGATATGCTGGTGAAGGCTACAGCACCTTCATGCAAATATAAGCCCTTCAGGTAACTAAAATAGTAAAACTTGCTGTCTAGTACTTTTAGGATTTAGCATTGAACATTTTGAAGTTTCAGCATATTATTACTGGAAACTATTTTTGGCTTCACAAGTTGTACTTTAAAGCTTGTTAAAATGAAATCCTCTTTCCCTTCATGTCTAAAAATAAGCATAGGTAAACTCTAATTTTCTGAAAGTTGTGATGGAAGAGTGAAATCCTCATAAAATCAGGGTTAGTTATGAGAATTTTTGGGTACAAGGATTACTATGAATTTTGAATGCCAAAGGCATTCAAGGCTTAGCTGCGTTTCCTTATGCTTTGTGAATAGCAGTGTTTATTCTTTATAAGGTGAAATTATTGTCCTTTGTCCAGTAGGCTTTGCTCTGACAATAACTATGATAAAGAAGACCCAGGCATTTCCATCCCTGCAGGAGGCACACAGTGCCTGGATAATAGCAAAATGTCCATGGCTTTGCTGCATGTAGTGGTTATGGAACAGTCAACAAAAATCTCATGCAGAGATGGAATTGAGGGTCATGTGTACTTAGAGAGGTGCTTGTAGGGTCTCCCTTTATCCTGGCAGAGGGAATGAGGGCTTTAGGGCCTGGGGGAAAATGTGGAAAATAAAGATCTGCCAGTTAACCTCTTGACAGTGAGTGAGTACATGGGGAGCAGTTGCTGGGCAGGTCTTAATCATGAGCTTCCAGAAGAGTGTGGCAGGCATGCTGAAAGCAGGCTGAAGTGTTTGGAAGGATTCACAGTCTAAAAAAAGATGGTTAAAAATGATTATGAAAAGGAAAACACCTTATGTGTCTGTCTTCTTCACTGAGTTACTGAATTTATAGATAATGATGTGGCCGTACATGCTGTTAACTGAATTCCTGATAAGCTTTTGGTTGCATATCAGAAGTAAAATAATCTGCAACATCAAAACACATTGCTTGCATACTTGAGTCAAAATGAAACACCTTCCTTGGCAAAACCAGGATGAGAAAATGTAAAAGGCATTTTGGCAAATTTGCTCCAGGTTATGGTGGAATCTACATCAGTATAAACATAATAAAATCTGCATATATAAACAAGCTGAGAAAAATAAAATTTTAAAAACCATTTAAATATCTGAATAATCATTTTGGCAGAACAAGTATGTGCATGGTGACAGTTATTATTGGATCAAATATAAATATAAACATATGCATAGATATTTATTTTTAATACATAAAAATGTGAAGTGCATACATTTGGGTGCATGTATCCCAGTTTAAGCAACGTGTTTGATTAAGCATCAAGTACTGTGTTGTAGGAAAAAATTGTCATCTTAATGATATCAGTGTCTCCAAGGTTTAGCCTCAAACATGAGACCACTTGCATATATGGGCAAACTGACTTGGAAAGAATGTTTAAAACTTTTGCAAATCTCTAAAGAACTACTCTATGGGCAAAACTCTTCTTGATCACTCTGGTGCCCACAGTGCAGATTAGATTTGTGGAAAGTGAAATTTTGTTATAGATGTCTCTGTATTTGAACAAAAGTAGCAGAAATTATAGGTGACTGAAAGGTAACAAAGCACAGGTCAAAAATAATTAGGACATGACATGTAGCCTTTGTAAAAAGGAGACAACAAGGAGCTCAAGTTATGGTATGGAGAAAGGAGTCATCAATTGATGAAGAATATTTTGAAGTCACACATTAATATAATCTGGTAGGGAATAAAAGCTAATCTGGAATATCATGAACCATGTACTGCTTTGAAATACTGTTCGCAATGTCGACACTGTTTTTCAGTGCACATCAAAAAATTAAGGGAAAATGGGTTTAATACAGAGGAAAGGTAGATTTCTTGAACTTTCAGCATTTTCCAGTTATGCAAAGAAACTGGGGGAAAAATGAGGATTTTGTAGGTCTTTCTCATGCTATTACATTTCACAGGATTGAACTCTTGCTGCTAGGGAAATTCTGAAAGGTCTAGGAATCCCATAAAGTACATTTTGGCACCAGTTCTCAAATAATTCTTTTTGGAATTGACAAATTAAGAGAAATTTTAAGCTTCTGCTCAGTAGTAACACATATTATATTGCTGCAGAATATAGTGCCAGAAAAAAAAAAAAGAGTGGATTTCCTAGATTTGCTTTTGACGTGCCCACCTGTTGTTGGTGCCAGCTATTTGTGTTGTCCAGGACTCCTTGAAGTACAGGGGAAGGAACAGCAAGAGATCACATACATGTCCCATCAGGGAATATAAAGCAGTTGATGTATTAAGCACTCAGAAAAACACACAGTTTTCCCCAGAGAAAACTGACAATTAACATTTCTTTATACCTGAGTGTATGTATGTAAAAATAGCATCTGTGAAGAGAAGATGAATAAAAGTTTTCACAGTGGAATATTTTTTCAACATTATATTCTCTCTGTGCAGCAGAAAGAATACCTGTTCTTTATGTCCAAAATGTATCAACAGCCCTGGAGGTATTAATATGTCTAGTGTTCATGATGAGAGAAAGAAGTACTAAAACAACATATGAAATGCTGAGATACTTGAAAATAAACTAAACTAAATTTCCAGAACCAATAACCTGTGCGGTGATGCAAAAAGCAAAAGAAATCCCTTTCACTAGATTTTGGTACTGTCAAGATTGCTTGTATAGTGTTTTTTATAAACATGCAGAATAGGAAGGCATATCAACAGCTCTTCTGGAGAGGCTCATTCCTATTAAGGAATAAGCAGAAGCAGAATAGCAAAATTCCTTTGCAGATACTTGATTTGATGTTCATGTACTGTACAGTTAATTCTCTAAATGGCTGAGCAAGATACTGTGCAGGAAGGAGGAGGAGTAGTAATAGAAGTATCTCTTTGATGTTCATGTCTTAATCTGGAATTGGGCTTGATTTGGTGCTTGGAGTGGCAAGACTAAGCCTATGATTTGCAGAATTGTAAAATCTGAACTCTTACTGGACTGTAATAGAAAAAGAAGCCAAACAGGTGGATCTGCTCTCAGTTGTACATCAAAATAATTCAATTTACATTTTGTGCTGTTTCTGATTCAAACCTGTGATGGTTATGGGAAAACTGGGCCCTAGAAGATAATTTGTCATTGGACACCATTTTTGGATTTAGATGCAGATCAGATACATAAAAATAAGAGTCTGCATATCATCTGGGATTCCAAATTCACAGTAAAATGGCAGGGCTTGATCCACTTCCTTAAACATTGTTATCTGGTGCTGTTTGAAACTCAGACTTTCCTGCTTCAAGCTGTTGATCCAGAAAGGCTTGGATTTCCCATGTCTTATATCACATTTACAACATTTGTATATCGTAATAGCTAAAAGGACCAATTTTAGGCAACTCAACAAATCTGCAGTAATTGCTGAGCACTTAAGATACCTAAGATATGCTGAGCAGGTAAGAAGTCGCCTGGTCTCCAGCACTTTTTTTGCTAGCTCTCCATTGTAGGAACTTGGACGCCTGCTTTGTATGTAGAGACCTAAAAACATGCGTTTTAATTTCATGCTGAATTCTACCCTATGTGGCTGGAGCAGTGCTTAGGGGCTCAGTTCAGCTGCCCACAGTGAGATGCCCACTGGAGACACTGCAAACATCTGTGACAGCAATGTGGCTTTGGCAGTGGTGGCTCAGGACCTGCAGTGCATCCATGCCCTTCCTGAGCAGTAGCTGGATGCAAGGCAGACAATCCTGTCACAATGGCAGTAAATACTTGTTTCTAGGCAAATAAATTTTGTTTTCTCTGCAAAGATCGAAATACAAGGTTAGCAAGAGCCTTAAAAAAGTTCCAGAACAGAGCCAGGTTATTAGATGCTCCAATTCTACTTGTAAAAAGAATCAGTTTTGTTAAAAGATTTAACTGACTCTCAGATCTATTTTTAAAGGAAGAAAATTAATGTTCTAATAAGAGTACTTTATAAAGAAGGAATTTTAAAGTTCATACAGAAAAGGACACCGAAGACAATCACTCTAACAGGATTTAGCTCCAAGTAGGGTCTGAAAGCAGAACAGTGCAGGTTACTTCAGTATTGGGGTTACTGCTGGATTTGGAGCAGCAGCACCCACACACTGCAAGGGATTCAGAATCAGAGATTTTTAAATGGTGGACTCACTGAGAAAGCAGTTGTTTTTATGGGATTTTCTATTCTCCTGTGCTTAAATCATGGGAAAAGCATTATTTTACTTCAAAGAGATGCTAAACAGAAGGACTGCATTAGGATCCTAGAGTGGGTTCAGATTTAGATCTTTAAAACTAGTCACCCTGCAATGCACTGAAATGTGGAAAAATTTAAATTCTGGTGCTGGCCAACTCCTAATATAATTTTATAACCAATACTTGTTAAGTGTACTTTTAACCATAAAAGATAATGCTGAATTTTTCTAATGGATGTTGCTGATACTGAGTTTGTTGCTTGTGATTATGAGATCATTATATTGAAAAGTCAAACTTTGTTTCATGTGTGGTATAAATAGACAAGTTTGAAACTGTGTTTTTGTCACTGCCTTAAAATGTCATCTCATGAGTATTTTGTGCATGAGGTAAAATTTGCTACCTTGCCCTAGATCATCAAAGCACCAAGGCATACGCTGATATAAGCCTTAGTATCATGTTACCTAAAATAATAGAAAAAGATCAAAATTGGATAGTTTTAACCTTGCATATATTAAAACCCACTGTGTTGCATTTGCAATGAAGTTTCTACTGATGCCAAGATACAATATTTTAATGTTATCAAGCTTAAAGAATGTGCAAAGTACATCCTCTTATCTCCCATTGCTAGGAGAAATGACACTGCTCTAAGATCTCAGAAGGTGATTGCAGGATATCAAGTATGCAAAGACAGGCCAAGTTGAAAAGTCTTCAGAGGTCCCTGCTCTCAGTGTGCAGCTTCCAGATAAAGTTGAGAGAAATTAAATCCAGTGCTTTCTGTGGATATAAATCCAAATTTCATCTGATGGCAAGTTTCCCTTATTGAGTGGTTTTAGCAGCTTTCAGACCTTGGTTCAAGGAGAACTGAAATAATCTGTAAATTATGCTGTAACTATTATGGCTATTTATTCATATGGTAAAAAGGCAACATTATTCTGTCAGTAGATCTCAGCATCTTAGAAGGCACAGAGAAGACCTTGAAAAAGAGAATATATTTTCAGGAAGATTATTTATCTCACTCTCCAAAATAATCAATAGGTAAATTAATAGCCTATTTCAAAAAGTACTAAGGTTCCATACTATTGATTGCTTTCATAATTAAAACAAAGGAAATGCTAAATATCAACAATTTTAGTGCAAATGGCTTCATTAACATGCGGCAGAGAGCAGACGCCTACATCGTTGATACCATTTTTCTTGTTTAATCCATGGCAGCTACGCAAACTGGCAGCACTTAACATGATTATGTCAAGATCTCACACAAGTTAGCTCACAGCCAAGGGCTGACATGTAGAGTCAATATGCCAGGGCTAATTATGTTGATGTTAAAAGTTACCTTTCTTTATGCATGTAAAATGTTTCGCATAGATTAGAACATGTTTGTGTACTGTGAATTTTACCCGAAAGATTGCACCAAAAGGTCAGCAATCTTTGATGCAATTTAATTACAATATTGTTGATTATGTGTGCCTTGTAATCTGATATTATGATCAAAGTCAAGTGTGGGATTTGGGAAAAAAGTATGTATTATGACTTTTAATTATAATTTTTGCTGGATGGTTATGCCTGGGAGGACAATACAGTCTGCACATTAACCTTTGAAAGGAATGCTTTTGCTCTATCAACTGTACTTGTTTTCAGAAGTTTAAAGAATGAAGGTATTATCACACAGTTTTCTGTGAGATTTTGTGTGGTCTGTGGCATGCACATGGTCAAGAGGAACATGCACACGTAAAGAGGAACAGAGCTCCCAGAAACCCTCTTCCAGTCTCCAGATTCTGATTTTTAACATTTTTTATAGTAAAAAAGTGTTCAGTGCTCAGATTTCAAAGTGTTCCCTTACTACTAATGAGAGGCATATTGATTATTTTGTGGTACATAGAATCCTCTCTTATCTTCTTCTGTTCAAATTTCGAAATGGATACAATTACTTTGTGCTAGAAGTGTATGGCTCAGCTTCTGGGACCAGCATGGATATAAGTGCACCAAAGGATTAACTTCCCCCTCCTTTATTTGGTTTCCTTCAACCATCCTCAAAATTGTACAACTTTTTACCTTTCTCTGGGCTAGGAAATCCATAGTTTCCCCCTCCTTGTCCATTACAATATGTTTGCTGGTTTATGAAAATTATAACCATAAGGAGAAAGGTATGAAAACGTATCACATGTCCCAAAAGTAGCCTTCAACTTTTGCTTGGTCATATTTTCATTGTGAAGTGGAAATGCAGTTTCTGCAGGTTTAAATAGTACAAAATTGCTCATTGGTCCCTTTTTTCTCTCTGCCTGCTCCTAGTGAAGTTACCATGCTAATGTCTTCTGGGAAAATATCTGCCAGAATTTGGAGACATGCATGTTGTCCATATCTTCTGATTGTATTTTTTTTGCATACACAGCAGAAAGTGATGCATATAACTACGAGCTCTCATACATACCTTGAATGTATGCAAGATAACTGGTATTATGGAAATAGAAATGGCTCTTATTCCAGTGTAAGATTGATTATCAAACAAGATTAATGAACTATTTTTTTCCTTTTCATGACTGAGAAATCAACTTTTTATCCTCTTTTGATGGATAAATGTGTTGTGGCACAGCTGAATTCTTTAATCCCTCTTTCCATTACTCTCCCTCCAAGTACATTTCTTCAGTAATGACAGTTCACAGAAAAACTCTCCAGAGGGATATAACATCCCGGCATCAGTATTTCTTTTTGGAAGCAAGAATTCTGAAGAGCTCTCCTTGTTGCCTAATGAACCAAGCCCCAAACCTTGTATTTCATTATGGTTATGATTCCTTAACCCACTAGAGTCTCTCATCAAAATGTGGTCTCATTAAGTGAAAGAGACACTGTGCACCACTCCATTAAAATGTGCTAAGCTAATTTGTTGTCTGACGTGAGATGAAATGAAATATAATTATTTCAGATCTGCTTCTAGTGGTGTGTAGCATACATCATAAACTGGAGAAAGATGTAAGACAGCTTGGTATTCCTAGTTCTGGGGGCCCAAATCTGGATGAGTATGTAAAGTAATGATTCTAGAGAGGCATTGTCTTCTTTTGTGTGAGGACAATGGGAACTTTGTGTTGTCCAGATTCAGTCTTGACATCTGTAGCTTTGAAGGAAATTTGCTGCAGCTTTTTTTATGCCTGATGTGTGCACATATATCCAGGAGGTGAAGGAGCAGGAAACCTTTCTCCAAATACATGCCCTGCTTTACAGATTATGGGCATGAGTGCTCTAACTTCTTTCCCGTGAGGGTCTGTGTTTTGCACTGTCAGTTGGGAGATCTACAGAATGATTCTTGTACTTTTGCAAATAGAAAGATCAGGTGAGCTGCAACATGCTTTGATAGAGTAAACAATGTATTTGCCCCAAGGAAGCTGTGATAAAAGTTAAAGATTGGGAAGGAGAAGAAAATGCTTGCAACAGAGTGGTGGAGGTGCTTTGGGAATCCTTTATCAAGGGAAAATCTAATAAAGATCAGATTTACAAACAGAAATCAAGGCTTTGAGTATGCAATTAACCACCTAATTTAAACGGAGAATGTCTGTAACTAGGGCATGTAAACTTAACTCATAAGTGGTTGTTCAGCTTGCTGTCTACATATAAGCTATCTGAACAGGTATTGTAGTACCTGCATGTGCATACAAAACTTATTGTTGTAGACCCCTATTTCATGCAGAGCAAGTACGATTTCGTATTTCTGTAAAGTGCTAAAATTTAAAATATTCTTAAATGATTCCTTTGAATGATACTCTGAAAAGATACATTGTAAATTACTTTATGGGTTTCTAGAGGCAATAAAGATAATCAATGAAAGGGCACAAAAGGATGAGATCTTTATACTGAACTGCACCTGGGAAGGTGATATCCAAGCATTCCACACAACTGTTAGCTATTTCAGCTGAAGGCTTCCACACTTGAGAATCAGTAGGTTGGTTCTGTTGTCCTGTGTTATATTGTCCATACTATGAGTATTATAGCGAAGATCACAAGGTGGAATATGAAGGGAAAATATATGGAGAATTATCATGGTATGTGGTATTAAACCATTTCCTTTGAACCGAACAATGTCAGGAGTCAGGAATACACACGACCTCTCTGTAAAGTACAAGCCACATTGTGCTAGGCAGTGAGAGTGAGGCATCATAAGGGTCCCTGAAAACTTGATTAATTCTTGAATATTTCAGCCCATTCAATTTCTCAAATGCCATTTTAAACATTATATACATGGTTTATACAACTGTGTAGTGAGTTCCCTTGGGTTTTTTGCTCACTCTGAGAACTAATTTGACTCTTCCTGGGACTGGAAACAGTATTCCTGTTTGGCTGAAACTCAAAGATTTTCAGGAAAAAGAAAACTAGAGAAAGGTTTGTATAAAGCTGCAGGAGATCTGAGTCCCAAATACAAATGTGACATTGCTTACAATTACATAAGTAGTGTTCCTATGCGTTTTTCCTAGCTATAATCAATAGCTAATAACTAATTATAGAGTCCTAATATGATTTATGCACAGAGGTTTCTATACAGGAATTTGTGTGAATAAAAATTACTATTATTTCCTTTTCTATCCAAAGAAAGGAAACAATTGAATTGTTGTGGAGAATATAATTTTCTTCCATGTAGTTTTAAATGGCATTAGCACAGCAATCAGGTTTTGAGGTGAATGATAAATACTTCTGGACCAGGTCTGTAAATGTACAAAACACTAAACAATAAATAGAACAATTCCCTCACCTTTGTATTTCAAAGGGCATTAGCATTTTGCTGTATAGGCAGATAGCTTCTCAAACTGCTTTGCCTCTAAGTGACCTATTCCATTATTTTTAAACTGTGTTAAGTAAACTCTGAATGTTAAAAAAAAAAAACCCTAAAATTTAAGCATTATTTAGAAGTCATTTTGATATCATGGTAAATTAACACTCTTAATTGATGATCACTTCTGATGGTGCTGTATCTTCCACAGATGAAATTTCAGAGATTTTTGTAAGTGTGTAACAGTATGGAGAAAACAGTCTAGCTCTCAGAAGAAAAATATATGTAATAGCATTAATCCTTAAACTGCATTTGAAAATACACAGGAAAGCCAGTGTCTTGTATTTAAACGAGGCAGCAGTAATGATGTGACAAAGACAACTCCATGTGGTCATCCCCAGCAATTAGTAAAGAGGGAACTAAATAGATAAGGGCACCAATCCAGATCCCAGCAGTGGAGGGAAGGTCTGCCTGTGTGCAGGGAGGCAGGGGAGGGCAGTGAGGGCAGTGAGGGCACTGATGGGCACTGCAGGTGCCTGGGTGGGCACGACAGGTAACAAAAGAGGGTGGGCTGCAAGGGAGAGGATGGGAAGGTCTTGGCTCAGGGGGTGCCTCCAGCTGCCTCACACTGCACCACTGTAACTTTTGGAGTCTGAATGCTGTATTGTAGACTTCATCTGTCTCGATTTGTAGACGGGAGAAAGATTTCCTTTTTAATCAGGACATGCTGCAGAAAACCCAGAGGAGATTATTGCTTCTGGTTCACGCTTTTTATTTTCTAACAAAGAAGGCTATCTTGTTACTTTCTCATACTAGGTCAGAGCACGTATACAGCATCTCACATGTCAAGTGGCTTTAATTACCCTTCTAAAAGAGAGTGATTAGAAATAAAGCAAGTAGTGTTAAATCTTTGGACTACTACTGAGGTTTTCCTGGACTTTCATTGGATAGATTCTTTTGACTGCAGTGAGAATTTGCCTGAGTAAAAAAATGAAAAGAGCCTTTGGTTATAGCTTTAATTACTGAATCGAGCTACTGGAGAAATCAATGTCACATTCATTTAAATTTGCCATTTTGGAGCCAGCTCTAGGCCTCATGAAACCACTGCCCTGCCTTTGTTACCCCTTCACATCTCAGATGCTGATTTTTTTCACAGTTTCCTTACAGGTGAATTACTACAGTTCCAAGTAACTGCAAGATGTGTCAGCAGCTGCTGCTGTTATTGATAAATTGTGCAGTCACTCTGACTAGGACACACTGAGGTGCCTTTGAGGTAGTGAAATAAGAGGATTTAAAGGCAAAGCCCTAGATAGAGTGATGTATGAAGTGCTCAACCTGCCTGGATGTGAATGGTTGTGTTAGGCTGATCGCTGTGCTATAATGTGTTCACAGTAATGTCTTACTGAAGGCAACACTACATAGTTTGAAAGGTCTGTGTAAACATTGTATGGCTGCACCCCTCCTCAAATAGAACTTAGGGCAGTTCTTCCCTACCTTCTGGGGAAAGGATTAATTTTTTTTAAAATATTTCTCAGGGAAGAGTTTTCTCCCAGTGATGTGCCTGATTTTGTCTGTTACTCTTTTCCTCTGGCTCTTTGTATACTGGGAAGACTTTAGTTTGCTGCCCTTTCTCCTACAAGCAGGGTTAAATACAAGGAAGGCTCACTCTCCTCTTTATTGCTCTGCATATAGAGAGTTGTATCATCTCACTGGGATCTTTCCTTCAGCTTTCAGATTTTGGCATGGGCTTTTGCTGCCCTTTTCCTTTTCTGCCACTTGCAAGAGGATGTTTATTCCTGTGTTTTTACAGGTTTGGATTTGAGGGTAAAAAGATCAATAAGCATCAAAATAAAGCCACAGTAAAAGTAAAGAAGGACCCACACATAGAGTCCAAGGATGTGCACTCTTTTGCTTAGGTACTTTAAAGGCCCTTACATTTCTGTGCAAGAGGAAATGATTACTTTTGAAGGTATAGTCAAGGATATTCACAGAAATGCTTTGTGAATATCAGTGGATGAAGACTTACATTTAAAGAAGTCAATGATAGAAAAAAAAATCGACACAGAAACAACTTTTCAGGGTACATGAGTTACCCAAATGGAGCATGGTATGAAAACCTACTGTCACTGTCTGATTCAGAGGATAAGCAAGTAGGAAGCAACTAGCCACATTGAAAAGGCAAGCATTAGGATTTAAAGTTAGAAAAGAAGATGGTGCCATTTTACTTGAATACCCAACAGGCTGGTTTGCACTTGGAAAAGCAAAACCTTTTGCTGATCTTGTCACATTGTTTTTAGCTGACATTTGGAAGTATGTATCTATGATAAACATGTAGGGGAAATAACCTGTATTGAGTTGACGGGAGATATGATTAGATCATGAGCAATCCAGATCCCTCAGCAGAGAAAGGATATTCACACCAGACTAAGATGAAACTAGACAGGTTGTGAAGAGATTAAGGTTTGCATGACACAAAGCTGGGAGCTGGTCTCACAGCATGAGACAGGCTTATAAAGCAGGCTTTCCTCTCGCCATCAAGGAACCTTCAAATCACTCACCCTGAAAGCAGATGACTGCTGAGAATTTAGGCAGGGTGCCTGGCATGCCTATGAGCTTGTGGCTGACAAGTGGCAAAGCAGAGCACTGATGTTATAGTAGAGTGAGACCTGGTGGGCTGCAGTTTACAAGGGGCTGCCTAAAATGCATAAATACTCAGGATATTCTCTTCTGCTGGTAGAAGTTGATCTGGCTTGTAGTCTAATTTAAAGAGAGTTTGCCTTGGAGGCATGACAAAATGTTCTCAATCCTCCTGTTTGGCAGACATAATATTGATGTTCTGCTGAGTTGCTGAACATGTCTTTGCCATGACCTGGGATATGAGGTATCAAAATATTTGTTGCCAGTATTTCTTTGTCATCCTAAATTGAAACATCATCTAATATCTCCCAGCTTTGTTTCTTTCAGTTATGTGGCATTGACTGTTTAAAGAAGAGATATAAAATAATCAGATAGTCTTTCTTTGCAGAATTATAAAAAAAGGATTCTACAGTTTGTAGTTTTGTACAGCATTGTTACTTGGCTGAAATTTCAAACCGATGCCAAACTTTTGCAAAATCAGTTTGGTAGAGACCTGGATTTTCATTTACTTGTTTCTCAATGGTAGCATTGTTTTCAACAACAAAAAAAAGCACTGAGTTTCCATCTTTTTAATATTTTTCATCTTTTTCATCTTTCATCGTGATTTTATTCTTTTTACTCAAATCCAGAATTTGAGAAAAGATATTGCATTCAGTTGAATTAAATATACTTCATGTGGTTAGCAGATTAACAGATGTTCATAATGTATGTTTGTAATCATAGCAATCTTTTCTCTCTTCAACTATTAGGTAAATTTTCTTTTTAAATTTAGGGTCCTTTGCTATATTTCAGTTGTCATTGCCTCCATACTACCATCTCTAGATGTCTCAATAATTGGAAATAGAGTAGGGATTGCACATCATTCCTACAGGGGACATAGAGGAAAGGATCAAGGCTGAAGGGATAACACATGAAAAGAAGCAGAAGGAATTATTATTGCCAAGTCCAACAAGCGTTCAGAGCAGGGTGTCAGAATGGATTGACTTCAATAAAAAAAAAATGCCCTAGTAACAACCGAGTTAAATGTATGAGTAAGAACCTCAGAATTAGACTATTTGATATTTCCACAATCACTTTGCATGTCAGTCAGCATTAGTGACTGTCTGGGAAGCTGACACTCTCTGAAATAGTTTGGTTGTTAAGTATTGGCAATGATTAGCTTTGTGTTGAAGGACCATTTGAGGTGTAGATTACTGCCTTTATCTTTGGTTTGTTGACTGCTCTGTTCTACTTGTTGCAATCCATTTTAAAATCTGCTTTGAATACAAATGCTTTGTGGTAGTGTCACCTTCCATAACTGTTCTTCAGCATACTTTGTCCTCACACATAACTTACATAATGATGAATGGAAAACATCAGCAGTACTGGATGTAGCCTATGAATATATTTTTGTAGGTCCAACAGGATGTTTGGACTTCTACTGGAACTGATAGAGACTGAAATTTTGAAAACTCACTCTTCTATTTTATATTTCTTAACCCAAGTCAATTCTTATTGAGCTGCACTCCAGAAGCAGGCAAATCAGTAGGTAGCATGGAAAATTTTGCTTTTTATTAGTGTGAATATGCAACCATAGAGTGTCTAGCCTAGTGCAATTGTGTCCTGCTAAGTGAAAATGTAAAAATACTTCTTTAATAAACTTGTTCCTGCTCTGCTTGAGCTATAGATTTATTTATAATAATGACATTAAAAGGAGATATTTCCTAAAGACCAAAGACAAAGCTTGAAATAGGACAAATTATATATATTTCTCTGGCCCTGGGGTTTCCCTTGGCTTGGATCAGATTGGCCAAAGTGTCACCAACCTACTAAGCTGAACATTGACTGCCTGTAGTGTCAATCCCTTTCTCTCTCCAGCACTGCAGCAACCTTTCCTTCCATCAGAGACCACATGGGACCTTGGCTTCCCAACCTATTCTGGCTCAATAGGTCGGCCCAGGATGCAGAGTGGTGATCACGTTACTGCTCTGTTACCTTCTCTGGCAAAGAGAAAGGGTGTAACTGGAGCCCAGGTTGCTACAAACTGTGCTTTAGCCTGGGTGGGGTGACGACTGTTAGAACAAGAGCAGACCTTTAACTTCAGGCTTCCAGATCAAAGAACTGCAAGAGTAATTTAGCTACCCTTTTGTTGTTATATCACAATTTTTCATGGAGCTCACCATGATGGAGCACTTAAGATGCTGCCACAAAACAGAGTAGTGTGAGT
This sequence comes from Petroica traversi, assembly GCA_025920805.1. NCBI lineage: Eukaryota > Metazoa > Chordata > Aves > Passeriformes > Petroicidae > Petroica > Petroica traversi. Next base: position 24,578,409 of record JAHLSL010000022.1, read on the forward strand.
AAACCTCAAATCAGTGCATTAGCTGTGGAAATAAGAGAGCTTTGCTGCCAAAGATCATTGCTGTTGAACTTTAAAGGAGCAACAGGCAACCCAGAGCCCCACCACCTAGCAATTTAACACTGAATTGTAGTTTATCTGTCAGCAGTTGATTCCTATAACTGCCAGGAATCAAGAAAAACACTGCCCATCATCAAAATAGTTCAGTAGACCTTTTTGTGAATTCAGCCATAAGCATCATTCCTTTCTTCACTGCAGGCTTAATTACAAAATGTATAGTTGGATAATTGGGCAGACCAAAAAACAAAGTCTTGTTTATGCCTTCCTGTTTTTGTTTTCATGCCAGGTGGGTCAGTTCACAGATGGGAAACATCTTTTCAGAAGTCACTTATAATCTGTTTTCTTCTTTTTGTGGGCATCATTACATTCATGCTTCAGTTGATACTATTTGAACTATAGGTGGATGTTAATGAGACAATGATTCAAAACCCAGAGGAATTACATGCCCAAATGCCAACCTGCATTGTAGAGGATGTGTCTCTTCTAGGTGGACTTATCACATCATGCTGATGTCTTGCCACTGCATTGAAGAATATATTCTGGTAAACTGATAGATGGGGAAAGAAAAGAATGACAAACTGGAGTTTTGGGAAATATGTCCAAAGAAATGCTTTTCTGGAGAAAGGTTTAGGGAAAAATGCATACATTATACCTGCTATGATTCAGATTATATAGGCACTCAGACATGCAAATAGCTATCTTGGACAGATAAGAACAGAAATTGTAATTTGTTTTATATAGGAATTTTATTTCAAACATAAGTCTGATTTATTATTTAAGAATCAAACACCTTGACATGCTGCCTCACATCCTTTCTTTTACAGTAGTGCCATATTTTTTCTGCTGATATTGCAAAAGTGGCACTGAATTTCTTAGCTCTTCAACATAGTTTGAAAAAGAGCTTGCAAAAATACTGAAAGAGACCCAGCTGGATTTCATCTTTATCTGTCTGTCTCTTCCATTAATATATTAAATATTTTTTTCCGGAGCAGGTGATGGGACTTGAATGTTCTAACCAGCCCTTGTTCAACTTAAAGGACTGTAGTGAAATAGGGATCCCTACTGGAAGCCTCATGTCCTAGCCATCTTTTATATGTTGCATTCATGCAGATCAGAAAAGTCAAATTGTGCTTTAAAGATTCCTGTACTATTTCAGACATTGTTAGATACTACTTTGGTTGAGCTCATATAGAGGGAGAATCTCAGTAAGGCTGCAAATCGGATGTAATTGGAGGAGACAAAATTTCAGCAGATTTCAATAGCTTCTTGGTAGTTTGTGTCTTTACAAGTTTTATCTGCTTGTTAAGTGCACTGAAAAAACCAGTATGGATTTTGACATGAAGAAAACATCCTTTATTTTCTTTGAAAGCCCAGACAAAATCTAAGATGGGTGTCCTTGAATAAAACAAGTATGAGAACTAAGAGGAAGGGTTGCGAGCAAACTGTCTGGAACAGAATTTTCTAATTTTCTTGGCATTTCACAATACTTCAGAATGTGTGGGGATTGATCTAGGTTTCTCAGGATCACATTATGGAGATGCTCTAGCAAACTAAGGGCTCTAAACCACTCCGTTTTCAGTATATTATCTTCTTCCTTTTCCTAATAAATCTTTCACTGTTATGAAAGTCACATACCTACATTTAAGATGTTATTCTAGTGTTACTTGTTTTCTCACAGCAGATGAATTCTACTTTCATCTTGGAATGTGCCAAATGTAGCTTTATGAGGAACTGTGTTTTCACTGATATTTATGGTGCAGGTTTGAGAGGCACAAATAAGGTAGAAAAAGCATAGTGGAAAATAAGTATGCCTTTAATAGTTATTATTTTTTTTATAACATAGGATGTATTTAGTGAATAGTCTATGTGAAGATGTAGCTTTAATTTTTTAGTCTAAAACTGGGATAATTTTCTACAGCTGTAGGTAGTGTCTGAGACAGGTTCTGTCTGGAGCAGCACCGACTGGCAAATTTAGAGTGGAGTTGTTCTGAGATCATGCTGCAAGGCGAGATTTACATACATATCACAGGAAATCACAATTCAGAAGCTGTGATTGCTCTTTAAATATGACAGGAGAGTAAAATAAACAATAACAGCAAAGCAAAAAAGAAAGAGAATGTGACTACTTGAAAACATTGTTTCTGGCTAATGGCTTGCAGCCTCTTAGGTGCACAGAAGCTTCCTACTCCAAGGGAAGCCAGGCTGGAAGGAAAGGTTGGACAGAGCCCAGGACCATGGGAGCCTAGTTTCCTATGTGAGCAAGCAGCTCTGGAGAAAGGATAGGGGTGATGAGTGCTCTGCAGTGAGCACTGCAGGACAGTGGGCACCTGGCTTCTTCAGTGCCTCCCCTAGGGTGGTCCACCCTCTGTGAGAAACTTGGCTGAAGTGGCTGAAATGAGGTCAGTCGCTCCTTTTTCCACATTCCCTGCTTCTACCTGGGAATTTATTTAGTTATTTTAGTTGCAACTCCAACAGAGAGGGAGGATACTCTCTCATTGCTTCAACATGGGAGGTAAGAAAGGGGCCGTATGCCTCTTCCATCCATAACAATCTGGGCACTTTTCTTAACCCCACAGGGCTTGCTTTATTTCACCAACCCATGTGCCACAGTGCCACAGACCTCTTTGTTAGTGGGGAGTGACAGCTCTCTCTCGATCTGCAATAGCATTCACTGCTGCTCTGATAAGCAGAGTGGATTTCAAATGAACTTGAAACACAAGATGACAGTTTGGGAAATGTAAAATTGAAATATGAATGGGTTATATGCTACTGCATGTGTGGGGGAGGAAAACGTGATAACTGAGCAGTTTAAATAGCAGGGTTCCCCTCTGTTTCTTTTCTTCCCAGTGCTTGTGGTAAATTACGGGCTTAGTACTCAGACTTCAGTGCATATTTTACCACCTTGTTTCATAAGTCTGAATACAGCATTTAGTGGGAGGACAGCCTGTAATTATGTTGTAAGTTATCAAACAAACTGCAGATGTATAAATGTGAGGGTAGGCTTAACTACTTTGTTTTGAAAGGGAACTTTAATATTAAACAAATGTGTACTTATTGGAAATGGCAGTGTTGAAAGCCTGCATTGTGAATCTGACTTAATAAACCTAATCTTTCCCTAAAGCTCTGTATATTATGGAGAAGTAATAAGATATCTTGACTAACTAAAATATTTTCCTTCATCTTTGAAAAAGAGCCCTACTTCTAAAAGTAATTAATTGTTTGATTTAAAGCATCCCATGTACATGACCAGATTTTTAATATTACCTCTATAGATGTGATAGATTGCAACAATGAGGCAAGTACATGAATAACAAGGAGTTAGAACACATAATTTAAATGTTTGTGGGCATTTAGAGAGAGGAAAAGTAATATATATTTGCATCTATTTTTAGAAAACCTTCCTGTAAGAATGAAGCTTTGACAAACAGAGCCAGATAGGAACTTCCACCAAAAATTCATCAGAACCTAGGGCAAATATTGAATATTTCTCAAGGGCTATGCTTTGTATTTCTTCACGTTTTACTGCCTTCTTTTTCAGTTTTTTTTTTTCCTCTTTACCCAGGACAGAGCTGGAATATCACAAGAAATACGCAATTTTTAGAATAAGTCTAATTCATCTTAAAGATTATATGCCCCTAACATTATTGTCCAGCTCACTTTTATAGGTACAATAGGTTTGGAGTATTCATTCACACATCAGTGGAGTGTGGGTATAATGGACTTTTCTGAAAGCCAATATGAACTACTCTCAAGCATTCTCAAAGTTTTCCTGCTTTTTACTCCTAAATAAGAACAAGCTGCTGGTATTGGTACTGTATGGGAAATGTCCTACGAGGATAAAGATTTTGTCAGTCGTCCCACAAAGGTGTTTAAGGGAGCAATTTAAAAAATGGATCTCTTCTAATTATCTGAATAATGATAATAGAAAATACAGACATTTAAAACTTATTTAGTGTGGAGAAATTCACAGTTATTATCAGCTGGGACAAACAGGGATCAACATGAAATATTCTGAGTAGATGATCTGGCTCTGAAATCCATGTCATTACTGTTCCAGTGGATTTGCTAATAATTGGCTATACATACTTAAGGAGCAAGGAAGGAGAAGGTACTTGTGAAGATAAGTAGTGAAGGAGCAGTGTTCACAGTACTGAGGAACAGAAGAAAGGAAAGGGACAGGAAAGGATTGGAGCAGGGAAATGGGAGCCTTGTAATTCACTTGGCTCTCGGTGGGAAAACTGTCTAGAGAGTAGAGGTGGTGACAGATGGACACAGGGAGTCCATTCACTGCTTGTACTTGAGGTATTTGCTTTCTGTTGCAGTTTGACCTTTCATCTGAATATGTCAATTCACCTGCTGTGGAACTAGCATTCAGTGCTTGCATGGTCCATAAGGATATGAATATTTTTTGCTGGATCAGGCACTTTGTACATCATCTAATACCTAAGGCATAAAAATTGTCATTACAGCCATCTGCAATTTTTAGCAAAGGTTAATGCCTTTAAAGGAATTCTCTTTTTTTGATTAATCCATCCTACAGTGAATAATGTGACTAAAATTTCTTGATGGAATATTTCCAATGCTGTTAAAGAGCCATAATAAACCATGATTAAGTGCTCTCAAATTTTCTTCTTTTTCTGTTAGAGAACAGAGATTTACAAAGAACATGGTTAAATAGAGCATTAATGAATGTTCTAGTAAATTGTATTGATTGTTTACAAAAGCAAAGAGCTACAACAGGAAACTCAAATCATAGGGAGAAGAGTTGCATTACTTAACACTTTGTAAAGTATCTCTTTAAGCTGGCCCTTTCTCAATAGACCAAACAACTGCTCTCAGGAGATCAAGTAACTACTTTATTCATGCTGAATTCAGCAAAAAAATATGTTCTAATAGACATACCTGACTGCTTCCATGGTTATATCAAGTTTTACCTTCAGTGCCTGCAGCTATGGGAGAACACATTAGGTTTTCCAACAACACCAAAAAAATTTTCTATGAAGGTCCACACCTTCTCAAAAACCTTAAAAAAAAATCCCTTTTCCAGTGGCTGAATGTGATAGCTGAGAGAACATACTTGAAAGCATGGTATAATGGAGAAGAAAGGGTACCTGGGCATGTGCTTTGTGAGTGTTCAAGACAGACTGTTAATGCAAGAGGATGCAGGAATCTCAGCATGTAAGATCTGATCCTGATATAATTTGTGAGTTATTTGCACACTATAACTCTTTTGGGTCTTAGGTTGAATTTGAGTGGCTGAAAGGTTCAGAGAAAATAACCGCTACATTTCTGTGGATAAATTCAGCTGCTATTGCTTTCAGTATAGCAGAAGAAGAAACCAGAAAAAATATTTTCTTTTTAAAAAGTAGGTCATGTTAATTTTGAGCTCAATTACACATATTCAGTTAACTCCTATGAAATTTAATAGGAAAGCTTCAACAGTTATATTCAGGCACTGAATTGGGTCCCGGGGACCTGTTCCTGTTCCTATATGCTTTACTGATCAAAAGTCATAAAAGTCATCTGATCAATAGGCACAGCAAATGTATATGTCCTTAATCTAGTCCTGTTGCAAGATAATGGGATTTGCATTAAAACTCAAAGGAAAGCCTAAGTTAAGTGTCATTGTATCAGATTTAGGTAGTCTTAGGGTGTGCACATTGAGTGTCATGATGATTCAGATGATAGCAGTTAACTTAATAAAGCTTTTGTAGATTTTAGGTCAGAGTCCTCTGCTTCCGTAAGGTTTTGTAATTGACTCAAAGGTAGATATCATGCTTGTCTAGAGTTCCACGTAAGAGCAGGTAGATCAGTCTGCTGCTTGTGAAAATAAGTCACTACTAGAAAGATCTGCTGTGCATTATGAGTAGTATTTTGACTGAAAGCAGACACCTCAGCTCTGGAAACAGAATCAGTTGGAATGGACCCACAAGGATCATCGAGTTCATCTTCTGTCCCTGCCCAGGATCATCCCCAAGAGTCCCACCAAGTGCCTGAGAGCACTGTCAAACACTTCTTGAATTCTGGCAGCAGTGACCATTTCTCTGGGAAGCCTGTTCCAGTGTCCAGCCACCCTCTGGGCAAAAAAAAACCCTTTTCCTAAAATCCAACCTAAACCTCTCCTGGCACAACTTCAGGCCATTCTCTCAGGACCTGTCACTGTTCACTACAGAGAAAAGGTCCTTCCTCTGCCCCTCCTCTTCCTCTCATGAGGAAGTTGTAACTGCAGTGAGGTCTCCTTCAGTCTCCTCCAGATTCAGCCAGTCTGGCTGAACAGACCAAGTGGCCTCAGCTATTCCCCATACAGCTTCCCCTCCAGACCCTTCACCATCCTTGTTGCCCTCCTTTCGGTGCTCTCTAATAGCTTAATGTCTTACATTGTGGCACAGAATATTCAAGGTGAGGCTGCCCCAGTGCAGAGCAGAACAGGACAATCCCCTCCCTTGCCTGGCTGCTGATGTTGTGCCTGATGCCCCCCCAGGACACATTTGGTCCTCCTGGCTGCCAGGGCACTGCTGACTCACATTTAACTTTCTGTCAACCAGGACCACCTTTCCATAATGCTGCTTTCCAGCAGCTCATTCTTCAGTCTGTGTGTGCATCCAGGGTTGCCTCATTCCAGGTTCAGAATATGACACTTTCCCTTGTTGAACTTCATAATGGTTGGTGTTTGTGCTGTCCTAAAATTTGTCAAGGTCTCTCTGTCTTTGTGCTAAGCGCTGTTCATGATTGTAGCATGACAGAAATATTTTTTCAAGTTACCTTCTGATCAAAACGCCTGGTTTTGTATGAAAACTCTTCAATACTTTTAAGAGATCGGATAAAATCATATATACTACAAATTTTTATGACAGAGAAAATTTAAATACATGTTCTTTTAGCATAGGAAAAATGAAAATGAAGGTCTCTTGAAATGGTGTCTTATTTTAGTGGTATCTGTGCAATAATTTGGAAGAAGTTAAAAGTACTACTGTATCCTTTGTTTCACTAATAACAGTCATTTGTTGTGCTTTTATGCTTTTATTTATGAAGATTTGGTGAAATGAGGAGCAAGACTAGAGAAAGTAGGACTAGAGAAAGTAGGAATTATTTTTTGCTCAGAGTACATATTAAGGACCAAAATGTATTACAAATATGACTTAATCAGTGACAATCTAATTGAATCAGGTTGTCTCTGAATGCTTGAGACTGGCGACAGCTGCTCCGTTAACCTATATTTCTAGCTGTGTAGATACTGAGACAGAAAAGAGGAAGTTTACAATCCATGAATCCCTCAATAGGGACAAAAAAATTGCATTGATACTTTTAGCCTCTTTCCCAGTAATCATGGAGATATTTCCCATATGGCCAACTTTCAGTATGAAACTTCTAGAAGTGAAAGTAATCCACACATGCCCTCAGTCTCCATAGGTAATAGGCCAGTAACATGCAGATGCAATCACAGCCACCAACAGAGACAAGTTCCACTACTACCAGCATAATGAAGAGGCAAACTTGATGAACATATCGAATGTGTTCCTCAGAAAAACACATAATCCTTCCTATGAGAAAAGGAAAAACAAAAAAGGCTAAACACATGACGAGTTTTGGTGAAATATTAGTGCTACACCATCAAGAGACAGTATTTATTATTAATCTATGCCACAATAACTGTAAGCAGCATGGAAGTGAGCTGTAAGCATCAAAGTCCTATGGAGACTGTGCTTTGTAGTATTCACCAGAATTGCTGTTCTTGAAGTGCAGGGAGAGATGATATTGCAGAAATTATAATTTCTATAAAATCTGCCTCTGTGGGCCAGCCTAATTCTACTCAGAGGTCTGCAGGGCACAGCAACCAGTGTATTGAAAACTGCTACTGATGCACCAAATAAGCATTTTTTAAAGTCAAAAGTATGTCAGTCACTCTGATGACTCAGCAGCCACCCAACAACTAGGAATGTGTGGATCAGCATTTGAGAGAAGTTTGTGAAATGAAATTTTATTAGCTCTTCAGAGAAATTCATCATGCCAAAATATTTTTATTTACTTTTCTCGAGGAACTAAGTATTTTTTATGAGATCCAAGAAGAATCTTCCGTAGATTTGAAAGTCTTAATGTTCCTCAGACACAGTACTGCTCCCGTTGTAATTAGTCACTAGAAACCACTTTCTAGTGAGAGTGTTTCTCCTGCTTCTCAGACACACAATATCATTCCACAGAGCCAGATTGTTTATTAAACAGACCTCATTTTGTATTAATGTAAAATTAACGGAATTGATTAGATATTTGGTCTTGGTTCTACCTCTCAGAAACCATGGAAAGGTTTGCTATCCTTTTAGTTCCTTCAGTGCCAGACATTTTAGTGTGAATTTTTTATACCACTTGTATGTACGAAACCTGAAAGGAGCTTTAGCAGCTGTATGAAAATCCACTGGAAGAAACCTAAGATTCCTCTGAGTTTTTGCAGTTAAGCAATACAAATTTGTGTATTACAAAGTTCTCCTGTTTCAAACGGATTCTAGCAAGGTCTGGTCAAGCAGAGGCAGTAAGTGCTGGAAGGTTGTCCAGCCTTTCTGTGTACAGCCTACAATAGAATCATAGAATGGTTTGAATTGGAAAGAAACTTAAAGGTCATCTAGTTACAGCCCCATTACCATGAACTGGGACGCCACCTTCTAGATAAGGTTGATCAGAGTCTTGTCCAATCTGGTCTTATGCTCTTTTTTTCCAAGACTGCCAGAAGTTCTAAAGTTTGTAAATAGTTCACAATTAGAAATAACTAGAACTTAGTGAACATATATTTCTATTTATAAAATGTTCAATATAATGCTGTCCCATGCTTGTCTTTCCTTCATATCCTAGAATAATCAATTAAAAATGTAATCTTTGCATTCTGGAAAATCCTCTGTAGAAGTTGAATATTGGCTGTGAGACTGTTACATCTGACTTATTAGTCAATTATAATTGATTTGGAAATTGGCATGCTGCACACATTTTTCCTGTATAACTTCTTTTCATGATGACTTACAGAGGAAAAGCACAAAAAAAAGGATGCAAAATTATGCAAAAAATCAAAAGGAAATAAACAACTTTGTGTATGTGTGTCTGCATCCATCCAAATGGTTTTGTAAGAAATAGGACAAAACCAGTTTCAAGTTTTCAAATATCTAAAGAGGGTGTTGCAAAACCAGGGAAAAGCATGTACCATGTACTTAGATTGTGTGTGTCTTGAGGTTTGAATTTTCTGTGGCCATAGAAAGGTCACAGAACTTAATGCTTGATCAAAAATTTCATCAAACAGTAATTCTCTATTTGTTTTTAGTTTTGTCGATCAACGTCTACATGATTTACATGATTTTTACTGACATTTGCTTTTCTGACTCCTCTGGCTTTTTTAAAACTCCACCTTGTACATAATATTTTGCACATTATCATGCACTGTAGGTCCAGTTCTGTAGAGTGCTCTCAAACCAAACAAAGCCCATGTGATCCCCAGTACCATTCCTGAAACAATCAGCCTTGTCATATTAGGTGCTTGTGGTCTGTCAGGCAGGTTGTGTTTTAAAAGAAAAGAAAAGAGCCTCATAAAAACACACACATCTGATCTTTGCAACTATTTTTAGTTTGTGTCAATCTTCTATGGCCCTGGGCAACAGAGGCAAAATGCCAGCCTTGGCAATCTTTTCAGACACTCTAATATGCCAAGTTCTGGCAGCAGCACATTTTTATCAGAATTGTTTTCCAGCCTCAGTAAACTGCTTCAAATGCTGGTGTGCCTGTTATGTATATGACATCCATGGAGACCACAATGATTGCAATCAAAAAGTAGCGGAGAAAATAGAAAGAGTTAGTGCCAGTTCTGATTCTCACTATCCCTTTCATCATGGCAATAAATTAATACAGCTCAGCTTCTGCTCTGGTAAGCCTTTTCCATAAGAACAAGGTATTAGAATCCTAGTGCTTAACATTCACAGTGAAATATTCTGGTGTTACAAATGTAGTGGAAGTGTAGTATGAAATGCAAAAAAGTACGTCTGTGCAATGTCATGTTAAGAATGTATGTGCACAGAGGATTCAAGAAATTTGAAGTGATGATTCTCACAGGAATTTTAACTTAGTCCTCTTCTACCTTGCAGAGAATTTTCTAACACATTCTTTGGAGGCTGTTTCTAGGTCTACATGCAGTGTGGATGTTGTGTTTGTCCTGGGAATAATAACTTTGAATTATTTGACATTTTGATGAGTGTGAATTTCTTAATCTAATGTCACAAAAATATTATTTTAAAGGATGGGTTTTTCCTTTATTAAGACTGACTGCTTTCCACCCTTTAAAAATGTAGACATGTAAAAAGCAAAAATAGTAAATTGTGATGTGTAGTATTATAAAGAAAATGGCATGGTATCAAAGTTTTTCAACAACTAGTTGACCATGTAATCAGTAGCCTAACAATATCTATGTTTGCATAATGGTAACATGGGATCAGAAGCGCTGAACAGACAGGAAATTGTTTTGATTATGTTGTATGCATTTCAACACTTCCCAGGATGCCAGGATGCATTTTCTATGTGTTTAATATCCAATGCAATACCCAGAATCTCCTTTTTGACTTTACAGAACTGGATCAGTACCTGAAGCCTTGACCTTATAGTACCTTAGGCATACTTGCAATCCATTTGAATTGGAGCATTGAGTCAGGATTGTTATAAATATCCTGCTCTGCAAAGGCCAATAGACATTCTAGAATATGTTGTTTTTTATGTATTAATGCATTTGTTTCTTATCTGCTACTTCCAAACTCAGTCAAGTATGAAATCTTCCCCTTTGACTATATACACACAGCATTTGAAACTTGCCAAATAACTCTTTTCTGGACTAAGCAGTATGCAAAAAAATGACAAGGACATTTTCTTTAAAGTACAAAAGGCAGTTTTTAATGAAAAACAGCCACATTTTACTTTATTCATCATGAAAGGTGGTAAACTGCAGACTGAGCACAAAAAATGAAAAATATCAGTTCAGACGATATTTTCGCTTCTGAAAAACAAAAAGAAGCTCTCAAAATAGGATTTGGCACAAAATTGCCTCTATGCTTATATTTGCTCTTCAGTTTGCTATAAAAATATGACCTTTTCAATATTTTCTCCTTGGGAGGAGGCTGTTATCTCAAGTTTCCTTTCCAGAGGAGATTAGTGCATTAATACTAATGTATCCTCTCCCTAAAAGGAGCCAAACACAATTTCTTTCTTGACTAAACAGTATGGTACCATGCCAGTACCTGGACTCAGAGAAAAACAAGTCTCTTCTATGCTTTCCAAGACAATGGCCTCAATGAAGAACACAAGTTTTCTACAGAGCCTACCCCTACACACTGCAAGGCACAGTTGTTTAATTTCCTACGTGAGGGTTGGTTACCAAATTTTTGTGAACTGTTTCTCTAGGGATCAGTAGAGAAGACAAAGTGTTCTTTACTCATAGTTCCAGGTATCAGTTGTGTTGGACACTCTTGTTTCTGAGGGGGCTTCAACATGCACGATGAATAGGCAGTTCAGTGATATTCTGCTTCAAAGAGCTGGCTCTCCTATCCTGAAGGAGGACAAATTGATGCTGTGCAATCATGCAAAGTACATTTGTAGCAATAAAATACAGGGTAAACCCATCCATGTTTCTGCCCCTCTACGCTCCACCCCTAGCCCCTATCACCCTGTATGAACCAAATGCAGAGAGTGAAATACTAATGCACTATGATATAACTCTTAAGCTGCTGAAGAGCACATGCAGGTGGGACGAGTTGTTGTTCTCATACATTGTGTCGAGGGAGGACAGAAAATCATCTTTATTAGTCTTTGATGGTAATCTGTACAATATCAGACATGGTGGACTAGTAGGTGACCTAATTTATGTTACAACACTGGTGACAACATTGTTGAAGCTGTTATATCCATCCTACTCTTGCTATCTACCCAGGAAAACTGATGCTTGAGCGAGTTAGTGAAAGTAGCTGAAATGTTCTGTGGAAAGGTGTCTTCTCTTGGCTTTGCAGTTAGAACTGGAATCATTTGGCATTTCTCAAGTCGGCTTTTAAGATGCAGATATGACTCTTGTAGTCATAATCCCTTGTCAGATACGTCAACTTCAAAAATTCTGTTTGACCTTAAAGACAGAATTAGGACTTGATTAATATTCTGTGTGTGCTTTTCACATTTACAAAACTGGGAATGTAAGAAAATCTTGAAATAGAGTTTTCATAGAAAAATCATTCAGCAAATAAAAACAGATCATAAAAGGAATAGATGTTTTGACTGTCAGAATCCTCTCATTTATAAAATAGCTTTGAAGTCAACTAATGGTAAACATAAATAAAAAGAAGTGTCAGTTATCCCAACATGAAATATAAGAAAGCAAGTGTTTTGGAGAAGTTCTCTGTAGCTCTTCAGACTGGGAACACTGCACAGCCTTCCTCTTAGTCCTGGTTTAACCAAGCCCCACGCAGCCTCTTGCTTACACCCCTTCCCCCAGTGGGATGGGCAGAGAATTGGAATGGTAAACTGAGATAACCCAAGGGCTGAGATAGAGACAGTTTGATAGGTAAAGCAAAAGCTGTGCACACAAGCAAAGCAATACAAAGAATTAATTCATCACTTTCTGGACTGGCAGATTTCCAGCCACGTCCAGGAAAGCAGGGCTCCATCATACATCTTCACTCTCCAGTAATTTACAGCTCAAGGACTGCCTGTGACTGAGGATGCAGTATGATACTGGTATGATATCTGGACTAACCAGGACTAACCAGGTGGCTTAATTTTCCTGATGGATAATAGGAATGATGACCAATTGAACAAAAATATTACTTCAGAGCTATTAATTCCCTATGCAATGAGATTTAATATAATAAAAATTCTGAAATTCACATTGTCACTGCCGTTATTTATGCTAAAGATAAATAGACTAATAATGGTTACATATACCTTCCTTAAGCAATCAGTTATTGAAAAGAAAAAAGGCACAATAATTTTATATTTTACCAATAGAACACTCCAAAATTAATTGCTTTTACTTCTTTTCATTGGTTGTCCCTCTAGCATATCAAGCTGACTCTCCTTTTGTGTTCTATGTTGATGACAGTACTACAGTTAGGCGGTCTTCCTGCCAACACAGCTCACAGTTAGGAGAAATCTGGAACATGGAAATGTCAGCTGCTGGCTTAGCTATTAAAAGTAATTGCTCTCTGGTAAAACCCAACTGTTGCAGAATGCTTTGCAACACCTTCACTGTGTAATACTCAATTTAAATATTAATTAAGGTCCATCTTTATAAAAATTCTCATCTGAGTTGATACTGGCAAGTGTTATAATGCAAAGCAATCAAGTTTCTGGGAAATAAAATTTCTAAAACCTTGGCACTTCAAAGGGTCTTTGCTGATGGGTACCTTTGAAGAATTAGCCTACATGACCAAGAAAAAAGAAATGAACAAATGAGAAACAACCAAATATTTGGAAAAAGAGAAAGCCCTAAATATTCTCTAGTTTATTTCATTATTCTACCTTTTAATTACCAGGATAATTAAAGGAAGAGAAACATTTTCATTTTCTTTTGCAAGTAGAAGGCAGGTTTGGTTTGGAAGATGCTAATTTTTTGCATAAATGAGAAAATACCAGCACTGATACACCGAAAGCTCTCTTGATACTAGCTTGGTAGTGTTCAAGTGGAGGTGTACAGGAATTTACTGATTTCATATATTGTGTTTAATTTCATCCCTGACTTAGTACCAACAATCTTTTCTGCACTCAAGACTAGGGAATTTGCCCTCTTCAGTGAAACATGTAAAGATCTAATTGCTTGCCACACCTGTGATACTCATTTTCCTTGAAGCCCTGCAATATTACATGGAAAATCATTCTGTACCTGTGTGAAAATGTTGAAAACCTTATGGTGAGCCAAGGCATATATCTTCCCATTGCAGAGCTGATATATTTTCCCCTGCTAGAAAGTGCAATAGTCTCTATCTTACAGAATGCTTTTGATTGCTCTGAGTGTTGTTACTGCAGGCTGTCTTAGTTTTCTCTGAGGTGGCACTGACTGCTGAAACATCATCAAACCTTTACATGCAATCCATTAGCATCTTTTTGCCAGAACCTTCCACAGGTAGAAAAATTGCTGATATTCAAGAGCCTGTGGGAGAGCTCAGACTCTGCATTTTTCTTGGCCCTAATGCCAGGGAAGAAGAGCTATTCTTCTAATAGAAGAGCCCATATTTGAACCTCTTTCTGAAGTTGTGAGACCCTTTTGGGCTTCCCAGCACCTGTGTGATCTGGGTGTTTGGCAGCAGCTCAGTTCCTGGAGGTTGGGGAAGGGCAATCAATTCTAATTATTGGCTGATGCTGTAAATTTGCACTTGGTTCTGGAGGATCTGAGCTCATGCCAGAAATTAGGAGTGTTTAGTACTCCCCTGGTTAGTGTAGACACTTGCAGCTACTAATTAGCAGTAGCTTTTTGCTTTCCTGCTCTGTGGAGAATGGAACTGTTGCTAAATATCAGCCCTCCTAAGGCAGTTGTGCTATGTTCACATTATGCTAGCCCATGGCCAGCATGAGGAAAAGGGTGGTCCTTCCCTTGTCCCCAGCCTTGCCTGCTTGTTGTGCTGGCACTTTGTGATTGTGTCATGGCTCACACCAAAACTAACCCTCTGGAATTCAGATATCAGTAAACTGATGTGACTCATTCCATGGCTGCATTTAGTGTCAGAGCTGATGAAAAGGAGGAAATTGAAATCTGAGGCCATGGGAAAGAGGATCCTTCTTTTTGACAGCAGGGAAACCTTGGATTGGCTTAAACCACCATGAAATGAGCCAATGAGCCCTTCAGACATTTTGATCCCCTATGAATGATTTCTAAGCTCTTGAGGGACAAAAGATTCACAGTTCTAGAGCACAACTGGGGAAGAGAAAGGAACAAATGTGATGTCATGTAAACAAACAATGCAAAAGTATCTTGGCAGGCACGGGTGGTTTAACCTCTTTAAAAATCACCTGTAGACTTAGTGTGAACCTGAGACTACTTTCACTTCTGCAAACTAAATCCCAGCAACCTTTTAAATGAGGCTGGTGGATCACCCACGTGGGTTCCTCACTCTTGCCAGCCACTTTCCAGTAGTGCCGTACCTCTTGTGCTTGAATACCTTCCTCTTCAACCAAATGGTGATTTGTATTAAGTAATTACTACAGGTTACTGGTACAAAGTAACCTTATTTACACTTGATTTGTGTCAAAGCTGCATGTTTACAGAAGCCTGGCAGATCAAAATGTACTATTCCAACAGCAGGAGATTTTTTCCTACTGGAATATTTCTATAAACATGGAATTTTGGCTTAATGTTTTTTCAGTCATTACTGGAAAGAGTTAAAGTGTCTTATCTCTTGCATTTGTCTGCAATGTCTGACTTTGTATAGAACATCTGTCATTTGGTTAGTCTTTATTACCATTCATGTTGAAGCAATGATGAATTGCTGTTTCAATGTCTTCATCAGATTGCACAGATATGTTCTTTGAGCATCTACCAATTTATCCTCAAAGGACTATCTGGATGGTTTAATTGATTGAATATAGCACAATGGCATGTGTCAATCTACTAGCCAGCCGTTTCTTAATATCTCACTCCTCTTAATGTGGCTTTAGAGAATGCTACATAATGAATGAGTAACAACTATCATATCTCCTGGCTATATAGATGTATTGGTTGAATTACTGTGTGTCTGGATCTTTCACAGAGTTAAGAAAGCCACATGTTTCTCTTTTTAAAGAGATTTAAAATATTTTTTAGCATTTACTAAAAAATTCCAGATATTTTTTTGTAACTGTTACTGAAGGCATGCCTGGTTTTTAATGAATTTCACTGGATTTGTGCTTATATACTTTTCAGATTTTTTTTTTTGTGTCACATAGTCCTACTGTATGGCATATTTTTTGAATGCAACTTCTTTTACAGGCTTTTGCCTTTAACACATGAGATCACAGTAACTCTTTCTGATAGAAGCCTAGTTTCAGTTTCAAGAAGTAATAGTTAAGTCACAATTTAATCTCTTTTCTGTTTTAAAAATTGGTTTTGGTACGAAATAAGAAACATCTTTCAGTATCACATCAGAATGAGGGGCTGGATGTCAATCAGACTCAGCTATCAGGAGCTACTTTGTGTTCTTCAGAAAGTCTGTATATGTAAGAAAGGATTAGTCTTATGGCTAGTAGCCAGCAGAGACTTGAAACTTACACTAAGCTGAATTCTGTATATAAGTTTATGGAGTACTCCTGAAAACATGAAATTTGTGTCTCTTCAGCACATCAGTATAAATAGCCTTTTTTCCCCCCCATATATTCCCCAGACAAACTTCCCTCTAGTTTGTTTCTGTTATCTTCTTTGCAGCTTCTATCACATTTCCCCTTCACCTAACATGCTCTCTGTACTTAGGACTGTGGATGATATAGCTCAGTGTCCTTCCACATGATTCAAAGGCTTTTGTCTCCAGGTTATTCCCAGATGGTTGAGGATATAGTGAACCGTAAATCAGCTTCCTAGCCTAATGAAACTATTAGAATTTTTGTCTACTCCAATACTTTGCATTTTGACTCCAGAGATGGCTAAATAGAAGGGATTTATAATTTTCTCTAATTTGGTCCAATTTTTTGTCCTTAAAAATCACAGCAGATTACCCATTGCACATTTACAGGGCCATTTCTCCAATCTTTGCACTCCCATGCTCTAGTGGAGATCTCAGTGAAGGTTCTCAATACAGCTGTGCTTCTATCGCTGATAATGGCCTGTAGCATTATTTTGCTTGGCAGCATTTTAAACAGTACATGGTTTTGCATTTGAATATTTAGAATTTGTATGCAGATTTATAGTTTATTTTTACACTATGATACAAAAGGAGCGACAAAAACCTAAGCAAGACAACCTTGACAAACATTACACTAAAATGTTCTTATTTTAATAGAGTGACCTCTAATTCTTCATCCTCAATTTTGAATCAAGAAGTTACTGTGGCTGGAATTTTTAATCTGCAAATAATTGCAGCTACATTTTACAGCACTTAGCCTGATTACAGTTCCCACAGAGCTGTGGTGAAATGTGACTTGCATGTAGCTCTGTTTCTATTACAGGGTCTGAGTTTATCCTGCATTTTTTTTCTGATACAGCTGATTCTGAAGCTGCTGCTCAGGCATTTTTTGATGAAATGGTATGTCTTAAAAATATACCAATTTATGGAAGCCAAAATTTTTCACAGTAATGTAAGCATTTCAGTAAGCCTAATTGAAAAGATTTATATCCTCCAAGGGTTGAACTTCTGATTAAAAACAGTGAGATAGGTGGAGAGAAAGCTGAAATCCAAGAGAGCTGCTATCTCTTAGTGCATTAATGTGGGGAGAGTATGAAAAGGACCCAAAATGAGTCTTCACCATATTTGTGACTGACCACTTTACTCCTCAATATCTTAATTCTTCTGGATGTTCTGTGCTCACTCATTTTCTTTTATGACTTCTCCGACAGAGTATTCACCTTCTGTATTTTGGAAAATCATGTGTTCCAAAAATGGTGGGGCTGAAATAAACACATTGCTGTCTCCCATCTTATTCACTTTTCATCTGTTTTAAAAGGAAAAGGTTAGATAATGATACTAGGGGAAATACTAGTGAAATGTACAGACATATTGGCAAGCTGAGAAGGAACTGGGAGGAAAACCAAAAGAAAATTCTGGCCATGGTTCCACATGTTTTAATGCACCTTCCCTCCTTGCTCAGTTTATGTAATTTAAGAACTTAAGGTTAAAAAGATGACATGAGAGTCATCTTGAGTCTCAAATTAAGCAAACTTAATTTGATTTACTGAAGCTGATTTTTGTTTCTCTTTACTCTCATGCTGCTAAATCAGCAATCTCCAGAAACAGGGACAGCAGTTGCAATTCATTGTAGCACTGATAGCAAACCTTGGTTTGTGTCTGAAAGAGCAGTACTGTGTTTAATGGTCAGACTGTTTGCCAAAGTTTCATGCTAGTAGGATCTTGATAAAGCTATCAATTCTAAGCTACTACAGTTTTATTGGAATACAAACAACTCTGATTAGTTGAGTATGGAACTGGAGGTAGTTTGTCAGGAAATGCCAACTGCATTTTCTGTCCTGCAGTCTATCTGGAGATTATAAAATTCTGTTTGTTTTTCTTACTATTTTTCATTGTTGTAGGTAGTACTCTTTTTGCTTTATACGTACTTGGCTCACATGAATTTTCAGAAGTGAGAATACCTTTGACTACTAAAAAATTGGTAAGAACCTCCTTCACACTTGTGTTCATTCTTCAGTCAAATTCACTACTGAGACACCCTTACTTCCTTGTCTTCCTTGGCTGAAGACAACAATTTGATGTATTATCCTCTATTCAGCTTGTTTCCATGGGTTTCCATCTTCATATAACAATCTTTATTTCTTAATTTACATTCCTAGTCATCACAATGAATCTTCACAGGGTTTTGGTGTTGCTATATCTACTGAAGTTCTTTTCCACTAACTGGGTTTCCTGTTGAAATTATCCAGTGCATTGCTTTATCTTGACCTTTTTTCCTAGCTAATGGTGACATACTGTCTTTGAAGTAGTCAAAATTAATATCTAACATTTGCCAGCAAGTGAAATTTATGAGTCATCTTAGTCTTCTGTGATGTAGCAAATGAGAATGAAACTGTGAGGATTTTGCTTAGAATGGTCCCTTGCAGGTGCAGTGTGAATGTATATACTCTTAATGATGATGCAGTCTTATGACTGATGAACTCTCTAAACTCAGGGAACTTCTGATATCTGAGTACTTATATCCATTATTGTCTTTGAAGAACTTGAGTCTTCAGAAAACAACCGAAAGTTTTATGGTCTAAAGCCTGGGAAGTAATTTCTGGCATTCAGCTGCCAAGACACTTTGTTGTACATGACCACGAACTGTGATATTTTACAAAGATACCTCTATGAATATGTTAATTGTTCTCTACGGTATTATGTTAGTGCCTTATATTCCCTTCCACCTAAGACTCTTTACACGTGCTGATTGCAAAGCAAAAAATCTGTTGGGGTCAGGGTTTGACACTACCAGATCTTAACATATGCTTAAGTTGCATTAGCTTTTTAAGTATGCATTTCTTGCAATGGGGAATCTCAGCTGCAGTCCCTGCCTCTCCACACCATGATATTTGGGTGCTTGTACTACCTTTGTTCTATCTGACCTCTTTTATTGGTGATTACCAGCTCTATTAACAGTGTTTTGTGGAATTCTGTGAGATGTGTGTAAACAAAAGAGCTGTACAAATGTATACAAATGTAGCATGGTGACACTGCTGATGTGTCGATTTTGGCAAAGCAACATGTCAGTTGGGGGAAGCCAGAGGCTAATATTCAACAGATGGCAAAGTCCTAAACCCTATAATAATGGCTGCAGTTATTTTCATTACTGTCATTTGATGACACATAGTGGGGAAAGACTTGAACTGGGTAATCACAGGAAATGTACTCTGAAGGACCAGATGCACTTCAAACTCCTAAAATGGTGACGGATGTTCAGGCTGAATGCCACTGCTGTCCATATTCCAGGTATATTTATGGCTGAGGACTGGAAGCCACATTGTTTGCTGTCATACACAAGGTTAGCATTTTCCCTTCTGTAGTAGCCAGGAACAAAACACAAACATTGGCATTTTTTAAATGAATGGAAATTATTCCATATTGCTGATATATCTGTATATTATCATCACATATATAGTGATATACTATTTTTCAACTTTTTCAACATGAAGATCAAAGCATGAAAAAGCAGAAAAGATTTTTAAAGAATTAAAAAAAAATCACAAACTTTTCTAATTAGTCCTGATAAAAATCATACCAATTTATGTGAAGAAAAGCATTAGATGATTATACCTTGAAATTTTACAAGGTTAAATGTATTTTTCTTCCTCCAGCTTAAGAGACCTGTGAACTGTTTGTTATTATCCTGTGCATAGGGGACTTCTATATAATAATTTGAAGGTTTAAAAAATAATTTAGAATTTTATGATTTTTCTTTCTCAGACTTGAAGGATAAAATTATGATAATCTATGTTCTGGCAGAAGACGGCATTGGCTTTTAGAAAATTAATTAGATCATATTTGAATATTCATATAGCTACTTTGCATTTGGGAAAAAAATAGTGCTTTTAGGTTGCTGGGAGATTTAGGAGTGGCCTACTCTGACCCAATTTCAAAAAAGTCCAGTAAAGCTGAGCTATTTATTACAGCATATATAGTCATGATAAATTCACAGGCTTTGATTCAGTTTGTATTAACAGGGTCATGCAGTGATTCCTTCATGTTTATTTTATTTTTCTAAAAAAAGAAAAAGAAAGTAAAATCATGTGTCTTTATTTAGCAATTCTGTACAGGCTTTCCCACACTACAACAAAGCCAGAATATTTCACACCTACCATCAGTGATCTAATACTTAATATTAAGACAGCTCCTACTGTGACATGTTTCTTCCCTCTGCTGGGCTAACAACATAATAGGGATTGGGAAAACAGTTCTGAACATGGAATTGCTAAAACCTCTGAAAAAGATTCTAGGTTAAGCCTTCTTTCTGACCCTACCTTCTGTAATTGCTGCAAAGCAGATTGAGAGAACCTGGAGCAAAAATATCTTATTAAATCAGTCTGCTGCTTTGTCAGCTGATGTTGAGCTACTTATTTGAGGTCCTTGGTGCAAATCCTGATGTATTCATGGCTTCTATAAAATGGAGCATTGAAAAAGCCATAAACAAGGGGGGGAAATCCATAAATCAACCTGACTGGGAAATTGAAATTATAACAAGACTTTTACAAATGTCCTAATAAAATGAAAGAGATTGGTGTTTGGGCTTTTTTTTTTCCTATGTTCCCCCCCTCCCCTCTCAACTCTGCATCCTTGAAAGGCGTGTGGAGAACATGGATCTGGAAAGGATTTCCTTATTTTTGCAAGTAGGCCATGTATGCATACTTGATCTGCAATAAAAAGGCCACTGATATCTTTAGGAATTCATTCCCAGTGTTTGCAGTGCATCTTAGATCAGATTCCTTTAATTTTAAGCCACCTACAGAATTAAGCTGGACATCATCTGACACCAGCCTTTCAAACTGATTTACAGCCAATCAGGAATGATGATGTCATAGTCAAAGGTATAGGATTGGGACTCAGGGATTTAGGCTTTGTTTCTGTGATGTTAGTTGTACACTGAGAAAAGTAATTTTGTTCTATATTATAATTTTAAGTATCTGTATCAATCCAGGATGAAATGCTGTGCATTGGAAGCTGTGAGTCCAACTTCTCACAGTCCCTCCCCAACACCCTGACTACTTCAGAGGTGAAGAGAGAAATATTTTGCCAATGGGAAAATTTTTATACCTGCTGCAGAAAAGGGGTACAAAGACTCAGCTAGACCAGTTCTGAAGGGTTTTAGTGAGTGGACTTTGCTTAATTGAAACAGCTCACTCAAGGTTATGAGGAAGGTTCTTTCTTCCCTTATAATACTCTGGAAATTTACATGCCAAGTTTTAATCGTAATAATCTGGATGCCATTCTGTTGCCTTTACTCAATCTGGACGGTCCCAATGATCCTGCACTCAGTGACAACAAATAATTGTATGCCTGTACCAAAACCAAGTTGGAGCTGAGTCATGTCTGCCTCTGTCTTTTAACTGTGCAATAACACAAATGACACTCCTGTAATTTTAAAATATTCTGAGGACAAACAAATGATTGCAAACTGCTTGACTACTAAGGGACTGTGGTCTGTTTTCAATAAGAGCCAGCCTGCCAACCAACGTGACACAGTGCAATCACAAAAATACCAGCCACTCATTCAAACAAACACTACTCCCAGCTTATTGGAATAGGTCTGAACCTCAAAAATGTTGTGGGCAAAGGTTACGTTCAAATTTCATCTGAAATACATATTTTCCCGGGACTTAATGAGTACCTTTGAGCATTGCAGTCAAGAATGCATTCTATCCGGTGACAGCTTTTTTACAAATGAGAGAAAAGACATTTTAAGCAAACGTCTTCCTCAAATGGTAGGGGTTATTTTTGTGTTTTTTGTTTTGTTTTGTTTGTTTATTTCATACTCTGCTAGTCTTACATGACTTTAGAAACATACTTTACAGGCCCAAAAGAAAGTTAAAATGGTCATAAGGTTACTAAGAATCTATCCACTGGTATCAGTTTTTGCTGTTGTAAAACCGAATGGTTTTGGAATGGTACTTGGAGAGATTAATAAGAATTTTAAATCTATACAAACTTCAGTATTACTGTTATTATGGAAAACTTGCTGACCTTTGGTTCTAGTTTTTAATAGATTGACATGATTGCAGGTTTACTTACTGTAATAGCAGGCACAAAATTAAAAGCACAAGTAATTGTCATGCTGATACCGCAAGCCAATGGTTGAAAGTGAAAATCTGTCTCTGTCCTTTTAATTTGTATTTTTGAATAAGATACAATCATATTTATCTTCAGAATGAGTATGTGGGAATCAAGCTAAACTCATCGAGAGGAATCAGCTTAGAATCTCAGGGGTGATTAAAAGGTCCAAGTCCTGGTTTGATGCTTGCAGGCTTACCACAATCAACAGGAGTTCAGGAGATTGGAGCACTGTTGTGGAACTGGTTAATTTGATGCAATTTGATTCTGAGCTTATTTCAGAAACTTATCAGCAGAAAGCAACCTAATACTGAGGCAGTGCATAAGAACATCACCTCCCTAAGGCAAGATTAAAGTGCAGAACTCTGGGCTGTCAGATAGCTCATGAAGCCAAACAAAGCCTTGCATGAGCAGTATTGAGGCCCTGCTATTTTGTGGTATGTTGCTTGAACTTGTTTCTCAAGAAAAATCATGTACCATCCTTCCAGTGCCTTTCTGGACAGTGAAAGATCTCCAGTGTCTCATCTCTCCAGTCTCCATGCCCATTGTCTTTCTTTTTACTGTTTCTTTTTCTTCCTTTAATCTCATCCATGTCTATATCAGGGGTGAGAAAAACTTGTGACTGAACCAGATTCTTCTTCCAGTGGTTGGATGGTGTTTCAACACATTTTTGGGGGTTGAAAAGTGAATGAGGTCCCCAGGTCTGTGTATATGCCTCTGGAGGTATTGTGAGTTGCTTTAAAGGAGATTCGGATTTTGTTTTTAGTTTTAGAAATACTCAGGGATTTTGAATGAGGTTGAGGCCATCTCATACCAGGAGCTGTGTACATAAATAGTAAGAGTCAGTACCTGCTGCGCAATGCTTGAAGCTTAAACAGTATAGGGATGAAAGGGAGAAATCAGTCACACAATGAAAGTTGGAAGGTTATACACCTCAGAGTAGCCAAATTTGAATTATCCTCTTAATCCTTGAAATTCACTCTACTGCTAGACTGTGCCTTGAACACCAGGAACACATGGGATGAATGGATAAAGCTTTAGGGGCCATCAGTTGCTTGATAGTCCAGGGACTGAAACAATCAGTGAAAACACATATCTTATCATCTGACCCATGACTCAGGCTCACCACAGTATATCTCCTGTAATGGGCTTTTTTAAGTCCTCTGTCACAAGATTAGTATCCAGTTTTGCTCTCTGAGACTAATGGTACCTATGGAATAGGTTAAATGAAGAATTACTTCATTTATCTTATCAATATATTTCTCTTTTTAGCATCCTCTCTAGGTTGATCTGGTTTACCATCTGGGACCATAACAGAGCTCTCTTTTAAAGGTAGAATAAATCCTAAAATTTCAACTAGAAATACCATTAGTCTTTTTTTTTGTAGTAAGGCTTTTCCCCTAAGCCTTTACCCTAAAAAAATTATGAAAATGAACCCAAATATTCATCCCAGTTACAGCAGGTAAACCAGCAGCTAATGTCAGAATAGTATCTAGCTCAAATTTTTGCATATAGAAAGAATGGGATTTCAAACCTCCACAAAACTAATTAGTAATGAAAGAATTTATTTACAGCATTTCTTTTTCAGTTATATCACATGATATTACATTTGTTGAGCTGAAACTTAAGATGGGTTTCTGTGCTTTTCTATTGATGCATTCCATATTTGACCTACATGGACAAAATATAAAACCTTTTTCCTTGTTCTACTAGAAAGGAGATTTTCTACTTTTTAGCCATCTTCCTGTGGTGAGTACTGCTGAAATTCATGGGAATATTTCCAGTTGTAACTAGAGCAAGCCCTTTCTAAATAGCTGAAGTAAACAATCTCTAGCTAGGCAAACCTCCCATGCAGGATGTCAAACTTTTGAAATTTCTCTCTCTTTCTTGAGAGTGGACTGTGGGGTCTCATTTAATTATGAAAAGAAGTCTTTGAATACCTGAATTTAAGCTCTCAAGCTGATCCATTTGAAAGAAATGTCTGCTCCTGAAAATGTGCCTACCACAAATGTAGTTATGTGGTTTACTACTATCAGATAGTCTGAGAGGAAATGAATTAGAATTGCTATAGTGTAATAACAAATCTAATAAATAGAAAAATGCTACTGTTAATATATAATTATCAAATTTGATGGTTATGCAGGCATATCCCACATAGTTCAGCTCTTCTATTAATTATTATGAGTGGAATGTCAATTTTGTAGGTACACTGCCTTTAGAATTAGAAGCTGTCCCTTTGCATCTTCACAGAATCTGAACCTGCTCAATACTGGTTTAGTTCACATTATTTAGAGATTTTAGAGTTGTTCCACAGGGAAGCAAATAATTTGCATAAAGCAATAGGAAAGAAATAAGAAGAAATTATTTAACTGAATAGATAGATTTTAAATCTATTGTTCAAAAAGCTCTTTTATCATCAGCAGAGCGATGGATTATTTCTTTAAGGGAAAGTGGCAGTAATTAGTTCTAATACCTGAGAGAACTCAATAAATATTTGCTAAATTAAGATTATTTATTATTTGTATTCTAGGAACATCTAGATGATTCCTGTGAGATCAGACCCCCATTGTTCAAGGAACTGTATAAGAACAGCTGCTATCCTAAACAACATGCAGTTCAAAATAGGTGGCAGGGAAGACAGGAAGAAAAACAGAATCTCAAAGAAACAAAATTAATTGCCTGAGGGCACAAAGTTAGCAGCAGAGTTATGTCTATGATCAGGTTGGTCTCTTCAAAATCACCCTGGAATTGTACCTGGAGCAAGTCCCTTCTTATCCTGTCCCTTTGACTTCCAACACACTTCTCAGTGCAACAACCAACCTCTGACACCCATCAAGTCCTTGCACAGCTCCTCTGTGTAAGATGTGACTGAGTCTTTGTTTCCCTTGAGATGGTCCCTCTATCCACACTCACAGAACACCTGTTATGTAGTGCACTCAGTTTGCTTTAGATTTCTTGTTATTTCTCAGTTATTTTGATCACTCTTTATACCTTCCCTCTTCTTCTGAGTTTGCCATTGTATCTTGATGTCACCCTGTTTTTCTTCAGACTGTTATCATTGCCCAGCTGTTCCTGGTCCTGAGTAAGTGCATGAGGAATAGTGAGTCAAGTAAGTTTGTTTTTTGTTGATATATTTCAGAAAATACACTGTAGATAAGCCATTAGGAGGATAAGCTATGCTGTCTGGGATTTTTGTTCGTTTATTTTGTTGTTGTTGCTGCTGCTGATCCTCTTTAGTTTCTGATCAGAATAGGACATGGAATAGCCAGCAAGTAAATAAACCTATGAAGGAGACAAATCCATGTAGACACCCCAATATTGGATAATGCACTCAGTAACCTGTTTCTTATGTATGTTCCAAATTCAAAAGGAATTTTAAAAATTTCTGCTAAAGGCATCTGTATGAAGTGGTTTAGGGCAAAAAATGTGGATGTAGGAAGCTGGCATGGGGAACTCAAGTGAGCCTACCCAGGTGAGAGCAGTGCTCTGCATAACATGAATCTTCTGCATTTCCTCCATAATTTCTTCTTTGTTTATACATTGATGTGAAATTTCAATCTGTCTTTACTTCAGTTATTGCAATGACAATAGGACTTTCCTTTCACATAGGCTGCAATTTTAAAACTCTAGACCCTTCAATTCAGGTACCACCTTAGTTGAGGACATTTGAGATCCAAGGTAGGCTGTGCTAAAGGGGAATTCTTTCTGGGAGCTGCCTTTGACCAAGATCTTGACTAATCTAGACAGCAATTTAAACACCTTGTTTCAGAAAAGAACATTCTTTCCTTTCATGTTACCTTTAATAATAGGTCTGTTTGGGTTATTTAAAGCTACATACCAACTGAGTTATGCAGAAGATAACTTCAAGCTATCATTTTCTGAGCTGCGTCTTCAGGGTGAGTTAAGATGCTGAGTGATGACAGCACTAACCCCAAGGTTTGAGTTTTTTGTTTATGTTACATTGTGCACGGTGTGCAACACCAAACATTTCTAGGGGATGAGATGGACCCTACAGCTGGCCTCTTGTGAGTCTGGCCAGCGTAAACTTCTAGGGTTTACTTCAGGTTCAACACACTGCTGTGGTTTACCTTTAACTGTAATATGTTTTACACTGGAGTTTGATCTTGATATCATCTAGAGTAAACCTTCTGTGGGTTCATAATATAGATACATCATTGACAGATATATACTCAGACTTTGCTAGCAGGTCAGCATATTCTTCTTTGTGTTATTTTGTTTGTTTGTTTGAGTTTTTGTTTTTGTTTTTACCTCAGGTGGTTTCTACCTAACTGTAAACTATGTAGTTGAAAGCTGGAAATTGAAGTGTATGCTACTGTCTGGTGTCACAAAGTGATAGAAATCTATTTACAATTGATTTACAATTGAGGCAGAATCCAGGAGATTATAAAATGACTGGATCAACCTCATCGCGGGGGATAAATGGAGACTGCATTATTCATAGTCACCCTGAGGTAGATTCCTCTTTCTAAAATTTGGTTTCATACAAGTTTTTTTATTGCCTTAGGTTATCCAATAACTTGGTAATTTACTGTACCTAAAATTGCACCAGATGGCTACATTTAAACACATGATGTAGATTTGATGCTTTTGCAGTGTTTCAGATACATTTGACAATCTTCAGTACGTTCTGTACTCCTGGTTAAACAGCTCCTGAGCGAATGTGCCTTTGTATGGCAAACTTATCTCAGAAAAGGAACAACAACCAAAACATACAAGACATCCTATATTGTATCTTTTGCTTAGTGATCATTTCCTTCCATGAAGTCTTAAACAAATGACTCAGAACTAAAAGCACACAGGCTTTCATGTGTTTAGTGATATAGTTAAGTACAGCGGGATTATCAGATGTGTAGGTGCCCATTTTCTTTCTTTTTGAATACAAGTCTTCTACAATAGCCTCACAAACTTGTCCCTTCATTTCCAGCTAGAAATGCATAGAAAGTTTTGGGTGCTCTACAACATGCAGAGGCACACCCACATTAGAATAGTAGAGCTTAGTTCCAATCAGTACAAGATAAATCTCCAAATAACTTCATTGCGCATTTGTGATAGTCAACAAATTTAACCTCGCTATCAGTATTTCTGTGTCAGGTTCAGATGTAGAAATGAGTTGTCCCCTAATAGACCACTACACAGTAGAGTGCCTTTGGGGCCTTTCCAAAGCAGGCAACCCTTTACCAATTTCTCAATCTCCCTAAAATGCAGAGCTATTGCACGTGGTAATTTGGTTACATGTGGTAACCAAACCAATGATATTATTTCTTCTTGGGTGCATTTGTTAGACATTAAGTGCAATATTGCTTAACAAATGATACTGTTTGTTCACTATACTTTTTTTTATTTGGTCTGCATATGCATAGGTGTGTGTACATTGTTATGCAAGTATATTAATGAGAAGTCTTCTCTCTCTCTGGGGAAGTCATAGCTTCAGGTGATCAGATCTTAAGATGTGGAGATATGAGTAAAAAATAGGTATAAATAAAGAATACAGACAACAACTAAGAGACAGTCAGAAGCTTACTGTGAAGCGTCTTACTGGAGGATCTTAAAAATCAAGCTGTGATAGACAAGGGGTTACTCTTTACAATTCAGGTAGCATTGGTGCTAAGTACAACTAGAAGTACTACTAAACCACAAATCGTTGTTAATATACTGAAATTACCCAGCTACATCATCAAACAAAAGAAGGTGTTGTCATAAAAGTACATGTAAAAATTCTACATACATATAGTATTTCTATGCGGATTTTTTTTAAAATTCAAGTGCCAGATGCTGTGAAAATGAGGTTAACTTTCCTAAAATTCAGATTAGACGAATGGTACAGTGATGTAGTTATTTATTCAGGCGATCTAACAGTATATCTGGATAATTTATATTGTATTTGTATATGAATTTGGATCACACCTTTGAATTTTAAAGATTTGAGTGGAGAGAAAATTTTACTCTCCAAATTAACTGAAAACAAATTTTTGGATGAACATAGGAATTTTGTTTAAAGCTTTGAATGTCTCCTGTCTCAACATCATTAATACATGCTGAGCGTTTGAATAAATACCCCCAAAATCACACTTTTATTCAGAATTAGCTAACTTAAATAGAAAATTCTGTTGCCTTTGGCTTGACTTTTGCTAGAAATACATTTAGTCTTTGTACATAAATGGCACTCTTCATTTGCAGGTATGGTCTATTTTTGTCTATATAATATAATTTATATTTTTAGATGTGAATATAAAACAAAATTTCTGAAAGTATGTAATTTTAACAGAAGAGATTTAATTGAATAATTTCTGGTTTGAATGCTGAAGGATTAGAAAAATCTTATTGGAAAGACAATTGGGTTCTGATTTTATTTCTTCATTTTGGCCCAATAAAAACTATTTGTTGAATTTTATGGCATTCTATAAGTTGATCTATACATTCAATATTTGTTTTAAAAAAGAAGTAGAAGAAGGTGAGTTTTCTTCTGTTATTTCAAAAGATATTTCAATTATTTCCTCAGCTGTAATATTCAGTTGTAATTTTCATAACACACTAGCCAGACATTAAAGTAGACAGAAATATCAAATAAATAAAAGAACTGTTGTGGTGATTGTTCAGTTTTGACACTGTATTCAGGAGACATTTATAAAGATCATTATATAGCTCTAGATAAATGACACTATCGTCAACTAATTTTTCTTGATTAAAAAGGTATTAATGGTCCGTGAAAAGAGAGCAGGAGCAAACTTTTCCTCTTGAAGAAAATCTCATAATGGTGAAATGCTACCCAATGGCCCTGAATTCTGTATGTGATTATTTTCCAAGGTCAATGACCTGTTTATCCTTCTTTTGGCTCAGAGATGCCAATATGCAGCTTTCTTCCTATTAGAAATTGTCTATTAAAAAGGGGCAAGAATAAGATATATTCTGTAGCAAGATATCCTAATCTCCAATAAGATGTAAGGTGGTTCTTCAGCTGATGATTTTGAAAAACAATCTGAATCTTCAAATCAAACCTAGTAATGAACTCACTGTTACTGGATTTAGCAACTGCTTGGGGTGATAATTACTAGATAAAGAATAAGGGCATGAAATGGTCATTGAAAGCCAAAGGGAGAGCGGAAATGATTGAGGTAGGTAGCTTTTACTAAATCAAAACAAAATAAAGACAAAATACTGTTGAATTTTGCATTTGAATATTAAAATCGAGCATCAGGGAAATTTTAATGTAACAGTATCCAGTCAAGTCCAACAATAATTCAGAAACTTACCTTCAACAGGTATGGCCAAGGATAGGCCATAAATACCCACTGTAACAAAAGAAGCTCTTTCTCAGTGAATAAACACAACTCACTGAGTTTATACTTGTCCTGAGTGTTTATTGAAATTACATTCATGAAACTATCAGTTTCAGTGAAGAAGGCAAACTCTTATATCATTTTGATGAACTAAGTTCAGATTCCCATTTCTTCTTTTTCGTCACCTTGACATTGCAGATTCCTAGTGAAATAGTAACATACTTTTCTGCCTCCTCCTTGGTCAGCATTTTATGTGGTTATCCAATAGTGGTATAACAACAGTATCAAGACATTTTTAAATGGAATTTTTCCCAGAAATCTGATTGTATGATCTGCTACTGAATTCTCTTGAGACCTAATTTTTTTTCTACCCTATGTAATAATTCCTACAGGTTCATGCCAGACCTTTTCCACACAGAATTTTGCCTTTCAAAATTCTAAATAGTTGCCAAATTACATAGGGATTTGCTATGCCATAGTCTTAATTTCAATCATGAAAAGACAACTGGGATATCCTAATAATTTTATTAGGCATCTCTTTCACTGCAGTACAAAGACCATGTTGGAGAATGCTATCACACAGTTCTTAGAATCTATTTAAATATGTATGCTGGACATACTACAATTTTTCTTTGTCACTGAAGCATTGAAAACATCTGATACATAGAGATGAGATTTATGAAATATTATATATGCCTGGAAACACTTGCATTTTCTTATTGTTTGTTGCCTCTAAGGGCACAATCTATATAAAAGTGTTAAAGCTAGGATTCTATGAATCATAATAAGTAGAGAAAGCAGACTGTCTCTCTACATTTTGCCTTCCTTTTTGAAATTAGAATTATGCCTGCTTTTTTCAGTTCCCTTAGCTTTTTCACAGACCTCCATATAAAAAAAAAAAAGGATAAGGTCTCTAAGATTACAGTTTCTTATTTTTAACATTTCAGTAGCGACACTGTTGACACCTGGTGCTTGTTGCTAACGGTTCTGATTGCCTCTTGAATCTCTTTAAAATTTGGCTCAGCTGCCTGGAAGATGGCCATTTGTTGTTAGTCTTTTCATTTTCTTTACAGAGCTTGTCTAAGCACTTTTACTATATTTCTCTACTTCTATTCCTTGTAATAAGATTATTTTCATTTCTGCATTTCATCAGACCCTCTTACTATTGATATTCTTTTCTTCATGCATTGATACCCCATAACATTTTTGAACAGTCTCAGACTCCTTAAACTCAGTCATCAGAAGCATACTCTACCAGCTATACTCCTCTGAAAAGGTCCGCTCTTGCCTGAGGAACAAATGTACAATTTGCCAATCCTCACCATCAGACCATAGTAAGTATCTCCTCCAAAGGAACCACTGAAAGCCCTGAATTTCATATTTGAATTTCCCAGAAGATAACGTATTTCACCTAATACGTCAAAATACTTAGGGAAAATGGGGTGGGAACTTGAATTCACACTTGAATGATTCCCTACAGGAAAACAATAATGGCTATAAAAATCCATTTTTTCAGTGGGAGAATGCTTTTTCACAAAATATTCCTTCCCTCTCTGCACTTTAAGGCCTAAGGCAGGAAATATATGGAATAGTTTTAAAAGAAAAGTTTGGAAAGCAAAATTTCTTATGCCACTGGATGCTAAAAGTCTAGGCCTTGCAGGTAGAGATTTCATGGAACAATAATGATCAGTCTTTTTACACCAACTACCTTGTATTTCTTTGCTAATAATCAGCTAATAATTACCTCTGCCTCTCAAATTTTCACCTAAAAGTCCTATTAAAATTCTTCTACTTCTCAGTATCAATTAACTCTTCTTTCTCAGATTTTGGAACTGTTTTTTCAATGTAGCTAATTGTTTTGTCTGTCTTTAATTTTGAATTTTGTTACTCACATCTATGATCTGAGGGAGGGCTTACATAACCACAGTTCTGTATTTTGTTTTTTGCCTTCTGGAAGTAATTTACCTCAATGTTTTCCTCATAGTAGAGCCAAGTTTGAAGGCACTCAGATTGATCAGGGCTGTGTTTAGTACAGTGTTGTAAATAAATGTATTACAATCTCTCAAGTGACTGCTACTGTGTTTGATCAACCTCGTAGTTTTCACCATGTTCAACAGGAATTTCTCTTTATTTCTTGTTTTCATACAAAATTTCCAAGGAAAGCCCGTCTCCATCTTCTCTATAGCTCCCTTTTAGGTAGTAGAAATCTGACAATCTTTTCTTACATTTTTTTTCTAGACTGAACCCAGTTTCTTTAGCCACATATGTCATCTGCTTTTGCACATTAGACATTTTTATGGCACTCCAGGGTATTTCCCCCAGCTGGTTGGACCATGTACCACAGATCCAAGAGTAAACATAGTATTTGTGCAATTAAATGTGTCCTGAAGTCATGAAGGATGCTCATGCTTTTAGTAAATTGATTCTGATCCATTCTTTCTTTGAAGTTTTGTATTGCCTTTCTAGACTTGCAATTTCTTCTTCAGGCTTTTCAAATCCTGTAGTTTCTGATTGTATTGCTTACAGTGGCATGCTGGCCATGTTGTGTGTTTGGTCAAAGTTGTTCATTTACTTTTGGATGTATTTCTGCGAGCTCTGCTTTTGTGCTGTCCTTTGTTTTCCTAATGTCTTTCTTTTTCCTATCAACACATCTGCAATTTAATATAGCAGACTCCAGAATTTTTTTTCTGATTCAATACTTCCCATTTGTGTGCATAATTTGAATTGTCTAAAGACAGTGTCTTCTCTGTGTGCTCATATTTTCTGTGTTTTCTCTACCATGTGAATTTTTTTCTTATATCTCTCTTATGAGACAGTCATATGCGTTACTGTGCCTCCCTCTAGATTTTTGATGCCAAGAGGCGAAAACTTTTGACTTGCTAAGTGCATGATCAGTCTAACTAATAGTAACTCCATCTGTGCTCTTTGCCAGTGTTGGTGAGTGTTTGTAGCAGAAAATGCAGTACTCTGTAAAGGCACTTTATAATATCTGTTCAAAATGATCTAGTTTCAAAATCACGAAAGACTTATTTCGATTTTTTTTTTTAACTTTTTCATTTCCTGTACTAAAACTCTAGAAACTGTAAGCCGTCCTACAGCTGTTGAAGATATTCAGTGCATTCATCACTTAATAATATTTATTTTTCTTCAGTGAAAGTAGATATATTGCTGAAGTCAATACTGAGCTATCTTCTTTTAATCTTAATTGAATGTTTGTCCACTAATGTCTTCAAAGGTATTTCTGTTGCTAATGTATTTTAACTATTCCCATTTAATGTCTTGTAGTCTTTCACTTATTGTGAATGCAGACCCTTCTCTATTTCTGTCTTATCTCTGAGAAGTCTGTGATGTGTGCACAAGTCTGCTTTCTTATGCAAAGTAACAGTCTGGGGAACTTTTGGCCTGGTAAGATCAGATGTCCCACATTTCTAACTCCTATTTTTTTCAAAGCTGATGGCTTTTGTTCATATCGTTATTAGTATTTTTTTTTTAAGTTTTGAGGGTGACTCCTTAAAATTGTTCTTTGCTGTAGATCAGAGAAGCAATTATTAAATTTCTGTTTCCCATATACATTCTTTTCAGCTGTAGATGAAATAATTCCTAATCTGTAGAAGTATTGAGCTCTTGGAGTATTTCGCTATGAGCAGATCTTCTGATCTGCTAAACATGCTGAAGGTTCTGTCAACTGAGCACAATTTATCAACATTTCTCTTGAAAAGCAGACGGCAGATTGGACAGTGGTTTTTGCAGTAGTTAGGCCATTTTCAAATTCACAAAATAACATTACTACATTTTTTCATGAAATTTTCATTTAACTAAAAATGTCTAAAGGTGCCAAGGTGATGGGAACTTTCAGCTGATGCAGTGTCCTCTTTATCCAGTGGTTTCAGGTGTTGTAGATCATGGGGTGGTGAAAGATTCTGACAATTCCTTGATCATAAAATTTATGGATTTTGGGAGGATTTATAAAATCCCTTCTAATGATTTTTCCCAACTTACTAAACTGTCTTACTGGATTTGTATTGTCTAATTAACTATATATTTGTTAGCTATTAATTCCTTTGAAATCTGAGTGATGAAAAGCCTTTACTGGTGATGATTTATGTTACATTGAAGATCAGTAAAAGATGTTGGTAAGTTATGTGGGGCCACAAAACCTGCAATTTTCCTGCATCAGCTTCAGCATAAAAGTATTTTCTTGGGAAATTTCTCCAAGTGGTTACGTTTCTTCTTTTTCTCTTCATCCTTTATTTCTAATGTAGCAAAACTCAGGATAAAACCATCAAAGGAAATAAGCATTTATTTTAAGTTAAGGGTACGTCAGGCAGTTTGACATTTTATACCTATTTTACTTTTCCTCAACTAAATGAGCACTGGTAATGCATATATTTTGTGTGCTGGAACAGGTCATGTCCCTTTCTGTCACAGTCCACCTTGTTTTGTGATTGCGCACCCTTCGATGCATAATGGAGATATGGGTACTTGTGCATAAAGAAACATAGCTTAAATGAACTGTAAAGCTCTGTGCTTTACTGGACAGCACTTTTTGAACTTTTTTTCCCCTGAGTGAATTATTCAAAAGATCTTTGTAAATGGTGCATAACTGCAAATTGGGTCCATAGACTGTAGATCAGGTAATTGATTCTCCTCCTTAATTTCATTTGTTACATGATCACATTATTGCTTTTCCTTTTTTGATTAAGTTTTTTTTTTTATTCATAGTATTACCCAAATAATCTAAATCAAGTTCTAATATCTTAATCTGTTGTTAATTAACATTTCCTCAGCTCAGTTAAATTGCCCATCATGCTGTCTTGCAAGGTCATTCGTTGCTAAATCAGAACACGATTTCAGGTGAAGATGTCTTGTATTTGGAGACAGATTGAAGCTGATATTGGTATGAGATGTGTTGGAAGTGATATTAAAAAGGTGATCAAAATGCACTGAAGAAAGACAGAAAAAGGTAGAGAAATTCTGGAAGATTATGTATGTTTTTTTAAGTTTTTTTTTAGATTTATTTTCCCCAAGAGTACTTGAGTTTCTTCTTAAAATGGTTCAACATTTTAAGATGAAACTGTTTGCTTTGGGTTGCTTTCTCATGGGCTAAGACAAGAAGTCTGCTAGCCATGCTCATGTGGAAGAAAAAATCCTTACACTGTGAAGGACTTCTATCTGAGCTTCTGCTGTGTTTATAACATGAAAACTTCTTTGTATTTGTTACATGGAGAGAAAGTCCATTCTTTTGTAATGTGTCCATCAGAGCTGCATAGCTGTGAGTAATGCACTAGCAGGTGCTAACTATAGAAAATAGAGTCTCCTGTTCAGCTGCATTTATTATTTTTTTTTCCCAACAGGTTTCTGATGTGAAAGTTGTAAAGAGTTGAATTTCTCTTGAGAAAATAAATTACAATTAAATGGAGACTGGTTGATCAGCCATGACAAAGTGTTGTCAACATGAAATCAAAGGGGGGACAGTACTTTTGCATTTGCTGCCTTTGTGGAGTGAGATTATGCTAACAGCATGGAGTTGTCTCACTCCCCTAGGAACAGAAAGAAACTCCACAACTGTAATTCTGAAATGCTTCCTGAAGAGGTGGAGATTACACCTGCTCCATATTGTCTCCAAACTGTTTCTCTGCTGGAATAGCCTCTGGCTCTGCCCAGTGCTTGCACTGCTGTTGTACACTTACCTCCCATGGATGTGCTATGGGATTAATGAACTCCATGACTGCTTAAATTCTCATAATGAAATCATTTTCCCATAACTCAGATTGATTAAAAGGATATGATGCGGTGTCATTCATGAGCATAACTGATATAATTTGGTAGCTTTCATTGTTGGCATTTTTATTTAACAAAATGGAAACAGGAAAAATTTAGTATCGAGTTTCTCACAGTCCTATCTCATTTGAGCAATACAAACCCCACGACTTTGTGTGGTTTCGTCTATAAGAACAAAACTTACTGCTTACATCTCAAAATCAGCAATTGCTTTATGATTTACTGATGTCTGTGGGAAATTTGATAAGTTTATAAATATATATTTTTCTTGAATGTGTATCTCTTGTTAAAAAAGTGCTAAAGCTCTCCAGCTGATAGACAGATATCTGCTGGGCATATTAATGAATTGTATCTGTCTAAACTAATTCTTATACCTCTGTGTAGTATTTGAAATGATGTGTCAGACCAGAGAAATAACTATTCTTCTTGTGAAGAGGGGTCATTCCTACGGGTGTTATCTTAATCTGGTAAAATGGACAAAAAAAGACACGATGCAAAGGGAAAAATGTCAGTGGCTAACGATATATTATATGTATAGAGGGCTTAAAAGCCATAGTGGAAACATCAGCCCTCACTGTAACTCTGAGATTCATGCAGAGGAGGTTCAGTTCTTAGGCAGAACTCCTTTTAATGCAGGTGCACAGCTGCTTTGGGTGCATGTTTTAAGAAAGATTACAAATAACTTTAAGATCTGAGAATGGAAATAGTGCTGAACTGAGAGACTGTGAAATATGTGATGAGAAAAACATTCACTTTTTATTCTGTTCTCCATTATCTGTGGAAAAATAATTCTTTCCCATCCTGAAGGAAAATCCTTTCCATGAGAAGTGCTGGAGCAGGAGTCTGTGCCTTCAAAAGCAGCAGGACTTGGGCTATACCCAGCAAACAATGGCAGTCAGGGAAGGAAGAAAGGAAATTGCCAATCCCCAGGAAAGACCTCATCCTTCCCTTGAAGTGAATCCTATTTGTACTGTTCTAAGGGCAGGAACAAGATGGAGAGAAAACGGGGTTGAACTTCTCTATCCTCTATGGAAAAAAAAAGGGTGCTGAAACACTGGCTTTTCCCTCTTACCCTAGTTCCCCTTTTCATTTTTTTTTTTTTACTAGAGAATGAATTAATCCATCACTTGGGTGTTCCCCTCTGAAAAGGGAGAGAGGACTTTGAGACTATATTAGAGGTGCTTTTTATAATTACTTGCTAGAAACTAACACAAAAGAGAAGTGTGAACATGTTTGCAGGAGCCAGCAAAGTATAATGAGGGGAAAAGCCTTTTCTTCTGATTCTTATTTATATTATCAACACTAAAGAGCTCTAAGTCATAAACTAGGACCACATGGGGAGGTTATGATTCAAACACATGGATCGAGACAGCTAAAGGAGCACAAGGAAACAATGAGGCAATGTTGGTCAGTGTGAGAGAAAGCGTCTCGGTGCATTATTAGCTTAAACATTTTCTCATGGCTTTTTGTAGGCATCACAGCAAGAGAGTTTTAATGAGGGATTTGAAGGAAGATAATGAGGTTGTGTGGCAGATGCTTGGAAAAAAATCACAGAGGAGCTTGTTTAAAAATATCTGACAAATTGGTAATGGAAGCCAACATTATGGTCTAACTTGAGACAGAGCTCATTGGAGATGATAGGTAGGATGAAAATGAGGAAGAATTTGAAGATGAAGGCAAATAGCTTATATCTGATTATTTATAAAACCATAAACAGGCGTTAGTCAAAAAGACTAGCACTTTTGTTCCATTAGATTCTGTGTGAGTGGATCAGAGTTAGCCAGAAGAACAGATGTTATGATGGCAGAGATTTGAAGTGGATTATGGCAGTCTGGACAAGACCTTTGCGGTGAACATCAATGGGCATTCATTACAGATGCTATGCAGAAATAATTTAAAAAATTAGGCTGAAGTGTGTTGCCTTGGACATTGACTCATATACAAATCAGATGATGTGATCTAACTTTCCAGAGGAACTTGTGACAATTTTCATTTATAAAAGGAAGACACTGTCTGGCCTTGAGAGACAGTTGTGTCAGTGTGTAGATTGTTCCTGTTT
This sequence comes from Petroica traversi, assembly GCA_025920805.1. Classification (NCBI taxonomy): domain Eukaryota; kingdom Metazoa; phylum Chordata; class Aves; order Passeriformes; family Petroicidae; genus Petroica; species Petroica traversi. The sequence continues at coordinate 24,616,031 of JAHLSL010000022.1, forward strand.
TTGAGTATGGAAAGCTAAAAATCTTTTGTCTGTATGAGTACAATAAAGAAAATTAAAAAATAAATACATACAAAAATACAGCCGGAGCTGTAGCAACAGAAATTCCTGTTTGGTTTTCTTGGAGACATACTTGTGCCATCCCCTTACATTTTTTCAAAAACTTCACGTCAGGCTACTTTGAATTTTAAAATAATCATCCCAATTAAAAGTTCAATTTCAAGAATTATTATATTAAAATTCTGGCAGAAAAAAGGTTCGGATCACTGAAAATCAGGCGTTTAATACAGGTGATCAAAGCAATTAATACATGCCACAGTTGAGAGCAGGTAGTTAATGGGAGATTTGAAAAAAACAGTGCGCACACTAGATTTCTATTTTAGCTTTTATAGAAGAGGAAGGCAAACATATTATTTGTGGGAAGCCTAATCCTATAGAAAAGTCAACATTAGAAAAGACATGCTGAGCTGTTTTGTGAAGGAATTTTAAACTATTTTAAAGCATGAGAAGTCCATAAAGATAGGTGGAATAAGAAGCTAATGTAATTAATGGACAGAACTTCTAAATTAATGATTTGCCTTAACATTCACAAGAGAGTGGGTGACAGATCTGGAAATGGCTGTAAATGTCCTACGAGATGAAGAAGAAATACTGAGGGAAATCAAGACCATACCTGAACAGATGATCAGGATATTAGAATGCCTAAAGATTAGCAAAACTCCAGGGGCCGATGGAGTCTGTCCCAGAGATGAGAAACCTAAGAACCTAAGTGAATATAGGCAACATCGTATTATAATAGAAAATACTGGTAGACTTAAAAGTGGTGAGTAGAAACTGAGAGACAGAAAATTAATGATATTTAGGAATTGCTTCTGCTCTTGAGGACAATGACAGCTAAACATTCATTTTCAGAAAGGCATTATTTACAGGCAGAATTCATTCAGGAAGGGAAGGCATTGAATGATTTTAAGTAGTGGTCTCAGATTAAAAGTTTATTAGGGAGAGGGAGAAGAACACCTAAGAAGCTTTTTTAAAACACAGTCTAAAAGACAGGTCAAATGTTTAAAAGCTTTTCTAGCCAGCCATCATCTCTTTGCAAGTTTATGCTCCTGGAACTTCCTTTTCAGAGCTGCTGATTCGTTGCAGTGTTCTGAGGGTACAGTGGTGCCAAGAAGGCTCTGCACCCCTCAGATCCACAGTACTGCTGGTGCCAGGTTGGGTTAAATATTGGTCAGTGACAGCTGCAGCAACTACTGAGACCTTCATCTTATTTGGATAGGGGAAGGTGATTATCTTCAGGACATGAAAGGGTTCTGGAGTTATCAGGTAATGAAAAGCACAAATGAAAGCAAATTACTTCAGCCATTTTATGAGGATCAGCACAATGTTGATTTTCACTTACTAGAGCGACACAAACAGGGAGCATAAGTGAGTAAAAGGGTGAAAAGTGGAATTTGTGTAGAATTTGGCATTTTAATACGAGTAATTCACATTTATTTGGGATAGCTAGGGAAGGGAGTTCAGAGAACTTGTTTGTACATACTGGATGAAAAAATGTAAGAGAATTTTAGGAGAAACAAGAATATACCCCAAAGTCACATGCAAATTAACATTGATCAGGAGGATGATCTAAATGAAAGATTTATAAGCATATAACTATTTTTTAAACGTAATTACTTATGTAATAACAGCAAAACTCTCAAGGAACATTAAATTTCAACAAATACTGGATTGAATATAAATTATTTTAGCCTGCTATAAAAAATCACAAAATCTGTGATACCAAAATTTCTATTGTCTATGTAATTTTCAATCCCCTAATAATATCTTAATATACAGAGAAAGACGATATAAAAATATATGGGCTTATAATTCTAGAAAGGAAAACATAGAGATCTGTGTTTGTTTCAGCCATAACACTTATATCTAAAATGAAAATAAAAATGTGTATGCCACCAGTTATGGCAACAATCAGTCATAAAACTTAGTGATCAACAAAATGACATTAGTTCCATATTTAACTTGTCGTTGATGAGCTCTATTTAAATATAAAGCTGGTTATTATAATCTAGCAACAATGGTATGGCTGTGAGTACATCCCCTGAGTTTTTCTTGTCTAGTGGAAATGTCAAGATTGCATTTTTTTTCTCCATTTTTCCAGTACAAAACCCCTTACAGGATCCACAATTCTTAACAGTGCTGATTGATGACCTAAGACCAAAGTCTACCAAAGTTAATGGAAAGATTTCATTGTCCTTTTGATCAATCTCTCTGTCCTCTGGCATTTTGGACTTGTGGCTTTTCCTTCAGTAAGAAATTATTTCTGTTGTTTCCTCTTTACAAAATAAGGGAGATCTACTTCTAATCAGACATCGCCAGCAAGGAATTTGGTCCTCAGGAGAGAGAAACCCCGATTTCAGAGTCAAAGAAGATTTTGAGAAGTCTAGGGGTGGGTGAGGAAAAATCTTGCTAGAGGTCTCAGAGAAGTTGTGAGAGAGCAAGGTCAGAGATCTTAATAATATTGTTTGACGGTTCTGGAGTTTGAAGGTCTAAACTGGGAGGCCAGAGACTTTACTAGGGAGCATGGATCATATATCACAAACCCCAAAATCTACGGACTCACTGGGAACCATTGGGGAGATTACTTTGTATTGTTGTTTAATGATGAATAACAGGCTGCAAATGCTCAGGTGGGTTGGATGTGAGAGTGCAGAAAGACTCCCCTTTCACAAAGAACACATTCTTCCTGGAGGAAAAGATGGCAAAAGTCTGATAACACTGTTATCCCTTAATGTTTCAACTGTAAACAGTTGTAGTAGTGTCCTAGACTAAGCAGATTCTTTTTGCCATCCCGTTGTCATTGCAGGCATCAACTGATCACAGATGCCAGATCTGCACCCTTTAAATCTTCCAAGTCAGAACTGCTTTGCTGACAACAAGAAATTTCCCAGTTCACTACTGTGGAGTCAATAAAAATATAGCTGTGGCAGAGCAAGGTGCATTCTCTTCTCCCTGATGTACTATAATCATCAAATTGTAAGCTAAGATACAATTCCAGAAATAATGTTGCACATAATAGTTGATGTATGAAGCGGAAAGAACATAGTTAATTTGCAGAGGTGAATTTGAGCTTTCATGTCCATCAGACAGGAAAATCTGGTTTTGACTGCAGACTGAGAACATTTTAAATGGAAACCTCTGATGGAAATATATATGGAATGCAAAGGAGTGTTTATATGGTCAATTTTCTATCCAGATGAACCTTCTTATTTCTTCTTGTCAGTTTTACTGGGACTTTGTATCTGATTCCTTGCAGTTTTTCCTTGTATATTTTTCTGACTGTAAATTTTTTCACGGTTTCTTGTTTTTACAGAGATATTCTATGTTTTACTATGTGAGAAACAGCACCTCTTTAATGACTTAATATAGGGGTTACAGTCCTAAAGACAAAAGTATGTAACTTTCATTGTAATATTAAATTTATAATTCTTACTCTAGTCAGTGTTACTGTATGGGTCTTTCCTCATAGAAATAGGGATTTGGGACAACATCTAAACATTAAATTTAGTCTTTAAGATATTTTTAGGGACTGCACCTTATGCTGCATCCCTCCAGGACAGATAATGTCATGTTTGGATGTGGGAAGCTTATTGCAAAGGAAATTAAAATGTAAATTTAAGTATCCTGCAAGAAAAGTATCTATACTCTTCTTTTTTCCTGTGATAACTTTTTGTCACTGTTTATGCACAAGTGGTCTTGCACTGCCTTGCATTTATTTCATGGTAAGGATAGGTGGGTGGGCTCTAATTGTGGAGCAGCTGACATACAGTACCTGAATCCTTTGTGATTACTTGCTCAGGTATCAGTGTCATCACAGCAGATACACAACTGACAAATATCAACATTTTTTCCCGCTTGGATATCTGTACCAAGATGTGCCATAGTACCTTTGGCTGGTACTTCATTCTTAGCAGATGGCAGGATGGAGCCATGCATGATTGGCTTGGAAACCTTGTTAACAGTGTATATTTTTTCAGAAAAGTCTATTCTTGAGGTTTAAAGAGGATTTTTTGAAATGTTGTCTAGCAGCTGCAGATTTCAGAATGGAGTAGGCTGAGAATTTCTTGACAAAGCTCCTTTTTATGAAGACTGAACATATTGATAGGAAATTGCTTGGTGAATTTGAGTTTCAAGTCTCCTTAAACACATCTTTTTGGTTCAGAAGGAGCTGCTTTATTGCCAAGAAATAAAAAAGGGAAACTTCTGGGTGCAGAGCAGGTGAGGTGGTGATATGCCCATCTCCATTTACACAGTTGGTTATTTTTTGTTCTTCCAGTACAAATCTACTTAAATGTTGGCCATAAACCTTGGCTGCATTTTAATATTGGCTGTGTACTTGTGATCTTTCTCTACTGATGCTTAAAAAGGGCATTGACTCTTCCTTTTATTTGATTTCTGTCTGCAGCTATAAAATTAATCTCCCAGTGTCATGCTGCAATGAGCTGTGTCAGTGGAAGAGAGATAAGTTTCATTTTTTTGCCTTAAAACTTCTTCCAAAGTTACAAAGAGTTGAGCACATTTACTTTCTCTTTTCAATTTTAACAAAGCCCTTGTCTTTTTTTCTGTATTTCTATTTTATCCATGTCATTTTGGTTCTTTTGTTTTATACTTCACATTTTTTCCAGACTCTTTTTTTCCCCTTCAAGCCTAGTTTATAGTCTCTGACAGGATTCTTTCTATGCTATCTGCCAAAACATCTGTTCCTTTTCTGAATAAAAAGCTTGCTTCTCCAGAAAGTGTCACAAGGGTCCACACCAAGTATAAACCTTCATTCCTCTCTGTGACTTTGCCAGTGATGGACTAGCACTGGAAAGCTTTGTATTCTTGTCTGTCTCGTCTCATTTTTCATTACGACAAATTCAGTAGTGTAGTGGGGCAAAAAAATAGTTTGTATTTAAATGTACACATTTCCTTTCAAAATATGCTAGTTCTTAGATGTACTTTCTATTTTTAATCTTGCAATTACTTTCTGAATTCCTAATAGAAGCAGATACTTATTAGCTTCAAATTGATTCTACTTAAAAAAGATTCTATTGCCTTTTCTTTTCTGCCAGGACCCCATTTGAATTGCTATATCCCTGAAAATCCAACACAACTGTCCTTGATTCTTCTCAGATTCATTTTGGCAGTTCTATGGTTTTGCAGTCAAAACAACATTCAGAAAAATTTTATGTTGCCATGAGAAAATTGTGTAACCTTCAATAATTTTGATGCAGATGACAGACTTGCTTCTACTGTAAAGTTCTTAGACACCTTTATGAAAAGTTCAGTATTTCAAAAGAATATTATTTTTATATTGTGTTCCCACAGATAATAAGATTAATGTAATTAATTTTTGTTACATTTTATAAATGTTCAATATTAGCATTGAATAATTTAAATATTTTCCTCCATTATGAATAACATATTTATTGTTCTCCACATTATAAAGTAAAGAAAAACAGTGTTTTTCTTAGGTATTTGTCTCTGTTATAATTTGCTGTTTATCTATTGCTGAGATCACTGTCTTTGGACTATAGTAATACTAGAAGAAGGGGGTTTGTGGTGAATAATTTTAAGTTCCTGCAAACTTTTGAGTTTTGGTGTGGTAAATAACATGAGACAACAATGCATACAAACTTCCCTCTGGACTGCATTTGATTCACTAATTCAGCCCCCTGAAGTTTTAATTATTTTTCACAGAAATTAATGAGTGCTTTTTTGCTATTTTTTTTTTTTTTGTCTTTGCCAGAATTTCTTCATTCTTTAGAGATAAAATGTCTATTTCCATTGTAATACTTGTAGTAGTTACATAGGGGTTTCCAGTGTCAATCTGGTATGGGGATGGGGAAACACATTCTGTTTCCCTGTTCCCTCTCTCTGCCAGACATGAAGAGAGTTTCTCCAGGTGGCAGAGATTTGATAAATGCTGGGAATCTGTGTAAAGAGAATTGCTAAGGAAATTGAATTCAACCCTTCTCCATGGCTTGATCCCCCCTAGAACAGGTGGCCTGGCACACTGGCCACAAGTTCCTTTTGGCTGATTCCATCCAATACCTCAGTACCCTCATGCTGGGGATTTGTTTGTGGAAGCTGGCAAGCTGCCTTCCTGGAGGAGCTGCAGCAACAGAAAGAGGGCTGGGAATGGTTCAGAAGACCCGAGTCTTTTCATGGCTCTTGATGTGTTTTGCTAGTTCTTTGAAATGCTTAAGAAAGTTGGTGTGTGATTTTTTAGATGAAAGTTTGTAAATTCTTAGTCAAAAAAATACTTTCAACACAGCAGACTTTCTCTGTCAGCTTTCTGTGTCTCTTGCCAAAATCTTAAGACAGAGGAAGTTCTTTTTTTTAGCTTAAACTGCCCGAAATACTTACTTAAAAATAATTTTTGTTACCTGTGTAGGCCTGTCTTAGTATGTTTAAGACAGTAGAAAATGGGAAGTGTTCTCAGTCCTGAAAAATATCAATTACTTATTTAATAAGTTGCTATTGACTGCGCTATTCAGTAACTGTTGGAAGAAATTCTAACTTCTATTTATGACAACATAGTTCAGGCACTCCAGTAAAGTGCAGTCAATGATTCTATTTTTATACTAGAAAACCAGCATTCTCTTTTTGTCCCTTGAGGTGCAACCAGAGTGGCTGGTAGCCCATCAAATTGAGAGGTACCTTTAATGTGCTCCTTTTGAAGCCTGAACTCAGTTTACATGGAAAATTACTCCCTCCAGTGAACAACTACAGTGATTTGTATTTAGCTTGGAAGATCTACATTTTTCAGTGGATAAAAATGAAGAGAATAGGGCTCCGACACTACAAAAAGTTCAGTGCAGGCCTCCAAGCTAGAACTGTGCAAGCTGTTTCCTGAACCAGTAAGCACAGAGCTGCACAGTGCCCCAGTTAAGGTCTACTAATAGGTGGATTTAATTAGCTCTAGACAACTTCATGGCCACACAGTCTGTCTGCTTTGAGGGACCTTGCTAGTATTTCTGTCTGAGATATTAATCAGTACAATCTCAGGGCAGTACAAACTGCATTCCAGTTTGCAATGACAGTCTAATCTAAGTGTTACAGAAAAGTAAATGTAATGCAGTACAGAAATCTTCAACAGACAGGTTTAAAACAGAACTGTGGTTATAATCTTAGCACAAATATGACCTTAAATCCTGTAAAAAAACAATATATATTGACAAACACATGTAAGAAGCATGAAACTGTGTGACAAACCAAAAGAATATTAGGTGCTGCAACTTACAGGAAAATTATTATCAGTTTAAAGTGTTTTTAATCTGTCAGAAAATGGCCAGGTAGTTGTGTTCTTCTGGTTTTAAGCTTTGCAATAAGACCTGAGTGCATGGTAGACCATACTGCCTCTATGTTTCTTTATTCTCAGCTAGCAAATGTTAGTCTGAAATATAATTGAATGTAGATTTGAAAATAAGCAAGGAAAAAGTCTAGATTTGGAGATTCAGAATTTAGAATTACCTAATTGTACTCAGAAGAATGATTCAAAGAAAATATTCTTCATGTTGTAACTCGAAATTTGAGGAGGGAAAAAGCTTTTGTTCCTCTTTTTTTTTTTTTTTTTTTTTTTTTTGTATGATCCTTTTTTAGAATGAAATTCAACACAAAGTGATTCTCAGCTGGTTTGGAATTATATTACCATCTGGGGGAAGATTTTAAAACAAGCCAAAACTAACAGATTTTCACCAGCCCCTTAAGAATTCTAATTGCCAGGAGTCAGACATTTCTTAGGAGCAAATTGACAGTGCAGTAGTGTGAGTCTGCAAGATTTATCTTGGCTGCAAGGTCTTCTTGGCCGGAGAGCCTTTTTTTTTACTCGTGCAGAATCACCTAGAGCTCAGCAGATATTTTTAATGTTTCTAGTTAGACAGTCTCTTCTACTTCATCTGGAAACCATGGCCAAAGCTGCAATTAACAGTGTCAAATCTGAGTGTATTCTTGATGATGTTGTTGGTTAAAACCAGTGTTGAACAGAGAGGGTCAAGCTGCATGCCTCGGGGGCTCTGTAGTGTGCTTTGGAGTCCCTCGGTAAGGATTAGCAATTAAATTACTACTTCAAGTCCAGGAAAGGTCAAGAGTGATTAACAATCTTTGTTCCATTGGTTAGTGGGAAACAGATGTAAAATGAAGTGATGATCAAAATGCAATTCCTAGTAGATATTTTACATCATAGACACCAAACTCCTAATGATCCCTTGTTAGCAATCTGCTTTGAATGGACAGTAATTGAATGGGAACAGACAAGTGCCATGCAGCTTCCACTGCTATTCCCCATAACCAAAATTACTGCCATTTTCATCTCAAGGACAAGCTGAAAGTTGCAGTCTCTTTGTCTGAGATTTCTGTATTGTGTTTGGAAACCTTTCACCCTGAGTAACATCAAATCATATTTTGGACCTAAAATAAATCTGAAAATTATTTGAAGGGCTCTGAATGCAGAATAACCTGCAATTTCACTCTGGCAGGTTTTATTTGATAATTCTAAATATGTGTGGTTGATCTTCAGCTGGATTAATCTGACTTGGATCTGATGAAAAATTAGTTGAGTAGCTGTCAGTTAACCTGGAAAAAGGTCTGATTCTGCATTACTCAAAGTACACAATCATATTTAAGTTGCACAAGTAGTTTCAGAGAAAATATAGCAAAATTATTTGTATTATACATACAAGGCCTGCCCTCTTTCTTGCCATCAACCAGTTTAGGATTAGGTGGGAGGTTGTATGTTAGGGGCTTAGAATGACTAAGGGTTTGGGGCTGGGACTTAGGTTTCAGGCATTTGCCTCGGGCTACTATCATGATATAGCAAAACTTTAAATTCCAAAGCTTGGTATTCTCATACTCCTGTAACTCATGAGTGATAGATTTTCTTTCTTGTAAATATGATATCTTTTAGACCAAATCTGTGTACTTGTTGTTCTCCATGGAAAAGCCGTTCTGAAATTACTAGGAAATCTATTATATTAATTCATCTAGGAATATTGCTGGATTACAGTAGATGAAAATTCTTCTATATTTTAGCAATAAAATCCATAAGACAAATGGACAAAAATGTCAATTTAAGTATCTTTAATACTTAAATTAAGTACTTTAATAAGCTTAAAGTATCCTGTAGCAAGTACCAGCTGAACTTTTCTTGCTGTTCTACAGTCTCTTGTCTTAGTTATCTATAGAGCAAACTAAGAAAACACTCTAAAAAGCTAATAACTTGAATAAGGTAAGATCCTTTTGGTTTCCCCTAAGTTTATAATAATGATATAATTAGATTTTTATAAAATAAATTTGAAACAATGGAAAAATATTCTTGAATTCACTAGGCAGTGGATGTTCTACCCAGAGCTGGTGTTGACTGACTGCTGAAAGATAAAGGGGGTCCTGAGGGATTCATATTTTGAAAGACATTTGTATTGTCTTCCAAATTGTGAATCCAATTTTATTTCTTTTTATTTTTGCTGTTGATTTAAAATGACATTGCAACCCAATATTCATACTAGACATGAGTATGATTCTTTTCACTATAATTTTTTGGAAGAGGAACAAATTTCTCATTAACAAGGGCAGTTTTTCCTGCTTCTGTAGAAAACTGGGACCACCTTATGGTCTACAAATGTTTTTCAGGCTTCTTGTTGACCCAACTCACTTCTAATTTGACTTATTTTCTTTGAGCTTGCATCCTTTTTAATGCCTAGTGGCATTATGTATAAGGAATTATTGGAATTAGCCTTTTTATTGGTACATACTGGATTGCTGCATACATTGGATATGACATGGGGAAGAGAAGGAGATTTTTACTAACTCTTAGCTCAGTAGTTGAGTTAGGACATCACCAATATTTCTTCTTTTAGCTTTGCCTTTGTCAAATCTGTTTCAGTGACAAATCTTTCTAGGTCAGTAACTATATATGTTTAGCTTCTAGTACACCTTAACCCTGACCACAGGAATATCTGTAAGCATTGCAGTAATAGTAACAATATACAACACTAACTTAAGGTTATGAAAGGATGTCTATTCTAAAAATACGCTTAAGAGAAAAACCAGCAGAACTGTAATTTACTCCCTGAAAAAATGGATCTGTTAAGTTTTTAAATTTAAATTAAATGCTTTTATGAGTTCATTGAATGTTACTTAGCAAGTATATTATAGTGAAGACAAGTTGCCTTCTGCTTTAGAATCAGGATATTATCACTTTTTTGTAGTTATCTTTTGTATCAGCATTTGGCAGGTAACAAATGAAATTTGCTTGTTAATGTTAAATTTTTTGTGCTGCTGCTCAGCCACAAAGATATAGAAGGATGAGACAATGGAAAAAAGCTATTTGCTTTTTGGGCAGATATATGAATTTAACAGTGATCTTGACCTGTCTTTGATGAAATGTTTATTCTATGAAAGACCAAGCGCTTAATTTGTGTCTGAATCACTCCACTGAAATCTTGTTCATGCAGGAGGCTGCATAAGTGGAAATGCAGATAGAATTGACTCAAATATTTCAGTGTGGTCAAGGTGGTGATGCCTAGAATTGTCTGAGGTCAGAGCAGAGTGGACTTCATGTATCAGTCAAAAAAGATGAAGGCTTTCTGGAGCCTGGTATGAAAAGTTTATTCGTCAGTCCATTTTTTGGTGCAAACTCATTTCCTAATTTGAGCAGGTTTTGGACAAATAATGCCTGATCATCCCTGAAACCTGAATTTTTTATACACAAATATGAAAACAGGATCTTGAAGCCCAAATTCCAGACACCAATGTTCTCTTTAAATTTAGAAAAAGCCTTCTGGCAACCAAAATTTGCAGGTTTTACTTCAATCTAAGCCTATTTTGATAGACTAATTGAAATTTTTTTACATACTTGAGAAGTTTGTGGGATACAAGGTCAGAGTAATAAATGTTATGTTTTTATTCTTTATGTAGGATAAGTTTTTACATCCCTGATTTATTACTCTGCAGTCATTTTGTTACTAGGCAAGTTAAAGTATTTTAGCCATCAACATCTGGAGAAAACTCATAGGTGTGTAGCACTATATTATAATCTGCCTGTAAGACTAAATTTCTTCTAGTCACCATGTCTAGAAATGCAATGATAGATCAAGACACTGGAAGTAGAGCTGGTGAGCTGAGAATGTGCTATATTTGCATTAGAATAACCTGTGCTCTAGAGCTGCAGTATTTCTGTTTATAAGCTGAGTTAACATTTCTTGCTAATTGGAAATGTCTGGACCTTCTATGAAGGTTGAAGGCTGGAAAATTCTCTGAAGGGCTTATGAAACTGGTACTCAAGTCTGGTTTAAAAAATAGAAGTCTTTCTGTTATTTGAAGGTGTTCAGCAAAAGTTGGCAGGCATAAAATAATCCCAAAGATGTCAGTTAACTAGACCTTGAACTGTCTTGTATTTTCTTGCTTTAGTACATCTTAATAAGAATTTAGTGATGTATCAGAACTACTCAGGAGAAGACTCATGGCCTCCACAGACAAGTTAACAGTGCTGCTCATTCTAGAATCTGGCATACTGGGGCAATATTCACATATTCTCTTCCTAAGTTTTTTGTTTCAGTGTGAAAAACTTAGCAATGAATAACCTCCTTCAACTTATGTGTCAATGCCCAAAGGACTCTTAACTCATCTCAATTTAAGTTAATGACCTTAGTGATAGTATTAGCAATTGCACCATGTCTCTCATGAGCCAGCTGTTTGCATATGGAATTTGATTAATCCTGCTGGCTATCAATTTTCACTTTTAATTAGGTGTGATACAACTGCAGGAGAAAATACAAGACCTCTATCAGGCAGTGACAATGTTGATTTTCTATTGAGTATTCTATTCTGTTTTGTTTGGTTGTGGTAAATTCCCTGACAATTCCTGTTTGAATCAGCTCAGAAAGGTACCATAGACCTTAAAACAGGTCAGTGATAGTCAGCACAAAGAAGCACCATATAGATTGAATATTAATAGTTTACAGCATGTAGAGGAATTGGTTTATGGTATCCCCTTCCAGCACTCTGTAGCTCTAGTCCTCTTAATGGCATAACAAGTCTCTTGTAATGCTAGGTCCAGAGTCACACCAAGAGCAGCTCTGCAGGCAAGTGTGGCTGGGACTTTTATTGAGGCTGCTTGGTTCCCCTGCATCCTGACTGAGCAAATGTACACTGATGGTAGAGTCCTGCTCAGATTTGTATCAAGACTAAATTTTGACAAGATCTTGTAAATATGTGACATGTGGTGTCTTCTGACTTCCAACAGGCAAATCCATATTTCTTTGACATTTTTGCACTTCAGGAGCATTGCAACATGTTTGTGTATGTCATAGCCAGGAAAACAATGCTCAGCACTTGGCTTGCCCAGCTGAGCTGTTGCCCACATGCTGCTTACTGCTGAACAAACCCCTGTAAGGATTAGCAGACCTTGACAAAACCACCAAAGAAATATCAATAAAAATTAATTGAATACACTTGCAGTACAATAGCTGCTTAATGCTGCCCTTCTTTACCAGAACAACTTTAAAGAAATACACCTCTTACCTCAGAAATGAATTTTAGTAGATGTTGATATCCACTGACCTAACAATTAAAGGATCAATGCCTATCAAACACATATAGGCAGTATATTACTGAATTGGTTAAAATTCAAAGAAAACCTTCTTCTTTGAGATCATGAAAGACTTCTGAGAAGCCAGTATGTGTATCCATCAAGGGCATAAGGTGAAGGCAAAAAATTAGCAGGGATATACCAAACACTGAACATTGAAACAGCTTCCTCTATGTTTAAAAAATGCCTTTCCTGAAGTGTTCAGCTGTTTGTAATAAATAAGTAACTCATAGTGAAGAACAGGAAATTTTAATGGAAAGAATCTATATTTTTGAAATAGAATTTCTTGTATTTGTGGAGTTTTTTTTTTCCTTTTTCCTGCAAACATTTCATATAGATATAAAATTCCTTTGTGTGTCAATGTGCACTCTGCTAATATCAGTGGGAGTTAAATCTCCTCAAAATACATCTTTGTTCAAATTCAGATTTCGAGGATGCACCCATGATTATCTATGTGGAAACTGACTGAGCTGTATCAACATTCTAATGTTTTTCTCTGGAAAAATATAGTATCAGACACAGGAGCAATAAAATATTTGGGAGCATTTAATTGTATTTAAATTTTACATTGACAGTGGATGATTGGAAACTTCATGTAGAAAATGAGTAATATTAATAGTTAGAAAATATTAATTTTCTAACTTCATGTAGAAAATGAGTGGCCTTGTCCTTTATATAGTACCAGGATATGTCAAGTTATAGTCTTTTTCACTTTCTTCTGAAAATATGGTTATTCACATGAAAATGGATATTTTCTTCGGTGTGTTACACAAAAAGCAAACTATAGTGCAAATTTTGATTAAAATGTTGCTCTGTGGCCTTTCATATAAAATCTAATTTTATTTAATATTACTTTCTACATGCATGCAGAAAATGGCAAGCTAATATTAATAAAAGAAGGCTTACAGGAATGTAGAAGAAGAACAATAGATCCTTGTCAAAATTTATTTACCTAGCTAGACTTTCATTTCAAAGTTAGTAGCACTTCATGATACTGGCATAATACAGGGGTCTTAAAACTCTGTTAGACATTTTTAACCCACTTTAATTTATTCCATGGTAGTTTAATCCCCTGCTGAATGGGGATGGGGTGAATTTTCAAAAGTCATAATCCACTGAAGTAAAAAATCTGTAATGACAACATAGACAGCAGGCTTCAAGAGTTTAGTTTAAATTCTTTCTAAAAATGTAGAACTTAGGGCAAGAGTTAATAGGATATTTCATCGAGTTATATTTCAATCCTTTTCCAAATCTTTATACATTCACTTGCACCTCTGCTATCAGAAATACTTGGGCCCAATTTCTATTCTTTTAAGGCAAAAACCAGAAAGCTGTAAAATTATAATATGAAGATTTTCACAGGGTATTGTAACTCATTTGGTCCTTCAGTTCACACACTTTTATATGTGATAGAATCTTTTGTAAATGGAAAGAGGAATGACATTTTGCAAACTAAACACCTTCCATTCTGTCTTAACTGGGCACAAAAATGAAATTAATATACATAACACCATACTATCTTCATCCTTCTACTCCTCTAGCATTTTTACAACTGACTTCATTGGTGGGTGAAAATTTGGCCCAAATGCATTTCCTATGTCCTTGAAATATACAGTTTTACACCCTTCCTTGATTAACACCTTTGGGGCTGCCTAGCTCTGGAATTACCTTTAACTCAGGCAGCACCTTATTTTATTTTATTTAGCAAGGAAGCTCTTCTAGTGCCAGCCATAGACTTTGAAGCTTTGCGTGGCCTCAGCATCCATGCAAAAATCTTCTGCCTGAACCCCACAGAAATGATGCAGCTTCCTTGCTAGGTTTTTTTGTGTCATGCTGGACCAGAATTTAGATGGTATAAGAAAACGTTAGCAGGTGACTTATTCAAAACAAAAGGATGAGAAAGTTCTGAGAGTCTGAGATGAGGTGGTAGGGTGCTCCACATGGTGGAAGTTTCATACAGAAAGAGACGAGTTCTTTTAAGTGATATTTGTTGCAAATGAATAAAATCATAGCCACACACCCAGCTTAAGAAGTCCTTGATCTTTTCAAGCCAAATCTTGAAACTGAAAAATATTTTCTGGTACAAATAGTATATTCTTCCCCTCATTTTGTATTCCTCGGTAAAATCAGCTTTTAGCCATTGTTGAATGCATGGTAGAGGACTAGATGGACTTCCATATTGACTTGCTAATTCTTTCAAGCTCTTAAATTAAATATATAATGGCAATAAGTTCCTTTTTAAATTTTTTTTTTCCTCTAAAAGCCACATGTTTGGAGAAAAAACAATGAGCTTTCTTCTTTGAAGAAACAACAGTGAAATCAGTGCCTACCTTTGCCCCCATTTTTCAGGATAAGAGTGGAACAAACTGTAGGGCTGGCTTTCATCACTTCCTGTTATGGCTCTGTGATTTTTGTTCTTGGTTCAAATGTCTCATTCTTATCCAGGCAGATAGGGGAGCCTGGGTGTTTAATTCTGAGTCTGATTTACATTCTAAAAGTTAGTGAAAGAATAAAGGAAGTCTTTTTATATATCTGACTGTCAGGGGAGAAGGGAGCACTGGCAGAATGGAGAGAAAAAAGGAGGAAGAGAAAAATATCCATTAGGGCACTGCTGCTAGAAGAAATGTCTCTGTAATTAAAATCTAAGTCTGATTGATTTCAAGTACCTATCTGTCTTAGAGGACTAAACACTTTTTAAAAGCCTGCTTACTAAACAGTTCTTTTAGTCACTAGTGAGCAAAACAGGCTCAAGAAGACTAATTTTTCAGATTCTAAATACCTGTGAAATTTTCCCATGGGATTAAATCAAACTCAAAAGATAACAGAATAGTGCAAATCTATACTTTTTCTTACTGGAAACCTTCAGATGGGGAATTTCCTATGCCTAAAATGAGGAGCAATACTAGCAAGTGTGCATGCTTTGCTGTATGAGTACCACACCACTTCCTCAGCTTCAACATGCTTCCTGATGTACAGGGAGAAGTGCACTTCAGCAGGACTAGAGAATTTCAGAAGGCATTTCCACAAAGCATTCACTGCCCTGCTTCCAGCCTGCAGCCTTTGGGCTGTCTCCATAGATTTGTCTCCAGGGCAAACCATGCACCCTAGGTCAGATTATTCTTGTTTGCTGTTGGGTGACTAGGTGAAGAGCATTGATTCAATTTGGAAAGTTCATCAATAAGTAATGGAGGTAGAGGAAACAATCCATTTTGTTTCTCTCTCGATTATGGAATAGGCCTAGAATTCCAGGTGAATGAGTAGATCAGTGAATGCCACCCGAGATCATGGACTGGACTGGCAAAGAATGATCTAATTCAGGACCAAACAGCTGGCAGGCCACCAGCTTTTTTCATCAGTATATTACCATTCCCAGGGCTTGTGGCAATGTCACAGCTTAGTCCACAGTCCAGGAATGCAAGGGGGAAGAAATGAAATTCTAAAGCAAAATTTCTCAGAGTAATTCTTAAAGGTTTTTTTTTTTGGACCAAACACTTAAGGTGCTTTACCATCTTTGCATTTTCTGCAAATTATTTGAGCTAGTTTTCAGATTTATTTATAAAAGGCAACTTACATTGTGTAGAAAGCAGTATAAAATTGTAATTTTTGCTAGCTGTTTTCCTTTGCAGAACAGCCATTCCACTATCTTAATATTTTATGATAGCAGCTGTTATGAATTATGAAGCACCTAAGAAAAGCCGTGTTGCTACTGTTTTATTAGTACCTTCATCTTTCTGGGACTACAAATTTTCTAATTAGTCTTTGATTCTTAGTCAGATCTCAAAGACATATCAACTGATACAGGCACTGTAATTTCAATGATGTTAAATTTCACTGAATTTATATCAGCTGTTGTCAGCTGAATTTATATCAGCTTCTTGTCTCGCATAACTGCTGTTGTGTGAATGAAGAAAAAAGCTCAGGTAGCTACATTTTTGTTTTAACAAGGGCCATTTGAAGCAAGAATGAGAGCTCGTACATTAAAACCAGAAAAATACAGAATTTAAAGCTGAGCTGAACACAGTAAGTAGTATATTTCTGAATTTTGTGTCTCTTAAGGTTGTTCAATACAAAAATTGCAGTAGCAGTGTATGTTAAGGTAAAAATCTTAACCTAAAGACAGTAAAAAAATGACATTCCTTCTGTTTTCTGACAACAAATTATTATTTTTTATGTTAAAATGAATGATTCTAAGGGATTACTTTAGAAAATATTATTGAAAACTTCAGATACTTCTTTTTATATGATCAATAATCAATTCAGTGCTCTTTAACGACTAAACCCAAATAAAATATAATGAATTAGTTGAGAAGACTGAACAAATAATGGAAGGCCATATTTGCCATCTTACAGGACCATGGTTCTGCCACCTCTTGAGTTCCGTGTACCATTCTGGTCTCCTCATATTAAAGACAGAACTGGGAGTGAGAAGGGCAAAAAGGAAATTCAAAGGTATAGGTATAGAACAACTTATGTACGAGGATTATTTGCATGATTCAGGAGGTTGTTACTCAGGGCTAGAAAGGTGATCAATATTTGTTTACTATTATGAATGGGTATAGTTGAGGCGTGTACTAGTGAACAAGAAGGAGGCTTCCTCATGCAGTAGAGTCATCTAATTTTTCACTCACTGGTATTTGTGGAAAAAATACTTAAAGCATAGCAGCAAAGAAAAGTAATGAGGAGCAAGAGAAATTTGGGTAGAAACAGAATTTTCCATCTGAAGGGTCCTTCAAAGATGGTGTCAGGAAACAGGTTCAAAACAAACAGTAAGAGGAAACAGAGCTGGGGAACTCTGCTGAAGTATCTTAGGAATGCTAAAAGTTTACAAAGGGTAAAAGTGAACAAGTGCACAGAAGATCAATCTGTTTAGAGTTACTGAAAAAGAACTCATTTGGACTTTCAGGTCACAGACTTTTATATGTGATAGCATAATACCTTAAAATTGAAAGAGAAATGATGAAACAGGAAATGTATACAGGAACATCATCTATCAGGGGAAACTAGAATTATTAGGAAGAAATCAAGAGTCTATGATATGCTTGCTGTGTTCTTGCCCTTCTCTCTTCTCTGCTATTGGAGACAAGATGATTTTTCTAAATGAGTCTTTGGTTTGATCCTGCACAGCCACTTGTGAGTTCTCATTTGACACAGTAGATCATGTTTTTTTTGTCAGACTCATATGAGTTTGCAGATTTTTGCAGTTTTTGTTGGTCATTTGCAGAATGATCAACACACATCCTCATTCTTTCCATTTGCAGCAAAAAGGTTTGTAAGTTAAAACCAGAGAGGCCTATTTCTGTGAGCTATCCATGTGTCTAGTTTATCCTCCCTTTCTAAAGTCCATTTTAACAGGTACAAGTCCTTCAGTGTGTTTTACTGTCTCCCATTATAATCATATCTCCATTAATTTGCATTCTAAATTTCTTTGTTTATTATCAAGTACCTGTAGAATATTGACTTTGGCTTTTCTGGAAATTATTAATTGAATAAAATATTTCCATGCTACTGGTAACTTTTTCCAATGTGTAGACAGCTGCAGGAAGAAAAATTTATCTAAATGGAAGAGTAAACTTGGTCATATTTTTCCTCCTCCCATTGCATAAACATGATGAATATAAGGACACTGAATTCAGTAAAAACTTTCTGTGTGCTGTCCTGCCTTGATAATGCTCCAGCTTATTGCAATGTCCATCAGTACTCTCCTACCTGTATTGTATCTGGGATATCTTACTGTGGAAAGAAAACTGAATTATTTTCTAAAGACAATTTGCAAACAGAGTGCTGCCAAATTCTTAGTGTTATGCCAATAAAAACAGTCTTGGTTTTTGATTAGTTATTTACCTGAAGAGAGAGATTTTCTACCTTGAGTATTAGATTGTTTGTTTTCATTTTCATTTGCTCTCAAGTAGTCATATATTCAGAGGAATAAATGCATAATTTCTAAACCAATACTGTAATTATAGGTAATGAACTGTAGTAGAGCTAGAATAAAAGGAAATGAGAGAGAAATCAAGATGCATTCAGTACCTCTTTGAATTACTATTTTTTAAAATCTCAAATTGATCAGTCTTAAATTAATATTAATATACCTATGGTTGATTTTGCACTGAGAAGAGGATGTAAATCATCACTTGAGGCCTTCATGGTCTCCTGAAATTCCTTTTTAACTTCATTTTCTCTATTTCAAATGTTAAGGTTTAACTTGGCAGAGCATTCAGGAGCTCAGTGTCTTGAAAGAGAACTCCAAAATTTCTGAGACAAATAAACTGCCTATCCTTTAGGAAGTCCTAAAAGAGGGACATAAGTTAACTAAAATATGCTTAATCAAATTAAACATTATAAAAAATTCATCACCCTCAGAACAAAGGATACAAAATAAATGGACTATTCTATTTTAATAGATTAAGCAGTTAATTACATATAAATTCCTGTGTCTTTTTATTGACGCTTTCAGAATATTGCACCCAATAAAATCACTGTCTTACCTTCAAAGAAGTAGAAGAAATGGAGTAACAATTTGTCAGTACTTGCTGGAAAAGAGTTGCCAGGCTGTAGTAAAAGCTCCTGGTGTCTTTTCAATATCAGTAGACTTTACTAGGTAGTGGGAATCAATAGTTTCCAGTAAAAGTACAAACCCAGACCCAAATGTCAGTCTGCCCTGCTTAATAAGTGCATTTCCAATGACACTTGTAGCACTAGATAAGCACTTCTAAATTTTTTTGCACCTCACCATTTTTCTACACAAACATTTCTGCCATCAACATCATTCAGAACCACTTCTAACTATGCAGTCATGGAGGAAATCCCCCTACTCAGCCTTTCTGCAACACTGATTTATTGCACTACAGTGGTGTTTTGGGTTAACAATGGTGAGCAGCTAAGCACCTCACAGTTCTGTTTACTCTCCCTCTTTGCCCAATGGGATGGGGAAGAGGAATGGAAGAATAAAAGCTAGAAAACTTGATAGCCAAGATAAAGAAAAGTTTAATAACTGAGGGATAAATAGTAGAAGAAAGAAAAGAGGAAAACAAACCAGAACAAGATATGCAAAGGCAACTCTCAACACACAACCAGCTCCAGTGGGTAGAGTGGTGACCAACCAGCTCCTGAACAATAGATGCTACCCCCTATAAACCCTCCACTCTTCCTTTTAATTGCTAAGCATGATGCTACATAATATGGAATATCTCTGGTGAATTCATGTTCTCTGCTCAGTTGTGTCCATTCCCAATTCATTGTGTACCTCCCCAGTCTATTTGCTTGAAGGGCTGAGAGAGATACAGAGAAGGCCTTGGTGCTGTACCCTGTTCAGCCAGAGCTGTAGCTTTAGTGTGTTACCAGCATTTGGGCCAAAAGTCTAAACCACATCACCGTATGAGCTGCTATGAAGAAAATGGACTCCATCCTAGACAGAGCTATTAAAACTGAGCCAAGTGTTTCAATGTTTCATCTAGGAGTGACACAAGGCTATGGAAAAGAAGACAACACTAGTTATAGTGAGCTAATTGATAAAGTAGAATATGGAAGTTTCTGAATTATATGTAGATATCCTCAAGGAAGAGGACCAAAAAAACCCCCCATAGAATTTAGGCTGCTCTGTGTTTTATTATCCACTTTAAACTGGCTCTTTTTCTGCACCCATAAAATAAGTCTATGTTTCAATTTCACAACACTAAGTGCAAAACCTCATGCTTTTGCACACTATTCTTGTATTACTGCAATCTCATGTTTGGGAATAAGAGAGATCGAAGAAAACTGAATCAGTTCATGTGAAAAAATTGCTGCATTTGCAGAAATTCTATTATACAGCAGTGCTCTGTGTTATTGGGTGTGTGAGTCTCTGAGGATATTTTCAATAGCATATAATATACTACGGTATATGAAAAAGCAGTTGGATGGAAAATGTTAGAGAAACACGATGAATTCTAGAGCTTTTTTATTAATGCTTCTGGGCTGTGTTTTTATTGCTCACATAGACTCTTGACTAGGAAGGGCAGCTTCAGACCTTTACTCATGAATGCAACCAGTTACCCACACTGAAAATCACAAACAGAGGTCTCAGGGATAACTGCACAACCAGAAGTCTCTCAGGTATTGCAAAACTGATTACAATAACAATTAGTTTATCTGTTAGATTTAGTATGTAGCTGTATAGAATGCATGGAGTCTAAATCATCCATTTCCATGAAATACTCTGGCTTTGAAAAGCCACATGTGTTGGGTCAGTCATCAATCATTTCAGAAAATAGCTCCTCCCTTTCTTGAGTCTTCAGTTTCAAATATCTGAATTAAAGGCTTTTATCTTCTTACATATTGTAACATGGAACTGCTAGTCTAATCCTATGAAATGTAAATCATTAGAGGAAGAAAGGAAAACAAAGGAAAAACAAACCTTAAGCAAAGAAAATGAGAGCAGTAAGCAGTCTGTATCCTACCTACAGACTGCTGGTTTACTAGCTCTGCCAGCTGACTGCTTGGATTCATTGTAGGTTGACAGATTCATGCTAGACAGGCACATTTTTCCTTTTAACCACATTTCCTTTCTTATTTTGTCCTCCTTCTCCATATGCCACAGGAAAAAAAATATATTCTACATCTCTTTCTCTCTCCCTGTGACATCTTCATTGCTGCTTCATTAACCAGTGCACCATCAGTGCATTTTATTACAGATTTTCTCCTGGCCTACTGTGTTATTGCTAAGATGCAGCTATGAACTGGCTATCAAAATGCTAGTCTGTGTTTTAATCCTTCTGTCCATCCAAAAGAGGGGGAAGTTGTCTCTTTGGAAAAATCCTGAATTAAATCCATATTTTATCTATTATCCTTACTGGCCCCGCATGAAGTGGACTGGGGGTGGGGGGGGGGTGGGGGAATATATAGTGTAGGATGTGACAGATTTATTTACCTATTTATTTGCTGTAAAAGGCTGGGGGCATATCTCCTGTCTGATCATTGTATTAAGACAATTTAGACTGATTTTATGTATGTGCCTTTAAATGACCTTGAAAAACTACTGAAGTTAATGAAAGTGTGTTTCAATTTCATGATTGTTAAGAAATGAAAAGGCCATGCTGTGATAGATATCCTCCGTGACATATACCTTCAGTTGTACCAGTAGGGAGGGGACATGATTTAAATAGTCTGGTTTCCAAAGGGTTTCCTGGGTATGGAATGCACTTAATTAATTTTAAAGTGAAAAGAAAGATATAACTGCAAGTATGATAGAAGCACATAAATCAGTGCCAGAACACAGAGGAATAAAACAGGCATATTTGGAATCTCGTATGTAGCCATGAAAAAGGAAATAAGAAACTTGATGGCCTCTTCAGAGAAGTGCAAATGTTTAAAAATTGGGTAGTGCATGTGGTGCAAATTTTAGGGGGAATGGGACTGCACATTTTGTCAAACCCTTTCTATCTGCCTGCACGAATTCCAGCTCTCCCAGCCACGCTCTGTCAGAGCTCTTTGCCAGTGCTGCATGTTAGACAGCTGTGAGCCTGCATCTGTTCTCTGTTTTCCACTCGATTAAAGCAGAGAGAAAAAATATAAATAAGGCAAATTGCTCTGACAGTAAATTTTGTGAAAAACTATGTCTGAAATATATGATTTTGTAGGAACTTGGTGCAAGATTTTGTGTTCTTTAAAAATGCGATTTTGCAGGATTTTTATTACTGCTTTTAAACTGGTGCCTCTATTTATTTGGGTAAATATACAAAAGCCTTTCTGTCTTACACAGAGCACTATTTAATTGGGGGAGGAAATGGTGAAAAAAGAAGTGAAGCAAGGAGGGAGAAATGCTTGTCATACTAGATACAGACAAGGCAAATCAGTAGCTGGACTGTAAGGGATTATTAGAAAAGGCTGTGACTCCTCCTTCATTAACTGCATGGAGTACACAGTATGTACAGCTGTCGACTCAAAACTCATTAAAATTTTCATTATTCTGTTATTTATATTGTAGTTGTGACTGAAGGTCCCAGTCAAGAACACAGACCAATGAGTATTCATAAAAGGAGTGGGGAAATTGTATTATTATTATTAGATTCATAATGACATGGACTCCAAGCATGGTCAGGCTGGCACCACCAAGACAGCACCCTGACAGTGGACTCCAGGGGCAGCAAAATTAAATGAATGTGACTCTGATGGTGGAAGACACAGCAGCTTTGCAGAGCAAACATTCAGGCAAGAACACTTCACTCTGACATGCTTCATACAGCCTAAAGGATGACAAGACTGTGTACCTCAGTTTTTGTAGTAATTCATTACACACTCATCACTTACAGACATCATAACAGAAGAATAATGTGAATTTCTGTGATTAAATCTGAAGGCCAATTTAAGAAAACTGGCAGAGGAAAATTGTGTAATAACTACTTGGAAAGTGGAGGCAAACAGACATTTGTCTTTTGGTTTCCTGAGTAGAGAAGTACAATTTAATTTCTCAAAATAATATTTCTCTAAGATTTGGAAATCTGGTCATTTTGGTCTCAGGTGGAATGGATGGGGTTTGTATCACATGTCTCAATATATTGTTTCTTTCTTCTTCTCTTCTTTTTCAGGTTACCTGTGCAAATTTAACAAATGGAGGAAAAACAGAACTTCTAAAATCAGGAAGCTCCAAATCCACACTAAAGCACATATGGACAGAAAGTAGCAAAGACTTGTCCATCAGCCGACTGCTGTCACAGACTTTTCGTGGAAAGGAAAATGATACAGATTTGGACCTGCGATACGAAGCCCCAGAAACTTATTCTGAGCAAGATCTCTGGGACTGGCTGAGGAACTCCACAGACCTGCAAGAGCCTCGGCCCAGAGCAAAGAGGCGGCCCATCGTCAAGACTGGGAAATTTAAGAAAATGTTTGGCTGGGGAGATTTTCATTCCAACATCAAGACTGTGAAGCTAAATCTGTTAATAACAGGGAAAATCGTTGACCATGGCAATGGGACGTTTAGTGTTTACTTCAGGCATAACTCCACTGGTCAAGGGAATGTATCTGTGAGCCTAGTGCCCCCTACAAAAATAGTGGAATTTGACTTGGCACAACAGACAGTGATTGATGCCAAAGATTCCAAGTCCTTTAACTGTCGAATCGAGTATGAAAAGGTTGACAAGGCTACCAAGAATACACTCTGCAACTATGACCCTTCAAAAACCTGTTATCAGGAGCAGACTCAGAGCCACGTGTCATGGCTCTGCTCCAAGCCCTTTAAAGTAATCTGTATTTACATTTCCTTTTATAGTACAGATTATAAACTAGTACAGAAGGTGTGTCCTGATTACAACTACCACAGTGACACACCCTACTTCCCTTCAGGGTGAGGACCAACTCGTGTCTGAGACTGAAGCCTGGGGAATAAAAGAGGTCGAATGACAGGGCTGTAACCTCAAGGAGGAAGGCCACATCTATTGCCTGGAATGTGTCTACCTGCTGCTGCTGATGTCAAATGGCTACAATATGTTAGTGGAAAACAATCTAATGTAATTTTTGCCCAGTCAGCTCCATGTATCAATCTAGGTGTAAATCACTATGGATTTGAAATAAAATCATACACATACACAGACACACACTTTTCAGCACACATTATTGAGATTCCTGTTAAGAAATCTTTCATTGTCTGATATCTAAGGATTCAGCATAGCCTATCATCAAGCAAAATGGATTAACTAGACAGTACAAGGTTTCTAATACAGACTGTTATGGAAATCTCCTTGAAAGTCCTTTGAGTACATGCCAATCAATAATCCCCACTCATGCATTCTACTGCTTGGAGTAGCTGTACTGGTAAATAATACTGTAGGAGTAAATACTTGTTAAAATGGGAAAAAAAGTGTGTTTAGAGTTCAGTATTTCCTATTATATGGACACAGCAAAGTGTCATGACTTTTTCCCAGCACACAGTAGGCACATTCAAGGTGTTGTTGGTGGCTCTTTTTCCGTGGAGCAAGCCTGTTTCTAGTAAAGATGGGCAAACATTTGGAATTTACATGTGAGCAGACATTCTGGTTTAATGTTTTTCTGACTCCTTAAGCTCTGATTCTATGAACGCATTTGAGTTTAGGCCAGATAAACTACTTAAAAACTGGAACTGATCTCTAAGAAGGAAAATGCCTGGTGGAGAACATGTAAGTTATAAGTGGCTGTCTTATCTTTATTACAAAATATTGTAACAAATTCAATATCCTAGTCTTCATTTGTATGAATGGTTTGTATTGTACATAATTTAACCAGTGTTATTTGAGCTGCTTATTAATATTAACTTGTAATTGTCTCTCTGCTTGTTATTGGTTAAAACAATCAAGGAAATGAGGAGTCCATTTTATCAATGTAGCTGTAAACTCCATTAAAAGACAGAACTATGTACAAAGCATTTATTCAGCTAAAGTATTGTTGAAAGCTATACATATACAACATTACAGTCTGTCTGTATTTAGATATTTTATTTCCAGAGGAAGAAAATGAACTGTATATAAAAATAAAAAATCTAAAAGTTGAGTTTCAATATGTACTGTGTAGATAGTAGTTTAAATAGTTCTGACAAGCGGGTAATACTCCAAGTCTAATATGATTTTCAATATTGTCTCTGCATATGTACATATATAGACATCTATTTATAAATTTGTGTGTGTGCATATTTGTGTGTGTAAAGTACATGTGTGTGTGAGTGTGTGCAAATACATATATATGTTGAATACATAAAAAATTCTTAAGCCCTCTTCCTAGCAAGCAGACCTTATTACTGAAGGTCTTGCTAGCTCAAGCAGAAGCCCCCACTCCAATAAGAAAATACAGGTGCTGGGCTTTGTTTAAAATGAGTCATTATAATTTAGAAGTGGAAAAACATAGAGCCACTCTCTGTGTACAAAGGCCTGTCTTTGCCTTAATTCTAGCCTCCTCTGATGTACTGATCTCTAAGGAATGAAGAGATCCCTTTTTATGGTACTAGGGAATTTTATTCCTATAAAGAAAAGCTATAGCTTTTATATACATATGTATATAAATACCCCCACCATGCAGAAAACCAGCAACTGTAAGAAGACCATGCCTAAAAGAAGGCTGCCCAAAGAAGAACTCAGTATTTAATATAAAATCTTCCAGAATTATCATTACTGGAAATGTGTTGTTTCCCCTTCCACCCTTGCACCCAATGTTCTGTGCTCTTGGGTCACAGCTGCGAGTGCAAATATGGGTCAGCTTCCAACTCTGTGCAGCATTATGAACAGCTTCTCCAAAATCCCAATGAACACTCCAATAATGTTTCAAGAACTGAAAAGTCCAAAATAACTACCAGTTGAGGACCTCTCTTGCTGAAAAGTGCAGAGCTTAAATGAGAATGGAGTAAAGTAAATGGATAACATTACTGAAAGTCAATGTTTTCCCACTGATGTACTACTAGGAGAGAAGACTTTCATATTGTTGCTTTGGCTTCTTTGAATAGATATGTTTGTGGGAATTTCTTCATTATTTATGATTTTTCCCAGGACAAACTTGTGACCCCAGACTATGTGTCGATTTGGAGAAAGAAATTTTCCAAGCCATGTAGTTCATATTCTGATCTCATTCTGGAATATGCTGAGACACACAGTTTTTTTCCTTTGACAGGGATTATGATTAAACTGGTAGTGTTTATCCCTTGTGCTCTATGAAAAGTAATTGTTATGAATATAAACCATGAAGTAATTTGTTTTGTTGCCAATAGTTAGATCTTGGGTCTATTAAATCAATGAGAATTTTTCTGTTGATTTCATTATAATTTTCCATTTAATAGTATGTAGAACTCCAGTGCTAAATGTGATTAACAATCTTAGCAATCTATGTTACAATTGAGCATTATATGGTTCATCTATATTCCTGGAAAATGGATGTGAAATACTATTGCTGGTACAGTTTCATTCTTTTCTATATTTTTTAAACTTCCCATAAATACATAAAATATATACATTCAGTTAATACAGAAATATTTTTCCACTTTTCAGGTAACATCCATGCAAAAAGGAACTATTCATTATGCAATGGCTTTGATCCTATTAATTGTGGTTGTTGGTATTTTATCTGCCTCTGTCACAGTCATTCATACTATTAATTAATTTTAAGCCTTTGAAGAATTTGCTATTCTTCATAAACATTGTTGAGTTTGAACTTGAAAGAGTTCTTTTGGTGACTGAGTTGTGAAACAGTGATCTAATACCAGAGTAGATAATGTGTTACTTATGTGCTAGTTGATTACATTTCATTCAATCTATTTGGGAAATATTTTGTGTTTATTAACTTTGTTCAAAAATGTGTTTTTGGTTTTGTCATTTGAAAAAGGATTTTAATGAACATGAATGTGTTAAGTCAGTTAAACAATGTATGTATGAGTATCTGGGTCTTGCACATGAAAAATGCCTTAATGGCCAGGCAAATGTTGCCACACTATAACTCACTAATTCTAGAAGTAATAAAGATGTATATCTCAAAAAATATATTTTTAGGATTAAAGAAGATTAAGTTACTTATTTTTAAGAAGTGAAGAGACTGTTTCTGTTCACCTTTTTTTTTTTTTAAGCTTTTAAATGATACTTTGGCTCTTATTTTCAATTCATAGAAAAATCGGAAATAGAAATATTTTAATGGAACCAATTATTTCTGGTGGAAAAATACATGGATCATGCACTTGAGCAACTATCAGTATATTAAAATTGCCTTGCAAGGATCAGTGATAATATTTATTTGTCAGTTCCTGTGTTTTTGAAAAAAGGAATGAAAGATATAGGAAATGGGTGGTTTGCAAAAAACCCTCAAAAATCACTGATCAAAGTTCCAAAGGGTGGTGGAAACCTGCAAGGCTTTCACTTGTTAATTTTATCAAAATATTTCTGCATGGGGCAGAAAATATACTATCTTCTCTTATGAAATCACATGGAAAATTTTATTCCTTTTTCCCTTTTTCCTCTTACACTGATAGTAAGCAAACTAATAAATTCGTCTTTACACAGACATTGTTTTTCAAAGTTTCCCCTTACTTAAAAAGTAATAATGACAGAAACTGTTGAAAATTGTTGTTGTAACTTACAGTAAGCTTAGAAATATTCAAACTCCATTTATAGGAGAGCAAAATGGAAGCCTCATAGTGTTCCGATACATGTTAGCACAGAAATTTAAGTAATGCTATTCAAGTCATTTGGTCAGAGGGCAGTTTTACCCTCCCTAAATCATTACATCCTCATGAGTTCTGAATCCTGTGTTGTAAATTGCAGTTCTGGTAGAATGCCATAAACTACTCTGAAAATTATGTGTTAGAGAATTGTGGAAGAAAATTGATTACAAAACACATGCTAAACTACAGTAAAATCAACCTAAAGCTTAGGCAACTGATCTGAAGAATTATTCTTCAACAGAAGACTATGAATCTCAGTCTTGCCATCTTGTGGGTCCTTCTAAGTCCTTCTGTGGCAGAAGCAGTAAAATTGAACCTGACTGCATCTCGTAATGAAAGAAAAGCTTTTCTCTAGGGATTTGTACCTAAGTGCATG
Organism: Petroica traversi; assembly: GCA_025920805.1. Classification (NCBI taxonomy): domain Eukaryota; kingdom Metazoa; phylum Chordata; class Aves; order Passeriformes; family Petroicidae; genus Petroica; species Petroica traversi. The sequence continues at coordinate 24,644,177 of JAHLSL010000022.1, forward strand.
TCTTAGGACTGTCAGAGACTTCAAATGTCTGCATCAAGGATCTTTTGTGCTGGGAGCTGCATAATATATAATATATACAATACCTATTCCGGAAGGGTTTTGATGCCAAGAACTCCTAATTTTCAAGACAGTGTACTGCAGAGTTCTTGTGAAGCATGTACTTACAAATTTGAGGCATACTCTATTTTTTTTTTGTTAAATATATACATTTCCCAAAAAAGAACTATTCTTAAAATCCCATACATACATCAATGACATTCAAGCACTCTTGACCCTTGTGATTAGTTACAGTTACCACTTTAATTTATGAATATGAGTACTATTTCCAAAAATATTTTGACATTGGAAGAACCGAGTATTTTATATTACAAATATTTTCCTTTACTTTCTTTCTTTTTTTTTTTTTAATGAGTAACATCTTACTAAAATTATTATAATAAGTGGCAGATTAAATAATTTTCTGGATCAGTTTGACAAACTAAATATCTATGGATATGGATATGGTTAAAACTTTTTGCTCCTTGTTAGAGGATCACTAATTAAAAATAAGCTGCCATTTGTAAAGATACAATAAATTGTGGTACTGTGGGAATATTGTATTTCCTTGGGTAGTATACACCTGAAAATGTGATCTAATACTTGTAGCACAATTTCTCCAAAAGCATTGATGCATCTTATAGCTAAAAATTAATTTTTTTCATTGTTTCCTGTATTCTGTTCTAATTAGTTAACATACCCAAACTAGCAAGCAGATTGCTTTGTTTTGTACAGGAGTATTTTATCATTGGAAAATATCTATACAATTTTTAAATTCTGTTTGAAGAACACAGCTGGTGAATCTCTGCTTGAGCTTGGACTAATGTCCTGTGTATGGTATACAGAATTTTCAATCTTTATCTTAATCTGTCTTTGGGATAAAGAAAGAAATGCAGTTTTTTGTAGGTGTGTTAGATCAGGAGCAATCCAATAACTCACTTGAACTCTAATTCTAAGAGAGTTATAGTCCCATTATCAAAGAAGAATTTGAGATGACCAAGAATGTTTGGGATTTATTCCTAGTTCAAAATGTACCTCAGTCATGTATCAAGTAGAGAGATTGCTATGAGGGAAGGCTTAAGTGGTGTGTGAAACGAATTTCTGTCTGTTGTTAATAAGAAATTAGAGGCACCAAAATAAAATTTATAAAATTGAAGCAGTTCATACATATCAGTGAAGATGTGGAAATTAACCATTTCGAAACGTAAATCAGTATTTTATGAAAGGGCTGCTGAGATTCTAGGAAAAGCCGAATGTACTTACAGATCCGTCCAACACAGAAAATAAGTAAAACCAGACTTGGCAAAGGAATAAATATCATAAGATCTTTAGTTCCTTATCTAGGTCACAGAAAATCTAGAATGAGATGCAAGAGCATACTTAGAAACAGGTAAGCTAAGGAAAAATGAGGCCACTTATGGAGTGTAAATGAAAAGTCATATTAATTCTTCCAATATCGAATAGTTATAATTCTTAAATTTATTATGACATATTTATGAAGCATTTCTTTTGTGAAAGTAAAGTATTTTGTTTAGTCATAAAGTGGAGATGTTTTGGAAATAAAGATGGAATTTTTGCAAGGAAATATCTACAATTACAACATACTCCTTCCAGAGGCAAATACTCTGAAATCCTGGCTACAAGTGGAATCCAGAATTGTGATTGTTGAGAGAGAGCAAACCAGAAATAATAGAACTTGAATGGCAGAAACCATGGTGATTCTGAACTCACTGTATGTTAATTTTGTTGTGTTTGTCTGTTCCTGGTTTTGTGTTTGTATTTTTGTAAAGCTAGAGGCATAGGAAATGTTATTTAACCGTGATTCACTTTAGCACTCCAAGTGTGGAGTTCACTCATAAGCTCTATGAAACAAACTGATATATGGTGTATGACATTAGGTGCTCCAGTGTTTATATTGCTAATGACCTGTAGGCCATGCCCAGTTAATAAGGTGGACAGATTCTAGCAACGCAGCTTGTGTATGAAATGAAGTCCCAAATGAACCTTCTATGACTTGAGAAAAAAATTACTGAAACCTTTAGCTGATGAACATCAGTAAGTTAGTAAGCCTTTCAGAAAACAGAAGTAATACTTGCAAATTTTGAATGACATTTTTTTTCCAAGAGCTCGTCAATATTTTTCAGTACCATCCCATTTTATGGAATTATAATATCTCCTCTGCATATCAGAGACTTACCATTTCTTTCATCAAATCCATTACTGTGAGAAATGTTTTAGTAAGTAATCTTCCATTTTTTACTGAGGTATTTTTTCCTAAAACTTTTTGTACTATTTTTCTACAAATGTTCAGCAACTTTCTACTTTTACCCTGCAGGTCTATGTTACTGAATTTACTCTCCCAAAAAAAATGGCTTTTCCTCCTACTGAGGTAAAAGCATTCCTTTCATTTATTCTCGGGAATCACACACATTTGCCCATTTTAGTTCCTTTTGCGAATTACACAAGTATTACCTGTGAAGTTGCTTTTAATTAACCACTCCAAAAGAGCAGTGTCAGTCTTTTCAGAACAACTCCCACGTCATCAGTCTCTATTACAGTTAAAGACTACAGAATGAATGAAATATTTTACATGGATTTCCAATGATAAAGGGTCTCATCACCTTTCTCTCATGAAATTCCTTCATATTCAGAGTTACAGTGGTTTCTCTTAGATCCCAAACTGCAAAAATTTTACTGCTAATGAGCTCTCCACTCTTATATCTGATAGAAACAAGTCTTAATTATACTGCTTTCCAGTGTTCCTTCTCATTTAAGTTTTGCAGTAGCAGTCTTCAGATATATTCCTGGCTACTTTCCTTTGCCATTACTTTATGCAAGTCTACTTCTTTAGACCCATTTTAATTCATTTCTAACCTCACAGATGTAAGAATTGCCTATGAACTTCATTAGCACATTACTTCTAGCTCCTACAGCTAACTACTGCGATGTCATAAAGACAGTAAATATTTCATTGTTCTTTTCTGATTGATTTCTGGTCTGCCTTCTTCCCTGTTTGGTGTGTTTTTTCTTACTCTGTGTTTGATTTGAAGTCCTTTTGTCTGCTTCAGATCAACTGTGAGTAGTGCTCACTGATGTGTTTACACTTAGGAAGGGATGAAATATATAATTACATTTTCTATTGAAAATTGATGCAATGAGGTGATTGCATAAGCTAATTTAGAAATGCTAAGTAACAAGGGATAGTCGTACTGGTAACTAAACCTCAGCTAAAGATTTAAGTATGGCATTAAAAAAATAAGTAGTTACTTTATTCATAGGGCTGGGAACTAATCTAAATATGGCTGGGAACAAGTGTAAAAAAAGTTGTTCTCTGTGTCTAAATATCACTAAAGTCAAAGTAATTAGCTTGGTGGTAGAAAAAATCTTAAATAAAATTTAATGTAATTGCTAGGAATTCTATTTCCATTTAGTTTCCCACTATTTCTTTTCTCTTTCTAGGTAGAAGGGTGATATAGAATTGTAATTGCCAGCCTGTAGACTTATTCTATTCCTTCCACTTTGTCGTATTATTCCCCAGATATTATCAACATTATTTTTAAAAAGGCTTTACACTGAATTAATTTTGCTACTCTTATACGACTTAGACCATCTGATGACTAGTTGCCAAGAGAAGACAACTAACTTTCTGTAACTGTAATCTCCACTTTCACTGTTTCAATTTGTAAATTTCCAGAACTTTTAGTTTATCCAGTTAGTATACTTTAAATTTTCTCTTCACTCTTTTTCTAGCAGGTATTGATTTTTTGTTTCTCAGTTTAAGATAATTTCTATATGCTGTCTTTGTGGAAAAGAAATACAGCCAACTCAAAGGCTTATTTTTTAGGCTAACTAGGTCCTAATATCCGATGGGTTAAAGCTGTTATAACATGCAGGCTGTAAATTAAGCATAGAACCCATTCAATAATGAAAATTATATATGGATAACTAGGAGTCACATAGAATGACAGTGAAGTAAGCAAGTGCAAATGAGTCATAAAAGAACACATATAAATATAAACATAATTTACATATATTGTAATTATAATATTTATTTCTCTTTTCAATGATGAGAAATATAATAATAAAATTTCATTTTACATATAAGAAAGATGAGGAAGATATGTTAGATGAGAAACTGAAAAATGGGTGGTAAATGATCAGATATAAAATTAGAATGCAAATAACTTGTCAGCCTTCACTCAAAATGTGTTGCTTCTCCCTAGCTAATTGCAAAGAAGATGTTTGAGCCAAGTACATACAACTAAAATGTCTACATTTTAGCATGGCAGCTACAGGTTTAAAAATAAATGAAATGAAGTTGCAAAACTGTTTACTCTTGAGTTCCTCCCCAGATAAAGGTTCAAGAATGCTTAGACCACATGGAAAGATGTTTGTCTATGAATAGTTTTAGGTCCCTCCAGAGTGTTTAATTTCTTGTTCTTTCTGGGTAAATAGTCTATGAACTCAGTAGTTCTCAAACTGTATGTTCTTGTACCCTTTCCTCTAAGAAAGTTAATCTTGAAATCTTTCACATTCTCTTTCTTACTGCTGTTCTTGCACTCACTCCTAGATCGTGTCTTGATGCTAGAAATGGGAGTATTGGACCCATTTCCCCTTATTCCTATTGTTGCTCTACTCTTGCACCCCTTAGGATGGCATACATCAACACTTCTAAACTGCTGGTATGGAACATCACAATTGCAAATGAAACAATTATTTCCTTCCGACTGTCCTTGGACTGGAAAAAATAAGCAGGAAGTCATCTTATAGCATTCCTTTACATCTTTGAAGACTGTTACCATACTCATCAGTCATAGTTTTTCTGGATTTAGCAGTCTTGGTTCTTATGGCATGTTTGAGTGCATTCTTCTGACTATTCTAAAACCTGCCTACCCTTTCAAATGTGGTACTCTGACGAAAACAGACTATTCTGGCTTATTTCTTGCCAACAGTGAGAAAAGCAGCATGAGAATAATTCTCTTCTGTTTCTTTCTATGTACTAGTAAAAGTGATCTATGTAATATCAATATCACAGTTATTTATCATCATTAATATACATGACGATGACCATGCTGGTTATGCTGACTAAAACTTGCTTATGCAGTAATGTTGTCTAACTTGTAATTCCACATTTTCTGTTTGTGCATTTAATTTTTTTTTCTGCCTTTGGTAGAATTTAAACTACCAAATTCCAATAAGATAGGGTATAAATTTACAGCACACTAGCTTCTCCATGCCATCTTCCACTGTGGATACTTGTAGCCTCCACTAATGCTGTCTCTGTGAAAAATGTGAAGTAGAAGATATTACAGAGAACTATACTTACTGCTTAGCAAAGTGTCAGCATGAAAAGTTAGTATGCAGCAGCAAGTGCACTGTAAATTCATGCTTTAGTTTGCTGTACTAATCTGTTTGTGCAGACAAGCTCCAAGTGTAGTATTCTGCACTTGTCTCTATTTAATTTCTTGTTATTGATTTCAGACCAATCCCCCCATTTATCAAGATAATTTTGTTATTCAGTAAAACACAACTCTCCTCCCCATATTTTTTTCTTTCAAAGTTAAATCAACTCTTCATAGTCTTTTTAGTCTTTAGTCATATTGTAAATCATTGCAAGGCAGCACAGGTGGAGTCTTAATATTGTGAGAGTCACCAGATGCCACTTTTACACTTACTACAACCCCACAAGTTTTAAGCTATGATTAACTGGAGACTAAACAGGAGACTCAAAAAATTATTCACCAGACATGATACATTTAATGTGTTGAGGGAATGAGCTACTTTTATAATTTATCTGCTTTTGGAAAGAAGAAAGGTCATAATCTTTAAGTAGATTCTTGCATGTAAAGTCAAGGCAGAAAAGTATTTCTCTTGGAACCAGTGACAATTAATAAGGGCCTAATTCCTTCTCATATTAATGAGTGAAATAATTCCTTGGAGAATGCTGTTCATAGTTCTTTGGGATTTATGCTGACATTTTTTAATATATTATAAGTAGCTGTTACCTCTGGCTGTTAGCATGTATGCGTTACAAATAAAATCTTTGCCTAGATCAGAGGTTCCAGTTTGAGAAAATGACTTTTACATAACTCTGAGACAGCTCCCACATTTTAATGGGCATCACATGTCTAAGAAATGTTAGTACTATCTTCTTGTCAAAACAAGGACTTAGCTCTCTAATATGATTTCAGTTTTCTCATCATTAAATTTTCATCATTTAGTTTTAATCTGAATTTGATCCTTCTTTATAAAAATGTAACCACAAATATTTGTAAAACAAAACGTACCTATGTCTAGTCTTTGCACTGTTTTACTATTAGCTATAAGCTCTCTGTTATCTCTGGTTCTAATGTGGTTATCATAACAAATAGGGTGTGAAAACAAAGGTCCAGGTCTCTTTGATTACTTGCAGACAGAGACTTTGGCAGTCCTCTGATCAAAATGGATGTGAGGAAGAAGCTGTATTAACACACTCTCCTATGCTAATAGACCTCTCTGATGGGTTTAAATGTGAGACTATCACTGAGGTGATAAAAATGCACAGCTTTCAGGCTGAAGGGAGGTAAGTTCATAGGATAAGTGAAGTCAGCTCACATCTGGCTCTAAAAAAGTGCATGAAAAATTTGTGGATCCTGGACTGGTTCTAAGGAAATGTTTTCTTTTAATACCAGTCTAGTTTCTTCAGTTTGCTGGTATAAGAAATTTTCTGCTTCTTCTCCTGGGCTGCTGTCTCCAAACTTTTTCTTTTTCTTTGAATCAGATCTCATGACAGCTGCAGTATAAACTGAATCAGTCCTCAGTCCTCTATTTCTTTCAAAGCAATGAAAAAAGGTTTCCCTTTTTAAATATACAGGTTTCATCCTCACCATTTCTATAAGAACCAAGTGGTTACATTATTTGCCTAGAAAGTGGAAGACATCAATTCTAGTTCAGAATTCAGTGTTCCCTACTCTGCCAACTTATCCACTCTACCTGCATTCTCTAAGACTATGATTTATTTTCTGTTCAATGTGCTCTGAAAGAGTCTACCATTCTGAAGATCTCCAAGGGTTCAAGAAGGGAAAAGTGTAAGGCTTAGGCATATGTTCAACATTGTTCAGCACTTAAGCAGAATAGAAATTTTAACAAACTCCTGGAGTTTTATTGTTTGAAATTATAAGAAGTGTAGGCCTTGCCTTCTCTCCTGATAGCAATTTGACAAGCGCAGTTTTGGCCTGTGCTTTTTGGGGAACGAGATCTAGATATTCAAGGGGACTTTTTAGTGAATCAGTTAGGAGAAAATAGCATGAAATTTTGGGTTCAGTATCATAAGGACAAGCTTGATGGGCTTCAAGAGGTGCATTTGTTCTTCTGTGAATCTAACCTCTACAGCTTAATCAAAAAAACAAATGAAGGACCATTTACATAGTGGAAGAAAGTGTCTCTCTCTCTTTATTTACTTGTTTACTTATTAATCAATATACTCAGAATTTATTTGCAGAGTTGTTCACTATTGGAACTAAAATACCAGTTATTCTCAACTGTCTAACAGCCTGAGAAGCATAAATTAATTAATTTCCTGCAGAGATTCTGTCAGAAGAGGGTCTTTCCACTCTGCACTTTATTGTATTTCTGATGTTATTAGTCCTGTATAACATCAGCCTAAGCAGAGACAGTGTGGAACCTCTGCTTTCCAAGGACTATGGTTCTGTGAGGAAGCAACAACAGCTGAGAAGCTTTTCCATGTGGAAATGCATCAGCTCATGCATCCATATGGTCTCTTCTCACTAATACTGCTTCTTGCTGTCCAAAGTAAGAAGATAGGTCTGCCTCCATTTCCTATCTAAAAATATTTCTGCATGACCTATGTGAAGGGCTTCACACTTCCCTCTGTCCCCTTCACCCCTACTCTAGACAATTATGTAAGGGCTTCTTATTGCACATATTCCACTTGAAGAAAAGCTATTCTGCTGAGACATGACAATATTTTTTTTCATCTACAATTACAGGTCATTGTTTTGAAGTTTCTGAAAAGAGCTATTGAAGAGCATCATTATTGCCAATTTCTTCTTTGTATGTTTGAACTATCAAATGCCCTTAGTGTATTGAAAAAATAATGTTCGGACGATCTGAGTCATGAAGAGTTCTTTTGAAGGTCTGTGGACTGAAAAGAAATTGCTGGTTTCTAAGGGATTTGACTGTAAACTCTGTCTGACAATGATCTGAAGTAACCTATCTGGACAAAATCTGCAAATGGATATAGTGTGTTTGATTTAAGAGCAGATATTTTCTTTTATGTGTATTTTCAACTATCGAAGGAGATATCATGCTCCAACATTTCACTGTTTGGGCAAGTCACATTGCACCATTTTCACAGAGGGCATAGTTACAAGGTCAGTTTTACTCTGGGAGAGAATCAAGTCTTCTGAATATTCATACTTGGTCAAGTTTTGGTCTGTAATTTCTGGCATTCCTTGTTTACATTAAAAACACTGACATTATTTGAAGTACTCAGTTTTGGAACACTCTCAAATGCATATCAGAGTGTTCATGTGATGTCCACTGAAACCTGTGATAAGATTCACTTTGGAGTCTCTGGATTTTTTGCCATTATTTTAATGAATACTACTACAAAGGAATCACAGCCTGAATATAAAGTTGTATTTGTGTCATAGACCAACATAACTGAGTCTTCTCAATGAGAAGATAGCTGAATAAATCTTTCCCTATTTTTGAGAGACAAGATCTAGTCAGTGGATGTTTTAGGGGTGGTTCTTCCTCATCTTTGAAACTAAACACCTCTTCATCCCATTCCCAGGGAACACAGTGTGATCTTGATTCTACAAAAGGAATTTTCCTACAGAAAGGTGTCTCCCTTCAAAGGAATGCAAAGAGAGGAATTATTTTTTAAATGTTTTTTCCTATGATTATTTATTTATTGCCTGCAATTTGTTACTTACTATTTGCATAATGGGAAATACAATCCCACTGTGCAGCCAGAAACAGACAGTCCCTGTCCCAAAAAAGCAGTAAAATGGAGATGGGAATTTGAAGGTGTGCATTATGGAGGATAAAAAAGAAGGTTAGGGACAAAGAAAAGGAAAAGGCAATACTGCACCATACCTCAAAACTGTTTAGTGGTATCCTATTGATAGCATAAAATGTGTATCTCCTAATTACTCTTTGAACTGGTCTCATCAAACACCTGATATACCTGGTAGGCTTGTAAAATGAGAGCCTCAAGGACAAGCACAGTGATATACACTAAAGCAACACTCAAGAGAAGTGCAATAGAATAGTTATGAAAAAGAAATCTACCATGAGAAACACAGAAAAATAAGTAATAAAACCTGCCATGCTATTTCAGTAGTTACAGGGGGACTACTGTACTTTTCTCAATTATACAGTGTCAATAGACCCTTGGTTTTAAGTCTTTTTGTTTTCCATGTCTAGCCTCTTCACCTAAGAGGTACTCCTGCCATAAAAAGGAAGATATATATAAGTGACACAGGGCTTTTCTTGTTTGGTTGGTTTTGTTTGTTTTTTTTTAGTTTAGGGTTTTTTGTTTTTTTTTTTTTTTTTTTGCAGTAAGGGACCTGCAGAATATTGCATGTGTTTGAGATTCAGGCAGATTTTCTCTAATGTACTATGTTTCAGTATTTTGAAACCTTTTCTGAGATGTTTAGCCATATCTTTGCACTTGGCTAACTGTATGCTGGGCTGCATCCAAAGCAGTGTGGCCAGCAAGGTGAAGGAGGGGATTCTGCCCCTCTGCTCTGCTGAGACCCCACCTGCAGAGCTGCCCAGCACAGGCAGGACATTGACCCATTGACGACAGTCCAGAGGAGGACCACCAAGATGATTAGAGTGGTAGAGCATCTCTTCTAAGAGGAAAGGCTGAGAAAATTGGGATTGTTCAGCCTGGAATTAGAGGGCTGAACAACAGAAGACCTAATTGTGATTGTGAAACATCTGAAGGGAAGCTACAAGAAAAATGAAAGAGTCTATTTACAAAGTGCATGGAGTGACAGGACAAGAAGGAATGTCTTCAAACCAAACTAATATGTTTGGATTAGATATTCTTCACTTTGAAGGTGGTGAGGGCACTGGAACAGGTTTGCCAGAGTTGTGCATGCCCCACCCTTGGAAGCGTTCTGGGCCAGGCTGGGTGGGGCTCTTAGCAAACTGGCCTGGCGAAAGGCAGCCTGCTCATTTCATGGGGCTTGAAACTAGATGTTATTTAGGATCACTTCCCACCCAAGCCATTCTATGGTATTATGGTGATTCTATGATTCTACAACTCTTTGACTCTCATTTCACCACAACAACTCTCAAGTGTGTCTTGAGATTTTCTACTCTTGTAATCAAACTGAATCAGGGGAGGCTTAGGTTGAATATGAGAAAAAGATTTTTCACCCAGAGGGTAATTGAATAGGCTCCCCAGGAAAGTGGTCACAGTACCAAGTCTGCCTAAGTTCCAGAAGGATTTGGCAATGCTCTCAGGCACATGGTGTGATCCTTGTGGTGTCCTGCATAGGGCCGGGAGTTGATCCTGACAGATCTCTTCCATCTCAGCACATTCTGTGATTCTATGATTTATGATCCTATGATCCTATGATTCTGTGATTTTAGCCCAAGTAATTTCGGGTTTTTATAACAACAACATGAGGCTTCTTAATGCCAGATACTCCTAAGGACCTCCTGAGATTCAGATATTTGCTTTGTTGAGCACAACAGTAGGTCAGGAATTACAGGGTCAGAGGCTGCCACTTGTACATTAACCTTCCCGGTGCTCTAACCTGGTCAGACAGCTTTATAACAATAAATCCATTTGAGAAGCAGGAATTGTTAGCAGGGATAACAGACCTGTCATATACAGACCTGTCTAAATGGCTCTGGAGTCTCAGCTAGTTTTAGTAATGATTTATGCACTTGAAGAACAAATTTCACATCATTATGTTCTGGAGCACATTTTATCAAATTCCAGCAGTGTGTCATTACCCAAGTGCGATATAAAATGGTTTCATTTACAATTCCACAGAACTGTATTTAGGCTACAGGTAGTAAAAATGCTCTACAGCATGAAAGGATGTATGCATTTTTATTTTTTTAAAATTCAGATCCGATATCTGCTACCAAACCTGCTCTCTTTATTGATAGGCAGAAACTGCATGAGCAACTTCTGAACCTCAGAATTGCTAGATATTGTGGTTCACTGACTACATGAGTTATTCTGGGGTAGTTTGGAACATATCATGTAGACAACACAGTAAACTGCTCACTTATGAGTTTGCTAGTTTATTTTTTTTCCTTATCCCCAGACCCATGTAATTTTCTTTTCTGAATTCATTTTACTTACACTAAACTTGCTGTCTATTAACTCTTGAAGACCTTCCAATTATCTGAATTTTTAGTACATTTTGTGGCAGAAACCATTACAAAGCCTGAAAATATTCCTGTCATTTATGTATTTCCAGACAACTTCAAGTAATTTTCTTCTAATGCAAGTTTTCTCTTTCATAGCCCTGAAGAATGTTTGCTATGCTTTTGACAGCATACTAATTTTATTTATACTATAAGAGCTGCTGTGACTGAGCACACTGTCAGTTTTGTAAAAATATTCAGTACAACCCACATTTGGGTATGAATTTTGATATATGCAGTCTAAATACTCCATTTCCATTGAAAATGTTCTTTAGAAAACATATTTCAGTTCATTTCACACTGTGTTAATTGTGTAACACACTGTAACCATTACCTTTTACCAGCCACAGTTGCTCATCTAATGGGAAATGATGACTTTAACAAGGAATTATTAGATCTGTTTGATCTGAGAATGCACATGTGGACAATGGGAGCTGCTGGCTGGAACATGCACCATTTTCTCCCCCTATGAGTACATAATTGAATTACAAGTCTCATTTTATAAAGGAAAAAAAATGTCAGTAAGCCTTATGCTTTGTAGCTAGCCCTGCTGACTAGTAATTTGTATTTAACATTGCTAAATATATTTAGAACATTCAATGTAATCTCACAACTACTTTAAAATACATCAGATGGAAAGGGCAAGTAGGTAGGCAGAACTCTTTTTGTTGTGGGTTAGAAAATTTTCATGCTGATATTTCATTAAATCAGCAACGATTTAAACACTTTAAACTTAGTTTTGCTACAACTAGGAGGAACACAAGTATTAGAAGGCAATGTTCGACATTGTGTTGTAAGAAAACTTTTTTTCAAAGTGCTGCTTTAAATAAATTTTTTTCTGTCTTTGCTTGGCAAAGTGAGAGACTTATATTCATGAGACAGATGTTTCATGGGAACATAAACCCTGAATGTACCGTATTTAACTTTACCATTGCCTTCTACTCCTCACTGGTGGAATAGTAATTATTTTTCTTCTAGAAATTCAGAAAGATATGTGAAATGCCAGTATAAAATTACTTGGGAACCTGAAGTCTGGCTTTCTTAAGTCAGATGGGGTGTTGGAATTTTGGAGTATCCTCCCTGCACTACTGTGAGCAGAAAAGGTAGCTCTTTCCTAATTGAATTTTCTCCCAGTCACCAATATAGCAGTTTCTGCAGGGTTTTTAGTGCAATTAACCATCCCATTTTGAGAAAGTAAATACACATATTGGAGTGGACCTGGTCTAAGGACCTCAGGACCTAAGAAAGTACCTGTGAAACATTCCACCACAAGTTAGAGCTGTAGCTCTAAGTCTCCTTGACAGTCATTTGCTAGGTCTTTCAAAATAATTCAGGCTCCCAAAACAACAGATTGGTGCTTAGATTCATGGTATTGGCACGGCTGCTGTTTTCACAGCTATAACTGCAGCCCAACCTCCCAGGTGTCCAATCCAGTTATGTGTTTAGTCTCTTGCAACTGGCAGCTTCACAGCATCCAAAGTACTGCTGCAACTTTCCCTACTGATTAGCTGCTTGGAGCACTAGCTCGAGCCTTGAGGCCTTGAAGATGGACTACTACAGAAGCTGGGAACATCTAGTTTGTGAATGATGTATAATTCACATAAAGCGCCTAACGCTTTCTATCCTGTAAACCTTGCAGCAGAAGGGCCAGATTAAAGTCCTTAACAGCTGGAACATCTGCATAAACAGTGAAGTGACACCAGCTGTGTCTGAAAGAGGTACTGTAAAATGGAAGAGAGACTGAGAAGCCTAATTTCATGTGAGATACACAGTGGGACAAGTTATCAGTATTGGTGCTAACAAATCCAGCTCTTTAGTTCTTCCACTTTCTTGTCTCACTCTCCACTGTGGTGGGTTCTGGATGGCTAAACAGCAGCTCATTCAAATCTAGTTAGCACCACTGGGAGTTTGATCAGCTAAAAGACCCCTAAATACTTCTATAAATGGGGTGCAAACACTTTTATAAAAGATTATGCTGACACTTGTGCATTTGATTCCAGCTGGCCCTATGGATGTCTCTTCAATAAATGTGAGGCTCCCTGTAGCCTGCAGTGCATTCTAGACTTTCAGGTTGGCCCAGCTCATAGAAGTGATGCTCAGTGGATGCAGACCTTGTAGCATCATGAAGTCCTAAGGGGTCAAGTTGCACCTCTGTGGTGGGATCTAGCTGCATTTGGGCTTTACAGCCCCTGTAATGATGGTAGTGCTGTACTGTGAGCTCAGTTCCTTGTGTCTCCTGTTTTGGAATGAAAATTCCTCACACTCCCCTGGTTTCACAAACCCATATTTGCCAAAACTGAAAGCCCTTATATACTTGTGATGGTTAAAAAAATCAGCTGAGAATTAAACTTCAAATTAGCTGCTCCCCTTCCCCCAGTTCCTCTGTGGAGAGAGAAACAGAGGGCAGAAACTATGAGTTGGGACAACAATTTACTGAAAACAAAACAGTAATAGCAACAATATTAAGAACAAAAATATACAAAAGAAAAGGCTTTACACACAAAAGGTGTTCACCATCTCAATTCCACATGGCTGCCAAGACAAAGACCAGTTGACAGAGGCTCTCCACAACTTGTGTCTCCATCCCCATGGCAAACACAGTGAAAAAAAATGATGGACAGCCCCACCAAAATCTGGATCATCCTCACAGCACTGCAGTGCCCACCTCTGTAATGCTCCACTCCACTGATTTAATTCTTCGTGGTGCTGCTGCTTCGGACCTTTCTGCTTGGCACCACTGGACTTGGCTGGGGCTCAGCTCAGGCACATTTCTCTGCCACTTCAGAATCAAGTCTTGGGTGAGTCCATTGCTTTTTGGACGTGTGCCATGCATCAGGTGTGCTTGCTGCCTGAAGCTGCATTCTCTAAAGGACAAGAAGGGGCAACAGCAGGAGAGGTACAGAGCCCTCAGTACTGGTCCTGATAAGTTCCCCAAGGAAGAAATTGAACCAAACAATGCATTTCTGTCCTGAGGTTGTTTTTTAATTTCCCCCAAACCATACCCTGAGCAATGCAGTAGGTGGTATAGAACAGCAGTTCAGCCACGTTCACACAGCTCCAGGCTCTGCTCCTGTGGTAACAAACTAGACAATATTACTGATACTTTCCAAAAGGAATGTGAGATGCAAGAGCCACAGAATCAGAATAACCAAATCATCAAGGTTGAAAGGGCCCTCTGCAAGACATCTTGTCCAATCCTGTTCAAGGATGGTCACCTAGAGCAGATACTCCAAGACCAGGCCTGGATGGTTTTTAAATATCTCCAAGGATGTTTTAAAATCCTTGTGTAACTTGTGCCAGTGCTCCATCATCCTCACAGTTCAGATGAAACTGTCAGTTTCCATTATGTCCCGTTCTATCATGAATCGCCACTGAAAATAGCCTGGCTTCATCTTCTCTACTGCCTTTATTCATGTATTCATGCACTTTGATGGGGTTACTCCCCTATTCCAGCTCAGTACACCTCTATTCATATGAAGGATGCTCCAACCCCTAAATCTTCTCTGTGACCCTTCAGTGGATGGTGTCCCACATGTCTTTTTGTTCTGGGGAAAACAGAACTGGACCCAGTAGTCCAGGTATGGCCTCACCAGTGCTGAACAGAGAGGAAGGATCACATTTCTTGACCCACGTGAGGCAATACTCCTCCTAATGAAGCTCCGGACACTTAGCCTTCTTTGGTTTAAGGTCAGTCACATTCTTACAAAAATGTAGGAAAACAACACAAAATGCTATGTGTTTTTCTTCTTGGCCAATATTCCAAACCCAAATAATTAAACATAGTTGCACATAAATTTATGTTTGTGTTTCAAATGTGCTGAACGAGGTCTTGCAGAGTGAAGAAATCAAAAGCTGTATTGAACCTGAGACAGTACTACACTGGTGTACCTTTATATGTCAGGGCCGTTCAATTAACTTAAGTGGGATCAGCCTTTATGGATAAAGCCTCCAGAATACATGAAATTACACCGTCCTCTCTCAGGCCTCTTTACCTCCTAGACCTATGAGCAAATAATGACTAACAAAGCATTTTTGGAAGTTGCTAAATTATTTTTATTTGGAGCCTATTCACACCAATGTGTTAGTTTGCAAAAGTATTTGACTAATTTCAGCTGACCTAAAATGTCTATGTCTGTTCAACAGCAAACACTTTGGACTTTCAGTGCCTCAGGTATATATGAAAAATGAAAGCTTGATAGAAATATGATCCATGTATCTCAACAGTTTGTTTACAAAAGTTTCAAGTTAGATATCGAAAATTATACATTCTGATATCAGTTCTGATTTTCAATAAGACAAGAACTCACACCCACCTCATAATCAGTGTTCTGATATTAACAATTCATGAAAGCCGTACAAAAAGGAAGTACCTGACATTTCCATATTCACTGAAGGCAGCAGTTGGTGGAGTCAAGCTACCTCATTGTTCTCTTTCAAGGATACTCTGCTATCTTTTGAATACAAAGATGATCAAAAGTCATTCTGAATACAATAAGAGGTTGTATTTTTTCTCTGGAAGTGGTATTAATTTGATACTTCCTTCACACTCTGCAATGGCTTTGAGATTCACTGCCTCTTAGAATATGCCATCAGAAATGCCACTGCCTTTCTAGACAGCTTTTTTTTCAGCCTTGATTCTCTTCATTACACTGCTATTTATTTAACTTATGTGATGGAACACTGTTAAATTGGACTTTGGTTACATTCCATATCATATTGGTTTGAATTACTATGCTCAAACCTCCCAGTAAGCAAAAGCAAAACTGTAGAGATTACACCCTTGATAAGATTACAATCCCCTTTTGTAAGTAATAGTAAAATTGATTCCCTGAATACAATCAAGAATTTGTCTTGTTATCTTTAATTGATCTCCCTAGAAAGAGAGTAGAGACTGCAAATGAAATTGCAGTACATTACAAATCACAGAAATAATATAAAATCAAAGAGTAAAGCAAAATAGCAATTTGTGCCTATCTTGGCACTTAAAAGTTATAGCTTGTCTCTGACTGACAGGAGAGGTCAGCTCCTGCGTATGGGAACAGTAAGTAAAAGATGACATCCCAGGCAAGACAAAATGATGCATTAAATACCCAGATGTTGAAGAATGTTTTGCTTTTTTGTGGGTACCATTAGATTTAATAAACCTATGAAGCAAATATGGAACAAAAGTAATATTTCTTAAAATATGCTCTTTGGCATTACCAGTCGCAATGAATTCAAGACACTTAAATCTCATTGCTGCCTTTATTTGAGACAAGTTGAGTAATTTCAGCTTCCCACCACATTTTCTACAAGGCAGTAGGCTGGAATCCCAGATTCCAGCTATTTTAAATGTTTGCAGTCTGCTGGACCAATGGTTTGTAGGTAGGCGTTTGGAAAGTCCCTCAAGGTCCCTTCTTTTATGAGGCACATGCTCAGCCCTCTATTTTTGCAGCCTTCACCTCTCTGAAGTGGTTCAAGATGCACAGTCAGTTGTTGATCTCCCTGTGTGCTACTGCCCTTGCAGAGACTTGTCCAACTTTTGGCTTTCTCAGATCATCGTTCATTAGGATATCTGGTCCCTGGAGCATACCAATTCCTTGGAGGCTGTGTCTCAACATGTCTTTTTAATCACTTCAGCCTGCTCTTTTCCAGTTATTATGTCTGTATCTGTACCCATAGATACATAGAGAAATTATTTACACACACTCATGGAGAAGGGGTGGTTCCTTTTTGTTCACTAAAACATGGCAA
Source organism: Petroica traversi (assembly GCA_025920805.1). NCBI lineage: Eukaryota > Metazoa > Chordata > Aves > Passeriformes > Petroicidae > Petroica > Petroica traversi. The sequence continues at coordinate 24,661,349 of JAHLSL010000022.1, forward strand.
CCTGGATAAGTGCATATGAGGAAGATGGTGAAGAGGTTTTCCTCTGGAGCCTGAAAAGGAATGATAACCAGGTTTATGAAATAGTTTTCAACTGTGCTGACACTTTCTGTGAATGTTGTTTATGCTAATTTTCTCCAGTGAAGTCAAGGTTGAAATTTATATTTATAAGCAGTTCTTGCTTCATGTGTATGTCGATATTCCTTTGACTAAATTGTGGGTTATATGGAGTTACTTCAATTATTTTATTTCTTTAAAATATGCTGGGTATTGCAGTATGTGTAGATATATAAGAACATACAGAAATATGTGCAAATACACATTGAAATACTTTTGATTAGTAGTATATTTAAAATGAATGAATGCCCTGTCTTATTGCAAGTAAGTCATAGTGCTTAAATACCTGGTATTTATGTTGTATATGCTTAATATCATTATTTGTGATCTGTGCTACTCGAACACTTCAAACTCCCCCAGCCTGGTCCCCTACTGTATTAAGTATTGTGCAAACCTCTAAATCAGCTGAATATACTGACAGAAATGGTTCTCCATGGATAAAAAGCAGAATGTTGTGTTCAGTGTATCTCCATACAATTCTAAGTGCAACTCAACCACACAAGTAACTCATTATCATATTCCACATATTTGTTAGATATAGAGAAAGGATCATTGGAAAATTCCAAATGAAAGGAGTCCTCCATTCATGGTTAACTATGAGTTCAGCACAAGATACTCATGGCTTTATCCAGCCTTCAAAATCTCCAAGGACAGAGATTACCTAAGTTCTGTGAACAAACTGATTCATTCTAACTCCTTTTATGGTTAAATTTTCTTTTCCTTACATTTAATCTGAACCTCTGTTATTCCAGTTTATGCCCACGTCATCCTCCCACCATGCACCTCTGTGAAGAACCATTCTTGATGCCCTGCTTGTAGGTTCTGGCACTCATTCTGTGTCTTCTCCAGGCTGAGCAAACCCAGGTCCTTCTGTGACAGTAAACTAAATTTTTGTGATTGACCATTAAAGTCTTGTACAAATTCCCATGGACAATAATTTTTTATTATTTTTTTATTGAAAAATCAGTTTTTGTTGAGCCTCTCTTGTCTGATTGCTGTGTGGTTCATACACCCATTCAATGCAATGTGCTAGAAGTTTAAATACTGCTAAAATAAATATTTATCATAATTTTATTTTTAATTTAGAGGAGACACGAGGCAGAAATTTAGAATTGTGAGAATGTTTTATTGTTTTTCATGGTTATGAAAAACATGAAATTATGGAGTATAATGACTGACAGCAATGATTGCCATCCAAAACCAACTAAAGGATCTTTAGAGGAAAGAGGTGTAATCCATACCTGAATGGCTGAAAGCTGTTATGGGTCTGTAAAATCCTACTGCTTCCATGATGGAAAAAAAAAATCTTATATACAACAGACAGTATTTACCACAGTTTGTCTATGAAACTCCTCCAGGAGAATTTTGAGACAAATTTCAGAATATATAACCTGGTCAAATTACTTTCCAAATATTTCTAGATCCTAATTTAAAATGATTATTCAACAAATGTGTTGGTTTTTTTCCTGATTAAATAACTAATGAACTAAAACTGATTATTCAAACCTATTAATAGTTCTTTCAAATATTATTTTTTACAAGCTACTTGATTAAAAAAATCACTGTACGAAAAACACCCACAGAAAAAGAAATCTCTCCCTTGAAGAGGTCATGGTCAAATGTAAAATGGTTCACAATGAATGCAATAAAAAACAAGGCAGGGAGAAGAAAAATTTGAAAGGATAAGGGTAAAAATGTGTAATAGTTTCATGACCTGCCACACTGACATGCACACAGCTTGCTTGTTACAAATCATGTGGAAGTTTCGCCTTGTTTTATGTGCCTGACTAGAAGCTTAATTTCAGGTCAGTATGTAAACAAAGTGGTGCAGGTAAAAGCTGCAGTCCAGAGCCTCTTTGATTCAGAGGCTCTGGACTGCAGCTGTGAGAAAGGTATTTCCTGACATGCACTGTGCAAATACAGTTTTTTTCCATAAAATTTCCGACTAAGTGAAGCCCTGTAAAGGTTCTGAGTGTTAGCATCCAATGTAAGTTAGAGAATTTATTTAGTGCTGTGAAAGTATTTGCATTTTTTTCTCTTTCCATCGGCATTATTTTATTCATCTGTTAAACCAGGCAACTATTTTTAGAATTATCAATAATCGGCTCTCAAATCACAGCTCAGTGCAGTTCTTGTGTTTGTCTCTATTCCTGTCTTTAAATTTGCTAGGATTTGTTCTTTGTGGTCTATGCAATTTATGAGACTTTTATGCTCTAAATGCATTAAATTAGTTTTGTATCTTTGTTCTGTCAGTACATTTAAGGACAATATTCCACTTTTGCATTTATATCTCAATGAAATTTTTGTAGAATGACCAGTCATGGTAAAAGAAGTGAATGATAATATTTTTGGTTTGTGTGTCAATGTCACTCTTTATCAGACAGCTGAAAATGCATATTTGATCAAAAAAGATGAATAGGCAAAGTAAATGTTGGAAAACAACTCCAAGTAAGCCCTTCCTGGAAGGGGTCATTATATCAGGCAGAGGAAACACAAGCCAATCTGTGCAGGTTCTGTATCAGTGAATTCCTTTTGAATGTGCAGTATGGATGGATCACAGAAGAAAAAAGGGACAGGGATGATGCTTCACTGCTCCTATAAGGCATTTGAACGGTGTCTGTGCAAGAGAAACAGAAGATGAGTGCAATATTTACAGCTGATTTCTATCTTGCCTTGAATACGTGGCTGCAACTAAGGCTGAAATGGTGCTCCAAAAGGAGCTTTAACTGTGCTTTCCCTGAAAAGCTCTGGCAGGCTTTGGGTCATCTCTCTTATATTTGGATGGATAAAGAGGCTCTTCTGTTTAATTGTGTTAGTTCCCTTGATTTTAGTTAATGACATTGCAGAGCTGGGCTAACATGTCTGAAGTCATGTTAATTGACCATGTTGTCATGTCCCTATCCCTGATGTTTTCTCCTGAGGCTAACTAAGCCTGAAATGCAGTAGCCTATTTTGTCAAGGGCTTTTTAATTGGGTCAAAGTCTCCTGTGCAAGCAGCACTGAGAGTTTCACTTATAGCCTGAATGGAGGGCAAAAATGAGTGCAAAACTTTTGCAAACATTTTCGTACTGGATGAATTTCCCTTTAAAAAATCCCCCTCTCAGTCAAAGAATTAAACATAAAAATGGGTCTTCTGATGATTAGTTGCATTTTAGAATAGCTGGTAAGATGTAAATTGGTTTCAAAAATTAGGCTTCTGAGGGGAAACTTTGATTAAATTCCTAGAAACAATAAATCAACTATAAAAACAAGCAAAGTAAAACTTTTTTTTCCCCTTATGGATGATTTCTTGTGTGGGAAGTAGCACAGATAGAATATTGGCGTAAGACAGAGAAATAGAGTTTCAGACTTGCAGCTCTACTTTATGAATGCATATTGAAATAAATCAGTTGTTCATTATACTCTGAAAATGATAACATAAAGAAAAACGATTCCTTTAATTTCAAGCAGCATTATCTTTAGCAAGATTAGTTCAATGATTTTGTTCTTATTTTTAAATAGCCAAAGCACTTGGTAAATGATTGATAATAAAGGTAATGGAAAGATATTTAAAAGTGATCTCTTTATTTTCTGTGATAGAACAGCTTAGGAGGAAAGCATTTTTGGAAAGCACCTAATAGTAGCCATTTTCAGTTATATCTAAATTAAATCATACATCTTCATTAATTTCTGTAACCATTCAAAATTAAACTTGCATTTTTCTTCAAGAACACCAAAATCTGAAATCACCTGTGAATTAGTGTACTGCCATTCACATAAATTATATTAAAATTTGAATATCCTTCTGCTCGGATGACAAAGATGACAACAATGGATTAGGAGACTTACAAAAGGTGTAAGAAATGTAAATTGCATTTTTGGTTCCTTAAATGATCTTTTCTTTCCAGTGTTTATTAGAATGTTAAATGTTCTTTTCCTGCATTGGAAATATACAGAATTTTGTGTGAAGTTAAGAAAATAGTTTATTTCAGGTGTCAAGGGTGAATTTTTTTCTATACTATAATAGGGTGAGTATCATTATTTATTTATTTATCCTTTAGCACAGATTTTGCATAATAACATTATTTGTGAAATAATTTATATGATCTGGGAAAAGTACTGGTAAACGCATAATAATCTTTTCTAGATGGGGAACGATTTAAGACATATAAGGCACATTAAAATTTATATCAAATGATGTTGTTGTGGTTTGACATTGGCCAAATGCCAGGTAGCCCTGAAAGCCTCTCTCACTCCCCTCTGCAACTAGACAGAGGGGAGAAAACATAATGAAGGGTTCCTTGTTTTAATTTCTTCTGAAATGTGTTATCACAGAGGCATTACCAGCATCTCTCATTGGTCCAGCCTTGTCCAGAAACATGTCCATCTTTGCAATCATCAGGGATTGCTCTGCCAGACATGATGGAAGCTTCCAGCAGCTTCTCACAGAAGCCACCTCTACGGCCCTCCTGCTACAAAAAAACAGGCAAATCCAAATATTCATATTTAAGTAGGTGTATTTTTTCATGACTCTTGGCATTTCTGCATAAATTTTTGTAAAAATCTTGCCTATATTTAGCTAAAGTGCTATTGTTCTATTTAAATAGATTTGTATCTAAATAATGTAGATTTTCTGGGAAAAAAGTCTGCGATCTCTGTGCCAAAGTTATTGTTATTACTCATTGCTAAGTCTGTCAGATCGGCTGAAAATAGTAAGGGTTCCTTAAAGAGTCATCTCACCAAAACTAACAGACTCAGTGGAATTCATTTACATAAGTGGAATGGAGGGAAAATTTTCGTCTACTAAGAAATGGGGAACAAAAACCTAGAGTGGACTGGAAACAAGGACAGAGTAGAGATGGAAGAATGAGATCATTAGGTCAAGTCCTTCAATCAGCTAGTCTATTTTTCAGATCCAGGCTAACTCACTGACAAACGCACATTATTACTCTTCAATCACACCTCAAGTCTGCAAGCCTCTTGATGCCTAGAAACTTTGAATTGTTTTGCATGATTTATGCAGTTACATTTCAACTTAAGAACTTTAGTCTGCTCAGCAGCCATTATCTTACAGAAGAAGTAGATGCTAGGGTTAAAGGCAGACCAATGTCATCCTATTTTTCATATAGCATTTTTAATATTACCTCTTTTACAAAGAGATTAGACTTCAGAAATTAAAATAAAAATCTATGTGAAAAAATTATGTAGACAGAACAAAATCTGCATAACCAAATTGAATTAATTAGGAATAGTCTTTATACCCAACACTAGGATTTAATATGACTTTGAGGCTATGTAATCTCTAAGAGATAATGGTTTTGAAAATAGGAGGATTATTTTCCAGTTTGAACGTGTAAAAATGTTATAAATAACTCCTGAAAACCCCACAAAATGCCAGTAATCTAAATAGTGATATATCTGCACATTCATGGGGTAGAATGAGACTAACAGGTCCATCTGCAGATCCATTGTCTACTCCTATTAGTCATCTCATTTGGAAAACTGAACCTGAATAATTTCTGTCTGGCAGCTCTTACGCAAAAGATCACAGCAATAATATGAGATGTTGAAATGCTAAAAAGTCATCCTCTCAGGAGGGTTTTGCCAATTAGGGAAGGACTGAGAAACCTTTGTTACAAGTGGTAACTCAGTATGATCCAGGATCAGAAATGGGAAGAAAGGTGGGAGGAGGAACAAGACAGAAAAGAAATAAAAACATATAAGAGAAATTAGAGAAAAAATATAAAAAGGTTTCAACACTGGTCTAGCTGATTGTATGAGCTGAAGTGTAGAATCTGGTCTTGATCTTGATCACTGGGTGTCTGCTCTTTGTGCAGCTGTGTGGGGTGGGGATTGGGCTCATGGAAATGAAAAACCATGAGTGAAGGCTTGGAAGAGGAGCCCATAATACGAGTCTGGTGTTGAGTCTCTATTGAATGCCATATTGTAGACTTGTACTGGTAGCCTTGTATTCAAGGATTATATGTCAAATATTATGAGATAGGGACATATTATTAACCCTTGAAAGATCAACACAGAAAAAGAAAAAAGCTGATTATTATGTCTGAGGACATAAACAGTGACAAAGGAAGAAATTGACTCATGTGTCTCCTGCTTGACGTGGATCATTCTCTTTTTCTGAACTTTGATACTGTTTTGTATCCTGTGATGAAGTGATGTACATCTTTCAGAAATCTGCCTTTATCTCTGCTTTAAAGTGGAAGATGATAACCTTGTTCAGACAAAAGAAATATTGCTATTGAATTTCAGATAGATTCTTAATAAATGCTTTTTATTGTGTGGAGACATTTCAGTACCACAGCAAAGAATTTTCATGGATAAAACTAAAAATAAAATAAAAATTTAGATTAGGTGTCTGTAGTGAAATGATTGAGTATGCAGTCAATATACTCTAAGATTTAACCTCTCAGCCAAGGCATAGCAATTTGGAATTAATTTCTGCATTTATAGTTAGAAGAATTTCCCTGATGATGCTAGAATCTGGATAGACTATGGCAACGCAGACAGGCGAGTGGCATCGTGCTACTTATCAGAATAAAGGCAAGACTGGAGTAAAAGTCAGGCCCCTTTGAAGACCCTAGAAACGTGGACCATGCAGCTTGCCTATTCAGTTTTACAAATAAACATCAGCCCAGCTGTAGAAAATAATATCTTTCAAAATGTGATTAGAATCAATGTCAGAACAGGGACTGACTCCCCAGCCTAGAATAAACCAGCTCCTGTCAGCTAAGTCAGACAATATGAGTTTATTGTACCACTGACATCTTTGTGGATATGGAAATTACATTCATTTAACTTCAAAATTCTTAGCTAATTGCAAATTTGATTAAATTCATAAGCACTTGCTTTCAAAAACTGGAGCATTAAGGTTACACCATCTTTTAACACCCTGTGTTTCCTTCTTATTGTTCCAAATAGAGAAAATTATTTCTTCAAGGTCTCAGCTGTGCTTAAATACACAGTATACAGGTCACTTACAGCTACTGGAAACACCCTAGATTCCATTTGCTGGAAATACCTCAGATTCCCTTGTTTAATAAGAGATACTACTCTCTGAGTGATAAAATAAAGCTGTGAAATAGAAAATTGCCTTTGTATGAAAAAATAGTTTGACATGTCTTTGCGAATGACTGTTATAAGTCTATTTACCCTTATTGTGTTTTTTAGTATTGGCATTCAAAAATTCATTATTTTCCGCATAAAAATATTGCCAAATATAAAAAATGGGAGAAATTTCAACAGGAGTATTCCTTTTTATATTTGAAGGGGGCTAGCCTTTTCTATTTTTCACTTGTAAGTTCCCTGCTTAAACTTCTACGTTGCCCATTCAAGGAGCAGGAACCATACCAGGAATCCTGGATGAAAAATAATCATGTAGTAGAAAAGATGATACAGTTCAGCCATTACAGAGGGTGACAGAGCTACATGTAAAGCACTTTTTGAAATGGTTTTGAATAGCGAGAACACTCTGTGAGAGCAGGATAGGTTTATATGCAGTTCACAAAACTCTGTCTAGGCTACAGCCATGGCTGTGGATTATGGTACCTAAGCCTATTGCCATTCTTACTGTAAGCTGCTCTCCTTATCTAGTTGTAAAAGCTGCAGTCCTTCTGTGGTGCTTAATGTGTTAAGCAGGCAGGGAATTATTTCGGGAAGTTGTATGCCAGCATTTGCTTCAGTGCTGAAGCACTGGGAGCTTACATGTGGCCAACTCAACTGCAGTTCCCTTCTCCCTGCACACGAAAACAGCACCTGCACTGTGAGCTCCCCTGGGTATGTGATGTGACACCAAACTGTGTGTCTGCCAAGTAATGTGACAGAACCATGTTTTCCCTTTGTATGACAAAAGTGGGAATACAGTTACATCCAGTGGTTGTGGAAGCAAAGATTTTAGTCATTACATTGACTCTGTGTGTCTGTGCTTCTTTTGGACACAGACATTTGAATCCTGTGACCCAGCACTACCTTCCTGGAGTAAATCTGACAGAGCTTTATACATTATCCAGGTAGTTCAGAACCTTCTTTGCATAGTTCTGTCTTCATCTGCTTGATGGAGACAAAGCAGATGAATCTCTGAGCTCAGCATGACCAGTTCTTGTTTTCTTAGTTTGAAATAAATCCACCTTTTCACTTTTTTTTAATATTTAAAAATAAAAGTAAATTACTTGGGCATTTAAGATAACTATTCAAACAAGCTAATGATCGAACTAAAACCCCTTCTAGCAGTATTCTGTTGAACTCCAAAGTGTCTGAATTCCAGATTCAGGGGCTGGGGGATTCCCAGATCAGCCCATAATACTATGAATTTACAGTTGTCCAAACGTGCCTTGCAACAAGTCACTGCTGCGGTCTACAAAAAAAAACAAAAAGCAACAGTTTTTATTTCTTGTGTCACAAGTACAACAGATATGCATTGTCAGGCATGATCAATATTACCTTTATTTGCTTTGCATAACTTAATCAATATCACATGGTACAAATGTTATACATTTAGTCCAAAAGTTCTACCCTTTGAAAATAGGGACTGTTGGAATCATGAAGAATTGGATTTTAGGGAAAAGAGTCTTGTCTTTTTTATGTCAAAAGTAGTGAAATAGAATATTTATAGAACAATAACCAAATAAGCTGCATTGGAGGCAAAAAAAAAAAAACAACAAAAAAAGAAAAAAAGATTTGCACAAATTTTAGGTGTCTAAAAACTAGATATTTAATTCAGAATTAAACACTTGGGGCTCCATTTATAACAAATATAAACAAAAATAGATACAATTAATCTGATCCATCATGTTAGGGAGATAAATAATTGTCTAAAGGTGCCTTCCTTTTTCCTCGCTCTCTATACCAGAATCCAGAATCATGGGATGACTAACTCAGCCCCATAAACTAAGGTTTGGGTTCCTTAGCAGGAGAAATGAAAACCCTCTCCTTTGATGAGTCTTCTAGTTTATACTGGAAGAGGGAACAGCTTCACAGCCCTCTCCAGGCTGACTTACTCCAGCTAAATAGTAGAACTGAAAAGCCATTTATTGTGAGTTTGGGAATTTTTCAGTTTTCTTTTTCATCTTATCAACACTTAAATATTATTTTGAAAATAAAGTTCTAGCAGGATAAATTGTTTATATAGATCTGATCTAAATAACTTGGCAGGGGCATATTCTTTTGGAGTGGAAAATCTGATGTCCAATCCCTCTTTTACCAAAAAATAATGAATACTCTAACTGTGCAGAATGATGACAGCTATGAAAATCTGCTTTGTTTTTTAAAAATCCAGATTTCAGTCTTTCTGAGAAGAAAGGCAGAAAGAAAGTAATCTCTGGTCTTTCACAGGAACACCACTAGAAATGGAGAAATATATTTGGCATGCATATTTTTCTTATCTATTATTCAAAATTATTGAGAAATACTTCCCTCTTTTAAATTGGGTAGAAAAAAGAGAAAAAGTATGTAGCCATTTTTATTAGTCATTTGTGTCATAAATTATATTTTTTTCCAATAGAATATGGATATTTCTAATAAAATGTTTGCCAGCTACTGAATCTATAGCTGCATTTTTCTTTTCAGGCAAAGCTTAAAATGCAACAATCCTTGTCATATTCAGGGACCTTACAAGCTAGCTGGCCAGATCCTGCCATTTGGTCTTTGCTTTATTGTTCTTTAGGTGCCAGTTATGGTCAATCCATTATGTTTAAATTGCTGGCCATCACTGTCTCCCTCTTTTTCAACTGACAGGACACAGCAGGAGAGGAATCTCAGAATGTCTGGTAAACTCATTACTCCTCATAACTACTGCTGTGCTCAGCTAACTGGAGTTGTGGCAGCATAAGCCTTAAATGGCTGACAGCATACTAAACATCATATTCATTAGCTCTCTTTTTCTTTTTTTTCACCCCCCCCCCCACTTTTTTTTTCATTTTCTATTAAATCTGCTCTCAGAAGAAACTTTCAGTCACTTGAATGAACAGCAAATCAAAGCATAAGGTATTTCAAAAGAAAAATTAAGGTAACAGAATTTTCTTACATATAAGTTTCACTACATGACATGTGAGATAGTCTAGAAATAAATATTCTTACACTGACATTTTTTTCCCTCCCAAGTACAACTCAACATGTAGATTAACAAAGCAATTTATGCATCAGGTTTGGGGATAATTGTAAAGGAGGAACACAGCCTCCCCTTTCTGTGATTGTTTTTTGAAGTGATGTGCAGCTGATATGGAAAAATCCCAAGATCCAGGATGTATCAGGATTCTTGTTTAGCCCACATACCAGAATTTGCTACATTTTTAAGATGTCCATTCTGTTGTTTGACTGCACCAGGAAGACATTAAGACTGCATTGTATACGTTTTCCAGGGAATGTTTTCTACAGAGTCCAAATGCAGAGACTTTCTGATCACTGGAGACTGAACCCTAACTCCCTACATGGGATGTAGACAATCTCCATCATCATCAGGAGCTGCCAATGTGATTAAAGGAACTGAAGGGACTGAGGAACTTTGTGTCACCACCAGCTCTTGAAGACTCCCCAGGAGTCCTATAAAAATGAGTTTTTCAGTAGCCCCAGAGAGATCTGAATGGATTAATGCTGATGATCACACCTTTACCACACCATCCCTCCCAGATTTCCTATTGCCTGACTCGTACCTTAGACTTTACACATTTGATGGCTTTATCAGCAGTTCTGTGTGTCCCAGTTTTGTTCTCTCCAAGCTACACAGCTTCTCCTCAGATAAGGAACACTGAGGAGACTTGGTATCTCAAGCTTCTCTGCCACTGGGGAACTAGGATTTGGTAGTGCAGGTGATAGCAGCATGTTAGGGTAAAGAGAGAAAGCAATATCCCTTTTTAAAGTTCCTTTTGTTGGCTTTGCTGGCTTGGTAGATTAGCTTAGCAAAAGATGCTTTTGGCAAGTGTGTTTAAGGAGATACTTCTGAAGTAATATTGGTTTTCCCTTCTCAGCAGACTTATTATGAGCTTGTGGAGTGATGTCTAGGTAATTCTTTGGAATTTTGGAAATGGTTGGATGTGAAAAATTTAAAATTTTCATGTTTAAAAATCCTAATAGAGAAATGCAATGAAGTTTCTTGCCTATGCAGATGTAAGTAGATGTAGAAAAAATTTAGGGATTTGGAGACTTATATGATGGAAGTGCTTAAGATACTGACAAAACAGAACAGTTCTGAAGTTTAGAAAAAGATATTATCAAATTCTTTCATTAAAACCTCCACAAGTTATCATCCCTGTAACTACATAGCTGCTAGTCTTTAATAATTGTTTCCTATATGAGTATCCTTGCCAATGTATTTGGCATTATATTCTGCCTATTTTCAGTCTCTTGTATTTATTTTGTTCTTTAATTTCAATTTTCTTTTATTTGGATCCCTTCTACATTAAACCACACACATCTTTGCCCCTTTGGTGTCACAATGTTCACATACTGGTGTAAAATGCATATACAGAGTGTTTGTCTGTCCATGGTATTGCAGTTTTACAGCCACTATTCTGGCTGCAAATTGAATGAAGGGGCCTTATTAATTTACCAACAAGTTGAACATTAATCAGATTTCTTCTGCAGTTCTGTTTGTGGTTAATTTGACCCTTTGTCTCCTCATCCGTCTGGTATCATTGCCTCTATTTTAATTTACAGCAAAAAACTGCTGCTTGCTTTGCATGTTTGTGCAAAACCAATATAGGAAGCAAATCTTAACGGAGATGCAAAAATGCTTTCCAATAAAATAATTCATATTTATTTGTGAGGAATTTGTGTTATTAAACTCTTGTTTGTGTTCTTTCTGACTTGAAGAGACAAGGTTTTAGAGACAATGCTTAAAGAACATGACTATCATGATATATAGTATGATTGGACAATCTTTGCCAGTTTCTTGACATGCAGCCTAAATGAGGGAAAACTAAAAGACTCAAAATTTTTGTCATAAATGAAAAAAAAATTATAGACAAGATAGTATTTTTTATTCAAGAACATTTTAAGTAAATGTGCAAATATTTTTGTACATTTAAAATCTGTGTTAGGAATCCTTTTCTAACTTACTTTAGTAAAAAATTTAGCTCTATTTTAGAAAAATGTATATGACCTGTATTAAGATTTTTTACTTAGCTTAAAATATTTATCAGAAATATCTGTTGGTGAGTGGTGTGGTTGCAGGGGTGGCCTCTGAGGGAGGAGGTCATGGATTACCCAGTGCTGGACATAGCTAGCTCCTACTAGCTTCTCTAGGGTTTTACCACAGCACAGAGTTGAGACCATAAGCAAAGCTGGTGAAGCATTTGTGGGGAAAAGAAAAAAATCAATAAAGAAAAGGAAAAAATGACAAAAAAAATGAGAATGAGGAAAACCACTGAGAAGCAGCAGTAGCAACATGAGGGTTATAGGGGGAAGAGGATGAAGAATAAAACAGAAAATCCTCTGCAGCCTGTGGAAGAGGCCATGATTGAGCAGGCATGTTCTGCATCCATGGGAGGACCATGCTGAAGAAGACATCCACACTGCATGGAGGACTTGATACTGGAGCATTTAGATATTTCCTAAAAGAATTGTGGTCCAAAGAGAGCACATGTTGGAGCAGGTTTTCACTGAAGGATTGCAGTCCATGGAGAAGCCCAAGCTGGAGAAGAGAAAAAGGATGGAGCAACAGAAAGGAACTGGATGGATGGACTATGACCCCATCATTCCTCATCCTCCTGCACTACTTGGAACAGGGAGAAAGTAGAGAAGTTGGTAATGAAGGACCAAATTTGAGCCTGGTAAGAAGGAGCAATAGAAGGAAGGTGTGGTTTTAACCTGCAAGCTCTTTTCATCTTTTGTCTCTCCCAGCAGAGGCTTGTGAGAGGAGTGAAAAGGAGGAAGTGGCTGGGTAGGAATCCGTCACCTGGCCAAGTTCAAACCACCATTGCAGGAAATGACAGGTTATAAATCTATTTGCCACTTTGGTCAAAAGACAAGAAAATCATAAGTTCATGGCAAGGAAAATAATTCACCTTTAAAGATACCAGTCAGCCTTACAGATAAGTTTAATTTTATCCACCCAACAAAATGACAGTTACTTAGCAGACAACAGGGAAAATTACATTACTTATAGTGATTCAAGGAGGCCATTCAGAATAAATGTTATTACTGGGCAGTAAATCCAATTCAGTTATCAGAATTTTTCTTTCTTACTTTTGTCTTTCTTTGATGATAAACCCTCATTTTACAACATAATATAATTCTTAGTTTAAGCAATTTTTATAAGAATGCCAAAGGATTTAATTTTTAGACAACACTGATTGTTGGGATATGTTTTATAGAAACTCATTACTTTTAACTTATTCATGTTCTTTCTCTGATGGAAACTTTAATTGTTTCTCTACTATTTAAGATAAGGCTCTTTTGAAATTTGTAGTTAAAAATATGTCTAAATGTAAACCATTGTATAATCCGTTCCTGATTCCATTGCTATGTGAATACTAAAAAAAATTACCTATGTTGTAACAATGCTGTCTGATGCTTTAGCTGGATAACAAAGTTGAAAGTGATTTAAATGTAAAAACCTAAAACTCCTCAAATGAGATACAAACAACATTATCATTTGGGGAATTAATTAGAAATCTGACAATGCTCAAGCAATATCCTAACCAAACTAAAAGACAAAATACATCTTTGTTTTTGGTCTGACTGAGATGGAGTTCACTTTCACTTAGCAGCCCTCAAGTGCTCTGCTTGATGGCTTAAAAGATTTCGTAACACACCAGTGTTTTGGCTACTGCTGGGCACTGCTGGCACAGCATCAGCTTTGTCTCTCAACATCTTCCCCTCATTAAAGGGGCTGGAAACGGACAAGACCTTGGGAGGGAACTCAACCAGGCCAGCTGACCCAAATTAACCAAAGGGATATTTGTACCATATGATGTCAGCTAAGGTATAAAACCTAAAGGAAGGAGGAGGAATGGGGTAGGGTGTGTTTGTTATTTGAAACATTTGCCTTCTGTGCAGAAGCCCTGCTTCCCAGGAAGTGGCTGTACATTGCCTGCTCATGGGATGGAGAATAAACTTTTTTTTTTTTAAATTTTGCTTATGCATGTGCAAATTTTGCTTTCACTTTAATAAAGTGCCTTATCTCGGCCTATACGTCATTTTCCATCATATCTTCTCTGCCTTGTCCAGCTGGGCCGGGGAGTGGTAGAGAGACTTAGTGGGTACCTGGCATCCAGCCAAGATCAACCCAGTCTTTCTAAGATGAAAGTTAAACAAATAAAAGGAATGCCTTCTCAATTGTCCATTAAAATGTAAAAATGCCCCTTAGGAATGGATAAATTAAAACAAACAAACAAACAAAACCAACCCAAAACAAAACAATTATTTAGTAAACAGAGAAATAAGGATTCTTGAATTTGTTACAAAATAAAATTTAACTCCTAATGGACCTGGGGAAAATAAAGGAAAGAATTAAAAAATAGACTAAATAAAATGGTGGGACTGCTAACTTTCAAAAGATTGTCAGAACATCCTGATACACAAACAAAAACTAAATAACTGATGTTGAAAGAAAGCTGCAGCCCTATTACATAGATCACCTGTTTGTGAGCTTAAATTGCTAAAAACGCAACCCAAAACAGTGTTAAAGGAGTGAAATTCTGACAACATTTCATTCTGAATTTCAGAAAGATTGAAAGAGCCCTTCATTTCTTCTCCCCTGGGGTTATGAGGAGAAAGAGGTATAGTTCTCCCTGAATTGAATACAGAACACTGTCTGGTTCCATCTTTAGTTTAACAATGCTCATCACAACTACTTATTGCTGTGAATTCTGGCTCAAAACCAATGAAAAATGAGTTTAGAACAAAGCATATGTACTTCTAGTTATATTCCCTTTTTATTTTCTACCCTCTCTTAAACATATAATTGTCAGATGAAAATGTAGAAGCTCAACAAGTATATTTTGATCATTGATCACAGCCAAGTTTTGAGTGTGATCACTGGTCATTGCCTTTAACATGGTGTCCTCAACACTCAGTAAATGACCTCCTTGTGACTGAAAAAAAAATTAAAGCTTCTTTGGTGAACTAGAAACCTGCTGATCTCATGAAGTGTCCATGTCTGATTCTACTTTATCTGTTCACCCACAATCTAAACCCATGGGGTTTTAAAAGGATGGGTACTTTTCTTTTGAAGGATCTTTAAAGGTTAGTAGATTAGATTATTAACTGCCGAGAGAAAATGTATTGTATTCTGTAAACTTGAAGGTTAAAATTCAGAATCCTGTAACAGGAGCGAAGGTTATATGGGAAGATGATCAGACATCTGCAGGTGAGACCTAGAGCAGTTAATTTTCTTAGATGTAAGGGACTGATTGGAAGGAATACAGATTTCAGTGTGCCTCTGTAACTCTTCAGGGAAGCTATGGATCTGAGCTGCTGAAAAACTAGAACTGTTTAAAAGCAGGGGCCTGATATTTCTTCTATATTGTACTTCTTCCTCTGGGTAATTTAATTCCTTTTACTTGGTTCACGTTCACTAGATTAATGCAGTGGTGGCTGAAGCCTTAAAAGTTAAAGAGAAGCTATACAGATTATTGTATTTTGAAGGACCATAAGATACCTTTAGTACTGAAAATGTGTTCTTTGGAACTATATTACAGATTAAGAACATCATACCACATCTTCTGAAGATCAAATCTATGTCATGTCTTTAACTGATATAGATCTTTGTATGTTCAAGATACTTTAGTCAGACTATTCTGCTTCACCCCAGCTGAGAATCCAGCTGCTGTTTCCTCACGATCACATAAGATTTTCTTATCTGACCAAAACACTTGTTCAATTCCCATTCAAAAACAATTGTGCTGCACATTAGAGACGAGTTGAGCCTGGATTATTCATCAGACACCTGGTGTTGCATTTTCTTGCTATAAATAATCACTTTCCTCAGTGACATTACAACGCTGTGTATCTCACGGTTTTTTACCTTGCAGCCACAAAGTTTTCATTGTAAAAGATGATATTGCAGCAGCATGCTTGTCAGAGGGTATGCTAATCAGTAAATAGACATCTTGTGATTTCCAGAAATCTGCTTAACTGGACAGCACTTAGGAATGATGGAATTCCATGTACTAGCAGCTATTGGTTCTATGATTGAGTCAGTGTTTAAACAACAATTTCATTTCCTTAAAATTTTGATGTACTCAAAGTGTACTGCAACTTAAGCAAACCGATATCCCAGTCCTCCTCACATTAATGTTTTGTCACTGCTTATTGTGGGTACAGGGTTAGAGTTTTACTGAGTCATGCTTTTTCTAAGAAAATTTCTCTCCTGTGTTTGTGTTTGACAGAGATTCACAGAGCCTTTGAATCTGGTAGCCAGGGAAAATAAGATCTGTTGCATTCTTGCTTGATAATTTTGAGCCTTAGGTTTGAGGTTTTGTACAACAGAGTAGAAGTAGAAGTGTTTGGCAGTGGAGACTTTGACTTCTGTGCTATATAGATGGAGTATATCAGAGCTTTGTGTTTACATTAGTATTACTTTGAAAAAATATTAGTTTCTGTTCCTCCAAGGCCCATTTGTAGATGTGTGCTATAAGCTATACCTTATATTAGCAATTATTTCCTTGACTAATCCTCAGAAAGGGTAGAAAATTACTTAAAAATTAGCAACCTTAAGTTTGCCCCTCCAATTGCATTTTTATAACATTTTACTCTAGTGCTATATTTATATCCTCTTTTTGATTTTAAGTTTTTTTTGCTATATAGTGTTTTAAGTTTAATCAAAAGTCAACTTAGAAAGGCCATTCTGCCTAAGGGATATTTTTCCATTAAGTATTTGACATATTGGTGGCCTTGAGGGATTATTGGTTTCAGAAGAAATATTAGCAGCTGGAAATTTGCATTTTAATACAGTTCTCCTCAACTACTCAAGCAATTTTATTTTTAAGACCTGTGACAGGCTTCAAAGCCTTCGTTCTAAAGCAATCTCACCAAGTAGTAGCTAACATAATTTTACTACAAATGATTAAGTTTCCTAATAGGTTTTCCTTTTCAAAATCTTGTTTGAGGTGTCTGTGAAATCAATACCAAAACTTTGAGATTTGTACTAGAACTACCATTGCTAATTTTTCTGAACCAGAGAGAACTGGAAAAGAACTCCACTCGAAATTCTCAAACCCAAAGAAAAAGAAAAGTGAAAACTAGACCCAAAGCTGATGTAAGTAAGTTCTCTAAACCTAAGAAGGACGACAACATCTGTAAAATTAGTATTCTTGATCAGTACTTTTTAAAATTATGGCTATACAAATAGGTTATCATAAACACTTTCATTGTTTGCTGATATCTGAGGCTTTTAGGTGAATCAGATGCAGGAAAAAGCATTTACAGTAAAATCAGAACAGACTGCCCACTATGGAAATGCTGATTCCAACACTATGCATGTGATCTCTGTCCCAGCTGCCATTCAAGAGAAAATGTCCATTGACTTCATGTGTTTTGTGTCAACATAACAGAGAATTCATGAGCCAGTGACAATTTTGAAAATGGGCGGAACTGAACTAATCTTTCCTGACATGTTAGCCTTGCTGATTGAAATTAAGCAGTCACAGTTTAATTTAATCAAACAATCATACTAATCATATATTAGAGTATGATAAATATATATATACATGTTTTTTTTGTGGTGCGAATAAAATTGCAGGGCAAAGTTTGAAAGATATAGGAGTTTAGTTAATCTTTACATTGTAGATTATAGGTAAACCACAACTGGCTGCAGTTGCAGAAGGGAGAAAAAAACTGCACTAGCAGGGAAAAAACATTACCTAATTTTCCATACATCATCAAGTCAAGCGGGAAAATTATAATCAATGAGCACCTTCCAGAGGAAAATATGATGTAATTTTATTTTCAGAAAACAAAAAACCAACAAACACCCAAATAATAAACCTGATCAAAAGCCCTGAAAACTGTTGGAAGCTTTTCTATTGGCCTGAAGATATCTCTTATTAGGTCTGAAATTTATTATTAGAAACCGAAGTATTTTAAACAAAGACAGTAAGCTTTCTGCTTACTTTACTGGTTTCTATAGAAAGAAAACCTTTTATTTATGATATCAGTGTGGCTGACGCATCGTCTCATTACAGCTGAAAGTCTCATTGCAACTGGTAGCCTACCAACAGGTTGTTCTGTTGTATTCTCTTCTGCTGGCTGAACAATCCCTGTTTTCTCAGCCTTTCCTCTTAGGAGAGGTGCTGCATCCCTCTGATCATCTTGTTGTCCTTCTCTGGACTCTCTCCATCGGGTCCATGTCCTTCCTGTGCTGGCACCCCAGAGCTGGATGCAGGGTTCCAGGTGGAGTCTCTTTCACCAGAGCAGAGGGACAGAATCCCCTCTCTCCCTCCCCTGCTGCCCATGCTGCTTTTGGTGCAGCCCAGAACATGTTTGGCTCTCTGGGCTGTGAGTGCTCATGGCTGGGTCATGTCCAGCCTCTCATCCACCTGCACTCCCAGATCCTTCTGGGCAGGGCTCTCAATACCTTCATGCCCCAACCTGTATTGATAATGGGGATTGTCCTGACCCAGGGATAGGACCTTACACTTGTCTTTTTTTGTCCTCTTGAGTTCCCTTGAGCCATTTCTCAAGCTTGTCCAGGTCCATTTGGATGGCATCCCAACTTTGAGGGCTGTCAACCCCATCAATCAGCTTGCCTTTCATACTTAAAAGCCAGAAGGGTCTTCCAGAACTGTGTGGAAACCTACACATCAATCTTGTGTTGACTGCATCTTGTCACAGCTCACGGTTGTGACATCTTCTGCTGATTGCCATCTTCTATTTTGTGTTTATACTGAACGTCTATAGTGAGGTGAAGAAACAAATAAGAAAGTAATCCTTAAATGTGTAAAATTCTTTTAATCCTGTTAGTCTGGTATAATGATATTTCTCAGTAGAATCAAAGGAACATTTACCGTTTTTGTCAGATAGCGGGTAAAATTGGATTCCCCAGAGGGGTGGATATAGAATATTGTAGAAATAATCTGGCTTAACCTGTTCATCAAGTCTTTACTTTCAGATGTCCTCAACGTTTTTTATAATGTTGAAACAAAATAGTTTCTGTTTCTTTTATATGGATGTTTCTATTTCAATAACAATTTTTTCAAACTATAACAATCAAACTGTGATGAAGCTGGTTTATCCTTAGGTTTCCATCATGTCTTTTGGATTCCATAGGATAATTTAGAACTGCTAAATGATAAGAATGGTAAATCTTTATTTGGTTCAGTTTTAAGTCAATTTTCTCCTCTCACTTGTATTTTAGTTTGAAATCCAATTATACTATCATTATTAAGAGCAAGATCAGAAAACAGCTCTCTTAATCATAAAGTCAAAAATTGCTCTAAAAACTCTGTGGAAATGAGAAATTTTAAGATATTTAGGAAAATCTCATTCTATTAGATAAAAAGAATTTTAATAGGTAGAGGTTAATCCACTTGACATAATGTCCTATAAAATAGCATTAAATAAGAAATATGATTGTCTACACTATTCTGTTCTCAATAAAAATTCTCATTGATGCAACCTGAGTTTGTATGTGTGGGCTGCAGTTGTACTTTGAAAGCTGTGTATATATCCCTTTGGAATATTCCCTAAAAATGGAAAAATTTCAATGTATTAGTAATTGAATGCATCGCAAACCCCAAAAATTTCTTTTAAAACTGGTGATTATGTAACAAAATATGGATTTTTGTCAGGCTTGATAAGACCTGTGTGTTGATTTAAATACCTCAGGCAAATATGATACACACATAAGAATATGATTATTGTTAGGGGCTGTAACTTTATTAACTTAATTAACATAATGATAACTGGGGAGATGCAAATCAGCTATTTCATCCGATATCAATATCTAACAGGAGTGCTCCGGAGTGCTTTTACCTAGAATATATCAATCAAGTTAATAATAAAACAGCAATCTTCATTTACATTCCTTGGCAGCTGACAGTCAAATCCTTTCCCCTGTTTCTTCCTGAGTCAGGGATCAAGGTGAGATGTCGGTGCTTAAAATTTTCCTCTGTGCTGAGCAGGTCAATCACTAACTTGGAAAACTTGAAAATATCTGAAATTTTTCCCTTGAATCACCTTGGACCTTGTAGTATGAGGTCATAGGTTTCAAATCAGCAGACCTTCCAAACTCCCATATATTCTAAAACAGTTGTCACTATACACTCTTCTAAGCCTCCTAGTTCCTTGTGTGTTTGAAATGTGAGAAAATTAACGCTGCAGAAAACTACCTCTGAGATGCAGTAGAGGACATCATTCTCTCCAATTCAGGAATCAAAGACTGGCTATAACTTAGAAATGCAGAAAGAAATAGAGACCAGGCAGATTTGCTTAGTAAAAGATAAAATTAATGGCAATATTAAGCCCATATAATGGTTTAGTTTGCACAGCTTCTGTTGAAACATCTTTTATCACTAACTCTAGGCTATTTTTTTCTTTTGTTAAGGAGAACCTTTGTAATGTAATATGGTGAATTTTAGTAGTCTGACAAAGCCAGGAATTAAGTAACAGAGCTTATAAAAATTATATTAGAAATCAAGAAATTTTCAGTAGAAAATACTGAGGTACTGGAAGGGAACTACCCACATGAATGTACAGCTTTTTTTTATTATTATTTATTTATTTTATTTTTTTTAATCAGGAAAGATTTGTCTTATTAACCATTTAATTTGTCAAAACTAGGAAAAAACCCAATCCTGTCATTGCAAAGAGATAGCCATGCTCAGATAGTATGAAAAAAACCAGAGTTTACATCTTTGCCCTGACTCATTTGAAATGAATGTCTTAAACTTGCAATTCTCATTTCTCATGGGAGCTACTGCCTCTTCTGAACAGATGCTCTCTATTTTTTCCCATAAAACCCTTCAGAAATCTCAGTTTTGGCTTGATGCAGACTGGTAATATAATAGGCTAATATAATAATTTCCTACAGAGTTCTTCAGTCCTCATACCTTTGAGTAATATTCAACAGTATGTTTCCTTAAAAGCTAGCTAATATTAGCAAACTTCTTGCACAGTAAGTCAAAACTCCCAGAGTAATTTGGAATATTGTTGAATTTAAAACTAAATGTCATAGGCCTAAGAGGTTAAACATGTCCTGAAAACATAAACGAGGGTTTGGTTTTCCACACATGGCAGATAAAGTTGTTTTCTCTAGGAGAGTTTGAGGCATTCTGTTGCAATTGTCCATATTTTTACCATATTTGTCCATGTCCACTGTAGCCATATTCTCACCTAATATGTTTGTGTTGGGTCTGATGCTCATATGATCCTGCTGAAAGTCCAGAGAAGAGCAGAAATCCACTTGCAGCCTGTGCAGAACTCCATGCCAGAGCAGGGAGGTGCATCCTAAGAAGTCTGTGACCCCATGGGAAGCCTGCACTTGTGCAAACTCCCAGAAGGACCTGTGAATCCATGGAGTCAGAGGAGATGATGCTGGAGCATATTTTCTGGCAGGAGCTGTGACCCGGGGGGTCCCCCACTGCAGCAGTGAATGAAGAACTGGAGCCTGTGGGAAGAACTCATGAGGGAGAAGCTCATGTAGATCTGCCTCCCATGGGAGAAACCTCACACTGGAGCAGAAGAGTGTGAATAGTCCTACCCTGGGGAGGAAGGAGCAAAAGAAACAGTGTGTGATGACTGCAGGCCCCATTCCCTCACCTCTGTGCCACTGGGGGAAGGAGGGAGAGAAAATTTGGAGTAAAGTTGAGCCCAGGAAGAAGGGAGAAGTAGGGGGAAGGTGTTTTAAGATTTGGTTTTTGCTTTTTCATTAATTTATTCTTATTTTGATGCATAAAAATAAATATCTGATTTCCCCAAGTCAAGTCTGTTTAGCCCATGATGGCAACTGCCGAATTACTCACCTTGTCCTTATTTTGATCCATGAGGATTTCCTTATATTTTCTCTCCCCTGCCCAGCTGAGGAGTGGTAGAACATTTTTGGGGGCACCTAAAGTCCAGCCAAGGTCAAGACACTATCATCCGACATTGAAATAATATAAAAACCCTACACAATATGAATTTTCTTTAAGATTTTCTGTGCAAGTTTAAGATAATTTTGCCTTCTAAAATAAGTGTCTTTGTCTTCTGCTGTTGTGTTCTACATTTAGTATAATTTACTGCACTTGCTCTACGATTGAAATGAATCATTTATTTCACATAAGTTCTTGGATTTGTTCAGCCTTTCATGCCTTGCCATGTGTTGAGGACAATATAGGCTTAGGAGTGTAAGGTCAAAAGTGCATTTTCCATAAATAAAAATTTCTTCAATCATTTAAATAGGAAATTTTCTTACTATAAGTTTTTATCATGGTTTTTAATGTCATTTTTGACACTCATCGCCTTAGATATTATATTTTACATTAATCAAAAATACCACTGCCTTCAGACTCCACATTGTCTCAGTGTATAAAACGCAGTTACATTTTCGTTGGTTGCAAATACCTGAATCTTTCAAATGAATACCATAAAAGCAAACTATAACTAAAAATATTGAAATTAATCCAGCTAAAGAATGTGATGATTCTTAACTTTTGGACACTGCATAAATTATATTTTAGAGAGCTCAAACTTTCATTTCTTTATTTGTGAGTTTACTTTCCTGATGCTCTCTTGTTTTGAGTACACTGGAACTTGTTGGAAACCATAACTGTGATTCATGTAAGACTTTCATTTTAAATTCAGGTAATTTGCAGTTCCTTTAGACAAAAAATTATTCCATAGGTGCATTATAACACTACTCTGTAAATAATTTTGCAATCTGTAAACTGAAGGATGTGAAGCTTCCTGGAAATTTTAGTAGAGGTTTCTGATATCAGTAAGTCAGCTCTGACAACCAAAGGCAATTGAGCAAGTGGCAGTTGCTGATGCTGACTCTATGACCAAAATGAACAACATAAAATTAGAGCTCTCTTGGGAGTTTACTAGAACTCTTCTCTATAAGAGGAAACCAACACAAAAAGTAAAAAATTTCTCTGGTTTGATTTTCAGCTTTTCAAGGGGCATGTTTTAAAATTACCCAAAGATGTTAGAAGCATTTCTGAAAACTTAGCACTCATTCTCTAGGATGGCCTTGCTTTAGCAGGGAGGTTGGACCATATGACCCCCTTCCAATGGGACCCATTCTGTGATTCTCTTAAAACCAAGTACTTCAGTTGCTTACAAAATGTCCTGATACACTTGGTGAGGAGGAAGAAGGAATGGACATTCTACCAATTCTATGTTCCGTACTGATTAGAAATTAACAATCACAATATGTCATTAGAAGCTGTCTACTTTATAGAGTGTACTTATAAGAAAATCATACATATTGTGGATGTTAGATTTAAAAAAAGAAACCCAAAATGTTATTCATTCTTATGAATATATTGCTGTCTGAATTTGAAACATGAAGCATTACAGGAAAAAAACACAGGTAGAAAAAAGAGGCATCTTCAGTATACATTTGTAAGACATTGTGAGTAAAAGAAGATGCATAATTTACTGCAGCCTTAGGGAAGCTATAAATTATATTCAGACAAATCACTATTTGTTCTGTTATTGTAGTGAAAAATTCTCCTAGCAACTACCGTGGCTTACTATATCTGTTAGTTGATATACAGAACATGCTTTCTTATAGGAATGTATACAAATAGATGACAAAGATCTTTATCTTTTCTGGCAAAGCCCATAGGGTAAAAAGCTTAATTTTCAGTTGAAAGAAAAAAGAAATATTTTAGTTGCTGTAGGCTATTTGGATTAAACAGTAGAAAAGAAAGATGCAACATGTGTCAGGAGAAAAAAAAGGGCAAGAAAAGTGCTAAGACATCAAAGGAGGAAAAAACATAAACCAACGTATTCTTAGGGGAAAATTAAAATACAAAATACAAAAAAAAAAAGATAATACAGCTATATAACATAAACTATTTGAATCACTATATAGAAAAATAAAATAAAATTGTACTAGACATACATATTTCAGAAAAATAAATAGATATGATCAAGATATGATTGTGTGTGCTTGTTGTAGGTCACCTGACTTGGAATGGAAAATTCCTACATCAACCCTTGAAATGTTAAAATGCAGAAGCTACTATATTCATGAGGGACTTAACAATAACCATTTTGAAACCCATTAGGTAATGAAGACAGTAAAACATGAAAGTAATTCCAAGAATACTGAGAAGACAGCTTTATGATCCAGAAAGTAGAAAATGCAACCAGAGGAGAAACTGTCCTGGATCTACTTCTTCAATAGGGAGGAACTAATTGAGGACGTGAGTATAATACAGAGCTACTTGCATTACTCACCATATGTATCTGATTGTAAGGAAGTAAATCCTTTTGAATGAAGAAACTGAAGAAATATGGCACAGCAGAGAAAGACTAGAAAATGTCTGTGCAAAACTATTAACCCTGCCTTGCAGTCCTGCAGAAAACAAAGTGTACAGTCCTCTAGGAACATGCCAAGAGTTGTGCTGCACAGCAGTGATGCTTGACACATCACTGATGAACCGATACTCGAGGTCACCAACCAATTATCTACCCAGTAGTTTCTCTCCTGAGCTGTTTTTGTCTTGCAGTTTGCAGCATTGTGTCACTGTGGTAAAGTAAGCTGTCAATAAGTTATGTGGAAGAAAACTAGTCTCAGCAGAATGGAGCACAATGCAAGCTAATTTATCTAATTTTGCAATGTAAGAGACTTTGTTTTAAATACACATAAGATATAAATCTACACTACATTGACTGTAACATAGAAATGTTTTGTGCTGTTGCTTGACCCTCAAGATGATGAAGATGGGAACAGAATAATAGAGTAAAGTTTGGAGCACTCAAGCTCCTTTGGGTAGTGTCTTATCCAAGAAGGTCATTGTTTCCAGACTTCATTGGGTATTTGACTGAATAGACTCTATTCTGCCAGGTCTGTTTTAATCTACACAAAACTCAGCAGAGCCAGACTGAACAAAAAATACTTGTGCCAGTTTATAACCTCTCAGTACCAATACCTATCATTGTGCTCATGCTCGCCTAATTCACTTTCTGCAAACTCCTCCAGGACCTTTAAGCAGAGTTGCTTCTCAGGAAATACCATTGCAAGGTGATCTCCCTTCCCACGTGTGGGACTCAGCATTTGTCCTTGCTGAATGTCATCAAGCTCCTGTGGCCCATTCTTCCAGACCCTGCAGGTCCCACTGGGTGGCAGTCCTGCTCTTGAGCCTGTTTGTCTTCTGCAATTTGACGCCATCTGCAAGCTTGACACAACTTTTCATCTCCCTCCAGTATTCTTTCTTTTGAGTAAATTCTGTGTCTTTGCATGGCTTTGTGTGATGTGCCTTTAGCAGGCACCTTCTTAGAAACCTCAGAGCTTTCTGGGTACATCAAGAATCACTGTATGCTTTGGAGAACCTAAGCCCCAAAAACTCTGTGGACAGATTATGGGACAGTTGTGCTGTGTTTCAGTCCAAGTCGTGTCAGACACTTCCAGACTGGACTGAAGAAAGAATGTATATTTGTAGGAAGTAGATAGAGTGAAATATTAAGAAGAGTTATTGTTTACTACAACTTTGCAATGGAAACCTCATGTAAATTCTATCATAATTTTTTGCTTTAAAAAGTCTTGAATAATTTATAGAACATTAAAGCTGTACTGCCACCTTATTTAAAAGATGCAAACCCATGATGTTTTAATCCTGTCAAAAATTTGACCTCATTATTCAGTTGGTTTGGCCAGCTAATTTGGAAAAGCAAATCTGGCCAGAAAAAAAAGTGAAAAAAATCAGCCATTTTTCACTTTTTGCCTCAAGCATGTAACTATGAATGATTCATGGCACTTCTTGCTCTGTGACAGATTCATTATTAAAAGTTTATTTAATTATCAATACTGTGCTCTGGTCTATTAAGAAAATCATATTTTTTATTGACTATTACTTGTGAATGAAGTTATCAGTGTCATTCAATCCACTTGGAATCCTGAACATCTGTTTCATTAAGATGATAGTGTTTGATATTGACATTTTTAATGCAATATATTTTCCAAGGGCATGTTGGCAGATTCTCTATGTGTTAAGAGAACTCTGTAGTGTAAGCTAGGATATATGATACTGTGTGTCCTGTTTGTTTTCTGGATGTTTGGGATATATTTGAGGCTCAAATCCTCAGAGATACAGCACTGGAGTGTCCACTCCAGTACTGCCAGTTCGATTTATTCCATTGTTACTTTCATTGCAAATGTGTGTCAAGAAACATAACAATCTCAGCATGTAAATTATATGAGAACATACTAAATAAAGGATTTGTAATCCACTGTTAATGTCAGTCATTTTCAGTTTGCCTAAATACATTAAAAAACATGATATTATGCATATTTTGCAAACACTAACATTAGTATATATTAATGTATGCTTCTTTTTTTTTCTTCATTCCATTTCAGATTAATATCCATTACCATTATCAGTGTTTTATCTCTTTTGTGCTGAAAATTGAATTCTGTATTAGAGAAGGTGGATAATGTTTAATAGGAAGATGAGAAAAATTCTGAAATATAAAAGGTTGTTTTTTTTCTATTTAAGATTATTTTCATGCTCCAATGATATTTTCTGCTAATTTTCACTATTTGCAATAATGTTTAACTTGGAATATACTGGGGTGAATAACTGGCTTTTTCTAAACAAAAGTTCCATATTTAATTCAGAAGCTTTCTTTAAATGCATGTGGTACAATTACAAAAGAATGTTTTTACATGTTTATTTACAATATATAGAACACAGGGAAATCAATGATCTTTTTGCTCACTTCAGTGGGCTAGGTCTTACACTGCTTTCACTTGTCAAAGTACTCTATATTATGAGGAATCAATATTCTGTTTCCATGTCAAGCCAAACTCTGTATTTTGCCATTAAGCATTTTTCTGTCTCAAAGTTTACACATATAACTGTGACTTAGCAGGTGCTGTCATAGAGCTGATGCCCTTTAAGAGTTAAGAAATTGAAGAGAAGTACTTACAACATTTTGAAATGTTTCTCTGTTTCAAGTGTTCTGAGGTTTTGAGAGTTTTGTTTTGGGGTTTTCTGACTGTGTGTGTGGCGTGCTTGCTTTTTAAATGTATTTTTATTATACAAACTTTGGGAAAAAACCCAACTCATTTTTGGAATACAGACCAAATTAAAAATAGGAAAATGCAAAAATTTATCTTCAGTTATTGAATTTATTACTTTGAGTAGTCCATAAAACATTAGTCAGGGAACTGGCAGGAACATAAGGCTTTATTCTCCATTCATGAGTAAGCCTTACAATTAATCAAGTGACTGTCTTTAAAGTATAAAGCAGTGTTTACAAATAATGATCAATTAACATGCAGTTAGAAACACATACAACCTTCTTTCTCCATCAGTAAAACCTTACTCAGTAAAAACCCAGCAACGGTATTTATAAGACTGTTTCTTCCCTGAACTTGCATCTTCTTCTTTCTGGGTCTATTGAAGAAGGTGAATATCACCAGAAGGTGTATTTTTTTCATTGGATCTTCAAAACTGTCCATTTTAAGATACCTGCCCAGACTCAGTGGAGACAACTTTTCCCCTTGATGATTATTCACTATAACCCTGACCACAGATGATGAGAAAAAATTCCATTAGAAATGAACTACTTTGTGGAACTTTGTGGTAGATATGTTCAGAAATGTGCAGAAAGATTCTTTGGATTTAAATATGATATTCAATCAAAATTAGAGATTGAAGCCACAATAAAAAATAGCATAGAAATATGGATGAATAAAATTTGGGAACTTTATCCAGGTCTTCTATAAAATAAACTAATACTGTGGTTCATGTCATGACATTGGGACAGTGAGTCTTTACAGACCAATCAAACATCTTCTAACTAAAGCTTTCAGTGAATTCTCATGACAGTTGAAACATTCTCAGTTTGGTAAATCTCTCCAGACAGACTTCTGTGAATATATGTGTTTGTGAGCATGTAGAGGAAAAATATTTCAATTTCCATATTTTCGCAGAAAACTGAGATCAAGCAATTAAGAACTTTATCATAAAGCAGCACACTAGGTAGCAATTCCAATGTATTTATCTTACAGTTTCTCAATACGTTAATGTCATGTACAAATTTAACAGAAAGCAGAGGCCAAACAAGTTACAAATATCAGGATCTCTATAGTTTTAGTTTTCACATGGTATTACATAAACTAAACTATATGAAGATTATTGAATGATAGAAATTGGTACTGGAATGCTGTATTTTAAAATATCCTCCTCCATTTCTCCCTCTAATAAAGAATATTCTGTTAATTTGAACATCCTGAGCTTGCCAACTCACCGCAAGAACCAAACATCCACCAAGCTAATATCATATTCAACCAGACCTTATCAGAACACCAACTGACAAACCTGTCCACTGGGGCCAGCACAGTCACCACCATCTCTTCCTGCTCTGTCCCAAAGGGACCATCAAAATTCATAGGCATCCTTCCAGTGGAACTTCTGTGCCCAATGTCACACTGAAACTATGCAGGTGAAGCAAAGCAATCACTTTGTGTCAAAATGGATTCGCTTGGTCAGCTAAGACTGGGAGAATATTTTCAACAAAATGCCTATTTCCTGATCTATTAGTTCTGACACTCATCAGAGAAGAACAAGAAAGCTGCAAATTCCAATTAAAACTAACTCTGACTTAGATTTATGTACTTAATTGTGATACTGGTTTTCAGACACATTACAGTCTCTTTTCTTTCTTGGTTCATGGTTCATTATTTTTAACTAGTTGAGTAGTTTGTCCTTGCAGATGATTAAATACAATTGTTTTGCTTAAATTTGTTGTTTCAAACAGTTTTTGAGATGTTTTTTGAGTTTGTAATTCAAAAAAATTTTGTTACAGACCAGGAAATAACTTATTTTAACTTATTTTAAGTCTTTTATTTCCAGCTTCTTCATCTGATGTACTTCTAAAATTCTTACCTGACATATATGTATTACGTAGAGTTTTTACAGTACTGGAAGTTATTTTATACCTCTAACAAGACAGATAACAAGAAACATAAGCTGGACTCTAGCCAGTAGAGAATTTGTCAGAGTACTCTTGGAATAAGAAAAAGGGTACCCAAGTCCCCATTCTGAATTCAGAAATAGTTTCAATTTAGGTCTCCCATGATTTAAATATTTGACCCAATAAGTAAATTTCTAACTTCATTTACATCATTTGTGTTTGCAATACTTTGAAGAGTTTAATAAAAGCCTAGTGGGGAAGAGACAACAATAAAAACCAAATTTTTTCTTTGTAATATTACTATCTGAGTCAACAGATCTTTTCCCCCACACAGTTGCTGGCACTGGGAGTTGTTCAAGGTGCTTGGGTAGAAATGAAATGTGACAATTCCCTGTGCCAGAAGTTCTAACTCACAGCAGCAGTAGCCTCCACAAGACCCTGACACTGGTGGGATGGATTGGAAGTGGGAGGAGACTCATCTGAGGGTTGCCTATTCTCACCTTACTGCAGTGCATTGGTTTGGGATAATGTGTGCTTTAAAGCTCTTTTGGTTGCTAGTTCAGAAGCTTAGAAGATGTAAAAATTATGTCACTTTTCTGTACAGCAGACACTTTTTGCACAGCTCTTTAATTTCTCAATTTTCCCTGGACTGAATAGTAACTCTCCAGACCCAGTGTCCATCCTCAGTAATAGTTTATTATCCATATTTCTGTGTCCTTCCAAGTGATCTCACAATCTTAACCCTCATGTTTATTCAGCCATAGTTCTTTAAGAAAAATATCACACACTTCAGGACCTGATTATCTGTATGTCCACTGCCTGGTTCATAGTGCATTGCAGGCTGAACTGTACACAGACTTTGTCAAGTTTATCTTAATGCATTAAAGGAATTGTTTGTGAGGTAGAATTTATGTTATTTATTTCTATTATGTGAGGAAAAGTTTTTTTTTCCATTGTACCATATATTTTCTTGATGATTTATATGAGTTTAAATGTAACCAAAAGGAGGGGAAAACCCTCCACTCAATTAATGAAATATGTCTTAAAGTAAAGTACATTCCAAAACAGCTCATTTTAAGTTGTTGATTTTTTTCACTGTGTAGATTTCTCCTGGATAGATTTTACACAGTGTAACACGTTATAGTCCACTGAGAGCACTAACTGTGTTTCAGAATAACTAGACTGTTAAGAAATATTCTCTAGAATTAGCCTGGGGAAAAAAACTAACTAAACAAAAACCACTAATAAGTCTGCGTCAGTATAAAACATGAAAAAAAGTCCCCAAAAAAATAGTTAAACTTTTTTCAACCTTTATGGCAGCATTTACCTAGAACGTGCATTTTTAAAATCAGATTTTAAGAAAAAAAATATAAGTTTTTCCTGAAACTATTTTAATTTATCCTCAGGTAATAATTTTTCTACTGGCTCAGCATAAACAAAATATTCATTTTTATCTGCTGCAAATGAACAGTCTCCCTCTTCCTCTTCTTCCACACTAAAATTTTGGTCACAAATAAATAGACTGGCAGCACCACAGGAACTGATTCCTTCAATTGCTTTATGATACAAATATGGTTTACTAGTATAACCTGTGGTGTACTCTGCTGATTCAGCAGAGCATGTAGGGTTAACTAAATGTTTTGCTTCAGTACGTTTATACTTATTAAATCTTCACTTATTGCAGTGAGCCATTTTTGATTAATGTTGCTATTTCTGTTTGATGGCTTTGCCGCAAGGTTCTCACAATTTTATGAAATATATTCCTGCTTAAGTTTGTTTGATCGATCAAATCCCAAGTCAGATAGTTATGACAATTTACAATTAACTTCCATTTTGGACTTTTAAATATAGTTGATCTG
The DNA here is from genome assembly GCA_025920805.1 of Petroica traversi. Classification (NCBI taxonomy): domain Eukaryota; kingdom Metazoa; phylum Chordata; class Aves; order Passeriformes; family Petroicidae; genus Petroica; species Petroica traversi. The sequence continues at coordinate 24,692,323 of JAHLSL010000022.1, forward strand.
TTCTTTGTAATAGGTGCTTAATCTGTAAATTTACTCTCTTATTTTCTGAATATTGACTTGTTCATGATATTTTGGTAGAAATTAGGAGCACAGTATACTACCGAGAAAAAAAATACAGTGGACATTCTTGGGAAATGCAGTTTCATTTTTGGGAAACTTAATTAGTATTTGTGCTGTATTTTGTGCAGTGAAGCATCGCATATTGCACTTCCAAATTCTTGTGATGAATTAGATCCTTGTGAAGAACTGGTGACACATCAATTCTAATACATATTTCTGGAAGAAGCAAATAACAGATTTATTCCAGAAAACAACAGATAAATTATTTACTAATCTTATATATATGAAACTTCTTTCAAAATTTCAAAGTGACTGCAAGGTAGGAGGTCAGGAGGTAATGGCTTTGCTGAGCTCTACTAGCCAGCTCCCAGAATAAAGTTAGCCAAAAAACACAGTATGTCAAACACACCTGTGGATCCGATAATTTTAAGAGAGTTCAGAAATATATTAACAGAAGTATCTGAATTTCTTCCATTCTTTCGTATTCTCTAACTTTGTCATCAACAACAGAAACTTGATAAAGCCTTTTTACAAAGGTGTTCAGAGTCCAGGTACAAATTAACAATCTACAGAGATTAAATATTCCTTAGGTTCCAGAAAGAAAATATCATCTACTCTTTAAAAAATTAAGAAACTATTACTACTTCTTATGGAAGTGAAGATTTTTAGGGGCAATTATAAATGGGTTAAAATTGTTTGAAAAAAATTCCCAAAGGAATACAAAACCCTAATCTCTTAAAACCCGAATTAATCTGTGCCAATGTATTTCAACAGGTCCTTGAGAACATAAGTGCTCCACACAAATGGCTGCTAAGTATAAACTATCAGAGATATCTTAGAAATAACAGACTGATATCAACATCATTTGGTCAAAATCTAAGATACCATACATAATTTCTTCTCCTTCCCTCCAAAATGAAAATCTTAGCCACCTTTTTCTAGCTTATTTCAAAGAGAAGATATTAAAAAAATGAGCTGACAACAAATTGAAATTATAATAAAGGACAACATGAAGGATTTCAGTAGATGTCAGGAATCTGGGAAATAGGGGAAAAAATCAACTTATAAATATATTTTCCCAGATGATTTTCATTTTTGCATATGATTCATGATCTTCTGGGCCTCTCATATCCTTTCTCTCAGCCAACGTGACTGGTAACATCATCCTAACTTTGTTCTTACTGTCTATTTTAATGGTTTCCTGCTTCAGTTTGTCCAGCAACTTCTAGGTAAGGTATTATCAGATCAATGTTGATGTCCTGCATAAACAGTTGGATTTTTTTTTTTTTTAGTTTGGTTTGATTACTTTGTTGATTTTGGGGTGGTTTTTTTTTGTTGGTGTTTTTTTGTTTTTTTTTTTTAATTTACTTTGTTTAGTGTTTCCTAGTGTTTGACAAAGGAATTATATCCAACATTGGCATGGTTCTGTTCTTTTAAGAGAGTCAGAGACTCTTGTATTCTCTGGTGTTCATGCTCCTAGAGGGAAGAATACTTTTGGCTGGTAAATCTATTTATTAGCAGACTAATGAACACATTTATGTTAATCACATGTATTGCCAAGGGTTGAATAATGAATTGATCTCCCTTACTTGAACTACTTATTTTTTTCACTTATCGCTCTTACCTATGCTCTTTCCCAGCTTCTTACATTGCTGTCCATACTGAATCTCACCTAATTCAGAGGTTACTGGTAAGGAGGAATTATACTCACCATGATAATCTGGTCTGCATGGCAACTTCAGGTGAATTTTTGGTCTCCTGTTCTGGTTTATCAAGTCTCTTTAAGCACCCTGTGTCTCATTTCTAGGTGATTCCTGTACTGTGGGTAATATTTTAGGGGAGTTGTCCAGTTAATTGTACAGAGCAGGGAAGTGACATAAAATAAGGGGAGGAAGTACTTTAGAGTTGCTCCTGGCCTCTTACTTGTGGGAAATGCTGTCTGGGTCTATGCTGTAAGACACAAATCCTCTGAAGGGTGCCCCAAATTTCTGATACCATGAAAAGACAGAATGAATTCCTCAGTGTCTCTCATTTTCTTTGTCAGGAACTTCAGATACATGTGCAGATAGGAAAGAAGGATGCTCTAGGGAAAACTCACGAAGGGATTAAGCAGGGTGACCTGGGAAAGCAACTGACTTATAAGAAAAGCCAAACTGAAAGTGAGCACTACTGCTTGCCAGAGGAGATTATTCTGTCAAGAGATTTTTGTGAGACCAGTATTTTGTCAAGAAAATTCATACATGTTGAATAATGTGTGACTGCTGCAGTTCCATTTACAGTTATGACACCCAAACCCACCAATGTAGTCCATTTTAAAATATTATCCTGAACTAGACATGTGTCTATGAGTATTTGCATTTGAATTTTATAAGCACTTGTACCCATTACATTGGATAATTAAGTAGCATTCTAATTAGACAACCTAATGAAGTGTTTCAGGGACAACATGAATTCATCCTCATTTTCTCTGGTGTTTAGGAAGCACAAAAGCCAGTTGCACAATATCATGTAGTAAAAGCTGGCTATTGTAAGTATGTTTAGTTGTGAATCTGTATTTGTTTATAGACACATAAACCTTATAAAGACTAAGAAAGTAATCAATACTCCATTGTTACATTACTTTTCTAAGGTTATGCTTTATGGGATAGACTTAAGATTTTGAAACAGATTGAAGAGAAAAAGCCCAAGTAGTTGAAGGTTAGTGGTTAGCTGAGGCTTTGATATTTCTTTTTTACTAGTAAGGAACATATGTATTCTGCTGATCCCTCAACAGGTGGGACATTACAGCATGCTTATTCTTTAATTATTAAGGGTTAATAATAAAATTTTAATTTACAATACAATGAAATTAGAGGTTACTGCCACGTTAGGGTAAGATGATAACACTCCAGACACAGAGTTTAGAAAACACAGGTTGTGTTCTTGATGCTCTTATTTCTTGGGATGCTCGACAGGGAAACATGTGACAATTGGTTTGAGTGATTTTTTTGAGAGAGCAGGCTATTATTTTCTCATGGCATCATGAAGGGTAAGTGATTTCTCTTGTAACTGCAGGGCAGGTTTTGTGGAGATACATGACCCAAACTATAATAAGGCTCAGTGAAGGGCATCAGTGAAGGGAATAGAGGCCTTTATTTTCTAAGTTGCGCTGATGGCTGGATTAGAATTTTTTTTTCTGTACTTACAGATGATGTGCTTAGTTGCTGTGAAATGCATGAAGAGGAAAGACAGACTTGTTTTTTAGTATGGGACACTGAAAGTGATTACATCAGCCTCAACAGCTGTGAACTGCTTCAAACTTCTGAAGGAGAAGGCAATGCAAACAATACTGGTTCTCTATTTTATTTGAGGAAGAAAGTCAGGGTCAAGATTGAAGAACTATGACAGGTGATAGTAGAGTGTCATTGCTATGAACATGTGTCATTAATTTCTTTCTCTGCAGATTAATAACATTGCTAAATATATTTTCATAAAGAAGTATTTTAAGGTCTAACAATTTGTCCGTGTTTTTCGAGTAGTTTTAAATTCTCAAGTTAAATTCTAATTATACAAGATACTATTAATGTTTATTGCTCCTGAATTTCAGAACATCTTTCTTTACCTTGCTAATTTTATTTTCAGTCTGGTCAAGCAATGTAACACTTACTAGAATATTAAAAACATAGCATTAAAGCTGTAAATAAGTCATTGCCTCAAAAAAAACCAACACAGATGAAAACAATACGATAAACCTCCTTGTCAAAATAAATTATGCCTTGGGTAAAAAAGTAATTTGCACAATTAGGTGATACAATAGAGCGTTCCATAATTAGGTGCAATACAAGTGTAACCATCCTTAATATCAGTAGTATGCAAGCCTTTCAGACTTCATTAAAGAGTTCCATTGGAACATGTGAATAATAGGATTAATATAGCCATGGGCACTGCTGGGTCAGCTGGCAATAGATCAATCCACAACGTAGAGCATATTAAAAGGATTATAGATTAGCAATTAGATGGCTTTTTCATGAGCAAGAAATAGCTCCTCAAGCTTTGCCAAAGGTTAACAGAGATAGGATGTCGATTTTTCCAGTTTATAATCCAGTAAGAGCTGTAAGGTAAGGGAAGTTATGGCATTTTCAGGATGGTAAGAATGATATGAGCAAAACATAGCAAACCTTTTAGGATCAGGGTCTTGGCTTCAGAGAGGAACCGTTCTTACATGAAATATAGAATATGAATATATACTGTTAATAATTACATCTCTAAGAAAAAAGATTTCAAGTGAACTGTCTGAGAGGTAAGAGACACTTTTAAAGTCCTTTCTATAGCATTCTGTTTGAAAACTTTTGTTGCATTTCAGAGAATACATAAATAAGTTCTCTAATTCAAACTCTACAAATCAATGTTGAGCATTACTAAGATTATACACCACTGGAATTATAGTTTGACACTTACTTTTAGTTTGTCAATAATACAGATATCTAAGAAATTTTTATAGCTTCCTGATGAAATATTGGATGGCAATATTGGTATGTTTTCAACTGCTGAAATAGAATGTAGTATGTAGAATCAATATATATTGATCACACTGGGAGCTGACTCTCAACATTTTCAAAAATCAGGTCACTTACTTGGATAACTCAGTGTGCTTTTATTTCATATGTCTAATTCTGAAAATATGGGCTTTTATATAAAGGGAGACATAAATATATTTAAAAAGATGAAATGGACATTCAAATGGGAAATAAATCAAGGATACCTAGAAATAGAAAAATAATTAGCAGCCAGTAATTTATTCAACAAACTCAAACATATATGTCTGTTCATGAAGAAGTTTTATTTGTTCATTATTCAGCTGCCTTGTTATCTTTCTGCAGAAATTTTGGGACAGAGGCCTGACTATTAATATTTTGCTGCGTCTATTTCTTACTCTGAAAGAAATGCTGGTGAATTTGTTGAGACTAAAGGCAAGCAAATAACAATATAAAATTGTGTGAATAATGACTCTACTTAAGGGTAAGTTTTAAATTTTTTTTAAAAGAAGCAGAAATATTTGCAAATAATTACAATTTACTGAAAACTATTTTATTTTCAAGAATTAATGGTTGTACAGGTTAAATGAAATTTAGACAATTTTAAATACCTCAATAAATTAATAAAACTAATCACAGCTGCAAAATTTTTCATAAATTGTATAGCACACCACTTTCACTATAATAACAGCTCTTTTAGAGATCTGAGGTGGATGAAAGGTTTACAGCTAACTGTCCCTTCTTATTCTGCCCAAACCAGCAAATATGTTGAGGCTGTAGTTACATCAGATACTTTTCTGCATCGTGTACTGGTTTTAAATAATGAGGACTTTCCAGTGGAATCTGTCTTTCTGAGTACCTGAAAAATTATGATGCTAACTCAGTCTCCAATTCTAAATGCCTTTTTATTGTGCCCATTACATGTTATTAATTCTAGGGTAAACGCATCGGCTTTCTATGCAGAAAGCACCTAATGGATAGAGGATTATATGCAATCTATGTAATTTAGTATTTTTAATGGTATTACTTCCTAATAATGAGGATATATAGTAATATTTTAATCTCAGTTAACCTCTGTTTTTTGTAATTGTTCTTGGCATTCAGAAAAGCAAAAGGCAATATTTTCTATTTTAAAAATTTGAAGACTGCATTTTTGACTGAAATCTGTATAATTACTACTTTGACTTTAGCTAAACTATAGGAGAAATTTTATAAAGTAGGGATTTCTAATTACAATTCCTTTCAATTTATTTGAATTGTGACAGCTACTTTGATTTTGACAGACAAGAAACAAAGTGTTTGCATTGCAATGACAGCAATGTCCATGACACTAATTGCAACTTTTGTTGGATAATGTCATGAATAATGTTTCAAATAAGATCCAAACATAAAGCTGGCTCTTCACTCATTTTACTTTGTGACAGAATTCTGGAATATTAACATTATTTTTTTCTTAGTTAGACTACTAAATTTTACACCAACTATAGACAGTGAAATAAGTAGCAGCCATCAGTCATCACTGAAACAGTCCAGGCAATTCATAGATTTTATAAAATGTTTGGCAGCCGCTGCTCCTGAGTGACCAAAAGAATAATGTTATATGACTAATTATTTTTGTGTTTAGTACAGAAAACTTAACGTGACCTTGTATTTATTTCTAGAACTGAGACATTTGCATTTTTTGTCAAAATCAAAAAGTGACAGCTGTTAAAGGTGGAATTTTTATAACCTCATAAATAATGTAGGACCAGAGGGCCCGTTGGTTTTTTCACATGCTGCATGCTTTTAAATTTGATTTAGTTGAGACTTTTTAGAGTGTTTAAATACTGTGAGAATCTTATTTTCTTTTTTTTTTTTTCTCTTTGTTTTTCAGCCTAGGTTTGAAATTTTAATCCACCATTAAATTGGATGCTTTTGTAAACCTCACTGTGATTCCCACTATTCCTTAGATGCCTAAGTAGCCCATATAAATATGGCCTTCACAGAAAATCCTACCTGAAATATGCTAAGGTCTTCCTCAGGGGAATTAAAATGGCAAGGAAACATGCCTCCTCATTCCCAATATTACTCCTCTGGGGATAATTGACAAATCCCCTTAGAGCCTGAGGAAATTATATTGTCCTGTCTTTATAGCACTTTTCAACATGTTTGTACTATATGCTTGCAAGAGAACAATGCTGGGAAAAAAAAAAACATTCAGAAAATACAGAATTTGAGTAGTTGAAATACAATTTACAGAGCATTTTCTCTTTGGGAATGTTAAAGGTGGGGAAGGGGAGACAAGATTAAATTGATTCAGAGGTAACTTTCACATAGGGTCAATAATGAGTGGTTGCTTTGGCTGGACTTCCCCCCCCTGAGTGGGTCTGAGGGACTTTTGTATACCCCAGACCTTGAATCCTTCAAAGTCAGCCCCATGTTTTCTACCTTAAAATATTCCTGACACTATGGCAGGTCTCAGTATTAGCCTTTTTCCTGTACTACATGGCATCTCCACATGTCCTGAATGAAATAGGTTTTTTTGATTTATGTCTTCTGTAATGAACTCGGATCACCATAGCTGCTTATTGCTTATCTATCAATGCATTATATCTCCAGACCTCTGTCTGACTTAATAATTTTCTTTCTTGTCAGACCACACAAATTTCTTTTTAATGTCACCTTCTCACATCGTATAAAGAGTCCAGACCTACAGAGATGAGCGTGGGAAACTCCCTCTCAGACCCTTCTGTATCAAAGCAGCTGACATGAAACTACCTTTCCCCATTCCCTTTTCAACATACACCTTCTTCCCTGTTGAAAAACAGTGGATTAATACTGAATAAAGTCTAAACCCTTGTACTCCAATACCTTAATCCATATCACAGCAGCTGGGTAAGCTAAAGTTTGTAATTATTCAGATATGTATAATTGTATGAAGGAAATCCTCCTCCAGTAACTAGCACATTTCCTTCTGCAGATAAAGATTTCTCACTGAGTCTATGTTATATTCCCAAGTCACTTGGGAACTTTATCTTATGGGAGTTACAATAACTTCCCAGAGCCCTTTTCCATTAACATTTCTTTTAGGAAAGGCTCCCATTTGTGGCAGTGTCCTACAAATCCCGGGCCTTTGCCTAGATCTCCTTACCTCCACATGGAATTGTAAAGTCACTACTGCTAGTACCCTATTACTCAAGAAATTATTTCTGCTCAGGCTGCAGGAATTCACAGTTATGTTAATAAACAAAAGAGCCGTGACATCCTCTGAAAACTTGTTCTGTAAGTGTGAATAATCCAATTCAATTTCCTTTGGGCTTGGATTTAGCAGTTACATTATGCAATGTTCAGTAAGGTGAAAATGGCAACTGTAGCATTTCTACAATTGTGAAGCTTGTAATGGCTCTCAGATGAACCAAATCCCAGTGACCAGCAATAGCTGAACATCAAAACAGTCCTAAGTCCGCCATCACTATTCATTGATGCTGTCTTTCTCCTCTCTTCTCTCAGATGTCTTAGAGGCTCTTACCTTCTGTCCAGTGTGGGTGGGACTAACAAATAGATTTGAAAATCATTACTGAGGGCTCCCAAACATCTGTAGATATAGGCACACCTGTATGGAACTCTGCCAAATAGCTCCTAAGATGTGTAAATTCCCTTGTCATTCATTAAGGGCTTTTTTCCCCTTAAACAAACACAATATGCACCTAATCTTATAGAGTGCTGTTTCCCCTTCCTTTATGCACAATCTTATACTCTCACAATTTATGTTATAGAAAATATAAAGTTCAGTGGTAAGCTTGTGGAATTCTGAACATTATTGCTAAGGTTTATTCTTCTAAGCTATACACTTTTTTTCTTCACTTGCAGGTGGAAGAGGGTATAGCAATATTGATCTATCTGAATATTGATGTCTATTTTTTTGGTAGTTATGGAGCTGTATGCAGACTCTATATGTCTACAGATAAAGCTATTATGTGGGTTAACTATTTAGTTGATAATGATATCTGAGAGTAAATGTATGAAACAGCACAGAGAAAATACTCCTTTTTTCTTTCTTTATACTTAAACCTTTTTGAGAGTAAGATATAGTTGATATGGTTTCCAGGAAAATGCCAAATCCAAAAAGATGCTAGAGAATATGATTACATGTAGATTTAATGAAAATTTTTTTCAGGTTATAAAGAATATCAAATTATCAAGAATAAGAGTTCAAGAAAAGAATGTATTTTGGGGGCCTGTACAAAAATTTTTTCATATTAATTTCTTAATAAAAATAATTAGTTGTTTTATCATCAAAAAAGAAACTGGGAAAGCATTTTCCTAGTGCTTCTGTATAAAACATATTTCCAAGCATAGCGTATCTGTGAAAACATGCGATTCTATATTGTGCCCTTTATGGTTTAACCATTACAGGAGTGTAAAGGGAAGGATATGTAATCTATAACATCTAATTTTATAGTATTATCATGGTGTAAGATTATCTCAGGCCATAGATAGCAAGTTCTGCATTTTTACATATGGTATTTTTCCTATGTTAAATGTCTTCCACTTCAAATTACTATGGGAAAACTAAGTCAGACTTGTTGAGAACTCAGGGCCTTTTATTTGTTTTGAATATTTTGTGCCTAAAATGTGTCATGTGCTGAAGAATTCCAGCATCCAGGCAGCAAATAGAACTGTTAGCTCATAAGGGCTATGTCCATCACAGTCTAACTATATTCTTCTTCTCAGAGTGGGTAATTTCATGATCTGTTCAGCTGCTCAAAGGGTAATATTCAGATTCCTGATTATGCTGAGAAATTGACTCTGAATAGCCATTCGGGGCAGTTTTGTTAAACAAACAAGGAATGTGACTTATGGGCCACAAATTTCTTGATAGATCCTGTTGGAGAATACTTGATTGAACCTGTTCACCTTTGTTTATAACATATCTCCTTTGGGAATCACTTCAGTTTATTCATAAGATGGAAAAAACCCAACTCTACCCCATATCCAAAAAACCCCAAACAAATAAACACAAACCATAAGAGAAAAATGTCTCAGTACCACTGGAGGGAGTCTAGTAGTGGCTGTCTTTGTCTCTAAAGGCTCTAACTAAATGCTTCTACTCTCCTTTCTTTTTAGGCTGACTGCAATGTGCTGTCTGTATCTGTCCTTCTCTGTTCCACGGGCAAGTTGTATTTATTCATCATATGTTGCAATAAGAACAAGCTCAATGAGTGGAAGATTATTACAAAGGAAATTAAAGATCTGGACAGGTAACAGGCCAAAGAAATAGCAAAGCATTGAATAATGAAAGGAACTGAAAGAGCAGATCATTGTTGCTAGCAGTATGGAATGTGTATGGTGATAGCAGGTAATCATAGTTCTACTTACTACTCTTATATAGGACTAAAAGGGAAGTATAGTAGGAATGTTGAAGATATGCCTGGAAGAAGACAGAATTTGCACTAGGGAATTCTCTTCAGCAGTTAGAGACATAAAGGATATTGTGGGAAATTTCCAGCCTGCCTGAGCCTCTCTGCAGCTCCTTTGGTGTGTGTGAGGCTGGAAGGGTTCTTAGCAGAGCAGGACTGCAGGTGTGTGAGTGTGTGTGTGTGTGTGTGTGTGTGTGAGTGTGTGTGTGTGTTAGGGATTCTTTGTTGTCATTACAAAGAACTGTGCTTTTCATCCTTTGGTCTTAACTGCCTTTGCTTTTCACCTGCATGCTGGCCTTGTTAATAATCAATCACATTTTAGTCACTTAACCTTTGTTTGCCTGCTCCCTGCCTCTTTTGCTCTTTTGCACGTTGCAGAATGGCCCGACTCCAGCTGTTTGTTGATTAACAAACGCTCGCTGTGTGTGCTGCAGCCATTTTCACTTCTTCCCCGAGCCGTTTGCTGTAGCCACTTTAGCTGCTTCTTTGCATATTGATTGAACAGTGCTCACATTGAGTATTGACTGTCACAGACAATGTTCCTCACTTACCATTACTGCCCTTGTTTCTTTCTCCCTCATCACCATTCCTGTAAATACTGATGTTCATCCAGTTTCTCCTGCCCTTATATTTCTACACCATCTGCATCTTTGTTTCATTCTCACACTTGTAAATCAACCACATACAATCATTTCTTTTCTTTTTTGCCATTGCCTTTGAGGAGCATTTCTCCTAATCACCAGTATGGCTAATCTCAGGAGTTCAGCATTCAGAAATGATGACTCAGCCTCCCTCTTCTCTGAGATCAGGTTACTGATCTAATACTGAAAAAACTCCTTTTTTATTTTCCATTTTTTTCCCCTCAAAAAAGAAATACAAGCATCTAGTCTTTTAAGATGTGTAGGAAACCTAGGTAATAATATGAAGGTATTGTTTCCAACTCTTGGAAAAATAATATTGTCTTAATGAAAATATTTAAAAAATAAAGCAGCTGCTATCACAAAATAGCAAGAGCCTGGTATCAGAAGAGAAAGAGCAGCTAAGGTAAAGACAGGATGAAGGAGAGAAGAATACACATACTTCCTGAACTGGCAGGAGATGATTATGAACATACCAACTCTGTAAACCACTGGTCATTTAATGGAATGCAACCTTGTGAGCAAGGGAAAAAGGCAGTTTTAGGGATAAAAAGAAATAAAAAAATATCCATCATATCTCTGGCACTCTGGTTATCATATATTCACATGTAATATGGAACTGAAGAATCATTGGAGAGAGTGCAACATGAAAGCATTTTGGAAAATGTTATAACACAGTCACATATGGAGAGAAGAAAGAATCAACATCCTTCTCCTCCTGGCAAAGAGAAATAAATTCTGTCACTATCACCACTCACTTTGCTTTGAGTGAATGACTAGACTGAATGACCTCCCTTGGTGTCTCTCAATCATTGTGTCTCTGATGCAAACATATTTTTAGCAAAAATGTGAAATTATGCATTTAAACCTGTGTTCTGTTGATCTTATTTTTGCTTTGTTGAAGCTGTTTTTTATTTCTATCCTCAAAGGAAGATTTCACTGGCAATTTTCTGTCAAAATACATCCTGGCATGGGGTTGCTACATGGAAATATATTGTCTGTGTGAAGATAGGATACTGCTTGAACATTTTTGTTTTCAATTTAGGAATATGACAAGAAAAGCTGTCCTTATCTGGAATATCTTAATTTTTAAATGCAATGAAGAAATTTTATTTTGGGACAACAATAATTACACTCCGATTACAATCTTTGAGCTTCTTATTTCTTTTCTCTCTGATGGTTTAAGTTCTCTGTACAGGCTCCATTTCTCTTAATGAATCCCAGCTTCATCCTTGCCTCATTTCCAGGAATGTGCTGGAAACCCTATAAATGTGGTCTATTACGAGAGATGTATTTTGGCAAAAAAGCCGAAGTCTTAGAAGAAAATATAATCTGGCATCCAAATCAAATTCCTGGTAAGTTTTTGCAAGCAAGTCTCGGGATGGGGAAAATGCTAAAGATAGAGCAGGAAGCAAGAAATCCAACAGAAGTGCCACACTCACATACGCCATGGGCAGGGGACAACTTTGCTTGCTAAGGCAGTGAAATGGTGGGGCAGCAGGAACTGAAATGTTTTTTTTGGTTATTACAGAATCTGAAGTAATTTTTAAAGCAACTTAAAAAAAATTTGAATGAGTAGATATGTTCCTTTGCATCCTTGAAAAAAATGTGCATTTCAACTTTCATTTTTTAAAAGCTTCTCCTGTGTATCGTAGTTGTGAAGATGAAATAGTTGACTCAAACATATCCTTTATACAATAATTTAAAGTAGGGAAAAATAAGTATTTGTTATGTTTAGTCAAAATTTGAACTTTGAATGCCTAAATAGGCATGTTTGAACAATTCAAATATTACTTTTATATAAAATGTTCCATTTTCTATATCTAGCTCACGTTGTTTGCTTAATCTCACCATGAACTCTTTGATATTCCTTGAGAGACTTGTACTTAGACACTTTAGGTCTCTTCCAATTTCAGGCCCTTTCTTGCCCGAGTATCTTTGAGGTCACCTTGATGATTCTCTTCTTTCAACAGATGCTATAAATTACCCTCTTTTTTTTTTTGGCCCCCCCCAGTTTGTGGGCTATCTTTTACTGTTATGTTGGTCCAAGTCTCTCCACCTTGCCCTGTTCCTTACTCAATGACTCAGTTTTAATCTCACTGTTTTGATGCCTGTATTTTCTCCTGCGTGAGTAGTGTCCTACTCTTGAAAGTACTCTTATCCTCTTATTTGAAACTGAAATTCTTCACAAAAAATTAGCTCATGCACAATACATTCTTAAATGGTCATATTTTACAAAGTGTAGTGATATAGAAGATGCAGAAGCAAACCAAGGGAGTATCTGGAGCTTAGATTCACTCTATTGTGAATGAATGCCTGTATTCCCAAGGGTGATAAGCCTTAGTGAAGGAGACTCAAGAAGGTTTCTTGATTCTTGGCCTTTGGTAATAATAATGTAGGGATACAATTAAAAAACTTTAATTATAATTATGTAATGACTTGTTCTATGTGGTACGTGCTAAACTACTGTAATATATACCAGCACTTTTATATTACCATGCACTGCTTTCAGGATCGTTCCACAGCGGCACTGAATTTTCATATTTAATTTCATTTTCCTCAAACCTAACTGCTTTTCAGAAACTAACTGCAGCTTTGATAAATGTTCTTTCTAGACTAGTTAATATCTTAGGCTTATAAAAGGTATTTTAATAAAAAAATGTAGCTTCCAGCTAAAGCCCAGATTTCAAAAGATAAGAGCATCTAGTTTTCCATTTCTTTTTTTTTTTTCTGAATTAGTCACTTTAGTTTAAAGACTTTTTTTCCAGACTGATTAAGAAGAAAGACTGACAAATTGAACTTCAGATTTACTCTTTCACCAGACTGATACAAGAAGCAGGTAATGAGATCAACTCATTGTTAGTCACAAAGAGGTTTCTTTGAAATGAAACATGTCAGACATACTTATTGCTTTAACAGTCTCAGGGATTGATACAAACAAAAGCAAGACACTTAGGCCTACAGTTTCTTCCACAGCTGCTAAAGTAACTGAGGTGTATCCTCCCAGGTTCTCAGAGCTGCCACCAATCATCAGATTGAATTCTTAAAACTGCATTTCTTAGTAGTAATTTGCCAACAGTGTTCTGTATTTTTTTTGTAAAGTAACTATTGTTGGTGTAGAAATTTAATCTCTATCCTCTCAAATAAATTAAAGGTCAGCTATCATTTCCTCAGAAGACTAATTGTTTGGTTTTTTTTTTAATTAAAATGTAGGAATACCAAAGAAAAAAAACCCAAAAAAACAAACCCATCCCCCTACAAACTGATGAGCCAATTGACTTTTCCTGTTAGCAGACAAGTTTTAGCCATATTAATAGAATGTGCTCATTTAAAAAAGGAATTAAATAGGTTGAAAAAGACCTTTGAGATCATCAAGTCCAACCTATGACCTAACACCACACATGTCATTAAGTGCTACATCCAATCTTTTTATTAAATGCCTCCAGGGACAGTGACTCCACCACCTCCCTGGACAGCCCATTCCACAGTCCAACTACTCTTTCTGTGAAGAATTTTTTCCTGATGTCCAGCCTAAAGTTCCCCTGGTGCAGTTTAAGACTGTGCCTTTACATCTTGACAGTGGTTGCCTGGGACAAGAGATCAACCCTTACTTGGCTATGCCCTCCTTTCAGAGAGTTCTAGAGTGTGATAAGGTCTCCCCTGAGCCTTCTCCTCTCCAGGGTAAACAACCCCAGCTCCCTCAGCCCCTCCTCATAGGGCTTGTGTTCCAAGCCTTGTTGCCCTTCTCTGAACACCTTTGAGTATCTCAACATCCTTCCTAAACTGAGGGGACCAGAACTGGACCCAAATTTGCCCCTTTAGCACTGGCCTGAGAGAAAAAAAACAGATTCCAAGATGAGGAGTTAAGTCACACTGTATGGTTTTGCCAGGTTAAATGAGACCCATCAGCCTTGGTATGGGAGGAAAACTAGGGAGTTATACATAAAAGAAATCAGGAGATAAGTGAATGGAGTGGGAAGACCTAATCAACTGGTGATATGGATGGTTAAGAAATTTTCAGAGCTCCTCCACTGAGTTTTCTTCTGCTACATATCATCTGATACTACAAGAAGAGACAGAAGAACACCAGTAACTTATGGAGAGAGAGAACGGTTGTACTAATTTCTTTACTATGAATTAGCGTGGGTAGAATCAGAACCCCTCTCTCACTTCCTCTTCCCCTTCCTCATCCACACATGAATGACAATGTTCATAATTTGAAGGAAAATGTCAATGAAACCATAAAATCCTTCTATGCTCATGAAGGATAAAAATATTAAAATTTACATGCAAAATATCTATTTTTTCTAGCTTTTCCTGGGTTTGCTCTGCCAAAGAAATTATTATCTTCATCCACCAAGAATTCCTTTCTCACCTAAAAGTTCCTTTTTTTATTCCCCTTTCCTCTCTCCCCTGGCTCTGATTTCTGCCTCTCTCTTACTGAGAAACCTCACTTATTTGCATGCACTTCAGTACTCACAGTACTCGTAGTTCTGCTTTTCAGCAGAGGAAACCATATCTCTCTTTTTGCTTATATCAAACTCCCACAAAAAGACAGTCAAGTTTCTCCTTTTTTTCAAGAACACATAAAAATGAGAGACTCAACTACAGCATGTCTGAGGAGACCTCAGGCAAGCAGGAATATTTATTATGTGCAGATTATAAATACCCTTCTGAAAAATAAACTTTGTTTTGGAAGTTCACAAAAATAGGCTGGCCATGAAGAGCGTGTGGAGCAAAGTTCTGATAGTGCAATCAGTTGTGGAAGTTTTTGGGGTGTCCTTTTGGGGATGAAGGTTGTTATCTAGCAATTCATCTTTACAATCATGGATAGAGACACTATCTCATTTCAGTCCTCCTGCTGCTCTATTGATACACAATCTATCTGTCCTGCTATGGGAATGAGTGACAATGCCCATAATGATAAAATCCACACCCGCTTTTCTCCTACTGGGACATGCATGCAAAGAAAATTCCCAATAGCAGATATACAGTTTCTTATTGTCCTCACTTCCATTATGAAACCAAAAGTCAGAGTGCAAGAGTAAAACTTAGCCAGCATCAGTATAAAAATACTAATTTTTTAACTTTTTCCTGTTTATAAAACGAAGTCGAGTTGGAGTTTATTTCCCTTTTTATATAAAATAGTCTCTGTTTGGCCCTTGGGATTAGTTGATTTCTCTTTCTTGCAGTCTCTATAGCTTATCACAAAACAAAACTTGCCATATCAATTTGGAGTGAAAATCTACTCCTGAGCTGATAGCCTGAGAATTTCCAGTCCTTCCTGAAAAGTTTGTGTTCAAGTTTGCCAGCAGTTGGCTCAGTGTGCTGTTTCTGTGGGAAAGTACACCTAAAATGGTGCAGGACCCAAGGCACTTGTGTGATGTTTAAAATTGTTACGAGCAGCATAATCTGATAAAATGGCGCTGGTAAAAGTACCATTTAACCATATTGTATCTCTATCAAGAGATTAACTTTCAGGAAAGTGAGTAAATTCCTGCTTCCTTCCCTGGTGGGGAAGGAAGGAGCAGCCCTAGTTTACATGTGAGAACTGATGAACAGTAGATGTGTGTTTTTCCTATTTCCGTTATCAGTATTTAGGTCCTCAAAAACCATATCAGTTTCTTCAGTACCACCAATCCCACCAGTGAAGAGTTTTTAGGTATGTAAGGAAAGTTAGTACCTGCCTCTAATAGATGTCCAGTTTCATTTTTCACCTTGCCTGTTCCATACCACTACTGCAAGGAAACCCAGCCTGGCCCTTCAGGCGTCTTCCCTTCACTCTACACAGATTCACATCTTCTCTGTCTCCTCAGAAGTCTGCTAAGGCCTCAGTTGTGGAACAAAGATCACTGTGTTCCCAGCAGACCCCTTGGTCTTGCAGGAATAAAATTGAGTTTGCTTTCATTGTTAAGAGAAAACTTCAGGGAACTCTGCCCTAATATATTGTAATTCTTTACAGAATAAAAATATTTTTGTTGTCCTTTCAGAAATGTTTGCATGGTACCACTATAAAAACAGTTTCAGTGAATTGGAACAGTTTTTTACATCTACTTAGATATATTTTCCCTTCATGCTTTAAATTAGGAAAAGCAGCTAAAATCTGAAATAAAGAGCTCTTTCAGATAAAAACACACACAAAAAAGAGCATTCTGTTGCATAGATTTTGGAACAGATAGCAGCAGAAATGGAACATTTCTAAATTTATTTTCTGATGAGTCAGTATTTTCACACAGAATAACATTTGCTAGACAATTTCCTAAAGGGCTGTAGAGTCTTGGCTAGACTGTGAATACAACCTGTTCCTCAGAATTGCACTAGCCCTCAGTGTTATCCAAGTTTATCTGTAGAATTAGCTGCTTAGAAAATATTTGAAGTTCTCTTCTAAAATATATACTGTATTTTGAAGTTTTGTTTCTGTATAGTAAGGCATCTGCAGATGTTAATCTGTACACTTTTCACTTCAACTTGGCAACCATAAGTGTGACTATATGTTTAAAACAGAATAATTTAAATAATAACAAAGCCCCCTGCTTGCTCATTTTTAACACTGGAATGTTGGTAATGACACAAAACTGGCTTGCTGTGTTGCCCCTTTGTGCTGGAGGCCTGATAGGATGCCATGATGAGCTTACTCTTTTAAGCCTAAGGGCTTAACATTAGGAGCATATGACAATTTTCTTATCAGAGTCTGCTTTGCAAAGCACACAGGGAGGAGGGAGTGGACTGTCATATATGGAATGGTGTGGTAATTAAGCAACACTGTTCAAGCATGGAATGTGAAAAAACCCAAGGGTTTCACTGTTAGGCTTCTTACATGATTGGAAAACATGCCAGTGGAAAGCTTTTTTGCCTTGCAATATGAGACTTTTTATTTTTGAGAAAAAAAAAAAGAAGCAGTTATTAAACTCAGCATGGAGACAATCTGAAACAGGATCTTCATCAATCAGATTAACTACTTTCTAAGATGAAAGTAGACGAAGCACAGTGTGAGCCTGAGAAGATATTTATCAAAACCCATATTAATAACCACTTTCAGCCTTCTCCTGACAGTTTCATCTTAGCTTCCATGTTTAACATTTGAGTATCATATGTTTTTGTCAGGATGAGGCTGCTAAGAGCATCAATTAATTAATTCCTCTGAAGTATGGTTTGGAAAGGTAATAAAGTAACATTCCCTAAGGCCAGAACCAGTAATGGTAAGCAGCATTCTGGTGCTGTGCAATTCGTTACATCAGAAAGAAATTAAAAGCACAAAATCATTTCCACTTTTAAAAGCAGAAGATATTCAACTTTATTTTAATAAAATTGCTGAGAGGGATCCATTTTTTTAAAGTAATATTTTCAAAGCTGATAAAGAATGTTGCTGCTTTTTATTTGTTTTATTTTTATAGAAAAAAAGTAGAAAGCCTCTGGCAAAATAAATGGCAAAAGAGATGGCTGAAATATGTCTTAACACTGTTATTTATTTGCTATCATTATAATGATTTGCCTTGTTATTTGGGTCTTACTGTTTAGTTCTGGAATTTTCGCTGTGGGGTGATGGAAGCCTGCTGACAATATAGAGAAATTAACCCTCTCCTTACCTCTCTTAAAATTCTCACTGGGAATTTCAAGCATACAATATCTTGCTCATCCTTTCCCCTGGTTAAAACCAGTGAGATTTCTTGTTTCTTTAACTCTGCAAGAAAAGAGATGTTTTTGTTTTGTCTTATATGTAGTGGAAGAAAAGCAAGGATAAAGAGCTGTTTGGTGACATAGGGAAGCATCAAGATAGTATTTTTTTAAAAATCAGAAGCAGATAGTTGTTGAACTTGCATACCTTGCTTTAATCTTGTGAAATATATGCACTCTTTTACTTCCATATCCTTTAAGTCCCACCACAAACAAAGTAATACATCTATGTAAAAAGACGTGTATGTGAGGTGTTTACAACAGTTGCTCTTCTCTTGCTGCCTGTGGGAATGTCAGTCTGTGTAGTTAGTGTGTCCTAATGACTGCATGAGCCAGATCAAAATATTCTGCTTGCTAGTTACTGTTACAAAAAATGTTATATACATTATATTAATGTATTTCAATCTGATCTTGTCAGAGAATAAGATTCAGGTGTTCATACTTTACATCTAGCATGTGAATTGTGTAAATGTGTGCCCACCATCCCTTTGCCTATCAATTCTCTTTTATAGCTTTTAAATCCTTTGACTACTCAGTTTGGGGTAGTTCTAAAGACATTTATATTCATGGGAAGTAACTGCTTTGCCCTCTAGGATGGCTGGAGAGGCAGTCAATCCAGAATAGGCTGAGAATAAGAAACTTGGTGAACTTTCATGAAGATCAACAGGACAGGGATGTTCTCTCTTTCCCCCAATGGAACAGGTCAGAACTCCATGCCCAAACAACAAATACTCTTAATGTCCTATAGGAACAGTGTTGATTTATGTTCCTATTCTACATGGACACCAAAATTCAGGGACAACTGACTAAAAGAGACCTGAGTAGCATCATCTCCCTTCCCCAGGAGTGGAGGTCAGTAGTCTGCAAGCTAGACCTCCCAACAGACAGTATCATCAGTTCCAAAATCAACTTGTTTATAAAGAATATGGATATTTTTGTTATAAATTTTTAGGTAGTCAAACACCCATATAACCCCCCCCCCCCCCCTTGCATTATGCATGCTAAAGGCATAAATTTGACCTCCTCTAACCTCCAAGAAACTGATACTTTTCCTCCTTCCAGGGAGGAATATCTATCTGCTTCATTGTTCACATTGGGAGTGAAAATGGCTCAATTATCACTTTTCTCAATGAGAGAAGCAATGTCTTAGATCTTATAGAATATGGAAGAAAAAAACCCCAAACCATCCAACAAACCAATCAGCCAACCATGATATCTATATTCAGTTGTAATTTTTACACTTTCATTCTAACAGTGCATAGGACCAGTCATCAATAATATCTGGAGATCCATGCTGTGGAGATCCTAAGGCACCATCCAGATAAGCTCAGTATATTTTGCAGGGTCTACAAAGAAATTGCTAAGTTCTGACTCTAATAAGCAGATGAGAAAAGCATTTGGCATGAGCAGCAGAAAACTCAGACTGAAAAAATCACCCCTGGCAAGTAGAGTCAATACCCCTGGCCATGGCCAGTCTTAGGACCTGCTTGATCCTAGTCTTCTGAGAGTTATTCCACAATAGTCTTCATGGACTCAGGTTACTGATGTTCATCAGCTTTCTTGTTGCCCGGGGGATGGTACTCAAGTAAATGTAAGAAACAGGAGAGAAAAATTGAAACAAAGTTAACAGAATGCAGAATTTTCTCATAGGAAAAGTATGACTTACACAATAGATAAATTCCACTAGCTGTCCTCTGAGCTAATGAATGTTTCTACTTGGTTCTCTTTCTTTATTAACTGATATTGAGGAGGATTTATTCTTGATTGATGAAAGTGAAACAAATCTAAAATTTTTCAGATAAAAAAAAA
Source organism: Petroica traversi (assembly GCA_025920805.1). Taxonomy (NCBI): domain Eukaryota; kingdom Metazoa; phylum Chordata; class Aves; order Passeriformes; family Petroicidae; genus Petroica; species Petroica traversi. The sequence goes on from JAHLSL010000022.1 coordinate 24,712,417, forward strand.
AGCCTTTCAAATTTATAGCTGGACTATGCTCATATACAAGGTCAGGAGTGAGGGACAGACATGAAAGTGTTCTCTGGCCTATTAGATGAACTGGCATGAATTAGATCCAAAGCCCTGTGGAACTCCTCCTTGCTCTTCTCCATGTATAAAACTGCCATGCATCCATTCAAACCTAAATATTCCTGCAGAAATATACAACTCTGAAGTGGTTTGGTGCAAATTCTTTGCACCATGATATTTTCTAAAGTTTAAGGTAGCTATATGTGAATTAGGGAGCATTTTCTGCATAGCACAAGGGGACTTTAGCAGGAGCGTGAGAAGACTGTTTAGCAGCCAGCCAGAATCACCAGCTGAGGTCCCTTGATTTGCATTCAGAGGTTACAGAGCATACAGCTAGAGGGAGGATTATGGAATTGAAAGGTCTTAGACACAGGGAGACTGAGTCTATAAGTACTGTAAAGAAAACTAAGAAAAACTCAGGAAGCTGAGAGTTGAAACAAAACTGGTTTGTCTCATGGTCTAATTTGGCTTCAGAGATTTAAGGGTTGATCTCTGTTAAACCTCATAGATTGTGGCTGAACCCTATGAGTGTCAGAAGATCTGCTATTACTGTCTTCCCTGCTAGGGTGATTGCTGTTGCTGGATAAAAAAGACGTACATCAAAGCAGAAGGATTAATGTGATTTAATACCACTATACAATCTGCAATTCTGCACATGGAATTGATTATTTTGGTGTTTAAAACTGTGGAAACTTAAAATTTGGAAATGCACAGCACTTTTTGCTAATGTAGCTAGTGTTAAAGAAACATCATCAAACTAAGAGTACATCCACATGCTAAGCTGACCGAATGCTGTGTGACCATGCTGAAAATTAAATTTTGGTAGATAAGCTCTGTGAGGCACTAAAATGAGTATACTGCTTAAGATTGGTGTAAAACACTGATGCTGACTAGGAATAGACTCTGCATCCTGCCTACAGTTAACACTGCTAAGAGACTTCTGAAAAATACCAGCCTACAATTTCTTACTACAACATCCTGGGATTCAGAGACCATTTTAAACAAATATTTCCTTTCATGGATTTTGTGCTGTGCTCCACAGGGTCACTGGGACAGGTCAAAAACATGATCAAAAATATCTTCTCAGTTTCCCCTGCTTTGAAAACATTTCCCTGCTGTTTGCTGACTATCAGTTCTGGTTACTTTGTGTTACTCCCAAAGCATGAAGAATGAAACTGAATACCAACACAATGCTGTTAAATACACACAGACAGACAACTACAAGAAAAAAAAAAAAAAAGAAAAAAAAAGAGAAAATACATCACTTCTGCAAATCTCTTACTATTATTGAGATGTTAGGGTTGTATGTGTATTACAGGAATATACATGTGGATAGCAGCAGAGTTTTACCTAGTGGAGCCACATCCACAAGATACTGATGTGCCTTTATAGTCAATGACTATGGTCTGACATCTCCTAATTCTTGACACTGATAATGTAAGCTATAATTCTTTAGAAGACCTGAATGGATTTATTGTGTTTAGTTTTTGATCCTGTGGAGGTCCACTGATACTCAGGACCATTTGTGTAGCAGTGTTTGTACACTCTTCTAGTAGATAAATTCAGTTTGTGGTGATTTCAGTCCACATCAAGTTACCAGGTTTCTCTGGTATTTAAATCAAATATGTGAAGCTCCTTTCTGAGCATTATCATCCTGAGAATCTGCTGATTGACAAAGAACATAATTTTGCTGAGCCAAAACGGTTTCTGTCTGATAATAGCTTGATATACCGTTTTTACTTCCCTATGGTTTTGGAAGTTCAAATGGAGCTTCTTTATCCTTCTAGTTTACATACTGACCTACAGCAATTGTGCTTGTTCATAATTACATGCTCAGAATAGAATAAATCCCTTTCCAAAAATGATATAACTTATGGTCAGCACATGCAAGATTCATATATTCAGTTGTAAAACTACAAAGAATCTCCTTGCTGCAGTCTCACACAGGAACTGAAGGTTGTCCTATGTTTTTGGAGAAAAGATGTCCCTTTGCTTACTTTTACCAATAAACAATGTATGCCCAGAGAGGAATAGAATTTTTGAAAATAAGGGACTTACAGAAATATTGTCAGAAATGAAACCAAAACAATTTGCTGTAATATACAATCTAAAAGATGCACGTTCCTTATTGTTCTGTAGAAAACACCTGTTTTGTATTACTGAACTTTTGAAAAAAACTATCAGATTCTTCCTGCTGGAATCCATAACAAGAAATAAAATGGGATGTCCCAGTTAATCATTTGAAATTGTGTTCCAATCAGTCAAAGTACTGGAATTAGACCGAACTGTATGACTGTATTTTTAGACAAACTATCAGTCTCAGTTAAACAAATTTTAAAGGTAACAGGAGACCACTTCTGATATGTCCTGGCTGAAAATATTTCACCTGAAGGAATTAGTCCATGCTCCTTGGACTCAGAATTATAATGCCATCTGGCAGATATTATTTCAGCACCAAGTTCTTAATGAGATAAGGTCGAGCCAAACATGGATTCAGGGTACAAAAGAATTTAATAATCTTTTATTCATTATAGTGAACATTTGCATATACTGTATGAGAACAGTTATTACAAGGAAATTTTCACCTTCTAGCATTCTTTAAAATATTTTGGTATGTAGCTTTTTCTAAAATATCAGAATTATTTCTAGTTTTTTTCCCCTATATTTGGATTCTTGTACTCATCTATTGGGATCTGAATTTATGTTAAAATAATTGCATTATGTCATACACAACTAAACATATTTTATAATCTAAGGCAAGTAATAGTGGAATACTGAAGATCCAATATTCACATTTCCAGTCAATGCAAGTTAGAACAGTCAAATCTTTGAAAATTTCTGAAGTCCAGTTTTCCCTTGTGTTACTGAATTGGACATATTGCTACAAGAAATACAGTTTAATTTCTAGGGATGCATATTTATTTGTATTCACACACACATCAATGGCAGTAATCTTCTCAAACCTGGATGGCCACCCAGTATAGCATTGCTGAGATACAACAGTTCTTTTACACACACAAAGGAGAAGCACTATTAGCAATGTGTCTGCTTGCTCTTAACTTCTTAGCCATGATAAAGGCTGAGGGCAGTCTTCAGTTCAATTTTAGATGAAACAAGGAGATTTAAACAAAAAATGTCTTGTGCAGGCATATCAGGTGCACTGTCTAATGTAGCTGTGAGTATTTTCATTACCCACATAATGGAAAGGATATAGTTAAAATTCATCTCGCCTTGGTTACGTGTAATGCATCTGGCCATATTTGGATGAATTGTGTAAGTCCCATTAGAGTCAATGAAGATATAGCCAATACAGCCAATGGCATCTAGAGAGCAGTTCATCTTGTCCTAAATTTGATCAGATGAATTGTTCTTTAAACTCCATTAACTCTATTGATTATCTCCACAAGAATATAATGGAGTTCAGACAGTAAGTCTGTTTTGGACAGGTTAGATGGTAGATATCTAGAATTTTATGCTCTCTGCTTTTGTTTTCTGCTATGAAATCTGTTTGAAATACTGGTGACTTAAAAACATTTCAATTTAAAAATAATATTCAGGTTACAAAAAATTTCAGAGTAGTACTTTATATTGGAGCTCTGGCTGCTTAAATAAAAAACAGCCTTGGAAGAAAATAACTGATTTCTGTCTTCTCTTTTGGATTTGTGCAGAAGCCCACAAGATCCTTTTGTGCCCAAAATCTCACATAGTTGTTCAGGGTAGATATTTATCCTCAAATCTGAAGGGTCTGTGGCCACTTTCTGAATGTCTGGTATGTGTCTTGTTCAGAAAAAATGGCCTAGCCATGCAACCAGCTCAGTAGGTCACTCACAGATACTTCATTGTCCTTTGCCACTGACTTGCCTTCTTATATTGTGTCATCTTCATAAATTCTGAACTTGTAGACCCCAAAGAAATTACTGCAACCACCTAATAAGCCCTCCTGACAGACTTGGCCATGACAGTTAGCTGAGTAATAACTTCTAGAACTCGGACCGTATCTTAATTTAAAAATTGGTGAAAAAAATATCTTCACTTTCATCAATAAATAATCCTAGCTAAAACCTTCCCTTTTATTTCCCATTTGAACTTTTCTAGCCTTTATAGTGATTGGAGCAGTACGCTAGAGCATAAAGCTGTCTATTACCATGTTTTTCTTTATTTAATGTATAATTACAGATGGAACAAGATAAGCAAGGTTTTTCGATGACTAGATATGTATGGTAGCTGGCAGAGTATAACATTCTTTTTCCAGTCTTAGTGGAATTATTTCATGTCAGATAAATGATTAAATATTTATCATAGAGGAACCTTGGGTCTCTGTTTCTTGCTTCTCAAGGGAATGCAGTGACCATTGGACCAGTCTTCAAGTTTTTGGCCCTCTGGATTATTTATCTAGAATATCACCATGCTGGAAAGAGGATATGATTGATCCTATTTCCTTAGCCAGGATACTCAATTGGGATGTAAAGTGTCCTTTTCTGACTTGGGAAAAGAAGGACCTTAAACTAAGGACCCATGAATGCAGATAACTGCACAACTACTGAGATATGACTACTCTGGATGAGGTCTCTTTTCCTGTGGATAAAAAAATCCAAGATACTTAAAGACTCTTTCCAATGCAAAATTTCTGCTGCATTCACTTTGAAAATTTTAGTTTAGGGGAAATAGAATTTTCTCCTAGAAAAATGGCAGTTGAAAAATTTTCAACCTGTTACTTTCAAGCTATAGCTGTTGATAACAATCCCCTCTTTATGTAGAGAAAATTCCCAATGTTATTCTGTTATTTTCTTGGTGTTGTTTCTCTCCACAGTGGGTGTAAGGAAGCAGATGAAGGCAGAGGGTGTTGTTTGTTGTTTTACAGTCACTTCTTTCAGAAATATAAAACATTTCCTCTAAATTCTTAATTCCTTGTTTCTGAAAATTTTCTATTTCCAATGGTGAACCAATTCTACTCTTCCTTTAAACTTAATTCAAGAAAATTGCTTCTCTGTTGAATATCAGAAGATAAATTAGTGATCAAAAGCATAATGCCAACTTATTTTCAAATAACGATTTACTGTCCCAAATTTTTCAAGGCATATTGATATTTTCCTTTTTGGGGAAAAGCTTAATATTCAAAACTCCTATTGGAAATAGGATGCTGATACAGGCACTATGTAAAGATATGGAGACACCTTTTGCCTCAGAACACTTCCAATTTGGGCAGACAGTGGATTCACAAACCTACAGGGACAGCAGTATGCTAAAGGGTGTGTAATTATGTGCAAATACATATCGTATTCCTGTGCCATATTTAATTTTGTATAAATGTATTTAGCTTTTTCAATGTCCAGGCATCACTTTGCATTGCCTTTAAAAAAATCTTAATATTCCCAGTGCCATAGAATTATGTAACATGTTGATTTAAGGGAATAAATGGTCGTAGCTTTTCAGATTGTTTTTTATCGAGAGCTCCTTGAGAGGATGTAGCCACATTTTATCTCTCTGTCAGCTTTTACCCCATGTTGCCTTGCTAAGACCTGTCAGTGGGGTACCTCTGAGGGAACTGACACTGTAGACTTGTGGAAACACAAGAAGCACAAAAAATCCCAAAGGCACCTGCTTTTGTAGTCACATTTCTGGTTGTGGGGAGATGGGGAAAAGGGAGGTGCAGTGTCAGCAAGGCAGCACTGACCTGTGAACAGCCCTAGGGCCTTTAGTGGTCACCATGCTCAGGGAAATGTGACTGAGTAGATGAGACCAAATGCAGACTTGTGTCTGCTGCACTGAAACCTGGAAAGTTTGTCTTTCTGTCATTGTCTTATACCTTGGACCTAACAAAAAATTATTTGTCCATTCTAATACCCTGTCACACAAAGTGCTAGGATCTTTTGGAATTTTCTGTCCCACAGAAATGAGTATTTCCTAACTTTGTGGTTAATGTTGATTTGGAAAGAACACCATTTATCATGATAGTTTTGGACTGGGGATACTTTTATTGAGATTTTCAAGGAAGATGGTTAATGTGCTGTTGCTGGTAATATGCATTGTTTTACATTAATCTGCTGCTTACATCACAACATCCTTGCATAGTGCCATTCCCTTTTCTCTCCATTCCTCCAGGATATTTCTAGCTCTTAGGTTCTCTGCTGTAACACGGTTCCAGGTAAAAATTTATATTATTCCAAAGGTTTGGTTTAGTGAGAAAATCTTAAAGGGTTTCTTAAACTCTTTGGAAAAAGGGTAGATATTGCACCCCTCAACATGACTGCAGGAGAAGTAAATCACAAAATAGTTTCCAGACAAATTTCAGATAAATTTTAGTTGCTAGTCAATTTAATATTTTCCATGATTACAGTTAGTGTTTTTCAAGTTAGTCTGTTTTGGTACACAGCTTTTAAAAGGCAGCATTCCTACTATATATTTGAGCCTTAAATTTGCCTAGAGTCGCTTATCTTTTCCCCCAGTTTCCCCTTTCCATATGTCTATTCTGTTATCATTCTATATGAGTAGTTCTGAGCGGGCTGATGGACAGCTCTGGAGCAGGAAAATCTAGAGTCTTTAAGGTTTATTGGTTTGTGCTTGTAATGAGGTGGGGTTGATTGTGACAGCCTGAAGGAGCTGGGACAGGCATGCTCAGCCATCTGCTTTTGTTGAGATGTGAGAAGGGAGTATTGGTAACAAGGACATAAAAATGGCTCAGCTTTCAGTAGTAGTAGTGAGTTGTGGGACAGAATGGGTACAGAGATTGAGTCTAACAGCAGAAAAAACAGTATGGAATGCAAGACATCGAGACCCTGGCAACCCATACTTATCATGAGAAGAGTTTTTGTGCTGCCTGACTTGCTACTACTTTATCTGAATTAATAAATTGTGGAGGAAGGACATGAAGAGATTCATTGACATGATGTTCCTCCTGTGTTAGGGGACAAACCAGGGTTTCTTAAGACTGGGGAAGAGTTCCAGAGTAAATTAGAGAATAAAGGAAAAACGAAGGAACAGCAGAAGCTTTGGGAATTAAAATGAAAATACTTGGTAGAAGAGAAAGCAAACAGTGAGACTTTATTAATATGTGGTGAGATATCCTGTCACAGTATACTGTAAAGTTAACCTTTCAGAACCACTGGAGATTTATTCTGGTTGGCTAAATGTGAACAAGTTAACAAAGCTTAGGGATCAAATAACTAACATTACTAATGAACACCACTTATAAACATCAAACGAAAAAAACATTTAAAGTAGTTTCAAATTTGTGGGTTTTTTTTCTGAACTGAATCTTATCTAGGTTTTTTTGGTTACCTTTTTTTTTTTTCTGGTGGGTGCACTTTAAAAATCTTCTTTTGTTAGTTTTGCCTTCATCAGCATTTTTATTGTCTCTGCAGTCATAATCTGAACAAAATTTGGGCATTCTCTATGTATTTATATATTTCAAAATTGAATACCAGAGGTTAAAATTAACATATTTTGGCAATAATAAACCATCTCAAGAAATTATAGGTACATTTTAGTCATGTAAAATTGATTATTTTGCTTTTCAATCCATGGCTTGCTAGAACTTCAGGCCGATGTGTAGGCCTTTGCGTTTAGCTCATGAAGGGAGTGGTTTAAGCAGTAATAAATAGTATTCAAAATGTGAAAAACTCCTGAGTGATGTGTCGAGTATATGTCCAAATACAATCTTTTATATGTGCACTAAATTTCAAAGTCGTTGTAGATATAAGAAGAATCTATAACTTTACACCAATGCAGATTCTGATCTGGCTTTACTGTGGCTGTACAGGGCAGCAGCAGCAGAGTGTAAGCACTATCCAATGTGGTCATGGTCTCTCTTAAAGTGTTTTAATGATGTCTCCCTGTAGTTAGCTGGCTTTCCATTCTCCAGCCATTGAAACAGACATTCCACATTCAAGCAGGATTACACATCTGGAGGCCTAGGCAATATTTACAAGGGATCAGGCTTATTTTCTTACAGCAACTGTAACTGAGAGGATTACTAAAGCACTGAGTTGGTGTCAGAAGACTGGGATTTATTCCTTACTACCTGTATCACTTTGGGCAATTCACTTAATCCCCCAGTGCTTCAATTCTTTGCTCAGAAATGGGGACAAAAATGCTTCTTACCTTACAGGTATTTCAGATGTATACACTGCAAAAAGAAACAATGAGGGGGAAATTCTCTGTTAAGGGGCACTCAGGAGCCCATCTGCTGGTCTGACAGGGAGCCCTGAGAGGTGTGCTATCTTCTGGGAACTCAGGCCTGAGATGTTGTCAAGAGGGTGACACAGCTTGTCAAGAGCACAGAGGTCTGTCCATGGCTACCCTTTCATGTGGCAATAAATGACATTGCAAGCCAGAATCTCGACAAAATCAAAGAAAATTACAAAATCTCTGGATGTGCAACCAAAGTATCAGACCCAAGTTATCTCTCCCTGCATTTTACCAGTTCAATAAAAGGGTGCAGCCAGAAATAGACATATTATGAAACAATTTTCTGCCTTAATGATTGGTGTTGTCTTGAGGGTTTTGGCTTTTACAACAAGAGGACATCCTTCGATTATTGTATCCTATCATGGAGGAGTGGGATACTTCTGTCTAGAAGAGGCAAGGTAATCTTTGGCAGTGGGACGTCCAACTTGAAAATGCGCACTTTAAACAGAAGGAATCAGGGGCGGGGTTCAAAGATTTGTTGTTACTTTTATGGTGACATCAAGGTAGAAGACCATAATGGATTACTATGCCTCATTTTCTTGGTTAATCCACAGACTAGGACAGAAGAAGGAGAGGAGCAATAGAGGAGAAGATCAGAAGGTGAGAGCAGGTAAGAATGGATTGTTCTCTGAGATCTGAGAAATCAGAAGTTCTGATAGTGAATGACCCAGGGCTAGATGTGTCTGTAGGGTTATTTGGTGGAAAGACAGGACAACATGGTCTCCCACAGTCCCTCCAGAGCTGAATGTCCAGAGCAACCTCAGCTGCCAGTCTAACAGTGGGAGAAGTAACAGAGACTACTCAGTTTCTTGGCTTTCTGCTGCTCAATCATAGGGGCACCTGGGCTGGACAATCAATTTAGTCACCTGCAGAGAACTCTAGCTTAGTGATTCCCTGAACAAAACAAGGATAATTTATACTGTAAAATTTCCAGAACCTTCAAAGACAGATTTCACATCTTCTCTGGGGACCCCATCTACAGTTTTATTATTGCTGTAATAAAAAAAGAAAGAACGTTCTTACTTCAAAATGCTTTGGAAGCCACAGTAGTGAGCATTAGTGGACTTGCCCCATACAGTCTGGATTTGGAGCTGTCCAATTGCACATTCAGAGATTTCAGATTTACCAGCTGGACATCTTGACTGTCTTGGTGTCAAAGTAGAATTAATCTCATAAATTGAGTATAAAAGGAAATCTGCCTCACTGAAAATTGTGTGAAATCCTCTTGCATCTGATGTTCCAATCATTTTTTATGAGGAACAACCCAGTCACACTACATAGAAAATGTAGATGCAAGACTTTCTGGTGGGAACAGTAAGTTTATGGAACAAAACTCTGTGCCTTTGCCTCACTGTAATGAGAGACTACACTTTCTCTTACATAGAAAATGTTCTAATAAAGTGTGCAAACGTGGATGTTAACAATAGAGAATAGCAAACAATTGGAAGTGGAAAACTGTGTTTGCAGTTATCATTACAGTTAAAAGTTGGCTGAACAATTAGGGTCTATCACAAAATCCTCTTTTTCCATATTTTTTTAAACAAACTTTTCATTTAGTTATAGTAATCTCATAATATGTCTTCTTTAGTTCTGTGGTGAACTCACCTGGGATAGGTATTAAAATATTTTGTTTACATCACATCAAGCATTGATGCTTCTTAAAGTTAATTAGATCCTGAAATTTATGACATACAGTGAAGGACAAGAATTGTGAATGTGTGGCTTTGAAATTGCCATCTTCTGAGTTTCCCTGCTCAGTGAAATGTCAGACAAGAACTCCTCTGAATTGATACATCCCCTCCTTTCCACACCCTCATTTTAATTTTCCAATCTCAGAAGTCTGTATCAGGGTAAGATTTAATATTAAAATAGCTTGCCATTGGGTTAAGTAGTTTGACTCCACCGTTAATGGAGGTGTTTTCTTTTAAATTTATTGGGCTTTATCTGATCTAATGCTACAGAGAAAGGAGGCCTTGGCAGATGGCCTAGTCTACTCAGCATTGTATTGGAGCAGATGATGGTTTTTCCCCAGAATAATGGGTTAGGGGAAGAGGGCTGTTTTCAGAAGTTTATGTTCATTCTCACTGCTGTTTGTACATCTCATATGTCAACTAAAAAGCAAAAACCTTTTCTGAGTTAGTTCAGCTAAAATTTGGGTGACTGACTAATAATCCTGCAAAGGGCCACATTGAATTTTTGTTAGGTTTTTTTGGGCTTATTAATGAAGAGTGTAAGAATAGCATGCCCAAACTTTATTTCAAATGCTTGTTGTTTTGTTGCTCACAACCCTCATTTATTAGATTTCCTAAAACCAGAGTAGCTGGAATATGGTCTGATTTTGAAGGAAATAGGTGGTTTATAAAAATTACTTTCATGCATATTTTCTACTTTATTTATGAAAGAAAACCAACAGTAAGTGAAATCCTATTGGCAGAACACGTGCTTATCAACAAGATCTCTAAAGAATATTCCTATTTCTCTCATTTCTTTAATTTCTTTGTATTTCTTAGTACATTTCCACTGCATTTATGAGGTGATATTTTATATCAAGACTGCGGTACTTGTGGTTTTGTACCAGTGCTTAAAGTTAAAGAACTCAAATCCAATTAAGCTGTAATGGGCATGGTCATTGCATGTGATCTATAAAAATTAGAAATAAAATTTGCACTCAAGCCATATTTTGGTCATCAGGGGCAGGTAAATGAGTATTTTAGGATAAGAAAAAGAAATTACTTTTCCCTTGAACCTTTACACACCTCATGAAGAGTTGGCTGGAAGAGTAGGGAAGGCATGCTGTAGTACCAAAAGGAGTAGTGAGGAATAATGGCAATAACATGGTATTTTCTGGAAGTAGTTTAGTTCCAGTGCTGTCCCTGAGAAGATGTTCCTTTTTAGGCCACTTTCCAATGCCGAACAACACTTTCTGTACTTTGTACAGAAAAGCCATTTTTCTGTAGCTTTAGGTATCCTCTCCAGGCTGAGCTCCTTTTCTTTGGAAAGGTGTCTGAAAACCAAGGAAACTGACAACTCAAATTCCACTCACAATCAAGAAGCACATCTTCAGGTTCTAGGACTACTGAAAAAACACGTTCAAATTTAAATAAATTTAATAAGCTTCTCTATTAAAGAGAAGGGCAAAGAGAGTTTTCTGGAAGATAGGAACCCATTGCAAACTACACCTGCAGTCATTCATGTTTAATTCCTCTACTATTAAATATGTTTTGATACTATAACTGCACTTGATGTTTGATACCATCACTGTACTGAATCTAGTTCTTTGGTGAAGTAATCTGCTTCCTATTCATTGCAAGGCAAAATTTGCAAAACTCAACAATTCTTGATGACAAGTTTTGTTCCACTTGTGGTGATTCCTCAACTTCTCCAAGCTCTTTTTACATGGTAGCTTAACATTTTGATGGCTTTATTTAAAGAAAAATTCTTAAGATGATAAAGAAAGAATATTCTTGTCATATCCAATTAATCTGATTTACACTAAATAAATATATAAACAAAGGACAATTGGCTGCTTCTACTGAAATTTAAGTAGTCATTGTCATTTTTATCAAGAGGTATTTGAGAAGAATTCCTACTTCGCTCCTTGATAATGGAGTTCAGGATATAAGGAAATATCAAAACAAATAAAGAAGAAACCCCCCATCCACTAAAACACCCAAAGCACTTTAACACTATTTCAAGAGTGAAAGAAGAAAGACCAGCTCCTGAATATATCAAAATACTCTGATCTATCCAGAGTTATATTTTCCTCATATAAACTTAAGAGGCTGAGCAAAAAGATTCATTTAAAATCTTCTAAGCCATTGTTTGCATGTTCAAATATGTAATACACACCATGCAAGTAAGGCAAATGTTCTTTTGAGCAAGACAGAGGGAACTCAATGCAACATTAGCAAATGTGAGTGCCACTAGCCACTGAAGCTTCATAGCCAGTCAAACTAGAGGATTCAAGAACTGTGGATGTTTTGTAGTTAGCCTTGTTATGTGGAAGAGTGGACTGTAACATGTACAAAGTAAGGAAACTGCAGACTAATATCCACATATCCCTACTGTCCACATAAATTATTTAGTATTAAAATATATTCCCAGCAGTTTCTCAGGTCATTTAAAGCTAATTAATGAAGCAGATGTAACAAAGAAAATCATAAACCCAGTTAAGCTGACACATTGACAACAAGAAGACTCTCATTCATTTGTTATACAGTGGTTTAGGACTAAAGCAACACTAAGACAAATTAATGAATAGGTGCATTGTTATAATAGTGGAAAAACTTTCTCACTTATGCCGTCAGCCTTTTTCCCTTTATTTTGATTTTCTTCTGCTGCTAATATATTTTAGCTATCAGGACAATTAGGCTCCAGTTCTGTGTTAGTATATGATTTGCTCCCAGACACTGTGCTGATAGGTGATCTAGAATTTCTTGAGTGAAATAGCAGATTTATCTCTGCCATGTTCAGCGACTGTATGTGTTGCTAAGCTGGGGGCAAAGGAGAGCTTGTAGAATGAATTTTATAGCAGACTATGACATTATGAACAGATCTATGCATGTTTAAGTTGTTTGTACCTCTCCTAAAATTTTGGCTGGCAGGCAGATGTAAACTGCAGAAGGTGATAAATGCTCTCCTTTCATGGACTCTAGGTCCATGACTGCCCTTTGAGGCCACCAGCAAGCCAGGTCTGAAGACAGAACATTATTCAGTCTCAGGAAATGATGATCTGCATTTCTAGTCGCCATCTGGTGGTTTCGTGTACAACGACACGTAATTTGGAAAGGAATCTCTTAATGGCAATTCTGATGACATGAGGTTGTTTTAGGGGATTGCAGCAAGCGCAATAAGCATTGGTGAGAGCATTTCACTGGCATCCCAAGATGGGATGTGTTGTCCTAGACGTGAAAGAATAACATCTTCTTACTGATCTTAAAATGCATTTTTGAATGTATGTATAACAAAGATCTTGTCCTCACTAACTGAAAACTTTCTCTCCTGTTAAACACTTGGTAGCACTAGAGGAATCACAGCATATTCACTACTGTCTGAGACAGCACAGCCTTCTGACAAGCCCAGCTTTGGTGATCACATTGAAATATTTTTAAACATATTGCTTACTTCCCCCCCGCCCCTTTCATTTTACAGAGAAATTTTTCTGTTTTTTTTCAATGTTGACATGATTACTTAAGATCAGTTCCCTTATAGTCACTTTGTGGATAACAGAGTGCACAGAGTTTTACAGCCCTTTTGTTAGGAAGTTTCTTGGAAGCAAAAAGGACGTTTTTGGTGGAGATTACCTTCTCTGTTGGTATTGAATAGGACATCGACATTTATAGTCTTCAAGATGAAGCCAAAGGTCCACTGAAAATGCTCTTTTCATAGAGGCAGGTTGACAGGCCTAGATATGTAATTAAAAAAACAAAACATTATCTCCAGTTGAATATTTTACTGGACCTTAGGTCCTTGAGGAAAAATTGAAATCTCGAAGAGGATTGTTCATGAGTAGCCAGTAACTAGAGGGTGAGACTGATAAGCCACAGCTTAATTATTGATTTACAGTCACTATAAGTAAAATTTGCCTTTATCTAGTAGAGACATTATGGGAAACGGGAAGGGGATACAAGGGACTACCTATCCAGGTTAGAGATTTGGAATAACAGTAATACTGTTGGGATGGGATAGCACTCTCCAAATTGGGAGAGTTTGTAAAATCAAGTCTGGATTCAAGGCAGAAGTTAAGCAGTGGGAAAATAATGATAAGATAATGCAGAGCAGCATTTAACCACTCTCAGTAGGGAGTAATATAAACATACAGAAAGAAAAACCACAAATGTGCAACCCGCCAAAGAGCGTAGTTTGTTCAGATATTGCCAGTCATGATTTTAGGCTGAATAAACCCTTTTTGGACACATTGTTCTGATTCTAATTTGTGTACAAGCTTGCAGGTATTGATTCTCTCATGGAGTAAAGAAAACTGTGAATGAGCACAGTATCTGAATATGGGAGTGAAGTGAGTTTAATGTTGTTTTGAGAGAGAACTTGATTGTTTGTAATTAAACAGAATTGACTCTATTTATTGTCCAAATATTTTTGCATAAATTACTACAGGATTTTATCAGAGTAAGAAGTAGAGCAAACAGGAAAAATGTACATACACATAATAGAATTGTATGTCTGTTTCTTGACATCCATTATCATAAATAACAACAGGCTTTTGAAAAAAAAATTACCAATATAACAGAGAAAATCAGTCTATATGTAGGTAGGCATCTTGTATAGTGGTTTAGTGTCAATATACATCAGGTTTGATGTGATTTCAGTGGAATAAAGGTTTGTTATTTAATTATTTTTCTGCTTGCTCCTTTTGCATTCTAGCATAATTTTACCTTTAAATAATTTTCAGTCATAATTTATTGAGAGTCCTAATAATATTTTGCTCTTTCACACTGATTCTAACAAGGTTCTGACCTGAATCCTCATGTGTTCCACATCATTTCCTTCTGGAGATTACCAGGCCAAGGCGAAGAGTAAATGAGTTGTAAGGTCAAGAGTTTCTCACTGTGAGACAACTGCTGAATTCCTGGTAGCTATGATTGCATCTTTCTATTACACCTTAATCACTATTTGACAAATTCAAACAGAGATTGATAAATTAATGTGACTTATTTTAATTAAGGCAATATGTTGCTTCACTATGTGAATATTAAAAATACACAGACCTCACAAACAGTAAATATATCTCAAAAGGATGGTAAAATGTAGCTTTAATCATGGGTGACTTGTACAGATATATCTTCTTTGATTTAAGAGTGGGTACAAATCATTACAGCAACAGGAGAGGAAAAGTAGATTTGAAATTGATATTATTACTATTTTTAAAATTTCCAAATAAGCCTTTTAAGACTTTAGAAATAAAAATTTAAAATCTCAGAGGAGAATTTAATGACTTCACAAATTTCACCATGAAATATATTTAACAAACAATAACTCCTGTACTTTTTACTCGGACTATTACATTGTTAACAGTTGAATATAGTTGATGTGAATGGCTATGTTGTCTTCAAGAATAATCTCATTTGTGCTGGTGTCTGGGAACAAAAGAGTCAGATTCAGAAATTCCCACTGTTCACCTTATTTCTGATATTTCTACCAGAAGGATTTTCTGTACATTAGGATCATCCAGACCAATATATTTTAAGCTGCAGACCTTTGGTGAGGTTATGTTAAAGCACACTAAGTTCCACGGTAGTGGAAAAGAGAGGAACAAGTCTAACACTTGCAGGCAACTCTAAAAGATTAGATGTCCATTTAACATTCATTTAACATCTGGCAGTAAAAACAGATCAAGGCTCTGACCATGTATCATCAAAAGGAGAGTATAATCACTCTTTCACTGCACTTACTATAGGGATACCTGCATGTTCGATTACCCATCAAAACTATTCTTTAAGATCTCAGGCAACTAAGGCTGAAGTCTTATTTGATTCATTTTTGCCAAATCTCCAGAAAATGTTTGTTGTTTCCATCTTGTAGCAGAAGGTTAAATATAACCTCTACCCAAATTTGCATGGCCCTGCGTAGGAATACAAGGGATACAAGGGATATGTTGTCCTGTGACATTTTGTTTTCCTAGAAAGATTAACACTACATTTTCTAGAGATTAATGTAAAGCAACAACCTTAATGAAAGTTATGTTTTGCATAATAAATGAAGTTGACTCAAAGCACAAGACAGTAAAATGATCTAAGTGTATGATCCTACTTAGGCAAATGCTATAAATATTAATTTCTAGGGTAAAATTTTGTTTACATCAAGATAGACAAGGGATGCCTTTAATGCCTTCAGACTTCTTGAAAATCCAATGAGCTCCTGAAATAGTTCCTCTGACAATATAAACTGTAATATCAATTTTCATTCAAGTCTGCTGTAATCCATGTTTGCTTTAGAGATTATAGACATAGTTGATGTGGGAATGAAATGCCAAGTATAGGTCAGATGATGATTTAAGTTACTAAACCTTTGTAGCTTTCTGTCTATCAAATCCTTCAGTGATATATGAACTCAAACATCTATAGATTCTAGTACATCAGTTCAAAATTAATGCTTAAAACAGGTGGGCCTGACTTTGATATAAATGTAGAAGCAGAGTTTGTGTGTAGATATGAATATAATTTCAGTGATTAGAATTCACAGGACATCCCACTCAAGACTGATTTGAAAATTGAGCATGTAGGGCATAGTTGCAGGAAGACAGTTATTGAAATAAAATACGTTTTCAAAGTAACTAAAATGTGCTGATGACACAAATGATAGGGGAGGGATATAGAAGAAGAGATATGTGCTGCCTAATTCATAAGCAGATGAGTGATAGGAAAGGCCTCCTTTCTAAAAGTAAAAACATTGTTGTAATGAAAAATATAATTTTACGATTTCCAGGTAGGAACCAAATAGATATGTCCTGTGGTCCTTGTTATCTAAGTTGAATGCTCCATTCAGATTCTCACCTTGGACTCAAACCAAACTCAAAATACCTTAATATTCAAGAAAGGCCAGTTGACTCCATTAAATGATAAAATGCAAAACATTTCTCCTAACTGAAGGCTGATGCTTGATATATTTTTTCCTAGATTCTGCATATATTAGCCATGTCATAAAAGTTTCCAGCCAAATTGCAGTTTTCATTTCAGTTTCACAAAATATTTCATGCATAGCACAGTACAAAGTGAAATCTCATTGAGGAGGTTTCAGCGCTGCAGCAGTTGGGGTAACTTGGTGTCTCAGTTTGCTACTCTGGGTTATGTTTAAACTGCACATATGACTTGGATCAGAGCTCTAGGAATTTCCCTGCTGAAATGGACTCATGAGCACAGGTCTCCTTGAAAGAAAAAATGAAGTGAGGAACCAGTAGCAGGTGTGATTTATAAATACCTGATTAATAGTATTACTGCTCTGCTACAAAATCACTCTGTGTTTGCTATATTTGCTGTCTTAGGTGGCTCAGATAACTAAACTACTGAGAGATCCTGCAGTAAACAAAGGATGGATAGTCTTTCAGAGGAAGCTGGAGAAAAAGATGAGAGGCTGAAAGGAGGATTTTGAGGTTACGCAACATTACATATTTTACTTAGGGAATACTAATGCTTATGTATTCAGTGCTGTCATCTTTAGTAATCAGTGAAGTGTTAAACCTCATTGCTTTGCATACCATGAAGACTAGCTTTCTGCTTCATGATAACAAAAAATGCTCTAAAACTTTATAGAAACTGTGCTTACATTTTAAAACGTGATCGGACAAGGCAACAACTTGAGATGAGGAGGGATGAGCAGTGGTAAGATACTGCACAAATCCTGCTTTTCAGATGTCGGTACAGGTGGTAACATTGAAATCCTAGAAAATAGGAAGGAGAACTGACCTAAACATACTGAAATTGGCTGACTTTTGTATAACAGGAATGGAATGATCTAATAATAAAGTATTAACACTGTCTATAGAGGCAGTTGATACTTTCTTGGCCTGAATTAAGGGTGAGAAATGCTCATGACTTGTTTTATATTTTTAACAATGCAAACATAATGATTATGAAGGACTGAACCTAGGCACTACACTTCTCCTCAGCTTCCCCATTTGTGAGTACTGCAGCCAACAGTATTGCAGCCAGTATGGAATCCACGTGCATCTAAAAATAATATTTCAACCAAGTCAGCATTTGGACAACTGAATGTAATCTGAGCCCTGATGTTTTTTGGAAGGAGATTCTATGGTGGTTGTAACATAAGACACAATCACTTTTCCTTGTATAAGGTATGCAATAGAAACATCCTTAAGTTCTTGAGTTACTGTTCCCAGATGATGGAGTGCTGCACTATGCTGTGTTATCAATGCACAGAGAGACTGAAATTGCATTGGTTTGCTTTTGCTGCTGTATTTCATACTGCTGTCTAAATTGCTTTCTACTATCTCTCCTGTCTTGACTGTCTAGGTTGCTTTCTGCCTGGAAAATTTATGATTTATGTTATTTTGTCCCCTAATTGTATTAGCCGGTTTTTTGCTTTTATTTTTTTTTCCCTTTTTTTCCCCCTTTGTGTTCTGACCACATCTGTAAATCTTGTACACATTTTTTCCCCCTCCACCATCATGCACTCGTGCCCTTTATAGTTCATTCTTCCTGTCATAGGCTCATGTCTTTCATAGAAACAAGTAGCAAAATTACTGAGTATCTAAATTTTAAATAATTTATTAGTTAGTTTTTTAGAATGAATGGGGGTATGCATCTTACTGAGAGCAGATCATGGAAAAAAATCTGGGAGTGAACAATTCTAGAGCTCCTTCAGTACTTCTGAAAATGTTGCTTATAGGAAAGTAGATCTGGGGGGATGATCAAAGCATAAAAAATAGAAGCAACTTGTTCATGTGAGTTACTGAAGAGATACAAAGAATTGGAACATGGAAGATATCCAGAATTTATTTACTTTACACTAAGTAAATGCAAATATTTTACAGAGTTTATGTTTCAGACAGAAAATAATAAAGTTAGAAAGGATAAATAATGAGTAAAAATAAACAACTCACATATGCATCCAGAAGAAAGGTATAGCCAAGTAAAGGGAAAAAGAATAATGAACAAAAGAGACAACTCTTGAAACTAAGAGAAATAAAGAATAAAATGAAAATAGCTGAAAGATGAGGAGTTTTTCACTTCGTAAATAAAAACAGAAATACAGGTTTGAGTCACATAGATAATGAGATAAAATCTGAAGGCCTATGCAGCACAATATAAATAAGACTAAAGCCAGTCTGTGAACCAGAGTGGAAATGAATAGTTTAATTACAGTTTTAATGCAGAGAGTAACACATATATGTAATGTATATATGTATATATGTAGTCACCAAACAACTCATTGAAAAATGAAAACTGCAAAATTTGGGATGAAAACACAAATCTAGAGAATCTAGAGAGTAAGCCAGAGTGGCTGAGGGAGCTGGGGGTGTTTAGCCTGGAGAAAATGAAGCTCAGGGGAGACCTTATCATTCCCTACAGCTGCTTGAAAAGAGGTTGTAGCAAAGTTTAGGTCAGTCTGTTATGCCAGGCAACCAGGGACAAGACAAGAGAACAGAGCCTCAAGCTGTGCCAGGGGAGGTTCAGGTTTGATATTAGGAAGAATTTCTTCATGGTGTTTTAAAAGTCTCTGTTCAATATTTTCCTAAATGGGCTTGATGTCTTAGAAAAGTAGAATTTATACCAATCTAAAACTTAGTTCCAGTGTGAGTAACCACATGGTTATCATGTGGTCTGTCTTCAAGGGATGGATAGCAATGAGATAGAGCAGTACAAGACCATGTATTTTGGAATGGGTAGCATAATACTTCTTATAATCAAAAGTAGTTATTTAATTTAATGTGATGGAAGAATTAATTAAATGAAAAAAAAATGATGGTTAAGTATCAGCCATGGAAAAAGGTGGCAGTTTTGCAGTATATTGTGAGGAATATTTCCAGGAGAAATATTCCAGTCACTGTATAGTTGCTTTACAAAGCTATTAGTAGGAGTATTTTTAAAATACAGTAAAACACAGTTAAGTAATCTGTGTTTAAAACAAACTAACAAAATCCTCTAAGACTGGAACAGGAGCAAAGGAGGACTCCCAGTATAACTAGAGGAAATGGAGGACTTACCATATATAAAGAGATTAAAAGGAATTGGTTTGTCCAGCCTAGCAAAATAAAAGTTGAGAAGGGTATGATTATTTTACAAAAATACATTCAGGAAATAAATGCAAAGACATAAATACTGAAGGACAGTACTTACAGAAAATTAAATGGATACAAATGTATAAATTTAAACTAGAAATTAGAAATAGTTTCCTAATCAACAGAGAAAGATTTGGAAAGGCTTAGCAATGGAGGAATCTAAATTGCTTCTAAACTTGATAAAGCTATGAGTTCATGGAAGGTATTTGCAATATGACAGGAATGATTCTGATGCAAAATGCAAAGAAGTTTTTGTCTGGCTTTTTTTTCATTAGTCTTGCTTCACTGGAAATGCTTTTATTCCATGCATTCAATACTAGTAGTTTTAATGAAAAACACTCAACAAAACTTGGGTAAAGTCATCCAAAGTAATTTCTTCTTTCTCATTCAAAATTGTCCTAAAATTCATTCCAACATGTAATCTCTGAATAGTAGATATAAGAAAAAATAAAATTCTAATTAACTATTCCATTAAAATGTGAGTGTGTCTGAATATCAGCAAGAATTATGTTTTTTGTGTTTTTTAATTTTTTTAATGCTTTTATTTCCTTATTTACTTTTCTGTATTTCTGCCTAACCTCAGCCCTCATATGTTACAGGCATAATATTAACCATTCTTCACTGGTTATCAGATACACAGGTTAATAAAGCTTCAAAATAAAGAATATTGTTCAGAGTCACAAAAAAGAAATAAAAAAGAGTAGTATGGTCTGATACTTACTTGGGAGGGGGAATTGAAGGATTTGGAAAACTGTTTCAGTGATACCAGGTCACCCTTTTGCATGATTTCTTTGGACAGGGGAAGACAGAAAAAGTCAAACAACCCAAACGAACGCCGTGAGATTTGACTATGGAAAAGTGTCCGTTCCAGTCCTGAACTGGGACTACCCAGAGTAATGGCTGTTTATAATCATAGAAATCCAAATAAGTATTTTTAGATCCAGAAACTGAAAAGGGACAGTGAGAGAACTCTGTGAGTAAGATAAATAGGACAAATGAGATGATCATGCAATCAACATACTTAGGTATACAGAAATTTCAGAGGAGATAAGTTAGGAATTCCTAGGTTGTGGGTATCATTGAGGAGCCCTTTTGAGTCCTACACCTTGACAGTTCCAAAGCATTTAGACCTATAACCATCAGGACAAACATAAGTAATATGTGAGTACCATTCAGAAATAACTGAACATTTTATCCAGATTTTGGACATAAGCATCAAAGGCCATCTAAATTCCACTGCTGAAAATCAGACATTAGAAGATTTGTATTGTTTGCTAAAGTTTTCATTTTTTAACATGGCCATATTCTTTCAACATGATAGATAAAATAATATGCAAGTAAAAGACTGCATAAATACAAAGTCAATATTTTTAGATTTTGATCTATTACGAATGTTCTCTGGAGAAAAAAGAAAGGGGAAAGAGAGTAAATGTGGTAATTCACCTAAGAATAAAATGGTCCCCAACATTAAGAGGAAGAAACAATAGTGGTCTTTTAAAATACTCAATGAGCCTTGAATTCTGATCAGGGGATTCATGAGGACATAATTGAAATCAGATTGGTTCACCTTTTCTGCGCTCCTTCCGGGTTGGGAACTTCCATTTGTGTCATGGTGTCTAGCTAAGCATATACTTGGAATGTGTAAACAATGTAAGCTGAATATTTATATTTTTAAAAATGCAAAAGTTTGACTACAATTTCATAACTGTGGTGAGTCCTTATTTATAATACAATGGAATAAAGGATTGTCACAATGTTTGAACCTGACACATTGGTACAATGCAAAATTGAAGAGGAGACTTCTGTCAGATATGTTGATCAATCATGTTCCCTATCAGAGCTGACAGTGCTTTTAAACAAATCTTAATAATGGCAAAAACACTTGCAATACTATGCCAGGCTATATCCTGCCAATAAAGGAAAGAGCCTCTGAATGGTAAACGGTAGCGTAAATATCCACAATATTGTCCATCATATTTCCACTGAGAATCAGTTCAGTGCTTCCTAACAGAAGGAGTCTTGTCTTATTTTCATATACAAATTGGATTTTGGTAATTGTTCCGCAGTGACACTGAGATCTAGAATATCATTGATAAAAATATGTGGAAACAGAAACAGGCTTACTTAGGCTTCTTTGTTGGGCCTTTGTCTTTTGTTCTTCTTTCATCTGGAAGAAACAGTGTAATTTTGTTATTATTTAGAGGAAAATATGTTTCCATGTCCTTTGAAAGTGTGAAACCATTAGGAGAGGATGAATATATCTTTGAACATATGGTAATATGGGTCTTGGAAATATGAAAGTATTAACTGTGTCTTTCATTGAAGCAAACTCTATTGCCTTGAAATAATGTTCAGTTTGACAGTTTTGCTTTGTAGGGGTTCATATAAACATTTATTTGCTTTTGGTATACTTAGAATAACATCTGCTGATTTCAAATTTTTTTCTGTTGTCTTAGCAAAATTATGTCAGAACTGCTGTCTAAAACTCCCTCAGTTTCATATGATGTCCAAGAAAATCTAAAAATTTGCTATATTAAAAAGGCAACCCATGTTTTTTCAGACTTGAGATTCATGAGCTCTGAAGTATGATTTTTAAAAAGAATTTTACACTTCAGAAATTGATTTAAAGTTAGAAGACATTCTAGTTTAACTGTTAAATATTATGCAGATTTTGTGGTGATAAGGAAGCACTAAGGTTGTAGAAAACATAGACATGAAATTATTTAGAGCTAAGATTAGAAGTAGCATGGATTTTCAAGAGTCTAGGTAAGGTTAGGGATAAAAAGTCTTAGAAAGATAAAGTAAATATCTGTATATGAACTATTAGAAAGCAAATTAGAGAAGACTAGAAAGCTAGTTATATGCTTTAGACTACTCTAATTAAGGAATGCTGGGTAACTTACTCAGCCCACAGCATCATTGTCCTCATTAGTGTACTGTCACCATCATCATCATCTCCATCCTACCTAACAATAAAGCCTGGGGGATTTGCCATCACAGTATTTGGCATCCCATTTCTTTCATTCTTAGACTGCTTTGAGACAATGTAAATCTCAGCTGCTATTCCCCAAGGAGCCTATTTAAAAGGCAGAGCACAGGAGGGGTACTCTGTTGTTGGCAGCTCTCATGGCTTACACAGATGGTCTACGGCATTACAGAGCCTACTGTGTCTTTTAAAAGTTGGTTTCATTTCTACATGCAGAAGATTAAAGTAAGAAAGTGTCAATCACAGATGTGCAGGTTGCCAAGTCTGACTGACTTTTGAGTTCCTGGGTAGCAACCACTCAGGTATCCAAAATCAAAGAAAAACTAATTAGCAGAGAATGTATCTATACCATGACCATGGAGATCCCAAGAAAGAAATCCTGGTGAATGAAGGGCAGAGACACCCTTGTGCAGGAACTGATGTGTCAGCCAGCCTGGGTCCACAAGCAGTGATTGAAACTAATAATTGTCTCAGAGGGTCTTTTCCACTGAGATGTGACAGCATGGAAACACATCTTGTCTGTGGAAATTTATTGGTTCTTTTGTATACTGCCTTATGATTTCAGCACTTTGGGCGTGTGCTGCATGTGTAGTGTTGACCTGTTGCAAAGTTCTTTTATGCTCTCCTGCCATCCAGTACTCCCGGAGTTCAGAGACTTTTCTATGTTTATTGTTATCAGTACAGAAAAGCCAATGAAAATATAGATAAAAGACAGAGCTACTGGGTTACATACTTTAAAATTCTCAGTTTTAAAGATTATTCCCATTCTAAACTGCAAAAACTTACACCATATCACAAGGTTTTCTAGTACATGCCTTGCCCTGAATTAGTACTCACTCCATAGCTAGCAGTACTGTATTTCAAGAGAACTAGTTTTTAACAATTTTTAGAAAGTCCTCTAGTATAAAATTTGTCAGTGGGAAAATGGTCATGTGTCCAATAAAATTGAGACATCTCCATCAGTTCCACTGGTCTTTTTTACCAGAAAATAATTATAATCTTTAGTTTTGATGTGGTTAGAGCAATTATATTAATTTATTATATGACATTTCAACAGTTAATTCTTTTATAAAGTCAGCCACAACATAATAGAAAATGGTAAGGTGAATTTGAAGAGAAGCTGGAGCTTTATTGAACCAGCATTTGTTTGAAGGGAACATTTTTATGGGGGAAGGAAACTGCCATTTTAAAAATTTTATTCCAGTTTGGGGAGCCAACTAGACTAAACTGTTTATAAGAAATTCAGCTTGACCTGCTCTGCTACTCAAGGAATAAATGAATGCTCTAAGGGAACAGTGACTGTGAAGCCAGTTCTTTCCCTCCTGTCTTTGTAATTTGCACTTAGCCATGTGTAACCCTGCACATTATGGGCAACATGTGATGTCAGCAGAAGCAGCTGCCTGGTTAAGTGCTACCCACTGCAGAAAGTGGGCCCTGGGCTACGATTTGTGGGGCAATGCTCGTCATAGTTAGCTAAATACCATGTTTACTGTAACTTGGAGGGGGTGTGTTACATTTTTAAAGGCAAGGAGAGAAGCAGTATAAGCCTCCTTAGTATCTACTTGGCAAATTCTGAGATTATATATCCATATAAATATTTGATGGATCTCATCCTGTTTTCTTCAAAATGCTCCTTGTTTGAATATAGTTACATCTTCACTGTGACTTAATAGGGTAAAGATTTATTTCAAATCTATAGAGTCATCAGACAGATGTTTATTTCACTTGAACTGATGTAGAACCTGTCCAGTGTCATCTGAGATATAAGAAATTACTGGAGGGCCATGTTTAAAGAAAACAAAAGCAACAGAAACATTATTTGACTAATGAACCGGCATTTTGAGATGTTGTTACTTTAAATATGCGATAAATTTCTGGTTTTGCTTAGTAGCAATGCTGATTTTCTGAGAAAAAAAAAAAGGAAAGAGATGATGACACTTAGAGTTTGCATGTGGGAATTGAATAACTTTCTTTTTAACTGTTTTAGCCTAACCCCCTGGAGCAGACAGTTGGACCCACTGGGCCGAGCAGTGCTCTTGCCTCTCAGCCTCCCCAGGTGTGCTTCAGTAAACCTCCTGGGGCAGGAAATGGGGTTAAACCAGGCTCTGATCATTCTTTGCAGTCCTTCAATTTTCTGCTTTGTAAGAGGCCAGGAGGAGGCAATATAAGAAGGCACACAGAACCTCCTGATAGTGTGCTGCTTTACAGCAAGTTCAGGCAGATTGCAGCCAACTGGAGATGATTTCAGCTACCTAGAGAGTTCTACCTTCAGGGAATGTGACTCTATTGCAGGTGAAAAAGGCTGACGGGTTCGGGTCTCAGACCTTGGTCTACAGCCATGACTGGTGCAGACATACAACCAAGCTGCAAGTGTCCTCTGAAAAAGCTCTGGTGCTGTTAATGTGGGAAGGTAGGCAGATCAAGATGACCTGGTGATGAGTTGTGGCCTCAGTTTATGCTTGTAAAAAGTATGGGAAACTGGTATCACAATTCATAGTTATGTTGTCATCAAAAAGCCCTATGTTCCAGTAAATTCCGATTTGTTCATTCTGCTTAATCTTGGAGACTTTAAACACCCGTCTGAATGCTATATAAAAGTAATTTTCCTGAAGTCTGATTTCTGTATCCATAACATCACAGAAAGATCTTTTATCAAAAGAAAATCCCACAGGACTTGAAATAATGCCATCTGTGGTAGTCAGAATCCCTGCTACCATGATGCAGCAGGACGACTCCCTCAGCCTTGTGGTTCTGCTTGTGTCCTTGCCATGTGCAAGTTATGCCAGCCAGGATGATCTGACATGGGGGGTCCAGAGATAAAGTCTCTCTTATAGCATGCCTGAGGAGTAAATTTTATGTAAATTGTATCTGGGGACTTTTACCAATAATCCTTGCTTACACAGAAAGTGGAGGAGAAAAATGAAGAAAAGTGGGGACAAACATCGTAGATTCTTGTTGTTCTCATGAGGTCTGCAACAAAATCCTTATTGATTTCACTGGGGAAATTTTTGTCTGCATATGGTTTGTGCTAGCCATAAAAGAAATTATGAAGTCCAAGACACTACTCTCAGGCAGTTTGATGATTGTCCATAAAGAAAAACTGGCCTTTAACCTCAGGATATTTTCCCAGTCAATTATGGAGATATTAAGTTTGCTGTTTTTAGAAACATACTTGGTAAAATTACCCTAAGAATTCACCTGCTGTTTGTGTATTCATTCAGCTTTCTGTCTGTGAAAGTCTACTTGCCTTGAGAAAAGATGTGTAATGGTTTCATGTGGGATGTGAAATTTCTCTCATAAATGTGATATGATCTAATAATTAATGAATGTCAGAAGACAAACTGGAAAGCTTAAAGGCTAACAACTTTTGTCTAAGTTATTCTATCTTCTCACTTTCCATCATCTCAGACTTTCAAACATGTCTAGGGTTTATAACTAGGTAGCTATTAAAATTCCAAATCTCTTTATATTGAAGTTCTATTTCTCCCTATACATGTCCCTGCCCAAATAATGCAGCATCAAAATGTGGCAAATGTCATGTAATTTATTTCCAATTCAATGTTCCTTAAAAATCTAAGAATGGTGTACAGTCATTAGGGTATTACTACAGATAAATTAAAGCTAATAATAATAGTAATATTTATATACTCATTTAAATATGCCTTTATTATATATATATATATTTGCTGGCAGGTCTGGGGAAAGTGAATTGTAGGTACTATCTGGGCAATAAAATGTAAAGGGTAATTTTAAGTTTCATTTAAAAATGGTTTTGTTTTAAAGAAATAGGATTCTTTCTCTTGATTAAATTATTTTAATTTATATTTTTATTACACTGATACAATTATTTATGTTTAAATCCAGATTTAAAATACGCTGATTTGATGGGGATCAATCAGCAGAATTTTATAGAACAGAGGGCTGACATATGATCTAAATAATTTCGCAATTTTCCATGGCTTCTTGAATATAAAAATTTCAGAAGTATATTAGTAAACAGAATTTTCAAAGTCTTTGCATTCAGAAAATGGAGACAGATGCCTGACAAGGTTTTAATGTACATAACAGGACTCCTACACCTCCTAGAAGTTTCTAGGACAGAAGGTTGTGAAATTTGACATAACATGGGCTTTTTTTTGTGCTTATATGTTTCAGAGATACGTGTTTTTTGCATCTTTCAAGACTTCTCTTTTTGTCTCACTTGTATCAGTTTCTTCTCTGCTACTGCATATTTTACTTCCCTTCTCTTTCTTGGAACATCTATGTATTTTGTTTGTTTTCCCTTTTTTTTTT
Organism: Petroica traversi; assembly: GCA_025920805.1. Taxonomy (NCBI): domain Eukaryota; kingdom Metazoa; phylum Chordata; class Aves; order Passeriformes; family Petroicidae; genus Petroica; species Petroica traversi. Next base: position 24,739,698 of record JAHLSL010000022.1, read on the forward strand.
CCCAACCCTCTTTTTATATCTTATTTTCTCTGTGAAAGAAAAGATTTGTTGAGGAGACAACATAGAATAAATGCTTGACTTAGATGAAGGTCAGCAAAATTGCCAATAATAATGCCCCTGGTCAAAAAAATAAACCAGCAATATTCAGGCAGATTTGCAATTGGCCAGATACCTTTTGTCTTTTCAAGACCAAATATAATCCATCAGTGAACTGATGACTCATTTCTTGTAGAAGAATAGGGCAATGGAAGATACAAAGTCATTGGAAGAGTACATAACGAAACTGAAGAAATAGCTTCTGAATCCAGTAAATAAGCGCAAGTCATTACCAATAAAAGAGAGAAAAAATACAAAAACAAATTTTGTAAACTGGTCTCAGTTATGCGATGTCATTAATACAATTCTGTTTACTCAGTTTAATTATATTTCTTCTGAAACACTTGGACTTCCAAATACTTAAATTGTTATTCTCATTGTAAAATGCAGTCCAAATAGACAATTTTTTTTTAAATTCAAAGCCAGATAAAAGTTTTTGTATTCTTTTAAGATAGAATATTTCTTACCATGTTAAAAAATGAAGATAACTAAATATATAATTGTCATAGTAACAGTGGATTACCATCTATATTGACATAGTTAGAAAATCATTCATTTAACAGACAGATTTCTTAGTGTTCTTTCAAGAGTCAAAGACAAAGAAACAACCAGAATATGTTTGGTTGTCCTCCTTTTGAGCCATAAATCAGCACTGGAAATGGAAAGAACTCTGTAGTTCTTACACTGAAAGCCACTATTCTAATAAATTGTGATTAATTTGGTTTATTTTTAAAATACTGTCTAAAGTTTGGTATGGAAAAATTTATTCCAAATAAAGTAAACACAAACCCAAGATCAAAAAATGCAAAATGATGCATACAAGTTATTTTTAGAATAATCCTAATGTAATTTTCAGTTGCTGGATTGATTTGATCTCCTTATCGTGGGGAGAAATTGGACTCTGAGATATTATCAACAGCTTCTAACTCCAATCTGATTATTGCTATAATCCTGACAGTGATTGATTCTGAGTAATTATCTCAGAAGCACAATTAGATTAAAAAACAATATTCCAGATTATAGAAGACTCCAGTCCATCCTTATAATTAGTTTCATCTTAGAATGTATGATGCTATCACATTTGAATAATTTAGAATGAATTATTTGCAAGCAGTCTGTGTGACTACGCTTTAATATGAAAACAGATAAACACGAAAACACAATATTTTAAGTAACATTGCTTTGTAAATTAGCAGCCTCATTGTAGTAAAGTTTACTTTGCCAATGTTTCCAGTTTGCCATGTAGCTCCTAAAATATTATGGGGTGCTAAGAAAAAGCCCATTGCTACAATAATCAGTGATCATGCAGTCATAATGATGATTTATGATTACTGATGGTGTCATTATCATCATAATTATAGGCTATGAATTAATTTTTCACAATTGGCAACTGAATAATTTTCAACCATAGGCCTTTCCTTTGTGAAAATTACTTGCAGATAATGGCCATAAAGAATGGACTCATGAGAATGAAGCCAAACAAAAAAGCCATATTTGAAGTTCTTGAACAATATTCACTTATTATTTTAATCAATTATGTTTACAGTGGTGATGGTCTGGACCAAATGAAACTTCATCGTTCCAAAAACTTTACAGAGTACATTAGGACTAGAATTAGAATAAGATTAATTTGTCTTTCCAAAACACAATAGAAACAGGATCTCATCAGAAAATAAAGAAATATGTATCTTACATGTGTCTTCTTTTAATACTTTATCTTATCTGATTAACTGGAGAAGTCAAAATACTTCATAGTTTGAATTAATTTTTAAGATCATGATTTCTGTGACTTTCTTGAAGTCAAACATCATGTGTTTTGGGAAATCCCTTTTCATCAGCTGCCTAGGGATTTGAGAGATAGCATTTTCTTCTCCAGACCCAAGCTATTAGGTTGGTGTGACGGAGTTTTGACAAAGACACAACACGAAAAGTTTTTTCAGAACTTTTTTCAGCCAGATCGAGACAGTTATTGAGTCAGAAGGACAGGACGGCATTAAATTCATTGGTGAATGAAGGAGAGAAAATAAGTCACCTCATCATGTATGGAAAAGTCTTATAATTCCTAATATCCCAGGCTTTGGATCTGGGCAGGCTTCAATCTCTCCTCTTTTTGTCCTCCTATAAAGCTCAAGTACATATTGTAAAGGAAGGTAATGTAGTAAAGGGTTGAAAAGATGTCGAAAAAAATGCTGACCAGCTTTGAGGCAAGAGAAGTTAGATAAAGATAAAGGAATTGGAAAAAAAGGAAATAGAACTAAAAAATTGATGTTAATTTGACTAAGCTTTTATCCTTTTAAACTTTTTTTAGATGTTTTTATGAAGGGATCTCTAAAAATGCCAAAAGCTTGCTATTTCACATGTTATTTTAAAGTACTAAATGTACATGCAGTAAATTAATCTTGAATATATGATGGTCTCAGAAATGAATTGCAAATAAAGGGGCCTTGAAAGAAGCTCTCGCATTAAAAGCACTGGTAACAGAAATGAGTGTTATATTAATTTTAGACTGTTAAAAATCAACATAGCTCTGATGCCTAATCATGGCACAAAATTGAAAAGTACAAAAGATATGGCCTCTCTGAACAGTACAAGACTCATGAGCATTCTACTTGGGTGGATACAGTCTAAGGACAGTCATATTTTGCATCATGTTCACAGTGCTTTCTAACTGGGAAAAAAAACAATGTAATGCCAACTCCCAAGAGATGATGTAAACAGTAATCTGTTCTAAAACAAGGATGGAAATAGGCACTTCTCTTGTATCTCTGATTTTCCCACAGGGATTATGTATACTTTGGCCTTTTGTAGAGATGCTGAGTTGTTCCTGTTTCTTAAAAATTCTTTGGAATAAACATACACTGATGTATTTAAGATAGGCTCATGGAAGCAGTAGATAAGGTTACTGGAACAGCTTCATCATGAAACTCCTGATTTAAATCTCCAGAATATGAGTAGTTGTCCATTTGAATCTTCCCTTCTGTTTTTGTTATGCACCAACCCCCCCAAACATTTTTTTTTCCTTACTATAGTAAGGTCTTTCAATACTCTACAGCGCTTCAAAATGAACAGGTAGAGTTCTTTATAATGAATACATGGAATCATCACTAAAAATATTCTGAATGGAAAAAATATTGCTGTGGGTAATAGACTGAACCACTGTTAACTTCTAACTTCTCTGATGGTTTTGAAGGACCAAATCCAGGCACTGACAGTTTTCATTTTTTAAAGTTACTTCCATCCTGATGATTTCTGAAATTTATAAAGTTTTATTACTCCCTTTCTTGTATTCTTTCTAACAAGAAGGGCTTTGAGGGGAAATCTGATGAGGAGCAGCTGAGGTCACTTGGTCTGTTCAGCCTGGAGGAGACTGAGGGGAGACCTCACTGCAGTTGCCTCACCGCAGGGGCAGACACTGATCTCTTCTCCACGGTGACCTCACGGTGAAAGAACCCAAGAAAACAGCATGAAGCTGAGTCAGGGAAGGTTTAGTTTGTACAGCAGGAAAGATTTTTTCACCTAGTGGGAGGTTGGTCATTGGATGAGGCTCCCCAGGGCAGTGGTCACAGCACCAAACAAGACAGGGTTCAAGACAGTTTAGGTAATGCTCTGAGACACACGGTGTGACTCTTAGGGATGTCATGTGCAGTGCTAAGCCTTTCTCTCAATGATCCTTATGTGCCCCTTCCAACTCAGAATATTCTATGCTTTTATGTTAAAAAAGTTACTTTACATGATTAAAGTAAATAAATAAATCCTCTAAATGATAAGAATCCTTCTACTGTCCTGAAACACTTTAGTTAACCCCACAGTCCTTTTCAAATTTGCTGCACCTAGATAAAAATACTAGCCTGGTCAGAATGTTTAATTTTTTAGTGAATATCAAGCTAAAAACCTGCAATAATTGTCAAATTGTCTATTCATTTATGTTGTTGATTGTATAGAAACAACATTGAGAAAATTCTTTCAATATTAAACCAGCATATTTTGATTTCTCCAAAGGACAAAAATACATTATTTTCTTATATGGATCCATCTTTTTCCATCTCCTACTTAGAACAACATTTATACTTTGGCCATCAGTATGGCTAACACCATCACCTAATCTGCAAGTATATGTGTATCCCTTTATAAAATAGGTTTCTTATCTTACCTCATCTTTGTTATAACTAAGCTTAGTTCACCCTCTTCAAAAGGATTTATTATCTGCCTGCATTAAGGGAATGCTCTTTGAAATATCTCCTCTGGAAAAGAAAGAAGCCATGAAATACAAGTATTTAAATCTGGTTAACATTTGTTTCTGTTATGTCATTTCAGCAAATGTGGAATACATTTCCTCTATTTTCAAAGCCAGTCATATAAGAGGGAGCTGAAGAAAAAAGAGCCTTCCACATGCATCACAGTTCTCTTCTTGCTGCAGCCATTTCTGATATGCTTAGGTGATACATCCATCCTCATTAGCTACTGCTCTTCTTTATGGGCAGGCTATCTTGAGCAATCAACTCTACTAGACCTTAAAAAGATAAAAAATAACCTAGCTTGGTTCCTTCAGACCCTTTATACATTGTTTCCTCTCCCTTCTTCCAATTAATACCTTATTTTCCAAATCACTAGAGACTTCATATTTAATTTCCTGTGTGTTCACACAGGCCAGAATATGTTGAATTACTTTCTTTTGGCTTAAAATAGTTGTTACAATACATAAACAGATAATAAAATATGTTCTTGTCTCCCTAATCTTCTTGCCCAAACAAATATATTTTACACAATGAGTACTGCAAAATGCAAATCTTCTGTATAAAAAATAATATGATATTAATAATACCACCTTCACAAAATAGATATTTCTCTGTAAGGGCTGTCAAGTATTTGTAAATAAAAGTTTCTAAACTGATTTTCTATATTAGTATATATGTGAAATTCAACAGCAAAATACAACAACAAAGGTCAGGAAGCTGCAAACTTCAATGAACACCTGATAATCGCTTATGATGAATCACAAAGAAAAAATTAAATTTTAGTACCTAAGTCTACTGAAAAAAACAGTTCCCAGGAAATCACTTATGTACATGTGTAGATACAAAAACATTAGCATTACACCTTCTCAGGTATTTTGCTTTAATTAAGGATTTATTTTAATGCACTTAAGGTAATTTTTTTGTAGTCTCATCACCATTATAATAATTCATTACATTTTCATGCCTGGATATTTGGCATGAATAAACAGAACAGTCAGTAAACAAGCAAACAAATTGACATCTGAATAAGGATTTTTTTAAAAATAAGGTTTACTACTCTTTGGCACATATATTTGGAATTCATACTTATTTCCAAACCCAGAGCTGCTTGCAATGTCTTTCAGTTATTTTTCTGCCATTTATAATTTTTCTAAGGCTTAGCCTAATTCTTCTATACTTGTTTTCTTCTTTGTATGAGAGCTTTTACTAGTTCTGATATTTTGTGAAAGTGTGTTTCTTCTGCTTTTTGTATTTTGGGCATTGGAGTAGAAAATGGCTTTCAGTTTTGATCTCTGCTCTGTCTCATCAATTGTAGAGTCAGTCTTCCATAGGTTTCTAGTACATTTTGTGTCATTCCTGGTTCCTATTTCTAATCTGTGGTACCAGAGTCTGTATTTTGCAAGAGCAAAATATCTGCATATAAAACTAAGATTGCTATAGGAAATTTGTGTGAAGATTTCTCTTCACTCGGAAAATCCAGACTTTTATTGAACACACAAAAAATGTATAAGAAAAAGGCCATGTTGCTGCTTATATACAGTTGCATATCTTATATCAAATTAATCTTTTGGCAAACACATGAATTTTAAACATGACAAGGTTTTACCTACAGTATTTTCTTCAACTTGCTTTAATGTCTAGTTAGAATTAATATCAGGAAACATATATGATTTGTCCTTTTTGAGGATGCTCATTTAGCATAAGTGTAAGACTATCTCAAGTCACTGTATATATCCATTTTAATTCAGCAAAGTGGTTTTGCATATTGCTGTTAGTATGCTGATCCTCAAGAATGCAGTGCAGACATACCTCTGGTGAGACATTTTTAAGTTAATTAGCATGGCAAAGGGAGCTGTCTAGGCATGGTAGCAGGGAACACCACAGAGGCTAAATTACCCTTCTTCTCAGGCAGTTTTTCAGTAGATTAGACTTCACTTCAACTGAACTCTGTGCTGTTGCAGCTACTCTGCTTCTGCATGTCTGAGTAAGCCTGTGAAAATCTAGTTCAGTTTTTTGTAGTTTACAATGTGGAGACACTGAAAATGCCACTTACTAACCACTGATTATCAACAGGACAAGTTATTTGTAGTCCCACACCACACAAGTTCTGTTCTGAAAATTTAGATAAAGAATTGAACAAAAGCAAATGCCACCACTAAGTTTGCGCTAACATAATTTACATTTATTGTGGTGAAAACTCTGATGTTTCTCCTTAAACTTCTATGGACCAGTTAGTTTCAAAGGAACAGATTCTACTAGTAAATGAAGAGTTACATTAGCACAACTTATTAATTTGCACCAACACCAGAACCAGTTTTATTTCAACAGGAATCAGCGGCTCTCATTTTCTCCCCAACACCTTTTCCTATGCCCTTTCTTGAAGAATGTCTGGAAGCCAGTGAAAAACAGGCTGGCTGGCCAGTAGTAAGAATGATTTGATGCATATCAACAAGGACTGACACCCTAAGGAAGGCACATCCCCCTGTTTCTGGCCATACTGAATACTTGGGTTTCCATAGGAAATTAAATAACATAAACTAAAGTTATTTTTTATGATCTGTTAAAAAAAAACATGTCTAGGGCTAGGGCTTGTGAAAATTCCTAGTGTATTGCTGCACTTGTGTAAGTAATGATGTCGGCTGTGTTCCAGCCTTTACTGGTTTCTCTTGAGCTTAATAAACTCATAAAGGTGTTCGCTAAATTAATCTGTTTTCTAATTCTTTTTAGTGATCTTGGACTTGAATGTATACACTCTGCTCTGAAAGTGCTAGCATTGTGCAAGTTTCAAACCTTTTAATAATAATTATTCTGTCATCAAGATACTTTCTATTTTCTTCTCTTTTGTCCCATTAAATCTAATTTCTGAAGTAGGTAAACAGTCATTGATTTCATTTGTACAGGCTGGGCTTAAGTCATTGTTTAATATCCTTTCTATTTCCTTATCCTGTGTCTGTCTAATTCCATGCTAATCACCCTTCCGAAGGTGACTTTTTGCTCTGTTACCAATTCACAAAAGTGGACAGGATATTCTTAGTCATTTATGTGAAAAAGTCTTGACAGGCTCATCCTTTTTCTGCTTTTGCTTTTTTTAAATTTTTTTTCTTAATGGAAGATTATTTTTATGGATAAATTTTTGTTCCCTTTGTGCAATTGCCTTAAATTTGTCCCACTGAAAAATTCAGATACAACATTATGGTTTTCAAATCAAGAGAAACTTTAATTCAAATCATGATCAGAAATATTTCAAAAACTACCCTGGGAATAGAGTATGAAGAAAATCTTATAACCTCCTACCTGATTCCTGAATTCTGTGTTTAACTTTGCCAACACCTTGACATTTGTATATAACTTCTTTTGACTCCATATTTGGTGGCTCTGCAGAAATAAATATAAAAATACATAATAGAGTAGCCCTGTTACATTTATTTCATAGCAACTTTGTCTCTATGAATATGCTTTCAGTTTTCCACATTTTGGGGATTTTGTACTAGGGCTAAGCTTAGCTTCAACTCCAGGAAGGCCAGAGCTGACTCCTGGTTCCAGCAAAAAGCTCCTGCTTTGGAGCAAAAGCTGGGGTATTTGACCTCAAAGAGAAGTGCCAGAGAATATATATTTATGAAATAATAACATCACCAGTGAGGTTAGTGTGAAGCAGTGCCGTTAAAATGGAACAATTAACACCACTGGTATTTATATCATCACCTCCAGGTAACTGTGTTAACTCCTTATGGAAGTGAATGGGATATTTCATACATTCTTAGACTGGTTTTGCTATTCTGCCTGGTAAGTTTCTACATTCTAGTCTTATTTGGAAAGACACCTATCCAGTCCTATAGAACTTTAATTTTAAAGAGAAATAAAACCCAAAGAAGATGGCCCATTATTAGTTTTGGTTTATGATATCATAATTCTATATTAGCTTTATTATGAACTTTATGATGCTCACAAGCTGAAAAATCTACTTTCCTATTACACTTTCCTTTAACTTTTTATCATTCATCTAACAGAAGCAAAATTAATTTTTTCTTTATAAGTAGTTTTGACCTGTTTTATTAGAGGATGTTTGCTTTTATCACAGAAATTGCTATTGTAATGAACTCTAACACATCTTTGTTACATTCTCACCAGAAGAGCTAATAAATTACTGAGGTTTTTTGATAGACATGTCTTTGTGAAATGAGATAAAACAGCAGGGAGCAGAGTTTGTGTTGTCCTTTCACAAATCTCTCTGTTTTACATCTCAGTAAACTCAATATCCAGAAAACCACTTTCAGAGATATCAGTTTTCCGTTCTGTCCTATTACATACTCTGCCTGTCACAATTATGCACGTGTCTTAAGGATTCTTTTGATGTGCATGCTCCTCAGCAGGTGACAAGATTTCACATAAAATATACACAGAAATGTAGGATCACAGGCTGAAACTGGTGAGAGATGGATCAAAAACACAGCGCTGAAGATAGCTGAAAAAAATAAACGAAAGATGTTTAGGAGCTCAGAGTTCCTGTGTTCTGATTGTAGAACCTTTGGAAATAATATTTCCTTTTTATTCCTTTAAGAATGATACCATTAGTATTTAACAAGGATAGGACAAATACAGAGCTCAAATTTTACACTGAAGTGTTTCTTGGATGAGGAGGCTGTCTGCATAAGGTATTGGGACCTAAGGATCTAGTACCATAAAAGTAATGAACGCTACTAGACTTAAACTCTGAAAAAAAAAAGTCTTATGTGGGGTTTCTTGTCAACTAATTGGATCAAGATAGACTTATGATTTATGATAAATAATTCCTTTTCCATTAGTGATATGTTGTGATTACTGAAATTTTCCATAATGGTTTATTTTTGATGAAGTCCAAGTACCTTACGGAAATCCTTAGATGAAGTCTTGGAGAGCCATAGGCAAACCTTGAAGTAGCCTGTATGGTCTTCTTTTTATCAGGATTTTCCTGGTTCTTAAGGGATACAAAACACAGTGGTGGCTTTATTCCATTGGCTGCCTTTAGTGTATGAGTGCCTACAGTACAAAAACAAGAAACCTACTAAAGGAAGGACTGGAAAGTCCAGGCAATTTGAAGCTGGAGTGTTTGGGGCTTCTTGTCTCTCTGCCTTCTGTTTTATAGTCACTGACTATCAGAGAACTATGGTTTGGATTGCTGCCCAGCACCTTGTCCCTAATACTGGGATATTGGCAGATCTGTCTGAGTGAGAGTACTGTGAGCTGCTGCTGGGTTCTGTGACTCCCCAGTGAAAAATTTGTACAGCACAGGAGACTATTCTAACTCCTGGGGAGACAATTTGTTGACCCCAGATGCTTGTTTTTTGGAGAAATAAAGCAGAATCAGTTTATATGAACTTAAAAACAAAAAAGAAAAAGCAATCAAACAGACTTTTTACTTTGAATAGAAAGCCATCAAGTTAAGCTTTCATTCTCAGATGAAGGAAAAGGTTAGAAAAATGGGACACTCGTCTAAAATAACACTGTAATATTTTGATCAACAATCTGCATGACTGTAGCTATTTTATTTTCAATTTGCCAGTGTCTTGAGTCATACACTGCTTTACTAAAGCCACTGTTTTTGGTTAAGCCATTCATCCTGGCAATAACCCTGTAAAGCACTATGGTACATATATATATATATATATATATGTGTGTGTGCGTGTGTGAACAAAAGTATGTTTCTCTACTGCGCTTTGTAAGTGCCCTTTCATTTTTGAGGTTCAGTGTAGGGGAAGAATAGCTGAGTAGTTACCACAGGTGCACTGCTACCAGCACTTTACTGTTAGTTTGAACTATATGAGGTAAACCTGCTATACCTTCTTGATACTTTGGTGAATTGCAAATTTTCATCTCTCCTACCATTATGTCCACTGATAAGCAATGGCATAAAAGCTGCCCATGGATGTGTTAAAAATATAAAGCAAGCAGATTTCAGAAGGTGTTAAGTACTAGAATTTTACCTTCAGGATACGCATAAGAAATTAGAAATGTTCTGTTTTGTTTTGTTCTCTGGTAGTGAAATGTTTGATTCACACTACTGTGTTTTGGGTAGATACTGAAGCCATTTTTCAAACAGGAATTGCCTCCACTTGTTGCCATTTCGATTAAACCTAGGCTGAATTGAGTTGCCAGTAAAATTTGCTGTGTTTTTGGGGGTTTGTTTCTTTTAATTCACCCATGGACTGTTAAAAGTTATTGCTTCAAACAATATACTCTACTGTTGGCTGCTTATAGCTAAGACGTGTAAACAGAATGCACCAAGGTCATCCCTGGCATAATTTACTGAAATTCAGCATTGTCACACCAGGAGTGAATTTGGCTCAATATTTTGGCATTAGCAGTAAAGGTCATTCCTGCAGTTTGCCCTCGCTATAGAAAGTGTGATCAAAAAGTTTTCCATTTTATTTCCCTTTTGATGGTCCCATTAAATCTTATTACACTGTTGGTACTTACCTCACTGGAGTGTCTGTGGGTTTTCTTTATAGGCAAAGCTTTCATCCCTGGACATCCATAAATAACTCTATTCACCAGACTTTCTCCCACAGCATTTGAGTTATGCTTCCAAGTTGAGACAAGTGTTAGCTTGCTTGTTCTGCAGATGTATTTTTGCTTCATTTTTGCCCACTTCAGAGGTTGTCTATTTAGAAAGGTTTTCTACCCCTGGATCTTCCATTCCAATAAGCTCCATCTGCATGTTCTCTCCTGCGCCATGTCTTTGAGAGGGCACTTTTCCAACTTTTCTGATTAAAGTGGATACACTACTGTAGATACAGAGCTCTTGAAAGCAGAGGCCACTGTTGCAAATTCATTTTTTAAATTTGTTTTTCTGAAACAGATGCCACAATAAAAAGAGGAAAAGTGCTAACTGCATATTTTTTCAATAAAAGGGTTAGTATTTATGTGCTTGGGAAAGTTATGACTCAGTTGTATATTATTCAGGACTTCATTTGTGTAAGTTGCTTTCTGATTAGTTATTGATTATAATCAGAACCCTTGGAGCTGAATGTGCAATATAGCTAATAAGCAGGTCTTCTGCAGATGAAGAGGATCCTTAAATATAATTTTGATGCACTTTACACTTTCTATTTATTGAACTTTGTCACAAATGGCAAATTGCAGCAGGCCATTGAAACTATAGCAGTCGCAGATTATTTGCAGCATTTCTGTAAGCAGGGAAATGATATAATATTAAAATAAAGTTTTGTTTTTCTTGTTTTTCAGCCTCCAAAGTCAAAGCAATAAAAAGGCTTTTCAAAATATCCCTTTCTATCTAACACAGTTAGATACAGGCTAGCTAAGTCTCATGCACTGACTAAGAGCCTTGTAATGGGTAAGTGCCTCATCTGCTCTGGCCAGCATCAGTTGTGGGGTCAGAATGTGGAAGAAAACTCATGAGGCTGCCCCAACTGCTGTGCCACCCAGGAGGGCCGAGCTGTATTTCACAGCTTCATGAGGGCATTACTCCTACCCTACCAAGCCACCTGGGCTTCAGATAACAGCCTATCAGAAGACTAAAAACACCAGGGAGTTGTCCAGTATTTGTGCCTGCAGAGGAGGAGCTTGGGTTGCCACCTGAACATGTACTAACTCACTGAATTCTGTATTTCATGGGACCCCCACCACAGAGAAGAAAGAGAATGAACAGGATGCACTCTGGATCTGTGGGTGGTGATGACCTTTCTACTTATCTTTCTTTCTCTCTCCCCCCTTCCTCTTTTTTTCTGTTTCTTTCTCTCTCTCTACCTCACATCTGCTGCTAAATAAAATCTGTACTATTGGCTTTGGCACATGGCATTGTTTGCACCTTAATTTGACCAGAGGAATCTCTCTCTAATAATCAGATCTTAACAGTAGGTACAAGGAGCAAAGGATTGGTGGTGCCTAGTCCAGCAGCCCGTGGGAGAGCAGAGGGGTGCTGTGGAACTGGCTGCAGAGTGAAGCATGCTCCGGGCAGTATATCTGGCTGCTTTTTAGATGCCTTTGTCATGCTTAGAACGTATTTGCTGGCAGCAGACATGGAGGTCAAAAAAATGCACTGAATCTGCTAAAGGGCTCCCCTGAAGTTAATGGGAGCCTTTCAGTGGGTTTTGGCTTAACATATTCTGTATCTGTGAGTTAGAAATCTGTTTTCTACCATGAGTTTTGGCCAAGAAAATGATACTAGGCTATAAAAAATATAAATATTTATAATATAATCTCTCTCATGAGATAGCATTGCATTAATATTCACTATAAATAAGAATCATACTGACAAGATTAGATAAAACTTTGGCAAAAGCAAATTTATTGTCTAAAGAAGCAAATGGAAATCAAATCCAAGTAAAATTTTTCCAGAATGCTTCAGTTCAACCCAAGTTATCAAAGTAATTTTTTTTTTGGAAGTATATAATCTTCTCTCTGCTTTTAATTTGCATTTGAATCAATCAAAGCATGGCAAGCGAAACAGTCAAAATTGCAGCATAATACATAACACAGACAGCAAGCATGTAAATAAACATGAATTTATTTCAGGGACAAAGTGAGTGTTTTAAAAATTGCATATTCTTTGATGAACTTTGTCCAAAATTTTTATCTTATAATAAAAAAAATCCAAACCCCAAAAGTGGTTAAATATAGCTCAGATTTTGAAATACAATGTATCATTTGCCTTGTTAATAAAAAGGGTGTAATACCATGACAAAAACGTATACAACTAATACAAACTCCACCAGCACTTCTTTGCTGAAAGACTTCAGTTGAAGTTTTTTACTGCTTATTTCATCTCTGTTACTTAATTCCAAATTCATGGCATGTTTTCCCTGCATCTTAGTTATGAAGTTGTTTGATGACAATCATAAACCCCTGACTACTCAATATAGTATCTGCAAAAGCTTTTGAAATTACCTCTTGAATACACAAGAAGAAATTTTTAAGACAGACAGAGAAATTATTTAATAAAAAATTATAAGAAATATGTAGGTTTCAGCTATCCTGGTCAACAGAAAGGAGGCCATGATGTAAGCAGGGTAAAATAATGTAAGAAATTGTAAAAAATATCTGCTAAATCAGATTCATGCGCCCCAGTGCCAATCTATAGAAGACCTGGAGTCTCTCTAGACTGAGGATCTGGCTTTGTGTTCATCCTCCTATCTAGAATTAATAAGACACTAACAGGTCATCCCAGATGATGAGCCCCAGAATAGGTGATCATTCCATCTTCTCATTTGGGAAAGTGCCTGACTCAGACTGCACATGGAATTAAAATAAATGGCAGTCTTGTGATTTTAACTCTTGCTACACTGTGTAGTCTTTTTGATTTCGTATGAGGAGGAGATACCATGAATGCAAAAAGAAATGTTTTCTATATGCTTCAATTTAATTTCAATCTGTACTTTATATGAGCCAATTGGCTGAGTCTAGAAGGGGTCTCATTAACTAATTTGAAGCTGGGTTAGAGCTTTTTAATCTCTTTTCAGTTTCTGAAAGCTTGAAATCTTATTTAATTATCTGAGAGCTTTTAATTCTAGCAGAGGAAAACATAGATGATATTCATAAGTATATAATAATCGGGGGGATGTAAGAAATGAAATTAATATCTTTCACATCCATGGATTTACTGGTTACAATTCTTACCTGTATCTTCTATGACAAAGCAAAAAGACTTTCGCATGAATAGAGTCATTTAGGTTGCCAAACACTTGAGTTTGCCCCACTTGTACCTTCACACCTTATCATTAATGATAAGACCTTTCCCTATTACTCCTTGACTAGTTCTTAGTTTCAGGATGAATGATTTGTAGGCTGACTCTCTGTATTTTAACTAGAACATGTAACCTATTTTGTGTATTTTCTTTTTAACTGAAGAATTTTAAGTCATACTGAAAAAGTGTGATTGGATGGTTAAGTGGTAGCTGGGACTGATGTCAGACCAACAGATTGTTCTCCAAATACATGGTTATCATTCTTTCACTCTATGTGGATGTGAATTTTACATTATTGCGGATGGAGATTTGTCTGTATATGGTTAAATTTTTAAAATACTTTGGAGCGATAAAACCCCGGTCCTAGAAAATAATATTTTCAATATGTTAATATTTTTAAATTAGATTCTTTAACCTCTGCTTAAAAGGGATCAAAATAGATGGAGTTTTGGACATCTGGAGATATAACACTACATGTACTGATACATGAGGTGAAACAGTTCTCCCTAAATGTTACTAGCCTGCTAATCTGTTCTAACTGTCCAAAGTAAAAAAATAAAATAAACACAAACACCAACCAAGCAACAAATAAAGCAAGCAAAAAAAAAAAAAAAAACCCCAAACAAAAAGCAAGCAGAAAAGTCTAGAGCAAACACAAAATCAAACCAAACCAAAAGAACCCATGACACCTAAAAGAAAATTTCCTTATTAGTCTTGTCTTTTTGATTAAGAACAAAAAAAAAATTTCATATAATGTACATAGATCTTTCTTTCATGCATACATGTAGAGCACTGCCAGGTTGCTAATTGCAGTTACTCTCTATGTTTATGTAGTGGATTTAAAAATCCACTAACTTTGATGAATTAGAACAATTTTCAGCAGACTATTAAAGTCAAAGTTGTATCTATATAACAAATTGGGTGCATCTTTCTTTTCTCTAGTAGGAAAGGTGTTTATTTTTCCTCATTCCTTCTAAAAGTGACAACTGATTGTCTGAAAGACAGTGGTCTAACATACCTAATTTTTGCTTGGAAGGGAGAGCCATTGTTATAAAGAGCTAAAGATAATCCCTTAGGAATAGAAGCATCATTTTACAAAAATATAAGGCATGATTTTCTCCAATAAAGTGTTGATGCTGTACTCAAATGCTCTGATTTATAGTTGCTTAATATTGTGAGAAATGTTCTTGCAAAATTATTTACAGTGGTATATAAAATCTCAGTGTTTCAAAACTGAAGACAACATGACAAGCCTTTGAAGGGAATTTAACACAGTTTCAGTCCCTCAGTCTTGGAATTCAGATAACATTGTGACAGCATGTAACACAATTTAGAAATAAAAAATAGCTAAAAGGGTAAAATAAACAGAGAGAGCATGATCCTTGTCTAAGATCATGGTACCTATTCTCTTTAAGTGTATGTGTGCGTGTGTGTGTTTATACACAACAGGTCCAAAATCATAACAGATTACATAAAAGTGCAGATTATAAAATCAACAAGCAGAACTGTGGTTAGAAAAAAATAAATTAAATAAAAAAATGTAAATTCAAACAATAACAAGGCAAAACAAAAAGAGATTTTGAAAACCAAGCTTGTTTAGTCTTTTTTAAATTAAAAAAACAAAAAATAAAAATTCCTGGTGGCCTACCAGAGAATCTGTAGCTCTTATATACAGATCAAGATCTAAAATGAGTTCTCAAGGAGGATGAGGACACCACAGAAGAAGAGAATAAATTATTTCACTCAGTGCACTGTTTAGAGGGGCTTATGACAACCTAGATCCTGTCCTCTGGGTGGGATAGGACAGATGAATTATTTTGGCTTGAGGTGGCACTATTTAAAGTTTTAGAAAGAACTGATGGAATGAGTAGCAATATCTCCATAACTAGATTTTTTTTTTTTGTGAAGAAATCAGTATGAAAACTTCTAGAATATGATGTGATTTGCAATTTATCTACTGAATATCCACTTTGCACTAGAAAAGAAACAAGGTTGCAAAAACAGTAACAGATTAAAAGGTTTCATGGGAAAATTTAGGGAACTGCAGGCTAGTGAGCCTGAAGCTTTTAATGAGTAAATTAGTTGAAACTACAGTAAATAATAAGTTCAGTAGACACTTCATATAGTGATAAAGAATCAGATGGCTTTTCTAGAGGGAAAACAAATTTATTAATCTACAAGAGTCCATTGAAAAATCAAAAGATACATAGTAGAATATTTGGTTTTACTCATATTCAAGAATCTTAACATGTTTCTTAGCAACGAATCTTAACCAGCCATGAGCAGTGCTCCAAGGGATTAACAAAATATAGGAAAGGGGATTTTCATTTGCTTTGGAGAAAGAAGGATATTAGAGAAATCCCAAAGAGAGATGTTCTGGATCAAGCTGTACTAACTACATTCACAAGTGATCTGAAAAAAAAAAAGGTAAAAGACAAATTTGCTAATAATGCAGTTTCTTCAAGTGTATAACACCAGTTTCAAATATTAAAATCTTGTGCATGTCTGAGTGCCAATATGGAAGAAAATTTATTTATTGAATGCAGACCAATCATCATGAAGCAAAACAGAATATTGAACATACATGAATTATGGTGGACTTCATCTTCTTTTTTGTTAAACAGTTCTTAGAGTGCATTTGAATTGTTCTTCCAAACAGAGAACTATATATTACTTTTCATAAAGGAAATTACAGAGACTGGAACAGAAATCTTTAAACCCAAGAAATTAGTTATGAACTGCTAGCATGAATAGTTTGCTATTTCAGTCAATCCCTTCTCAAAAGCAATATAATTGAATTTGATACCTCAAAAGAAAGTAAAATCTTTATATTCAGAGTTATTGCAAGACCTCTGCATGGGAAGTGATGAAGCAAATTAGAAGTCAGCTTGAAAAGGAGACATGACAAGGTGAGGTATTTGATAGAATACTTGTAATGAAATACCTCATTAAGTTTCAAATATTTTGCCAAAGGATTTTGGATGCCAAAAATAAAATTGTATTAAAGGAAAACTAGAACCAATCATGAACTATTACAGGTAGTCATCAAGATGCTCTTACTTATGAACTTTGGAAAGTGGGTAGATTTATCAAAGGGATTATCCTTTTAAGATATAATTTCTCTATGGAAGTATTACTATAATCTCTTCAAGAGTCACTTTGGGCTAAAAAAAGACAATTTTGACTTAAAATGTCTGTTAATATGCCTTTTTTGTGTATGAAAAGATATACATATTTTTAAAGTCATTGAACAGTTTAACTGTTTTTATGAAAAAGTCTCAGAAATTCTGTTTTTGAGACACAGTAAAGGTATGCATATAAGATGGCAGAAATTAGCTGAGATTTAGTGTTTGTATGGTATTATTCCTCACATATTTCTGACTTAGAAGCAGCTGAGCATGTATAGCCATGATGGATTGGATGCCAAATGTACTCACATGAAAAACAATGGAGCATAGGTGATGACCATCAAATGCAGGCAAAGGGTATAATACTGATTCCTCAATCATTTATCATGCAGAAAGATATGTAATTCATTCAAACTGATAACTGAGTTTATCAGTTATCAAAATAATTGAATTTTCTTTCTAGAAATGTTGCTGTGTGAAACAGTTCAGACACTGGGTCAGGTGTCTGTAAATCCTTTCAGCCCTCCTGTCCTGCTGAGAATGAGTTCAAGAGAGTTGTCATAGCCTTTTAAGCCAGGTATTACCAAAATCCTAATGAAAACGGGCTAAAATGTCTCCTGGTGTTGGTGAACACAAGTGTTCATAAACAATTAGACTCCCTGGGATATTTCAGTTATACTGCATAAAATGCTTTGCAAACATGGGCAGAATTTATCTAGAAGAAATAAAGTTACTGTGACTTTAACAGGACATGGTATAATCTCCTTTCTAATCTTGTGTCATAGAATAGCAATGAATGCAGAGGGTTAATGGAGAGTTATGTAATACAGTCATATAAAATGTGAACGTTGGTTCTGCTGATGACACCAATACAATCTTTCTTAGCTTTTTCATACTGAAAATGCAAAATGACTACTAAAGTGTAATGACACAGAACATATTGTTTAAAAAAAAAATGAAAAAGCCCTTTACAGTATTCTTGTTTATAGATGATATTTATTGCCTTTGTATTCTTATGGTGTGCTTCTAAGTCAATTGAAATGCAAGTACTAATGAAACCTCTACCATAACACATTCATTCTTTTTTACACCAAATGAGTCTACTACAAGATATAAATGACTTACATAAATCTGCTGCTCAAGTTTTATTGTTTTAGGTTAATTTATTCACTGTAATATTCTTAATGAAAGTAATGACTCTTCCAGTAGTTTGTATATTCATGTATTGCAATTTTATTAAATCATGCTGTGAAAGTTCACACTGGCTGCTCTAAACATTCCTGAAGTTTCATGGTATACTTAATATATAAATGTAATCTTCTAGCAGATTATCAGCATAGTATATTTTGTTATCCTTTGCTCTTCCTAATTTGTTCACACCAGGGTATATCTAATGTACCCTGATGCTCATACAGACAGGGCTGTAACATTCTTATGAATTTTATTAGCACATCTCATTGCAAACACAGATAAAAATCTTCAAAGCAAAGCCAGCTTAACATATATAATTATTTTTAAATATACTTTATTTTTATAGGGGTTTAGTGTAAATTTACTGCTCCAGATTTTAAAAAAAAATTCTAATGTCATCTTCAGCATTAGCTTTTACTTTAAAAGCCCAAAATTAATCTTTTCAGGGGCAATTAAGAAAGAAAAAAAATCTGGTGACTAGAATCCTTTCACCTGCCTTACACAACTGTAAAATTCTGACTAACAAAAACATGTAATCTAAACTATTGGATAAAACAGCTCTATTTGACCAAAATCTCCTGGCACTCCTTTATTACATAAACAGCTTGATTTGTTTTATTATTAAGACTGTCACTTCATCAGTACTGGCAGCTCTCATTTCTTAAAATATCCTTCAAACACAAGCTACAAAACGTCAGACTTCTAAGAAGGAAGAATTACCAGGAACAGTGTTCAGAATAAAAACCTGATCATCAAAAAGCTTAAGTGAGCTGCCCAAGGATACAGCAGACAACAACAAAAAGGACTTCTGGTATCAATAAACCCCTTTTTTAGACATTTGACTCCACTTAGAAGTCCAGGACAATCTATTTTAACAGAAAATTGGGTGCTGAGGTATGAGCTATCTACCTCAGTGTTCTAAGACAATATTGCCAAATTATTTGAATGCCTTCCATATAACTCAACACAAAATAATGCCGTCTTCCTTAAAACTGCATAAACTCCAGGATTGTCCTCTGCTCTTTTCTAATATGTAAATTCACAGGTTTTGTTCCTATAAAAATAGGCCAAAATTTGGTTTAAAAAAAGGTTAAAATGCAAAAAAAAAAAAAAAAAGAATCCTTAATAAAGTTACTGGATGTTAATCTTCTTTTAGTAAATGGCTGTTTGTTTTCACTGTGCATTCTTCTCTCACTTACTCTACATGTGAAACAGGAACTGTTCCATGGAAATAATAAAAGACAGCATTACTCACAGGTATAAGTCCCCTGTGTTATGTCAAAGCACTGCAAATGGCCTTCACCTTCCATCCCATCCTATGCCAGTATGAAATTGAAGAGTGATGGTGTTGACAATCACTTTGATGATGCAAATTATATTTTAAAGTAATAAACTGCTAAAATAAAACATGTATCTCTGACTGTAATGATTAAAATGTGCCCTGCCATGAATGTTAAATTTTGTTATATTGCTTTTTTTTGTGAGATCCTTAGCATGGGACAAATCAGCCTCACGTAATTACAAATACAGGTGCTAGAAGTGCCCATAGAGTTGGAAGGAAATTTTCACAGATAGCTTAGCACTTAGACGAAAATAATTTTGTTTTCATTGGTCTTGACCCTTTTTCTGGTTATTCCAAAGATGTTGTGAGACTCCCTTACAGGTTTTAGATTACAATCAAATCCAAAAAGTAAGGCTGTAAAAGTTAGTGCTACCTAACTTCTTGGTGCAGGTCTCCTAAGAAAAATCAATGTGGTTTTCTCTACAGGGATTGGAGAAGTCAGCATAATCTTTATTATCTCCATATGCACTTAAAATATCTTTTAAATTAAAAGCTAAACATTAGTTATCTCTTGCTGCGTAGATGAATGGTAGTACCGCTGCAAACTTGAAATACACATCTAAATTATTTCCTTCTCTTAAAAGTCCAAACATAGAGACCTTGCTTTCCCATTTTATCACAGTGGCATGATACTTATATTATTATGTATCAATGAATCTCAATGTATTACCAGACATAGAAATTTAATCTTCTGGATTATCCATGAAAAATAACAAAAATATGTGCACAAAAATCAAAATCCCACTGAAATCCATGGGAATATCTTATCTTCAAGAGACTTCGGATTCAGTAGTCACAGGTGGGTGGAGGTAATGCTTACACTTTTGAATAGTCATAAATATAATTTGATCACAGTCTTGTTAGAAATCTTGGATTGTCTGGTAAGTGTGCTTTCTTCTGAGATATGACTTCACAACACTTTGAAACATGAAACTGTTCACTTTTTAGAAACAACACCTGCAATATAATTTGGAGCTATCTCTAGCAAAATCAGCTTCCCGAATAGCCTAAGATAAACGGTTTCAGTTTGTCTATTTTTGTTCTGTCCCTTCAACAAAAGAATAATCAACAAAAGAATAATCAATGCAATAATCAATTCTCTCTAAATGTTGAAATCATCTGGAAAATATTTGTGTGGGAAGTTCTCTCAAAAGAATTATTTAACACATCACACCTATGCTAAGAATGTATTCTCCTATTTTCCACATTAACTTATTTCATAATATTAGTAGTAGTTTAGTGGAAATTGCTGTCTACAATTGTGTTTGAGTAATATATTATGGGCACATCTTTTAAACTTAGGGTTTCTCTCTAAAATTCTTCATCAAAAAGTGTGATTTTGTTCTGGACATTGGAGCCTTTTCACCTTTACAGTCAGTGATTACATCTCTGTGTCTGAGACAGTTGGATGTCTGTCATTGCCTGAAAACCTAAGCTTGAGTTACTAAAGAAGTTTAGGAATACAAACTCCACTAAAATCTTGTCACAGAAATACCATTATGAATCTCTGCTTTAACTATCAAAGATATATGGAGAACAGCTCTAGTGGAAAAAATACAGCTAGCCATGCTTTTCAAATGCTGGAATATATATTAAACTGGAGTATTTCTGAGATAGAATGAGAAATGTTTTGATGAGATTCATATTCTATTCAAAACAGATATGTATACTTTGTAAATACTTATGCAACATTTTTCATCTTCATAAGTACTTTGCTGCTGTTAATTAATCCTCACAATGAGGTGACTGATAAATTAAGGTAGATGAAGAATTCACAATTAATTTTTCTAGGAAATAAAGTTATTTTCCTTAGTGTGAACTGCTCAAGAACAGACAGGGAGTTTTACTCACTTATTTGTGCTTCATAACAATTGAGTTAAAATTTTATGCAAATATAATTCAATCAATGGAATTATTTAATTTGACTGGGTTTGATGTAGATGCTTCATGAAATTAACTGTCCAATTTGGAATGCTCTTGAACCCACAACCCTCCCAGGCTCCCCTGGTCCCCAGTAATGAACAAAGACCTAGCTTTGTACCAGGTTAGTTTGGGGGAAGAAACATGTGATTTCCTACTGGATTGGAGCAGTGAAAAACTTCCAGTTGGTCTTAGATGTGAAAGATTGGGAGAGTTTCACCTAGAACACATCACAGTGCACAGCTCACTTTGAGACGATATACAATGAACAGCACACAATTTAACCACTCTCAGATTTAATACTCATGGAAATTGTCTGGCACTAGCTGATATTCAATATTTGCAGCCTCACCATTAAGGTGAGCTGACCATGTTACATAAACCTGCAGTCCCTGCCACTGCTGCTGGTTATATGTTGTGAACTGCAGCTACAGACTGTTCCACGCTGCATGAGAGTCCCAGCTGACAGCAACCTACGTAATTTATAGCTGCTTGCTCTGCTTTGAGTCAATCTATTCCTGCTTGTTTGGCACTACCATTTTAAAAGTTAATGTCAGAAAAAGAAACAAGGAGGCAGCACGCTGCTGACAGAACAAAAGAAATTATTTTTTCTAGCACTTTAAGCAGCACGCGATTTATATATGGAGTGAAGTAGGAAGGGTACACACCAGCTCATAAATTTGTCATGAGAACTTCTGTGCTCCTTGCCAGAAAATTACATCGCGGGCAGTGGGAATATTGCAGTGGAAGCTGTAGAAATATTGTAATACTTTGAGATTTTGCTAAAGCATTCCATCATTTAAGGAAGAGTTCTCCAATCTGCAGTGGAGAAAAGGATACCTCCCTGTATAACTGCATCTTCTGTAATAGCCAAATATAAAATTTCCATTATGAGAAACAAGTGTGCTTGAGAGCAGAAAATTAATGCAGACAGGCAAATGTTGTGGTTTCTCCACAGCATAGAAGTAAATTAATTGCAAAAATAAAGTGAAAATAAAAGGATACTAACAAATTTTGGCCAACTTTCTGAAGTGCCCAAGTTAAAGGACACTCGATAGAATGAAACAGGTGCCTTTAAGAGAAGTTTTGCATACTGCCAGCAGAGATTCATGCTGTTTATTTCTCTTTGCTTGCCCTACGGAGATCTCAGGTTGACCAGGTTCCTCAGTGAGGTGCTTCTCTTGCGTAAGAGGTGAGAGAGTACAATGCCTCCCTCTGAGACAGCTTTGGCTTGCCCAGAGCTGCTAGGGAGATTTCCTGATGCTGGAGAATGTGTCCTGCTGCAGAGTGATGCTGGAGAAGGGAGCTCCTCTATGCCTTCTTCTCTGTATAGTGCTCACAGTAGTAATAACAATAATAAGAAACCTATAGAAGTACAGGCATTAAATACTTTACAATTTTTTTCTACTTTTTGCAAAAATACTTTAAAAATTGTATTTAAATATTTGGAATTCAAAATAGGTCCTTTGAAATCTTTTCCTTAAATAGAATTTAGAGCTTCTAACTAGCTTTTGATTTCTCTATTATGTACTTTAAAGTGATCATAAACCTGACATACTTGATTATCTTCAAATGTACCTCTCCAGTGTTAGAACAAAAACAAGTTTCCAGACTGAAGCCAGACTGACCCTGGCTTTACACTGTGCTTGAGAGAAGAGTTTAAATCTAGTCCAGTTCCAGCCATGGAAAATGAAAAACAATTAAATGTTTCCTAATTGCGTTATATGCTATTTTTGAAGTTAATAAAAGCATAATCTATTTGTACCTGCCATTTGCCTTAGGAGACAGCAGAAGATAATGAAAATATTTTACTATCTATTTTCAAATTATAAGCTGTTGTTTCCAAAGAAAGTCAAACCCCATGTATATTATCACTTTATTGTTCTCCAGGGACTGCAGTCACTATAGTGATTGTAATTACATGGCTTCATTAACTTTCTACATTCTACCTGTTATGGGGGTTTCACATTAAGAAAATTTGCATATACAGGAAATGAATACCGTTTGCAAGGAGCTAATGTCATTAAACATTTAAGCAGTCTCTCTCAAGTAAACAAAGATTTTTTTGCTAGAATATCCTTTTAGTGTGCATTTAAAGCCAATGCAGTCACAATTGTCACTTTAAAGAAAAACATACAAAAAACATTTAGAGTAAGCAACAGCCATCTTAAGAAAACTGCTTTAAATTGGAAATAATTAAATTACTCTCACAATCATTACAATGTATAATCAGGTGTAATATCCTCCTGTCAGATTAATACCAACTCATGGTTAAGACAGTGTATGTGTGCTTATGATATACTTTAACCAGTGACCTATATTTTAATAGCACTTTCATTTCCCATCCAGTAATTGCCTAATTTTAACCATCAACGGATTATACATAAAAAAACCTTTTGATTTTTATTGAAATATTTTATTTTTATTAAAAAAAAATAAAGACTCAGTAAGAACAGAAGTTAAAAATTGTGCTGTAGTGGTAGTTTCATGGATTGACCCTGGCCAGATACCAGGCACCCACCAAAGACACTCACTCACTCACTCCCCTCTGCAGCTGTAGAGAGGAGACAAAACATAAGGAAGGGTTCATGGGTTAAGATAAGGACCAGCAGAGAGATCCCTCATTAAATGCCATCAAGGGCAAAATAGGCTCAACTTAGAGATATGAAGTAATTTATTACTAACAAAATCAGAGCACGATAACGAGAAGTAAACTAAGCCGTTGAAACCACCTTCCCCTTATCCCACCCACCCAACCAGCCCCCTACCCCAGCAGTGCAAGAGGACAGGGAATGGGAGTTATGGTCAATTCATCCCTTGTGGCTTCTCCCCCTGCTCAGGGAGAGGAGTCGTTCCCCTGCTGCACCATGGAGTCCCTCCAAAGGGAGACAGCTCTGTGAACCTCTCCAACGTGAGTTCATCTCACGAGCAGCAGCTCCCTCTGCCCTCCTGAATGTGAGTCCATCCCATGGGCAGCAGCCCTCAGACTGCTGCAGCCTGGGTCACTCCTGCATGGGGTGCAGTGCTCCAAGGACAGGCTGCTCCAGCCTGGGAACTGGGCCCCTGTCTCCACGGGTCTCCCACAGGGTCACAGACTCCTCTCAAACATCCACCCTCTCTGATGTGTGCTCCGCCTCCACGGGCTGTGGGTGGATCCCTGCATCCTCCCAGGACCTCCATGGACTGCCGGGGCACAGCTGCCTCACCATGGTCCTCACCATGGGCCTCACCATGGGCTGCAGGGAATCTCAGTTCTGGCACCTGGAGCATCTCCTTGCCCTCCTTCTCCACTGGCCCTGGTGTTTGCATGTTGCTCTTCTCACATGTTCTCACCTCCTCCTCTTTGCTGGCTGGAATTAAAACTGCGCTGCAATCTTTGTTTTGATTTCTTCTCAAATCTCTTACCACAGAGGTGTTAACACCATTTCTAATTGGTCCAGGCTTGCCCAGTGGCACGCTCATCCTCAGAGCCATCAGGATTGGGTCTGCTGGATGTTGCGGAAGCCTCTGGCAGCGTTTCACAGAAGCCACCTCTCTGGCCTCGCCCACTTCCAAAAACCAGGCCATGCAACACCAAAATTTCATAAGCTTGATGGAAACCCTCCAATGCCAAAGGAAGTGGGGTTATTTTTCTATTTGCTCAAGCCAGTTTTTACTGAGAATACCTAGCTGCTGACTTCAGTAGATGCAAAATTTTAGAAAACTTTAGTTTGAAACCTTTTGCCTTATACAAACTTCTTATTGTAGCATTATGCTTTAATACAATGCACTATTTGTGCCTACCTCTTTTAAAGAATCTGACCTGATTCTTATTTAATCCCATTGTGTGTTGTGTTTCTAACACTCCTACCATAGTTGTCTCCTTTGTCTTGACTGTGATGTTCCCACTTCTGAGACTTTTTAAAATACTGGCCAAGCAAATACCAGAGGTGCACAGATGTTATTGTTTCCTTTAGGAAGCTTATAGCTCTATGCCATTTTTGGGGACAATTTTTTTGATGTAAGTAATTTTCTTATATAATGTAGTGGAGAATAAAATGTATAACTGCCTTTTGTAGATTCTACATTGAGAAATTCAGAGGTTCCAAGCTGAAGAATGGGCAGTCTAGTATCTAATTTATAGGAGCTTAAGGTCTTTATTGGTTCTCATTCTTTATGCTTTCTCCTTAGTATCTGTCTGAATTAGAATTTATCTTTAAACTTCTTTCCTTTTCTAATTTTCAGCAATGCAAAAATACCACAAAACCATTTTTTCCCCCTGGGCTATTATAGGGTTTATATTTGTTCAGCACTTTGAGCTCTTCTGTTGAAAAGTGCTGTAAAAGCATAAAGCACAATAAACTGGACTTCATCCTGCTGATATGAGGATGTAAAAGAAGTATGAGAATGTCCACCAAGTTCCCTTTTGTACCAGTTCTGAGTACAATATCTGTCTTCTGCTTACTCTGAGTACAAGGATTATATTAAACTGGTGGCCATCCATCCATTTTGACAGGGAGAACAAAGAAAGAAGTAGACCAAAATATTGAGAAGGAAGTCTGAGGTTTATCAATGAATCAACACAGGTAGTTAAAGCTACTGTTTTTGTATGAAGTACTATTCACACAGCTAACCAAGGCCATGGATTTTATGAGTTTCCTGATCAGCTTTAGAAGGAAATTCAGCGCAAAAATTCTCCTGTGGTTATTCCAGTTATGCTGGGTTATTTTGCAGGGAAACAAAAGAGAAGCACTCGCACAAGCTCTGCGTAGCTGAGAGTGGTAAAGTTTTAGGACAGTACAGTTGTTTTGTGCTGTAAATCCCTCCAGTCTGGCTGTGCAGCACCTGGGCTTGTGCTCTCTTGCATCTTTTCTCAGGATGCCTTACCATTGCAGGGAGAGATGGGCTTTGGCTGAGGGAACAGTCCTTTTTCTCCCACCTCCAATGGGGTCATGAGCTCAGTGGGAAGACAGTGAGAGGGAAATGCACTATGTGAGGTGCTAATGACTCAGGAGCTACAGTATGAAAGGGGTTATGGCTGAGGGAAGTCCCCGGAATTCAAGCCCTTCTTCCAGAGTACAGCAGATAACCCATACATAACTTCTGTGAGTTTAGATTTTCTTGCCTTAGTTGCTTACCTTTCTTACCTCAGGATTGTCAATTATTTCTCATTTATGAGTTCATTTTCTTGGTATGACCCAAATGCTTCCTTTTTGTTTTTATATTTTTCATTTAATGCCATCAAATTTTTTTTCACGGATTAACTTGACTTTCTTCCAATACAGAGACAGATTTCTTGCTTGCAACAGTTCATGTTAATGGCTTCTCTTACACTTATAAAGTGTCCTTGCCTTTTGCAATATATTTTTCACAGTACATGGTGTTCAGAAGTGACTTTCCAATTCTATACTACAAGTACTCAGACACTGTTTGAAATATATTGGTTTTCTGGATTGCAACTATTGATCTCAGCTTTGTTACTGAAATCTTACAGTGAAAAACCTTTCTTCTCTCAGCTTCCTAATTTTTTCCCTATATCTTACTTTGCTTTACTTTCTTCCTGACTTAGGAACTTTTTTTTCTTTTTTTTTTTGTTTTTTTTTTTTGTTTTTTCCTTCTCAGCAGTTATACTTCCTTTCCTTTAACAGCTGTTCTTAAAGAATTTCACTGTTGTATAGTTATTTGTGAGCTAGACTATTTTACTCT
This sequence comes from Petroica traversi, assembly GCA_025920805.1. Taxonomy (NCBI): domain Eukaryota; kingdom Metazoa; phylum Chordata; class Aves; order Passeriformes; family Petroicidae; genus Petroica; species Petroica traversi. Next base: position 24,766,975 of record JAHLSL010000022.1, read on the forward strand.
CTTGGTACCTGCTGTCTTTACTTGAAGCCTCTAAACCAGTAATTGGTAACAAGTTTCTCTCAGTGGGTTTTACACACAGCTGCAAGGCAGAAAATAAACAGTTCTTTCAAGTTTACACTCTTAGGGTTACAGCTGTATACTAATGACTTCCCCAGCTTGCTAATGCAATTTTTAAAGAGATATCATCCTTTTACATTAACAGATTTCTAATAGCTTTAGCACAGTTTAGGCACTACCTTGTAATGAAAGCGGTGAGAACATGACATCAGAACAATTTCCTTCCTAATTAAAGTATCTTTCCTAATTAAACTAGTCACTGGTGTGTAAGTCCATAGCTTTTCATCAAAAAACAATTCACATCCCCTAAGTTTTTTAACTTATTATAATTTCTTTTAGAACTGTGGTAGGAATGCCCAATGCATTTTCGCTCCTAATGATTTCAACACTTATATAAAAAAATAAATTGTAGAAAAGAATTATGGTGTGAATTAGGATTGTTAAGGATTTTCTATTCAGAGTTTTTGAGCAGAAATATTCAAGTCCATATAACAGGTGGAATAATTTTGCTTTTACTAAAAATATATGAACATATAGTCAATAAAAAACAAAAAGATTCAAAATGTAGTCTTCAGCTAAGGTGTTCAGTTCTTTTCCTCTGAAGTCTTTGATTAAAAAAAACCAACCAAACAAAAAAATGTTTCTTGGAAAGTGTGAGCAGGATAAAATAAATATTTATCAGCTATTCAAATCTCAATAAGCTAGGTCATGACTTAATGCACAAAAGGATACATGTTTTGCTGAAAATATAGCATATGCATAAACTCATATATATATCTCTGTGTGTGTGTATTGATAGAAAAGAAAAATAAAGTTAAAGAGAATTAATGCACCTTTTGTAACTAAACTTGTTCAATTGAGTTGGGGCTTTTTTAACCTTCTAAAGAAACCTTTTCAAAGGTTTAAGAGATTTTTCTCTCAAGCTATTCCATTTTTGGCATGCAGTTTGGTTTGGGTTTTTTACTGAATGAAACAGTAATGCTAGTTTGTTCTTGCTGTTTAAGCTTTACATGTGACTGTTTTATCTTCTAATAATACTTCAAAAGCTTGTTTAATGAGATCAAAAAGTATCTGCAGTGTTTTGCACAGGTATGCAAATCAGACTTCCAAATGCTTGGGATGCTGGGGAAATGTGGTATTCCCATCATAAATACAGCAGAAATAAGTAAAAATTCACCCCTATTGATTTTGAATGGTAGACATTGTGATTGTACAACAGAAGAGGGATAACCTCCTGACTTAAGAGGGAGAAGCACAGTCGCTGATATCTCTGTATTTTCTACCCCTAACACTACAGAAAAATGGCAAAGAGCTCAAGGTCACATGGAATTGAGTTTGGGCTCTAATTTTGTCACATTCATTCATGTCATAGCCATAAAACAGCTCTGCACTGCTTATTAGAGCAATGCTCTGTGCAGGGCATTTTGAAAGTACCTTGGAAAGAAGTACAAATCCTTTGTCTTCCTATTTCAAGAGCAGAAGGAGGACATACCCAACAGGAAACAGGAGGATCTGGTACCAACTGCAATGCCTGAGCTCCTGGGCTGCGTCTGTCCATGGCATTTTGATGGATGGGAGGGCGAGGCCAAGATGTGAAAAACCAAATGCTCAAGCACATCTTCACACAATAGCTGTGTGTGAGCATGAATCTGAATTTCCTTTCTAAGAAGGGCATGCAAATTTGGAGGAAATACTATAATAAAACATTATTTTTTTAGTTAAGATTCCTGTGAATAGGCAGCTGACTATATTTAAGTACATCCTACCAGATATTCTCTCTTTACCTACTGTTTGACAAAGGCAGGTAAGTAGGCTAAAAGTACAAATCCCTATAACTACAGATGTAAGAGATCAGAATGTGTTTTTACAAATTTTCTGCCATTTACGTAACTACCACTTTCTGTAGTTCTATGTCCAGAATGACAGAGGTAATGTGGAAATGGCAGCTTATATTGTTTTTTTCCTTTGAAATTTTGTTTCCATGACTTAAGATGTTATGTGTTAGATGTAAATAAATCTTTAATTTCATGTCTTCTTCAGGGAACAATAACTTCTTATTTGACTCATTACATTGAAGATGTAATATGCATGGACCATTTGAGGAAGTAGGAAAAAGATTTACCATCAAGTGGAAAGAAAAGCAGGTTTTTTAGAGATCTCATTCAATAAAGTATGCTGAAGGGCATTATTTTATACTTCTTATTAGTTTCAGGCTAGGAGATACAGGTTTATTTTATTTTAAATAAAGCAGTACTCTTGTAAATAGTATCCTTTTGAAATTACCGACAACAAATAAATGTGTGACACCCCTTCTTTCTAAAAGCAAATTCTAAGATCAGTGTTCATGGGATAGGGCAGTCTATGAAGTTTTTTCAAATTAGAAACATCATAATGGTGACAATATAAAATTGGACAGAATTTCTACAAGTGTCATGGTACCTTTGGCTCCTGAAGAGTGCATTCTGTCTTTTAATATTAATTACAAGCTAAGAAGCATTTGACAGTTTCCAAAATCAGAACACAATCAGCTTGACCACCGTTGTGCTAAAGAATTCTTAAGGCTGTTTAAATAAATGACTTTTTTCCTTCCACTTTTCATTAGAAGCCTTTGTTGCCATCCAATCTTGATTTTAGAAATTAAAGCTAACAACCAGATTGAAAGAAAACAGAGACTGACAGCATGGGGCACAGTCTCAAAGCCACAACTAACAGCATGAGGCAAAGCAAACCTCAAGCTATTCCAGCTCTTAGAGAAGGAAGGGGGGTGGGAAAAGCATTTGCTGGAAAACTCAATTATAACAACCCACAGCTATGGTAAAGCACTTGTGGATGTTGACACGAATGCTTTTTTCTGCTTAATGTTTTAATTAAATACCTATAAGCCAACTCTTCTCCTCAGTCAGTGTCAGAGCAGTACTTCTCTATGGATAAATGTTTACAGCAATAACTCTGCTGAGGGTTTCAGCAAACAAGTCTCAGAGAACTGAGAAGGCTTTCAGCTGAAGCACTTGAGATCAAGAAAGCACCAGTGATTAGAAACTAGCAGTACAATAACAGGACGATTTAATCCACCCAAATGTCAGTCGCTGGTTTACAAGTTGGCAATCCCATCTTCATCTGCAGACAAAAGGGCACTGGTTAGTCATCTGTTTAATTCTCTTGCTGCAGCATGTCGTTTGGATGTTGAAGGAAAATCCCTTGATTCAGTCTGCCATTTCTGACAGTCTCCCTCTAGACCATATTAATAAGCTTTTTAGAGAAGTGAATGCAGAATAATCAGCAGGCAGCCTGCACTCAAAATGGAGACAGAACAGACAGCAGAAATGCCTTCTTCACTTTCCAGTTACGGTGCATAGGTGACCCTTCTCTCACAGAGCAGCAAATAATTTAGACTAAGATTGCCTTTGAAAGCCACAACATAATTAACTACTTCATGCATGTGATGTCTGTCTAGCTCCAAAACCTGATTCTTTGCAGTGGAAAAGATTCAGCTGCATTTGAATTAGATTTATGAAACATGTTAACAGTAGCACAAACAGATAGGAAGGCTGCCTGGCATCCCAGAATACCTGGGGAATTTCAGTCAGAAAACAAACGTTATTCTTTAATGTAGGCTCACATCTCATTATAAAATCACAAGTGGAATGAGACACACTTCTGCTTTTTAACTGTGTTTCAAGGAGGCAGGCAAGTGTTGTGCTACAGCCAGTCCTGCTAAGATCTGCATGACTCTAATATATTTTGAAAGCAAATAATTTGCTAGATAATGGGGATCTTGCTGTGGACATTTCCTGTTTTTCTCTATTAATAATTTCTCTATTGCCAGCCGTAAATTAAAATTGTCAATAGCTTTGTTTAACTTATTGTGCACTGGCTATTTTAAGGTGCAGCTGGAAACCAAACTGTTTCAGGATATTCTTATTTTCTTTTGGGAAGAATTTGCTCGTAAAGCTTTACTAAACACTGAGAATAAGAAAGCACACACCTTGGAGCCCTGAAAACCCTTTTTATTTCACTTGAAGGAGTAAGCACTATTGAAAATCAAGTTCAAGATATGCAGTTACAGACAAGAAAAGTGAAAAGAAGTTAAAAGGAGAAGGAAAGAAATGTAATCCTGTATGATGTGGTAAGATGTAGGTAAGGCTCGGGGAGGAATTTGTCAAGCAGAAAATTGACAAAACCTGCTATTAATTATTGTGCTGATGCTATCAGTGGCATTACCATAATCAAAAAGTGAGGCGTGAAAACAATTCATGAGGCGCTAGGTCGCTTGGGGGTTAAACCATTTATTCTCAAAGGAGATTTTAAGAAAAAAAAAACATCATTAGCAGTAAGAGACAGCACAAGAATTATTTCATGTAGCCCATGTAGTCAGTTCTATCTCAGTGACAAACTCAGACATATTCTCCTGTTTGCGTGGAAAGGAATAGGAGATGGGAGGAGACCTTATTTGCCAGCTACAGCTACCAGGAAAGAAGACTGTATCACACTTAAGCAACTTTTTGTTACAGAAAAGTTAGGTTCTCTTTAAAAATAAAGTGCCCTTCAAGAAGAGCCCATATTCCAAAACACCAGGGATATAGGAAAAGAAAAATGCTAAATTGATTACTTTTATGAAATAGCTTTTTCTTTGTCTTCTTTTTCCTTTAGACAGTACAAAACACTGCAGCAAAGACAGAGACAAGTAGGCACCACTGTTTTAGAACATCTTGTCCATGGAGATGGTGGAGCCATCATCCCTGAAAGTATTAAAGAAGCAACTGGACATGGCTCTTAGTGCTATGATTTAGTTGTCATGGAGGTGTTTGGTCAGTGGTTGGACTTGATAATCTTGGAGGTCTTTTCCAATCTTAATGATCCTATGATTATATGATCTTCATTCTCAACAAAAGCATCTTCAAGAGAAAATGTAAAATGAAATTAAATACCAGATCCTCAGGTTAACCATGTAGCTTAACTCAGCGCCTCATAAATTTAAACTATTAAAGAAGGTGAGTCAAATTCAATATTTGCAGTAGTTAGTTGTATATTAGAAATCAACATTTACCAAGTATTATAAACAAAGATGAATAAATAATGCCAAAAGTGTTTGCAAATGTTACTTTGAAGTAAAACAACACATTCACTTTGATTCACAACATATATTATTCACACACTGCAAACATTCATGCAATCAAGGCTGTGTTCATGGTGGTATTGTAATCTCATAGTCTAATAATGATCTGCATTACTGTTTACTGTAGAGAAAGTCATATGGGAGTGTTGAAATATCCTGGCTATTCTGAGATAGAAATGGGCATAAATAATCATGTGACTAGTGATTTAAAATAAGTGGCAGATTGGGTAAGGTGTTTAAGAGGAGTGTCCCAATTAGAAAATCTGAAGATTTTGTTTGTGTGTTTACTATCTATGTTTCTGTAAATAGAATGAAAAAGTAACTATATAAACTGTCTATATTCTTGGTCCCTTTACTACTTTAAGAAAGCCCATGAAAATCCTTCTCCCAGGAGGTGTCCAGGAACAATGGCCAATGAAGGCTGTGGGTGTTGCCCTGCTGGTAAGCAAAAAAATCACTTGTTAATACCCAATTACAAGACTTTTTTGGTTCTGAGTAACCTTGCCAGATTAAACTATTAATAAACTTCTCTATTTGTAGGAAATCTCAGAGGGATAACACTCCTAATGAAAAGCAGTATTGGACTAGAAGATGAAGGCTTTTGTGATTTTATGTGGGACTGCCTGTAAATTTTTCAACCTCTAAAATACATTATAAGGGGTGAATGAATTACTCCAAAGTTGTTATAAATCCCATAATATTCTTATCCATGCAATAGCATTACTTGATAAATGTTGATAATGAGGAAGCAAATTAAAGGGAGATCACCAAATAATATTAGGAGATGTCTGTGCAACAAAGATGAACATGTAAATTTGAATAGTGAAGAAAATGAATTTATTTATGCTTCTAATTTGCTGAACAGAGTTACAACAATAATTGTTTTAGTACCAAATAAAGTTTATCAGGAGCTGTGGCATTTCAAACTAAAATTATTTACCTGTTTTGAAACTAATGTTTGTAAAGTGGCTCTTATTAGTCAATATCTAAATTCCCTTGGGAAAGTTGTGCTTGTCCTTCAGTAGTCACAAGATCTTCATCCCTCTTGCACAAAAGACCTATATCTAGGACCATTTTTAAGATTGGGAAAAACTAGTTGAATTTTCCTGTTTGAATCCAAAATGGCCAAAAGTAGCTGTGTTGTGCTCTGTCATGTGGCATCTGGGATATCTCAGAGGTCCATACTGGGACCAGTGCTATTTAATGTCACCATCAATGACATTGAAAAAGGGATCAAGTACACCCTGCAAGTTTGCAAACAATGCAGAGCTGAGTGGGGCAGCTGGCAGGCCTGGAGGGTGGGACACCATTCAGTGGGACCTGGACAGGCTTGAGAACTGGGCCCATGATATTGAACCTTGCCAAAAGCTTCTGCATCTGGGTCAGGACAAGCCCTGCTAGCAAAACAGGCTGAGGGGTGGATGGGTTTGAGAGCAAAGAAGGAACTCAGGGATGCTGGTGATTGAGAGACTGGGCATGACCCAACCATGTGCACTCGCAGCCCAGAGAGCCAAATGAGTCCTGAGTTGCATCCAAATCAGTATGGGCAGCATTGAGAGGGAGGGGATTCTGCCCCTCTGCTCTACTCTGGTGAGATCTCACCTGGAGTGCTGCATCCAGCTCTGGGAACTCCAGCATACAAAGGACATGGATCTCATAGATCTGTTGGTGCAAGTCCAGAGGAGGGCCACAAGATAATTAACGGGATAGAGCACCACTCCTATGATAAAAGGGTGAGAAAATCAGTATTCAGTCTGGAGAAGAGAATGCTCTGTGGAAACCTTATAGCAGCCTTGCTTTTTTACCTAAAGAGAGCCTGTAAGAAAACTGGACAACCTTTCACAAGAGCACATAGTAATAGGAAAAGGAATAATGGCTGTAAACCAAAAGAGAGTAGGTTTAGCCTGGATGAAGGATTAGACTCACTCGTATTGGTGAGGCACAGGAACAGGTTACCAAAAGGAGTAGTGGATGCCCCATCCTTGGAAATGTTCAAGGCCAGGTTATATGGGATTTTGAGCAACCTGGTCCAGTGGAAGTTGTCCTTGGCAGGGGCTTGGAATGGAATGATCTTTAAGGTTCCTTCCATCCCAAACCATTTTAGAATGCTATAATCTTAGCCTATACAAAAGCAGGCTCCAAACAGGTTGTGCAACATAATTAATCACATAGGTGTGAAAATTCAAATGAGATACACTTGATTTGTACAAGAAAGGTGAAAGTTAGCAAAGATATTAAAAATAATACTACTAGATAGAAATCCTTTCAGAAAGTCTTAGGCATGTAGAGACATCCTGACCAACACATCCTGTATTTGTTGCAATGAAATTCTCCTTTTAGAGCATCAACTGGGGACAGGGCATCAGTGAGGGAGAAGTATGGAGAAATTTGAGGTCACACCCACCATATTCTTCATGGGCAACCACGGAATTATTTTGAGAGGAACATTATACTTCAAGCTTAATATTCCCTGCACTGTTACAAAATTAGAGAGGAGCAGGCCCCTCTCCATAATTATTATATGGTTGTATTTCATGTTTCCTTAGTCAATTGATTACAGCAGTTCAGAATGATAGAAACCACTGAAAGAGACAACTGCAAAATTAAATTTGTGTTAGAGGCATATACCTCTAGTTAAATTAATTTCTTCCCACTTACCAATAATGTAAAAGACAGTACTGAAGGCTTGGAATTTTGTATGACTCAAGAGCAATTTTTTACTTCAGGAGACTAAACCAGCAAAGCATAAAAATTTAGTCTCTGCTTCATTTCTGCTTTCTTGGTTGCCTCCAAGTTTAAATAAGCAACCATAAATACTGTTCCTGAAATAAAATCTTCACACAAAAAAAAACCCTCTAAGTCTTTGTTAAGTCTAATATCTGTACGCAGTCACATGACTGTTCAGAATTACTCACTGAAGCAGCTGTGAATGCATATGAAATGAAAAACCCTGTCTTATGTATGAGGAACATAAAACATGCTGCTACTTGCTGAATACTTAAAGCGTTAATTCTCCACTTTTTCTCATTATTGTAATTAAAATATTTGAATCACAGTTGGCAGAGAGCATTTGGTAAACTATTAGTATCTTTGTATAGGATAAAGCTCACTTGGAGAAGTGAATCTTTTGAACAGAATTGTTAAGTGCTGTCCTGATGGTGATAATCAGTGTCATCAGCGTGACAGTGACCAAAGCTGGGTTCGCTGAAGCTCCATGGAGAACTTTTTGCTGAATTCTTATGCCCAGCTGGCCCAAGATCCTATTTGATCACTTCAACACTTGCACCATCTGTTGCTATTGATCATCCTAAATTATGTACAAAATACCTACTAACTATCTTAGTTATGTGTGAAGGATTGTCTGATATGATCAATTTTTCATCTGTTGGAGCATTTTTTACTAATTACAGATGCATTATCCATGTGCAGTTTAGTCAATTCTATGGCCAGAATGTCTAGGAGGAGTTTCTGGAATTATTAGGTTCTCCACCTGGGATATTAATCATTTTAGTTTAAAATAATGCAGAGAAGTTGGAACTATGTACAGCTGAATTTGCCTGTGGGAAGCCCTGGATCTGTCTGAAAATCTCAGCTGGATTATTGTAAATGTTGGTCAAATGCTTTGTGTTGCATCCTGTAAACTCGTACTAGAAGAGGAATAAAGCTAATAATTAATATTCTTAGTCTTAATATTCTACTTTAGATACAAACCAAAAATATTCTTGTGTCTTTTTTTTTTTACCCCAATACTACTCAATTCAATCTGAAGCTTATTTTCAAACAATTCTCTTCTGTGTAATGATTTGCACACTTCATCAAATAAATGTACAGACTAACAGAGATGCCATAATGTCAGCCATTGGAATTTCATTAGCAAAAGTCATTTGCTTTCCTGAATCATTTACTATCCTTACTATCCTATTACATCCATTTTAGATGCAATTCCTTTGAATTGCAAGGCTTCTTGTCCTAGACTGACCCTACACTTAAGTGAGCGACTACACACCTGAACAAAACAAATTAGGTTTGGTCTGTGATTCCTGAAGCAACAAAGAGAGATGAGTTCTCTTGTGTTTGCTTTTACTTATTTATTTAGTGATGAGACTTAATGTTTATGAGTTGTGTTCTAAACTTTTGTATCTGCAACTGAATGAAATCAATCTGACTTGTTCAGATTTGGTGTTGTTTAAGATACCTTACAGGCTGGTCCCATGCAGAGAATGTATTACTGATGCTTCTAACTCAACTTTTGTATTAATCAGTGGCAGGACAGTTTTTTCTGAGGGCATATAATAAATGAATTTTTTCAGTTTTGTAATTATATTGCTGTTTTGCTTTTTTTTCCCCCCTGAGTGTTTCGGACAAAACTAATACAAAACATATTAATCAATTAGTATTATTTGGTTTTATTCTAAATGAAACAATACAACTAAACTGTACAACTAGAGAAAAGGAAAAAAAGAAATCACATGAATTCAAATGGAGGCCAATAAAAAAGAAACTAATCTTATTAACAACATAGTCTTAGGAAGACCAATTTACTCTTTTGTGTTACACATCTTAAGATGTCCTCTGCATTTTCTCAGGAACTAATTTCTTGTTTGGTATAAAAGGCACACTTTAAAAATACAGATGGTGGAAAAGAACCTTGTAGTAATTTTCTCTTGCCCTTGGATGTCCCTAATTGACTAACTACTTTAACCTCACCTCAGAAAGGCAGGAGGGAGGCTGAGGAACAGGCGACGGTTTTTGCAAAATCCAAATCAAGAGGAAGATGACTATGATTAATGTTACCTACTCCCCCTTTCCCATTACACCTCTGCAACATGTATTTTCAAGTGACATATATTACAGTGGCTCGCTGATGCTTAGATTTTAATTGGGGTCCTGTAGTAGTGAGAAGAAAGTACTAAAGTACTCAGGTTTATGTGTGAAATACACAACTGCAAAAAGTGATCTCTCTTGTCCACAAATAGACAGATCCTGACATAGAAACTCATAGATTACTGATGGAATTCAGAACTTAGTATGGTGATTATGCTACCAAGGGGAATTCTAAACAAATTTCTCTTCAGAGTGTCTCACAGCTGTTCTTGGATTCCTATTCAATTTCAAAGTGACACATGAAGAACTAGGTTGAAAGGGATGTAAGTTTCACACTTTTCATGCGTAGAATTGACAAATAAGTAAACAACTCCATAAATATAGGTTGAAAACATATACGTAATTACAATTATGGACTTTTTTTCCTGGACAACTCAATATTAAGAAGTCTCCACATTATCTTTTAACTGCACACACTTTTGAAGAGAGGAATAAAAACCAAGACAACTTTTGCAGAAAAAAAGTGAATGCTTCCACTTGAACAAATGTTGTACCTGGAAAAATAGACAAAATTTTCAGGTACAATAACGGTGCTTAGGTGGGAAAAAAAATAGATTCACTATACTAATAAAAAGACTATATAGATTTTGAGATTGGATTTAAAATCTATATAAATTTTATATATTATAGACATTGAGATTGATAGACAACAGTCTGAACTCTTGAAAAGGAAATACAGGCAGGATGATAAGAAACCTTTTCTTTCATGTATTGTAGAAATAATTGCAAGACATTGCCATCGGTGTGAGGATTATGGAATCATAGGATCATTTAGGTTGGAAAAAAATATCTAAATTCATCAAATCCAACTGCTAAAGTAACTCTATCATATTCACTGCTAAACCATGTCCCTAACAGGTGCCTGCTCTACATTGAGTCAGGTCCTGACTTTGATTCAGCAAAAATGAAGGCATATTGTTTACCTATGAGGTGTTGATCTTTGAACCAGGAGAACTAATTGATGGACTTCTGACGTGGGATTATTTAAATGTTTACATGTGTTTACAGGATTTGAAAGTCATATTCAGAAACAATAACAAAACTAGAAAAAAGGGGGAGGAGTGAAGGATGATAAAATGTTAATGTGGTGTTAGAGCTTGGGAAATGCTTAAGATGACTATTAATATTACAGTTTTTTGCTGTTACTAATTTTTTCTCAAAAGAGGATTTTTATAACATTGGCTGTAGAAATTAAATACCTCAAATGGAACCCAAACATCTTTGATATTGTGACTCTTCCATATCAGTAATAAAACAAAAAAAGAAGGTAAAACTCTTCCTCTGAAGTCTGGTATGATGGAAATTCTGCTTATCATTGTAGCTAAAGATTATGCTCTCATGCTGTATATTAAAAGGTCAAAATTGTTGACGAGGCTCCTGCTTTCTTTCCTTAGTTGAAAGTTGTTATGAAAGCAGGATGCATATGGTTTTAATATAAAGTACATTTTCCACCTTATAGCTAACACAATCTGGAGTGAGTACCCATTTATTTGATGGCTGAAGACAGGAATGAATAACAGATTTCTATTTATCTTATGTATACAATAACATGAGGTGTTTAAGCAGATTTCTGTTAATATAAGGGTACATATGCCTAATTCTCTTAACTACGTTGTGCTAGATCAGGCTTTATTCTTTATCTTTCCAATGTGCATAATAGTATAATAAATGTACCTGCAGGTAGAAATAACTAAGTCATCTAATTCAAGCAGATGCACAGAACTGCACAGGGGCTTTTTTATTATCTACAATGAAAAGGTACAGATATTAGAAACTGGCAAACGATAGTATCAGAAGGAGTTATAAATAGAACAGATCTTTATAATTGCTCAGATCTTGGCCAAAGACCCAAATTGAGCTTGACTGATCTATCCTGTTCTCTTGAGGCATATTTATGAGAATACAGACAATTAAATGATCAAAGGAGAAAAAAACTGATGAAGAGATCTTTTCTAGTCAGATATTAAATTTCTAGGATGACCTTTACTTTCAAAACATTGAGGTTTTATGACATTAGAAAGATGTCATGCCAGCCAAAGAGGATGTGCCATTTTCAAACAGGAGAGAAGTCAAGATTAGTTTTTCAATCAAAGAGGTTTTTTTTTTTGGAAAATACATCTATGTATTTTCTAAAACAAACCAACAAAAATACAATTTAGGTTACATCCTATGCTACCAAACTACCAAAACATATACCAGTACTGTTAATGGTGATTAGATACAGAGTTTTAGGTTGAAGATCTGGATCAAAATTTGTTTTTCCTAAGTATGATATTTGCATTTATGGGGTTTTTTTGGGTTAATCAGCATCTCACCAGGAATTACTATTACTGGTAGCAGAGGTGATTTAGATACTGTTGGGAAGTTTTCCCATTCAAAGGGAAGAGAACCTCATATTCTTTCATGAGCTCTTCAACACCTCAGGGTACTATCAGAATATTGTTGGAGTGCTGCATCTATTCAGTACTTTTTTATTTTTTATTAAATCATTTTATACTGAAAAGAATTTTTATTTAATCCAGTGTTCTGAGTGAAGAAGATGATTATTTCAGTAAAGAATACCAGTGAAGTTTAAACCTCATTAAATCTAGAGTAACTCAAAAATACTGGTTATCTATACAACCTTGCTCATACCAGCTTTAATCCAATGAAACATAATATGAGAATGTACAAAGAGCAACACAGGAAAAGCATTTTACTTAAACTAGTCTTTGTAGAAATCACAGAAGAAAAAAAAGAGAGAAAATCCACTCCTTTAAACTTCAATTGCTGTAGAACACAAGTTGCACACACACTCAGGTTAAGTTGTAATGTAACCTTAGAGTACCTGGGAATACTTGGGAAATGTATTTTTCTTTTATTCTGGAGATTATAATGTGTAAAAAAAGTCCAATAAAAATCTATAATACAGTTTTAAAATGCAGAATCTGTGCACCTAAATCCCTTAAACTTTGTCACAGTTAGTGCTCAATTCCTTGAAACCATTATTTAATCCAAGCACTTTTGAAAAGACAAACAATACTTCTAGAAATAACTTCCCCAATTAGAAGCCTTTTCTGAGAACTTACAATTTTATTTGTAATACTTATGTGTTGGATATTATTACTGGAGAAATAATGTACAAGAAAATTTTGAGAAGGTAGGATCTGGCCAACGTCAACATGAAAAATGTAACAGACACTTTGTTTCAAGAAGTATTTATCTTGAGAGAATACCAAAAGGAATAATGGCAAAACCATATCAGAATAATGGAAACAAAAATATTGTACTTGTCTCATGGGCCATTTTCAACATCTTTGCAAAACTTTTCTGACCAGAGAAAAGCCTCACAGTGTTGCTGAATTTTCTCCTTAACACAACAAGAACAATTAAGAAAATAATTTCCTCATGTCCTTCTGAATTTTTTAGGTGCGTAATTAAGAGCCTAGAGATTCTAAAAGTATGGGGTATGCAGGTAAAAGTGCTGAACATCATCTTAGTCCAGTGACTGGAAAGCTGGAGGAGGGAGAGATGTTTATAAAGCCTTCTGTGATACTGTGCAGTGTGCTAATTCAAATAGAAATATGTTTGGTATTTCAATTTTATGGTTATAAGTTTCAAGCTGAGACTGTAGAAAATGGAATCTGTTACCAAGAAAAATCCAATACTCTAGTGTATAAAATGTTCTATATCACACATGTTCTGGGATATAACAACATTTAAGTGAAAACATTAGAAATCATGAAAAAGAATACATATCAAATTATGTGGAGCTCTTACAAAGCATGTTGAGTGTGAAAAAGGACAGGAAGAGGAAAACTGTTGAGGAAGATGGTGTAGTCTATATAAGGTAGTAGGACCCTTAGGAACTGGCTGGACAGTCACAGCTAGAGAACAGTTTAGGTCTGCCCTTCCATGGTTAATAGTAAAATAGGAGAAAACTATTACTGATTATTTTGCCACAAGTTCTGTCCTTGTCCTTTATTTGTGTGCACATTATGTCCTGGCAGAGTTCTTCCCTGTAGGAACTTCTTCATGGCTTGCCTAGAGAACCTAACAAGGACCTGTGTGGCTTGGGGGTGCAAAGGCAGGGGACATTTGAATGATCCATTACTTCTCCACCTGTGACTGCACACTGAAATGAAAAGGCAAGTACAAGATATGTGCTGCTGAAAGTTGCTTCACTTTGGACAAACAACAGCAGGCAGAAATTGTGCTTTGGAATCCGTTTCAGGACTACTTTATTCAGGGTTGTCTCTAAAGCAGACCAAATCATTTTGCAGAAAGCAAGGGAATGAGGGCAAGGGTACTTTTCAAAATACTTGTGTTGTGTAGTAAACAGCTCTGATTAACTCTGATACCAGTACTTCAGAAAACATTGCATGCTTTCTTAATTTCACTTTTAATATAGAAGTTGCCTGCAATGGACTCAGTAACAGACATAAACTAATTCTTCATTTCAGGAGCAGAGAGCAGAATCTTCCCTTTTACTCAAAAGAATTCTGTGTTATTAGAGTAAAGATATGTTACTTCAAGAGCTATTGTCAATGGGAACACATGAAAGGAAATTAAACTGGTGAGGAAGGTTCTATAAGAAATCAATCTTTAATTTTATTTCCACCCAGGAGCAACTGAAAGTCAAAAGCATACAGGAAAATACCCTAAATCTTTACATTCTGTATTTGTCCAGTGCTTATTATCCAGTTACTGATTCCTCCTCCTTATTCTTTAAATAGAGTTGTCCTGGGGAACCTACCATCTGCCTGATGTAAACTGCCCCGTTAATTCTCACCTGGCTACAGCTGCAAAACAGATGAGAACAAGGAGAGGGAGTTAATGAATGAGTCCTGGTAAAGATCTCAGCAGGGTGCCTCCTTTAATTCAGACCATGGTGATAGTTAGTGTGACAACAAGCTGTTACCACCTAATGATTTCGGTTCCACAAGTATGAGTTGTGTGTTTCTGGTATCTTTAGCCTGGACAACTTAAAACTACTTTTGTGCTTCAGAAACCTGTTGTATTTTGCAGAATTCCATGTAGAACTTTCACCAGAAAAGGCTTCAGCATGGAAATGGAATCAGTAAATGGTCATAAAAAAAATCAATTAGTGAGCTGTCAATAGGTTAATAAGTAGAAAAGAGCCCCCACACACAAAAGAACCAAATAAAAACCAACCAACCAATGAGGCAAAAAAAAAACCCCCAACACCAGCCATGAAAAATATAAACATCTTTTGGATTTAAATATCCTGTAGGTTCTTGAAAATTATATGGTTTAAAGAGAGTTTAAAATAAATAAAAGTTATTTTCATCAACTGAATATATTGTAGAAATTTTAATACTATTTTTTAATGTATTTTCTTGCTGTTGAGTAATATAAGGTCGGAGATAATGACCTTACATGACCTTACCTTAATGATAATTGTTACACAAGGAAAATATAAAAAGTATTTGTTAAAAAATGCACATTATTAACAAGAATTAGAACAGCTAATAGAGTCACAATAAAGAAAATCTTTGAAGTGTGGAGGTATGATGAAGATGAAGAACATCTGAAATTGAAAACAATAGAAATGCAGCTTTTTAAAATTGAGTTATATGTGGCAATACACAGTCTTAAACAGGTTCTGAAAATGATCCTTCTGAAAAGTTTAAGCATCCAATTTAAAACTATAAAAGTTATCACCTGATTTTGGACTGATGCCTATTTTAGAAATGACTGAAGGCTTAGATGTTGAAGAGGGAAAATTGGCATGCCAGATGGATAATCTGTACCCTTTTGCATATTCATACCACCATCTATTGCCAGTGAACCTTGCACTGGTGCTGTGAAAGGCTGTGCATAAACATTTCCTTCAAGTTAGTTCAGCTGTTGTAACCTGTTAGACATTAGGGAGAGGAATCACCCCTAAGGTTGGATGGTCCTAGTTAGCTTGGAACTGCAGTGACTTCCCCTTTTATCACTCAGTTCAGAAGGGTTTAATGGTGGTGAAGAGAATGAAGAACGTTCTTTGAGTGATTTCCAGCTGGCACAGGCTGGAGCCATCACTGTGGATCCAACTCCTCAACACCAGATGAGCAGAAGTGGTAAGAGCTCATGGCTGAAAGGGACCTGTACCCTTAAAATCCCTGGATGGTCTGATGAGACACTTGTCAAAAGTGCTAAAGAATGACATAGTTACTGAGGGTTAAATTGTCCTTCTGGTGAAGAGGCATAGGGAGTTTAAGTGAAATTTTCTGTGGAAGCTAATAGTTAAATAAGGCTACAGATTTGCAGATTACCCATTTAAGGATGAGAAAAGAGGGCACAGTCATACTTACACCCACATATGCCTTACTCTCTATCTCTTAGTCTAACGATGCAGAAGTACTCTCTGATAATGCTCTATCATTATCTAGTCTCATTTATTTTGAAAATAAATATTTTTATGAAGGTCGGCTGCTCGTTTCTGGCTGGCAACTTCCTCTGCACTTCACACAATGGAAAGCATTTCTTAAAATCTGCGTTCTTTACCTTGCTGATTAAACCAAACAATAAACTCCTAATTAGGTGGTCTTGAAACTCCTGGTTTTGATTTAAGCTTTGTAAGTTATTCGCTGCGGGAGGTGATAGGGTAGTGAGGGTGCTTCTGAGTCATCCCCAAAGCCCAAGCTGCTATGCAGGATATAAAAGACATGTGCAGGAGAAGAGAACTAATCAGATTTGGAACCTACTTTTACATCACTGTTACCCCCAAGATGACCTCAATTCATTAAAAAAGTTATTTCTTGGGAAGTGTCTTAAAAGGTTGTTTGAACTTAAAGCTCAGGCTCAGTTGGTATTCAGACCATACCTATTCTCTACATTATTTGGGGCCATGCTTTGAAGTTTTCTCTTTCTCCTGGGTATTTCAGCTAATATGGTTCACTGCAAAATGAGAGCACAGAAAAATACAGTATCATCATATTACTTGTCTCAGGCTTGAAATGCAACAGGAAACTTAAGAAGAAAATAGCTCTTATGACAAACTAGTACAGAGCTGCAAATAAAATCTTGAAGACAATTATTTGAAAATTGCTTTAACTTAGTAATTTCTTTTGTCTTTTCTTATGATATAAACATAATAGATTACATTATGAATAATTTGTCTTCTGTTCTCTTTGTCTTCTGTTTCCACAACTTAGAAGCAGAAGATTATGCCACTGGAGTATGTCTAAAGGTATATTTCCATACCTTTTCTCTCAAGTTTCATACATGTGCACACACAGAGTTACACATTTGCTTTTTTACTCCGCTGCAAGGAATGGCAGGAAATTCACTGTTGGATGGTGGCATATAAATGACTAATGCCCTGAACAAAACCAACAAGGTTTGGAAGATCTGTTTGAATGGTACCTGAGAGAAAACTCAACTTCTTCCTTCATAATATTCTGATTCTTTAATTTCCATCCTCACAAATATTTAATATCCTAGCAGATCTTTACCACATTTCATAGTTTGACATGACATGTGAAGTTAATTGCAGGTTGTTAAAGTATCTAGGCAATTAAAAAAAATGGTTTCACTGAATTGAAATCTGAAAACAGACTAGATTTTAAAGTCATTTTGCAAATACAGTGATTTTGATATGGATCAGTTTTTGTATAGAGGCAGTGATTTGGTTGGTCTTTCTCCAGAATGCAAGACAGAGCTCTGTGATATCAAAAGATCACATGGGCAATAGTTTCTGTTTCTTTCTCTTTTGTCCTAGTAAGATCATCCAGAAGATCACTATTTGCTCCTTCACTTTCTTTTCCTAGTTTTGAGTGAAAATATAATGAAAATTTCTTTACACATGGCGCACAGTTCCCTTTTGTTAATTTTAATAAGATCCAGTTCTTCAGGTTAGTGGGCTTACAGTAGAAAATTCAGTCTTTGTGCTCCTTGTTTGCATTAACAGTCCCAGTTAGAAAAGGGAGTAACAAAATTCTTCTGATGTCACATGTGCTGAAGTACTCATGAAATTCATGGTGTCACTTCTCATATTCATTCTGTCACATGGAAAATAGTCTCTCTAAAAGCACTGCTGGAGATAAGGCATGAAATAGAAAGCCTGTAAGCAAAAGAAAGCAAGTTCAGATCAAGACGATCTTCTCTGTGACAGAATTGTTCAGTGCCCAGTGGAAGACTGTGTCAGACAGACAGGTGTCACCAGGGGCAGGAGGAGAATTGTCTATCAGTGCCCCAGCACTGTATTTAAAAGACAAGCAGTGATTTATAGCAATGATCTAATCCACAATGCAAAACTAGATACTGGTTATGAAGTGAAGTATTTAAAACATATAATACTCTGTTGAAAATCTACAAGAATGTCTAATTTTCTGGGAAAACCGTTTACAATAGAGAAACATTTCCTGTGTCAAAGCATCTCAACCAGACACTGTTAACCAGCCATATTTTTTATAAATGGATATAGTAATATTTAAAAAAAATTCCTTTGGACATCTTGTATTTACTTCTAAGCAGCAGTATTTTGGAATTGATCTGATTTTTTAGAATTTTCACTTTTGAAATATTTTTGTAAAGCTCTGTTGTATTTTCAGGTTCAGAAAAACATGAGTGAGGGTTCTATTTAAACATCTATTAAAATCCCTATTTCTCATCTATTGCATGCATGGAGTGTGTTTTGAGGGGATTATTTTTATTGCATCTAAAATTTTTTTTATTATATTTTAAAGCAATTTGTATGTTGTTATTATGTTCCATAATGACATCTATTGCAGGAAAGTGAGACAATATCAGACAGAAATCATTAATATTTCCTAGATTCCAATCTGACTAGATTCCAATCTGAAACTGAGAATTATCAACAATGCTTCATTGGTTTGAGTGCCTCTGTCTTACAACATTTTAGAACTTTCATACGAAAAAAATTGGTATTTACAGTCACTTATAATGAAAAATTTGAAACTAAACTAAACTAAACTAAAGTCTGTGTATGTGTGCATATGTAAACTGGTGCTTTGTTAAACCAGAATTAGGGAAAATAGAGTAATATTTCATATAATGACTGCAGTTTGTAGCCTGTATGTGATGGAAAGATGTGAAGACAAAGTGAATGTGTGGGTGTTTCTGTGTGTACAAAAGAGGAAGGGAGATTACAAACTGGATTTAAAAACCCCAACATCCACTGCCATCAGTACTGACTAGAACTGCCAAAGATGCCAGCTTCATCATTTACTGCAGCTGTGCACCTGCAAATGCCACCTGGATTCTCTGTCACTGCAGCAGTTTCAGACAGGCCTGGATATTCAGCCACTGAGTATTCTCATGTTTTAACTACAAAATATTCTAATTGCTTTTGCTGCTAATAAATGGCAGAGAGGAAAAATGCCTCTAGGATTTGACTCTGTGTGCAATAGGGGTTGCAGTGGTTAAGAGTAACTTAATCTACTGTGCCAACAGCTGCATCAGTAGACTGCATCAAGCAATCAAATAAGGATTAAAGAAAAAGTCACATTGGCTTCAGTTGTCTTAGTTTGCCTGCTTGGCATACATTGCAGAAAACAATTAATTCAGGCTATTGCTAACAAATAACCTCAGAAAGTTTAGTATTTGTGAGAAGTCTAGCTGAAATGCAAATTCCATAAACTTTCTTTGCATTTTCTATCATCAGAAAGGAAAACAATAATATATCACTGTTTTTCTCAGAGAATAGCAATTATATATTAATACTATTAACATTCAAAAGAAAAATGACCAGTGTTGTAGGCTTAGATTTATTTTAAATTAAATCATAACTCTGAAGTCTGCTGAACAGCAGAAAATAGGAGAAAGTAGGGTCCGATTATCAAATCTAACAAGTTATGACAGCCAGCTACTGGCTTGGTGATTTGAGACTATGTGGATTTACAATAAATGAAGGAAAATTCAAAAGGGAAGACATGAAAGGTTGCAAGACTATGCCTGTATAAATACAGCAAATTTTCTCACTGCTCTGTAAAGCTGCATAGTTCAATCCCTCGGCCATCCTTTCATGCTGAAGGGTCTACTGAATTTCTGAGAGTGAGGTGAGCTGTTCTTTTTTCCACTGGAATCTTTCTTACCCACTCTGGTAGTTTTTTTTATTATTATTCTCTTTTAAATTTAAGTTTTGCAACAAATCAGAAACCTGGAGTCAGAAATAAACAGTCTCCTGCCAGTCTCACAAGACAGCCAAAGAAATGAACCTAAGACTCAGTCTATGATTATGGAATTGTACTCTAAGAATGTGGAGGGATGGTTATTATGACAATGACCTCATGTAAGAAGGTTCACTGTTGTGTGAAGGACCCTGAAAGAATCAGGAAGAAACCAGTGTGGTACAGAGGGAAATGCAGAACAGAATGGAGGAACTCAGTTAAGAATAACACGTGAAAGACTCATCACATAAATTATGTTTTTTCTGCTCTTCAATCTGCCACTAGGGATCATAGGGAAACCACAGGGTGTGCAGTATCAGTAATCATGATGGAACAAGATTAGGGCACAGATAAAGTTTGACCTGTGTTGAGAGAGCCCAAAGCTGGTTTTACCTGTAAATAATGGGATGATAGCCAAGCCCCAAAACAACAGGAAGATTATGGAAAGGAATAGTGTTTATGAAATAAGGTATTTTAGGTCATCCTCTACGTTATGTTAGAGGCTTGATGAAATCTGCTAGAAACACCTGAATTTTAAAATGTTATGGAAAAATGTTTCATGATTTATAGATTTAAGAGACCCAACAAGCAAAAAACAGAAATGAAGGCATATGGTCTCAATGTTACAGGGCCCAGAAACAAATGAAGCATATATTGCTAGGCATATCAGAGTCTACAAAGAGGTGTGTGAACTCATTTTGTTCACCCAAATTCAGAAAAAGGTTTTGAATAAGAATGAGAAAGGACACTCTTTCCCTAGAGCTGTGTTTGTCATAGAGAGAGGGCCACACTTATGCGGTTCTTGTAGTAGACCCTAATGCAACTAAAACGCAACTAAAAAAATCAAAATAATTGCACACATTTGAATGCTAGTTTTTATTGATTATGGAATGTAGGAATGTTGCTACTTCCCATTGAAGCCCCTATACTGTTTAAAATAATCTTCTACAACAGTATTCTGCACTGTCTGTACCTTGACAGCTTCTGTGAATTCTTATAAAGAGCTGTTTGTAGAATGAGATGATTTCTTTCCATATAAAGAAATATAAAAAAAATTACACTTGAAGAAATTTCTTATTATTTTGCTTTCCAATGTGCTTAGCAGAAGACAATAAAACAGGGGAAAACATTAAAACCCAGTTTTAACATGTGCCTTTGAGGTGTCGGTGTGCCCAGTGCACCATGAGAAGCGGAAGCAAAAAGTGATATTTCCTATCCTTCTTGTTTTTGACAAGGAGTACCTACTACAAAAGCCTTTGTATTTCTCCAAGAAGACAAGTTGCTATCAGTGAAGCTGGTATGGGTTAAAAGACAGATTTTTTTTTATTCCTTGCAGATATAAAGGGATATGACCCAATCTAGTAAACAACTTTCATTGAGAACTGCTTGGGAATTCACAGTTAGATATCTTTTTCAGGTAAAAATCATGTCCTTTACAAAATTTGGATGTTATTTTCCCAGTTTATTGATCTTAAAAAAAAAAAAATCATTGCCTAAATTTTTTGATGCCTTGAAGAAATGATGTTTCTTTTTCGGTCTCTGAATTATAATCTTCCTTCCTTAAGAAAAAATCAGTGGGCTTAAGTCTGTGTAATTCACAATGTGTGCAGTGGGGCCATAAAAGTAAATAAGAAAGATAGATCTTTCTTGTCTCTTTTCACACATACATGCACAAAGATGTATTTTCTTCATCCACTTCATAAACACAGTAATAGCAATAAATGTTTTTTTATGGTTTAAATAAATTTCTGAATGCTGATTAAATACATTTCTGCAGTGAATACTGATTCACACTTGTTGGTTACCTGGCACAGTTGGTCCACTTTGCTTTCTCCAATTCCCAGGCAAAGCCAAACAGTTCTGAGGCAGCTTAATCTGAGGGCAAGTATTGGAGAAAAGAAGTTTTGTGCTTATTTTGTTTACAGAATGCAGATGTTGCAATTACCTCCTAAGAAAACACTATGGACTAAGAACTTCCACTGTTAAAAGATGAAAAGAAAAAATATGTGGGATATGGAAAGAATTTGGTTATCATTTTTTATGATATTGTGAGAGTTTAGGTAAATCATTCTTTAAAATTACATCATACAAGAAATGTACAATTAGAGTTTGTTTTCTTGTTTTTAATCCCAGTGAAGATCAAAATAAAATTTTAAATTATGCTTCTTATTCCTTTTTCAAGTAATCCTTACCTGCTTTGCCAAGAAGCAAAATTCAGAGAAGAAATCAAAGTTCACTGTTATTACTATACAATCACTCAGAGAACTGGCAAAGTCTCACAGAGAAGGGTCAGCCCTTGAGAATATTTTCCAAAGAACAATGCCTACCACTCACATGTATCCACAAAAAAAACTGAAGAATATTTAAAATATGTGAGATACAATACATGCACCAGCATCTGTTTGCAGGTGTAATCACTCATTTGGAAGCCTCTCTTCTAGACACCTATTTACACTGGAGTCTATACTTTATATAATAAAATGTAGATGTCTTTATGGTTCTGTTCAGAAAGTGTTGACCTGGCCTTCAGTAAGTGCAGCTGTTCTAGAACAGTTATTCAAATAAAATGTCTGAAGTCATTGCTGCTTTTCTACCACTAAGATATGGGAGCCAGATAGTCTCCAAATCTGGCAAGACAATTTTTATTTGTCAAACGCACCCTGAGGCTCTGAGAGTGCGCATCTGTCACAGCTATAGCGCAACTGGGTGGGTCTGACTGATAGTGATTGAGTAAAGTGCCAGCATAACTGAGTAAGATTGAAGATGACTACACCGATATGCTTGAATTGGCATTAGTATTAATGAAGAGGACAGCACATATCTTGACATGAGTAAGTGGTCACAGCCTGGGAGTGTGGAAGTGAATATTAGCTCACATGACTTGGTGTAACTCCGCATGGGTGTAGGTGTGACACATGAATGATTACTGGAAGTCAGTGTCGCTGGGTGGGAGTAGCAGTGTCACTTTATATAAATGAGTATCCCTGACAAGGGGCAATTTAATTTCTGCCTAAAGATTTCCTGTTGGTAGAGAATAACCTACCCTCTCCCAGTGACAGAATACCCTCTCCCTTCAGGCAGTTACTCTCTACTTTCTATTAAGCTGTGGTATTTCTTAATATTTCAGAAACTATAGATAAGTATCACTCTGATTAAGGTTGGAAAGAGATATTGTCTTTAATCTTGGTTTAAATCCGAGCCTTCATTATTGTATAATTTGCTCAGTTTCTCTAATAGATGATATCTGTTTCCTGATTGATGGGATATTATCTCTCTTTCATGCTCCCTGTCAAAAGAGACTTCTGATATTATTAGAGCATAAAACTATCTATATGTATGCACGCACATTTATGCATGTATGTAAGTTTGCAGTCCATTAAAAAAATGAAAGTGACTTCAGAAGAAAGTAAACCTAGGTATTAAATAAACTTGATTTCTGGGTAGTAGAATTCTCTTCATGCAGCACTAAATTTAGAACTGGAAACCTGATTTTTTTGCGAGGGCTCCTCAACCCTTTTGAAACTGCACTGGAAAGAGCTCCTTTGTACGGGAAAGCTCCCAGCTTCCACCGAGACCCTCCCTGCTCACACCCATCCTGTCTGTGGCTGCCGGGCGGAGCCGAAGCTGCAAGAGTTAAACAGAAAGCTTTGCCCAGCTAAGAGCAGCTGCTAGCACTAACCCGCAGTCACTCTCAAATACTTCTGAATCAATTGGACACTCTTCTGTGCTGACTCTGGAATCAAAGTGCCTGGTATGGATATGTGGAATATGCACAGTCATGCGATCCTCGTTCCAAGTGTGGTGTTGCAGTTCCCTTCTGTGGATAACTCTCAGTATCTGGAAAGAGTTAGGAAGAACTGATAGCTCCTGATGATCCTGCTCAGGGGATGGCTCCCTCAAACCTCCTTTTTATTCCCAGCAGAAGTAGGTCTGCTAGTCTACCACCTCCTTGACACGACCCAGGATTAACAGCAATCAGTTAATTCTGTTAATACGTTAATTCTGTGTGGCCACTGCCCCAAGCAGAGAGTTTAGAGCCTTTTTTTAGTTAAGAAGTATGTGCATAAAAATACTTCAAAACAATTATGCAAGATTTTCAGAAAATGTGGGCTTTGCAAAATGTAGAAAAAGAAAGAAATAAAGCAAGCAAGTCCAAATCTAATACCAACAACCCCAACTCCTCTCACCACCAAATATCAGGACAGGGATAATTCTCCTCCCTTTATTCACATGGCAAAATAAAAATCATGCACACTCTAGCAGTCTTTTTGTTGTCCCTAATACTCTCAGAAATGTCTCTCTTTAATCAACCATCATGACTCTGAATTTCTTTAAATTTACCCTATATTTACCCTAATTATAAATTATAAATCCTGAGGAACATTGCAACTATTTGATGAAGATCACAGTTTTTAAATTAACAAAGACTGACTGAAGATAGGATTCATTTCTCATAGTAGAAATTCTACTATACCAACAGCTACTTTTAGTGAATCCTATGAAAAAATATTTGAGTTGCGTATTACTATTTCTGTTTGTTTTCTCTTTTTTCCCAAATAAGACTGAGCTTATGAATATTGTGGTGTCTGTGTATTTCTTATTGGGAATTTGGGCCTTCATTATATACTTGCAGCCCTCAACCACAGAGATCTCAAATGTGTAGGGACAATTAAATATATTTTCCCAAATTAGTTTCACTAATGTGGACTATGTATTTTTGGTGACTCCTCCCATTCTGTGTCTTACAAAGACAGTGAATCTGTATCATGATGAGGCATCTGCAGATCACTCACAATAAGACATTCTGTATCTCCCTTTCCTTGTCAAGTATTCTCCTAGGCACAATGTACTCAGCAGAAGGAAGATAATGGACTTTATTTTTTAACCCTTGGTATTTAAAAACATGACAATAGGAATAATACAGAATACACAAGTATTGAAAAAAAAACATTGCTTTTACAAAAAGGAAAGAGTGGCAAATTGGTCTATGTGACTTCCTATTTACAGGATGCACCCACTTCTTAACAGTTATTTTCATGAGCCATTTAAATAAGTGACCTTATAAATAAGACTCCATGTAAATCATGAAGACCATCATGCAGGAAGATGACAGATTTTATGGATTGGTCATGGGAAAAATGGCAAATTTCACAGTTTGTCATGCACTAATGGAGATGGTTACAAAAACATAAAGTCATTTAAAGTGATAAAAAATGTTACTGAAAGGATACAAGTTGTATTTTTAACAAATATAAATCATAAAGATATGTAACATTCTGTCAATGGATTTGGGAGAGATTGTTTTGAAATGGTGAAAGACACAAAACCAAATAAAACAACATGGAGTGATTGTGGTGGTTTCTGTCAGAAAAAAAAACCCCAAAACCACAGAAGAATGTAACCACTTTAATCAAATTCAGTGTGCTTGGAGTAGCTAAATTTGCACGCAAGTGTTCAGTCTGTGTTTGCAATGAGCTCTGATGCATAACGTAAACAACAGAGGAGCAGTGCAAAGACATTTTTAAGCCAGTATAAATTCAAGGTGTTATTGTGGAACATAAGAAAAGCTATTCTTATGGTAATAAAGTTGTGTAATTAAAGCTGCCTTCTGAAGTGCAAAATCTGATCCAGCCACCTGTCACTTCAGTGTGTGGTATTTTCTGGTTAATCTAAACCTGAACGTTAGTGTCTACTTAAGTGGGAAGACAATAGGCCAACATATTTAAAAAGTGTTGGCTGGGTTTTGGATTCCCTGGCTTTTGACTGGTCTTTCTGAGAGACTGCTTAAATGTTCTCACCATTAGAATGATATTACTGATTCTAGACAACTGTCTTGATTTTGACTTCCCAAGCCTAGAATTTCTTTTGAAAATGTGCTGATGTTCACATTTGTCTGCAGCAGGTGGCTGGAAAAGAGACCTTCTGAAGTTCATTCCAGCCTAAACTGTTCCATGATTCTCCCTGAAACCTTTCTGAAACCCTATGTATCACTGCTGAGCTGAAGAATTTCTGTATGCAGCAGCCACCCGGTATGCTGAAATTATAGAACTCACCACTGAGCTTTCTCTCACTGAAAGTGACCTTTCAGCAGAATTTACCTAATTAAAGAGATTCAGGAGTACAACATATCTGAAGATAAAAGCAGTCTTAGGTCAGTCAGCAGTGAGACAGCAAGATAAAACCATAATTTCAACAGCAATTGAAAAATTAGTTATGAAGCAAAGTGAAGCCCAGATGAATGTGCATCTTCTGACTGGATCCAAAGATACAGTGATGAAGTATTTGGAAGTTCAGAATGTTGATTAGACTAAAAAGATTGCCTTTCTGTAATTTTATTTCCGAAATATAATCTGTCTTTGAAGCTTATAAATCTGAAGTTTGCAAATTCTGTATCTATATCAATTCCCAAAAGGACTTTATCTTAGTTAATGGCCTCTAATGTAGCAGCTTCTGCAGCAAACTTTTTCAGTGGGTGACATAAAGGCATTTAGTTAGAGACCTTTTTCAAGAGACAGTCACAATAATTTGAGAATACATTAGGCAATTCACTACAACACACTTGCAGGAATATGCTCAAGACAATGAACAGTTAGTCTGTAACTAAAAATACAATATTTGTTAATTTAACATGCTTCATAAACATGATAAAATGCATCTGCTAATCCTCTCAAGATATAATACAGTGCTCTGTAGTTAACTGGATTAATATTACAGTGAGGTTTCTTAATTCAGTGGTAGTACCACATAGCATCTTGAAAATTACACTGCAAGTTCATTTGAAGTAGAAAACAAACCATATAATCAGAATATGTGCTTTATTTTTGCCACACTGTTAGTTTAATTTGCTTTCTTTACCTTTTCAGATTTGCAAAGTTGAAATTTGTTAGATCAAAGCTGCCATTTTTGAGACTTGTGTTCGGTGGCTTTTTAGCCATTTTCTTAAAAGGAAATCTGATCAATAAGTTAAATTCTGCCTGAAAATATCTCTTCTTAGCGGAAATCTAAGTAAGCACATGAAGTTCATATTTTATAAAACTGATCAGCATTATCACAGCTGCACTGGGGTGCAAATTCTCACAATTAAACTTCCTAGATAGTCTCAAAGACAGCAGTAGCACTATGTTCACATGATCTCAAGCAATTAAGTCAGCATAATTTAATGAATAACCACTTTTTCTGAGCCACAGTAATGGTTGCTTATAAAAGAGCCAGGATGCAGACACTACTGTTTTGTATCTGACACACGGAGGATGAGGATGTAGCTGCAACAGATGTGCTGTGCACTCACCAGGTGCCTGATGGTTGTGAGCTGGTGTGTGCTGAGCACATGTGAGCTTGCTAAGTGCATGATGGCTATGTGATTGTCATGTCAGCACTTGATAGGCACTTGATTGTCCCAGGACATCAGGGAGAATCTCTTCATGGAAAGGATTACCAAGCTCTGGAACAGGATGTCCAGGCAGTTGGTAGATTCACTGTTCTTGGAGGTGTTTAAGAAATGACTGGACGAGGCACTTAGTGCCATGGTCTAATTGACAGGGTGAAAATTGGTCAAAGGTTGGGCTCAATGATCTTGGCCATCTTTTCCAACATAAATGATCATGCCATTCTGTGATTAGCATGTGGTTGACATGAAACCCTTGTGATTTTTGTGTGATGAGCACATGATTAGTGTGAGACGGCCTTGCAATTGCTGTTAGGTGTGCCCCAGGTATGCACCATTATGCACCATCCATGTGCCATCTGTGCATCACTCATGTCCCATCTGTGTGCCACCCATGTGCCACCTGTGAGCCACATGTGCTATCTGTGTACCATCCATGTGCTACCTGTGTGCCAAGAGGATGGACGTCTGCCCTGGCACCATCCCAGGCAGGCGGTGACTTCTCATGGTACCATGAATGTTACTCATAGTGACCCCGAGGCAGAACAAGAGAACTGTCAAACCAGTCTTCAATCAATTGGTTCTCTTCTAGCTTGTTGCAAGTGCAATATGAAATTTAATTGTTTGAAATATGGAGGCTTATGGTAATGCATGTTTTTTATTAACTGTTAAGTGTTCATGTACTGTACAGGGAGAACAAAGTCAAAGGAAACTTTAGGAGTAAGAACTTAGAAGTAACAAACCTAGAAGTAACAAACCTAGGGGGAAGCAAGAATCAAAGAATTACATGTGCAGCTGGCAAAAATGGCTCAACCAACCTCCAATACCTTGTTGTGTTGCTGTAAAAGAGCTACTTCTCATTGGGCAAAAAATACACATCTGTTTCACATTCTGCAGAGCTGAGATATGTACACAAATTCCAGAAGATATTTTTTCAGGAGTTAATCATCAAGCTTTGTTTTGTGTGTTTTCATAAGTCTCAGAAGAGCTGTGTGAGGGTATGAAAACATATATCCATATATGTATACAGGGAGAGAGATAAAAACACACACATGTAAAGATATTAAAAAAAGTGAGCTTAGATGTAGCCTCTTACTCCCACAGTAAGAAATAGATTCCAAAGTATTTCCCAGAGTGACAGTATTGTATAGGTAGCTATAATATTTAAATTGACTTGTGATGAAAAGGAAGAATAGGTTCCAGACCCAAGGGTATACCTTTGAAGAGTGAAATCATAAAGCTAATGATCCTAGTTTTAGTGACGAATACAGACTGCTATCTTTCATTCAGAATGAAATTACTGTCACCAAAATCTATTCTTTGTGCCATTTTCAGTTCTCACTATGATTATTCTCAATAGAATTAGGTACTAAAATTACAATTCTTCATATGTTTTATAAATCATACTAGTAGACTTGAGTATTTTGACCTTTTTAATATTCCTTGGTTTGATTGGCCACTGTGCCTATCTGTTCCATGTATCCCATTATTTTACTGCCTCTAACCTATGGGGAAGGGGATGAAGCAGCTGGCCAATGAAGATGTAGGATATTGTAAAGGTCAAAGCACTAACATTATTCCTAAATATTTCAGAGCATACTTTAAGTATTAAAGTTCTGACTGCACTTTCTTATACATAATGCTGAGCAAAGAACAGAAAACAGTATGAATCTTTTTCAGTATGTTAAGTTGGCCAAAATCAAAATAACTGTAAGGAAACTGTAACACACTTATTACAACAGTATTACTGAGTACTGGCTCAAATGATCTCAAAATTATGCATTTAAATCAATACTTAGAGTAGGACAAGAGCATTATTCTCCTTCCTTGGATCCCTTTCCCTGAGCATAAGTAGCTCATATTTGAAAGTTTTCTGCAGATATGTAGGAATGTGGAAGAATTACTAATCATTTAGGAGATTAGTGATTATGCTGTATCTGGGTGGAATACTGCCCAATGGACAGTCTTTAAAAGTAATGTGTAAATGTAAAGTGTTAATGACCTGCTTACCTCCATGTTTCTGGGACTTGAAAGAATCTGGACAAGACAGATCTGAGTGTTTATTTTCGTAGCTCTTCCAGTTAAACAGGAAGCAGTATGTAGCACTGCTTCTGTATTGAATTTGCTTCTACAAATTATTTACTTTTTTTCATGTAACTTACTCAGATTATTTAAACAGAGAAGCTGAAGCTTCTGTATGTTGATTTGTAATGATATAGGATCCAGAACATTCATAACACATCCAGGTGAACTGCTAACATGTGATTACTTGCCTTGAAAGTACAAGTAAGTAGGCACAAAAATCTATTAGTAAAGGAAAGCATTATAGGAGTAGTGTCAAAATTATGGCAAAGACATTTTCTTCCCAACATACTTGGAGTCACTCCAGAAAGAATATTAATACTGCAGGATGGGCATTTTGCTCTAACAGCTCTTTTTACACTGTTGACCTTTGTTGCCATAGGGCTGACTAAAATCCCCATGCACACACATCATCTCAACTGCAATAGGATCTTCTGTCTGAATATTCAGGATCACATGTGTTTTAAGGCATATTACTGCCATTATACTCTACACAGTGTAGCATATATCTTTCAAAAGAGAAACACTTATTCAAATGGTTCTTCTAAAAGCTCTTACAATAATTTTCTACATTTTCAGTAAATAGGAGTACTTGTAAAATTAGAGATCAGATTTTCATCGGTTTGAATTTCAAATGTCCAAAGAATATTTGAAGCCTATGTAACTTGAATCCTAAATTTAGGCCTGTTGATCTGTACTTGAAATTTGTATGACAATCTACAAGCTAACAAAACCAGTTTGGGTTACATTACCTTCTAGTTAACTTTATCATTCCAAATGATGAGCCAAGAATTTCAGTTTTACAAGATATTATGAAAAATATCAGTGCTCTAGACTGACTTTTCATCCACCATTACAATCTTGCTAACTTCAGCACTCGAAATATTTGTGTTCAGGATGAATTGCAGTATGTGACTAGAACTTCTACTGAAGTCTTTCTGAAAAGTGATGGGTTGTACTGCATCACCTCAGAGGAGTAGTTAAACTGACTGTGGTAGGTTATATGCTCTGAGAGATGAAGACAGTACATTATCATGAATATAATTCATGTATTTAGAAATCCCTACTCCCTTTCTGTTTTCTGCTGTTTTTCTCACCCTAGAAAATTCAACAGGGATTCTGTGACAGCTTAAAAAACCATAAAGGGATGTATAATCTGGGTATTCCTTGTCATCACTTATCCCTCTGCCTCTGCCTTTAGTTTTAAGTAACATAAAGATTGACTTAAAAGGGTGTTTAGGTAATATAAAGATTGACCTGATTGATTTAATCTAGTTTATCAAAGTTCCATGATTTTAGAATACAGCTGAATATCCCTATAAAGTAGATGATGAGGGAATTGCGACATTTTCTTAACAGCAACAGGTACTAAATTCCTATTAAAGAAGCAGGAAGATGGGTAAATTAACCCAGAGTTGGTTTTGTGTTTAAATGGGTAGGGGTGATGGTTTGGGTGTTTCCACAAGCATTGAAAAAATATCAATATAGATTATTCAAGGTATGGTCAACAAGGCAAAAATAAATTAAATACATGTAGTAAATACAGTGTAGTAAAATAAATAAGTGGAACAAATTACCTTCTAGTAAGAATCCTGTGCAAGAGAGATATCTCAATACATGAATAGAAGTGAGCCTTGTATCTGCTGGTGCTATTGAAGTTACCAAATAATGCCTGCAAGGAGATCTTTGAAAGAAACACTTTTGATGGAGACAAACATCCCTTGTATTACTTGGTGCCAGTGCCAGATACCAACAGGACTCTAGGACAATCAGGGCCACATGATGCCATTCTTCTTGCCTTGAAGAGACTATTTCCAGCAGCAAGGACAGATGTGTGTGCAGACTCACCAAGCAGCACTCAGTTTGGTCTCAGAGTGGGGCCAGAGTGAGTGACAGGACATTAGCAGCACTGAAGTCAGGGCCAGGGCTCTTGCACCTCTACACCTGTAGATCATGGAGATATAGGAACTAAACAGGAGGTAGGAGTGCTCCCCTGTATGTCTGACTGGATGGATGTGTGTTTGAAATTTGTGAGAACCTTCTATCCACCTACATCTTCATGCACAGTTAGGGGACTGACTGAATTGTTACTCAGTATTCAACAAGTTCAAGAGTCAACAGTTGAGAGCATGTGTTTGTGTATTTTTCTGCAGCATTAAAGTGTCTGGCTAGGTAGGAGGAAAACCATACTTATTGCCAGTCTGGAGAGCTCTTCTCAGAATGTAACACCTTTGCCATTTCCCTTTCATACTTTTATTAGGTGCTATATATAAGCATAACTTTATAATTAAGTAGATTGTGATAATAGACCTCAATTTCCAAGTTGTAGTGCCCTTTTAATTCCCTGCATGGTGTCCCAGTCTAAAAGACATTAATAGAGATGTTCTAATGTTGAAAAGAAAAGTGAGGGAAATCAGCATTAAAACTTACTAAAGTCCTAGGTAGTAAAAAGCCTTTGTGCTGAAGATTGTTCTCCCACAGAGTAACAGAATTTTCTTTTAGCCTTTACAGTCAGATCTCATGCAGTTGAAATATCATAATCAAAGCTCTTTACCACCTTGTGTTGAATCTACTGTACTTGAAATCTTTTTATTTAGTGAGAAACAGTGTTTCTATCCTAAATAATATGATGAAAGCATTCAAAATGTCAAATGAACCTTCACCAGCTAAAAATATCTCCACTTTTTTCCTATTACAATAGTAGAGGGAATTGCCTGTAGGTGACTGGAATGATTAAAAAGGAATAGAGAATATACAATGGTTGCTCCAAAGGGACTGTGAGAGTTCATCACACTGTCAGGTGTCACTGTTACTTTTATCCCCAATTTCCTAACCAGGATGGTGCACTACTTTGTTCAGGACAGGTTTGCACTGTCAGGAAAACTACAATTTTGTTCAGACTCCTTTGTCAGTTGCTTTTAGCTTCTGCTTGTTATCCTCTCCATTCTTTCCTACGTGAAGGTAGTGTTAGCTTACAAATAGCTGTTCCACTAAGGAAATGAACCCTACCAATCTGTGTACATGCCAGTCCATTGTTCAAATTTATAAGAAAATGACACATTTGAAAATTAATAACCTGGAACTTAAGGAAATAATTTAGTGCATATCTCTAGTTTTCCTGGCATCATGAGGAATAGAATTGGCTACTGGCAATATCTAAAAAAAATGTAATAAGTAAATACTTTGACAGTGACTACTACTGTATACTGGTAGCTTTTTGAAACAAGATCTGTTTAAACTATATAATCTTTCCTTTCAATAGGACATAACAGTGTACTAGTATTTAATGCTTTTCCTAGCCTTAAAAAGTCATTAACAATAAGATATTTCATAATGTCTCATTGGTACACTTAACTCTTGACATAGACAGACTTATAAAGATGAGAAAGATTCCTGCTTATAGTAGCTGTTAAGAAGAACTTTGTGATATTGCCTATTTTCCTATTAAAATGCCACTGTATTCTAAATAACTCTAAATCGCTTTATACAGCTGAGATCAACAAGCCCAGCAGAAAAACATATACTGGTAAGTTGTATATATATTCATGATCAAATGCACTTAGAAGATGCAGGGCATGGCATTAAGAGTCAACACCAAGAAGCAAATAAAGGAAAAGAACTGCCTAGATCCTCCTATTGACTTTTCCCCCAACCTGGAAAAGACATAAGATCATTTTAGCAAGGAGGTCATATAAAAGGGGATTTTTATTTTGAATGCCTTCAGGAGTGGTAATGGAAAGCTGTCCATAAAAGCCCACCCCCTCCAGGGATGAGTACATATTTATAGATTTTAGGAAAACAGCATAATTGATTAAAAGCACCAATTAGGAGGACATCTGGTGATGCAATTCCCCCAAGGACAAGCCCCTTCTCTGGAGTCTCCCCCCTCAGCACTGGTTGTACTTTGTTTATGAAAAGGTATCTTGAAGAGTCGTTCCCAGCCTTGGTTCCCAGGAAGAACTGAGATAGGACAGGGCCTTGTACCCCTGGGGCTTGGAGTTCTGGAATTCATTTTGTCTTTCTGCCTAGGGAAAATGCCATGGAAAAGTACAGGGAAAACTAGCTATTAATACAATAGACTACAGAGTTACTAATATATGTACAGGGAATATATAAAAGAAGAAAGGCAAAAACCAAACGGCATGACTCCCTTTCAAAGGAAAGTTTCTGTATTCTTCATGTGTTCTCCACTGAGATAGAAAGGATACAGGTCTGGAATGGATTTAATTTTGGACATGAATGAGAAAAGAGCTCAGAAATGGGAAAGAAAGCAGAGAAAGGAAAGAGTCTGGGAAAGAAAATAGGAGCGAGGAAGATTTGTCGCATGGGTTTTTAAACTGTACTTTGGCTCTTGGTCATCTTGCCATAGGGATAAGTTCAAGAAAACTTTGGCTAGTGATGGCCATACTAAGTCCCTGGTGAACTGTGACTTGGCATAACTAGCTGGACACACTGCCATCCAGCTATAGGCTGTCAGCTGGTGACTACTGACAGCCAGTGACAGAGGGATTTCTTTGTGATGCTCTGTGAGGACCTGTTGCTTACACAGATCTTCACTCCATCAGGAGGTTTTGGAAGTAGAGCCAGAATCATCTACTTCTGCTTTTGGAAACTCCTCTAGTCAGGGAAGGAAGGTGTTGAATCTTTATGGCTGGGCAGACCCTTAAGGATCTAGTCTGCCTCAGAAGATGCAGCAGCAGTGTATGGGGTTTTTGTGGAAAGATTTTGGCAGTGGAGGGACTACAGGGGTGACTTCTGTGACTTCTGTGGGAATACACCAGAAGCTGTGCACAACATAAGCAGCTTCAAGACAGACCTACTGTTGTACAAGGCTAAACCCATCAGTGACACTGGAATTCCCTCTGGGATAAGACATTTAAGAAGAGGAAAAACTGTTGTGTCACAGCTGCAGGGAGAAAGGAGTAAGAGGTCAGATGATGACCCTGAAGACATCAAGGTCAATTAAGAAGGGAGTGAGAAGAGCTGTTTCTGGCTCCAGAACAGTGATTCCCCAGCAGCCCCTGATG
Organism: Petroica traversi; assembly: GCA_025920805.1. Classification (NCBI taxonomy): domain Eukaryota; kingdom Metazoa; phylum Chordata; class Aves; order Passeriformes; family Petroicidae; genus Petroica; species Petroica traversi. The sequence goes on from JAHLSL010000022.1 coordinate 24,801,643, forward strand.
AAGACCATACTGAGACAGAATGTTCAGCCCATGGAGTTCCACAGTGGAGCAGATGTACACCTGCAGACTGTGGAGGACTTCACATTAGTTCGGATGGATGTGATCTGAAGGAGACTGTGATCTTGTGATTGAACCAGGCTTCTGGCAGGACCTGTAGAGAGAGGAACCCACACTGGAGCAGTTTTGGTGGTAAGACTTATGACCTTTGCTGGAGACCTCTGTATGGGCTGGTACTCCATTCTTATATTCACCCACAAACCTTTCATAGTATTTTCTCCCATTGCCTCGTGGAGGTGGAAAGGGATAGAGAGACATCGTGGGTATCTGGTGTCCATTCAAGAGCAACCAGTCACTTCTCTCCTGATGTGACAGGTGGCAATATTGTGGAAAATATCCTTCATCAGCCCATTGATGGAGTGCCAAAATTCTTAGTAACACAGCTACCCCACAGCTGCCCTCTGGCAGTCTGTAATTTAGCTACGAAAGGGAACTGTTTTTAGTTGACGGTAGGAGATTCGCACATCCTGAACTCCCAAGTTCACTCAGTTCAGTATCCTTTCTTAATGTTCATAATGCTCTTTCTCGACAAGCAACATTACAGTAACTACTTTGTTGCCATTATTTCAGAAAGCTGAACTTAGTCATTGTACAAAAAGCAGGCAAAATTTTGTATATAATTAAGTCAGGCCAGGCAATAGTGTAGGGTATTCAACTAAAGTCAATTAATCATGGAATCACAGAGCTGGGAGTGACCTCTGGAGATTATCTTGTCCAACCACACTGCCAGGTAATTAAAGGTATTGGAGTTTGACCTTAAAGAATGCCATGTTTTAGGCATCATGAATAGTTTTCAGATTTCATTCAATGCCTACAATAGTCTTTTAAAAGGAAGATTCATGGCATGGAACACCAATCACTCACTTCAGCTAAAGAATAAAGATACAATTTTATGAGTTTGAAAATTCCCCTGATAGCCAGAAAGTATACACTTAGTATGCGTTCTTTGATGAACAGTATTAAAACTTGTCAAAATAATGAGGATGATGAACAGAAACTGCTGAAAATAGTCACTGTATCCTTAAACACAAGGGATCATACTGTTGAGTGATGCTAGTTTCTCTAAGTTGTCATTGTCCTGAAATTTCAAAGTGATGAAGTGCAACTATTTTAAGCAAGTTCTTTAATGTTGCAGAAATGGGTGAATACATCAAACAGGATTAGATTTGAAGTACTAGCAGCTTTTTCTTAACTGCAGCATATAATTACTCCATAATTTAAAGCCCACATAGCTGTTGGATATTGAAACACAAAGTAAATAGAATTTCCTCTGAATAAATACAATTATATAATTATATGTGATATGTAAAAGAAAGCTTTTAAAAGTTCTTACATTTTGTCTTTTTGATTGTTTACATTTGAAAAGCTTAAAAAGACTGAATATGTCTATCTGTGTATCATAAATACAAATTTAACAGGAAAGTTTCTCATCATTATGGGACATAATTCATACTTTGAAGCAGTTTTTTCTCTAGCTAGTATTATTTAATAATAATTTATTTATTTCCATCTTTATCTTAAGTTTATGTGCACCAGTTGTCACTTTCTGTCATGTATTCACTTTGATCAAGATTCTGTCAACCTTCTTCCATAAAGTAGTGTAATATTTTGGGAACACTCTCTCTAAGGTATTTCTTATGTAAAGAATGGTTGAGGAGATGATGATCAGCAGAATTTGAACATCTGTGTTACAGCTTTGTTTCCTCCAATAAAGGTGAATATGTCAGAGTTTTCTTCTAATACTTTGAAATGATGAATGTATTAAATATTGCAATAGGATTTCACAGGTAGCTTACCAGAAGTGGCATGTTTTTTGATTTATTTTTATCATAGCTATATCCTATGGTTATCCCGTTAAAAGTTAGTCCTGCAGATACTTTGACATTTGCATTACCCAGTATTCACTGAGAGTAAAAAGAAATCCCAGTATAAGTCACAGTAAACACAAAACATTATAAATATGATAATTATTCTGGGGTTGTGTAGCATCCCAGGATTACTTGTTGACATAATTTAAATTATATAATAATAAAAATTTATATGTAAGTGATTGTTTTCCTTCTCAATTATCTTGAGATGACTAAGACAAAATGAGACAGAAGTTATAACCAGCTAGTCTACAGAAAGACTGAAGACTCAATTTATACAATTTATACAATTTATACCACAAGAGTACATGCAAAGATCATGTGTGACTTGATCTATTTCTTGATGAGGAAACATTTACTAGAAATATTAAGCCATCATCCCTATAGGTCCTTAGTACTCTTGTAGTAAAAAAATATTATAATCTTTCCTTCCTGAGGCTGATCTTTAATTGTGCATCATGTAAAAGGACCAGAGCAGTCTAAAGACCTTTCTTGCATTCTGCTTCATGACATAAACTGTTCTTTGCTTGTGTGCATCCACAATAATGAAGAAGTGCTGGAAAGCTTGTTTTACATACACAAATAAATTCTGCAATACAACATTTTTAAGGATGATTAATTTTTAGAAAACTTTGAGATCTAATATATTAGGGAAAATATTTTTACTCCTTATCCTTGAAAAACACAAAGCTATGACATTTTGAAAGACTCATCAAGGCAAAGGTGTCTCCTAACCAAGCCTGGATGCACACCTTCAGATTAGGAAGGAACTGATAGATATCTTTATTAAGGATTAACATTGCCTTTTGATAATATGAAATAATAATTTGAAATATCTGTTCACTTATTAGTTTACTATCTATTTAATGGGGTATATATTTTCTGGTTCTGTGTCTTAGCCAAAAATGAAAGTGTTTGTATCATGACAGTGTTATGATATCTCACTGTCAAGTGGTGCTAGCAGAAGGGGGAAGACTGGAAAGAAAACAACTTTGGACCATTTTCTACAGCAAAATATTTCCTCTATCTGAGATGTCCAGGTCTCTGCTCGCTTTGATGATCTGCTTATTACCTAGTGGACATACAATTTTTTCACTGCAGAAGAGAACAATTTGCCTTTAATTTTTTAATCATTCAATTTTCACCCTAATACAAGAACACTTTCCCAGCTACATGGGCAGTTGCTGTGACTGATTAAAGCAACAGTCCCCCAAATAGATTTGTTTAAAAACTGTTGAAATTATAATAATTATTGTTGTTATTGTTAC
>JAHLSL010000022.1:24804845-24816092 GCA_025920805.1 Petroica traversi
CTGTCAGCTTTTTACCAGTGTAACAATTCACTGGCACAGGCTGCTCTTGGTGGATAATAGTGCCTGATTAGTGGTAAATTAGTATAGTATAATATTCCCATAACAGCAGAACACATGCTTAAATATAATTTTAAAGTATATTGTACAGTTTTCTGGCTGATTATATTCTGTTTTTACAAACATGCTGTCCCATGGCGGTGCCCTTTTTTCTAACCCATGTGTTTCACCTGCTTTAGGAAAGGCAGTGAACTCAAGGGTGAATGGATTATTGAATAGCAAGTCCCAACTTCTAGCGCTGTACTCTGATTCATAAATAGGTTGTCCTGGACATACTTGATGAGGAAATTTATAAGGAATACAAAGATATGGTGAATAAGTAATTGATGTACAAAACCCCTTGAATTTATCAACCCTTTTTGAAGGGTCCATGAATATTTATAGGTAAAGCATGAGTGAATTCTGAAAGATTTAAATCTAGATTGCATTGCTAGTTGCACAGGTTTAATGATATTTTGTTTCATTATTAGATGAGAGAACATTCTGTTGTTATACAACATATTCCAACAGATATCCAATTTTGTTAATGGTCATTTACACAATTGAAAATCTTGTTCAGAGACCATGTGCAAGCATTGCATATAAAAATATGATTTTCCAGGAGAGAAAGCTGATACTTCCCAGCATTACTACTTTCTGAAAATAAAGAAATACCATACACACAAATAAATTTAGTCCAGTAACTTCCTCTAAATTTGAATTATTAAAGACAAAAAACTGTTTGTGCTTCACTTATGACGTTGTAAAACAGAGAAAAAACCCTTTAAAACGAGAAAACGCCTGAATTTTTTTTCAGAGGCCAATGACAAACTCCATCATTTTTTGAATACCAAAAATGAAATGAATTGAGAAAATCATAAGAACAGAATGTGCGAAGTAAAAAATCGTGCGGAAAACAGCTGCTATTAAACTGTGCTAAGGAAGACAATGAAGGTTTTCTAAAAAAAACCCCAACATAATTGTAGAATTAAACTATGTAAGTTTAAGGCCCTAGAAAGAGACAAACCTATTTATTTAATTATTCTGATTTTCATAGAGTCATAGAACAGTCTGGGTTGAAGCAGGACCTTAAAGATCATCTAATTCCAACCTTCTTGCCATGGGCAGGGACTCCTTCCACTAGACCAGGTTGCTTAAAACCCTATATTCCACTTCCTAAGGTGGAGTATTCTCAATAGTCTCTCTCCATCTTTCTTGTAGACTCCCTTCAGGTACTAGAAGACTGCAATTAGGTGTCTCCAAAGCCTTCTCTTCTGCAGGCTGAAAAAATCCAATTCAGACAGGAATTTAATTAATTAATTAATTAATTAATTAACTAACTTATTAAGTCTCAGATTAATGTTATTAATTCAGATACTTTATTTAGTATTGTTTTCAACTGCCAGTTGAAGCTTCCTTGTACTGCCAAACTTTATATACAAAGAACCCAAATGGCAGTATTAGGAAATTTTTATAAGATTCCAGTTTAACCCTTTTTTCTTTTTAAAAGGAAAATTTTTAGAAGGTGATCTGACATACAGTTTTATTTTAAATTATTCTTTTCTATGTATTTCAAGCAATCTGCAAATGTAATGCCTGTGCTACCCACCTTTTACCCTCATCCGTCTAAAACCTCAACCTTCATATAACTTTGAATTTCTTTAATATCTCTCTATATTTTTTTCCATTAGTGGCAGTTCTGGATGACTTAAGTTTTACAGGCTCTTAACTTTTCTAAGTTGGCTGACGTAGTTTCTCAACAGTGACAAACTTGCCATGCATCAGAAGATATATATATGTTTGGAAAATTTAGTACCAGCAAACCAATAAAGTCTCTCCAGAGAAAAGCTTGCCGAACATCGCACAGGAGCAACACATCAATCAACTTCTTAATGCAGTCACTTTGCTGCTTCCTTCTTTCCCTTTAATTATTTATTTAAAGAGCTAGGCCAGGGGAATCTATTATTTGTGTAAAGTTTTATGTTTAGCTTATTATTGTGCATTCATCTTTTTACATTTTATTTATTGTTTACTTTTCAAAATAGGATTGTTTTTCCCTAAAGGAAGTGAATGAATTCTTCAAGAAGGTGTTTTCTTTTTGGAAAATAAAAATAAGAAAATTTAAAAATATTAGGATATATTTTAGCATTTAGAAATATTAGCAAAACATTGGTTGCAACCACATGTTATGCCTGTGCATATTAAAGATATTTCTTTGAATATTTTTTTCTTCCATTTGTGTTGATTTTCTTTATAAGACTCAGTCCAAGAAGAGAAAATAAACCTCTTCTTGTGAATAATTAAAAAACTCCAAACAAACAACAACGTATTGTTAACTGATATTAACTGGTACACTAAGATGAAATTTATTTCCAACACTCTCTTGCCAGCTAACAGATGTTATGTGTGTACTTTTGCAGTAGTAATTAATGGTAAGAACTGCCAAAGGAAAGTTAAAAATGGATAAGAAAAATTAAAACTACTGTTGAAAGAATTTGGCCGTGCTTGTAGCATTACTAAGATAGTTTATAACTTCACTCATCACGTCACTCTGACCCACTGCCCTCCTATTTCCTCTTTCCATATCCATGAGATCACTGGGAATTGTTTAATTGACTTTAGTGGTTATTTTGTCACTAGAGGTTATGTTTGCTGGTGTCCTAAAGAAGTGTAGAGCTTACTGAGGTATTTTCTCACTCGTCTGCATGTAATTACACATACATAGTGTTTAGTGTTCATCATGTGAGACAGAAAAATAGTCCATAGAAAGAGATCAGAACACAGGTCTCCTCTGCAGGTGTCCTGATTTATTGAGTGGGAAGAAATTATATTTCCCATTGCTCCCTTTTTTTTTTCTAGACCAAACAAAAGTACTGAATCATGTTTTTTTAAAAAAGTCAAAGCTACAGCAGGAGAGTGAAAATGTATGACTACTTGAAAAAGTGCGGTGCCCTGTGGGGAAGAGATGCAAGCTTGAGTCCTCTCATGCTGAGGACATTTCACAAAGGTCCTCTAGTCTCTGAACTATAGAAAAGATGGAAGTGCATAGACAACACTGTCTTGTTTCACTGGGACCTTGAATAAAAGCATTTCTTCCCTCTGTGTTGTCTACAGAGATTAGTCCTGATGCGGGATTGGTGCTAACAGGTTTTCTGAGGATCCTGATGAGACATTCATGGCCGCGGTGCCAAACTCCTTAGGTGTGTAAAGGTAACAGAAGCCTTTCGTATTTATATAAGTAAAGAAACTTATAGGGAATTTAGGAAATTTTATTGATGAAAACTGAGATATGTAGAGAATTGAGGCACCCAACAGCTTACTGTTTTTCAAAAGACAATTGACACTTTAACACTTTTCATGAAAAATCTCATCTAAAAATATTCCAGATAACCTGTTCACCCCATTTCAAGTGATTGATACTTTTCTACTGGTTTAGTTGCTTTCTACTTCTCTTGTCAGCTAACACTCAAACCCTATCACTTTGTTGTCTATAACATGACAGGTCAGATGTAAGGTCCAAGGAAGTCAATAGCCCTCTTTCAAATTACTTAAAAGGGGTATAGATAAAAATCTGAGCTTACAGTTCATATGAAAGCTGACACATAAAAAGTAAGTTTATTCTTCCTTTTTATAGAAAAGGAGCTTCACAGGAATAGGTCTCAGATGTCAATGCCATGGTATGCATGAAATTCTGAATGCAAGTGGGTTTTCTTTGTACATGGAATTACAGCACTCTGCAGAGGCACACTCAGCCACTGCAAAATGGAAATCAGCTTTGTAAAATTAGGTAACAAAATATGCTGCTCTTGCATAATTGGGTTTCTCATCACTTTCTACAAACACAGCCAGTGTTTACCAATGTGATGCTGAAGGATGCAAATATTTGCTCCACAAACAATAGGTGGGCTCTTAAAGACAGTAGTTGAAGCTCTTGAAGCTATCTGATTGGGACTTGTGCGCCCATAAAAGTGCAAAAATTAGAAAAAAGGCTTGCAAATGTAATCATAATGAGAAAGGGGAAAGGGGTTGTGTTTGGGACATGATTAGCTGGTAATCAGTAAAGAACAAACTGATTATTAGCTGTTCAGTTCTTGTCAGTCTTAGGGGATTCCACTCAGTGGCCTAATTAAACTGAGTTTGAAGTCCTCACATCTCCATTCAGTGGCAATTTCATTATAATATTCAGTTCTTTGCATGAGCTTTGCCTTCCCTCTCTTTAATCATATGTTTTGCATTTGTGTAACACCTTCCCTGATTAGTTTCTCAACAGAATTAGCTTCTGATAACTGCATGGCTTATGAAACCAAATGTCATATATAAGACAATCCAGATATTAGAATTTTCTATCAACAGCAGAATTAAAAAAAAGAACTAACATAAACATTTTTAATTAAGATTTTCATTAGACGGAAAATTATTAGCTCTTAAAAAGCTAATAATTTCTAAGTTATGAAGTTGGTTGGAATTTTTTTAAGTACTGGTTTAGTCCATGTACGAGGCTAGTAATGGGTTTGGTTGACTCCAAGAAGACAGCCACAAAGTTGAACTGAGCATCTCACCACTACAACCCAGCTGAGGGACCATAGATAAGCCTTAAGAGAATTGGCCTGTCTCATTTCCAGCAGAGGGCATATGATGTGTATATACCAAGTACTTAGAGAAAGATGGATAGACTAGTTTGGATCTGGACTATCCTGGATTTTTCACCCAATTCTTGAACTTTATTGATACCTAAAGAGAATTTTGTATTTTTTCCTGTGTCTTCTGTACTTTCTAATTGTCTCTTCTGTCCCTTCTGTACTTTCTAATTGTTGATGGAATCTGGAAAAAAGAAGACAAACTCATAAGAAATGAAGTGATGCAGATATATATACATTACCATGCCCTGATGATATACTGGAAACTTGGGAAGATGATTTATGCTCTATTTCTTATTTGAATGTTATGATCCCCTTTATGCAAACTCAACTTTTACTCCTGGCTTTTGGTAGTGGTGGGGTTTGTTTGTGTGGGGTTTTTTTTACTTGGTTGGGGTGGGTTTTTTTTTTTGTTTGTTTGGTTTTTTTTGTTTTGTTTTGTTTTTTATTTGGTAAAAATTTAGACTCAAAGAGGAAAATAAATAAATCTCATATCTTCCTTCCTCTGGAAAAATGATAAGGGGTTTAGTGGTATATGTTGAGTTCAAATGGTGCATTTTTTTAATCAAGGTTGTTGCTGCTATTTAATTTATTATGTTTTCCTATTCCAGAAGCTGGGATGGGGAGTATAAGCTGTCTCTGTGGTTGTCTATAAAAGATGTAGTTTATGTTTCACAATTTGAAGCAGATGAAGAGAGATTCTTGTGAATGTGTTTGTATATAAATATACAGTATTCTATGAAGTTATGTTGTCCAGTAAAAACATGTATCAGTTCACTAAAAGAGAACATTATGGGAATTGGAACATTGTAGACATTGTTGCAATTTTTTTCCCAGAACTGTGAAAAAACGCTGTCAAGGCATTCATGGAGGGGTTTGTTTGTTTTTTTTTTGTTGGATGTTTGCTTGCGGTATCCTGTGTTGTCATATTTTCCTTCATTACAGTTCAACAATGTGCAATTCATTCATATCAGAGAGTTGTTAATGAAGGTTTTGAAATTTAGTAACAGTTAATTAAATCTCAAAACATTTCTATAGTTAACTGTTGTTGTAGCTGTCATAGTTTTAGCAGGGAAATCAAGGAGTATCCTAAAGGTTGAATAGTGGAAAAGTAGAGATAAAAAGCCAGGAATCCTGTTTACCCTTACTCCATTTCATCCACTCTTTTTCTGCTTCATATGTGACTTCTTGTAGGTAAATAACATTTACTTCAGAAAAAGATGCATAGGATAATTAAAGCATTTCATCAGGTGTAGAGGGAAACTCATGTTTGACAGCATGGATTTCCAAAGAGTGAAGGGACTGTTCATTCTGTGAGGGTGATTCATACTGTTCCTTTCTCTTTTATAATGAAGTACACAAATAATGTAGAAAATAGCCACTTGTTTGACTGCTACAAGGCCTGCATTGTCAGTCAACGCAAATAATGTCAGAAGCTGGTTCTAGTTTAGCTGACAGTCTTGGAGGAAGACTGAGGTTTATTTCAGTGCAAATAAGTATGTTTTAAATTTTTACCTACCACATCATACATCTTTAGCTGAATGAATAGATTTTCTACATGGGCATGATACAGGTTTTTTCAGATTTATTACTTTCTCTAAGATATTACTTAAATTATCTATTTTTTTTCCATATCCCCTAACAAACAGCTTTGGATGTTAAATTCTTATGAATTAATTCTCTAAAATATTATTTATCATTCAAGTGAGTAAAAAACTTTTATAAAAATAAAACCTCATGCTACCTCAAACTCTGAAATCTGTATTGTTTGCAGTTCTTGTACAGTGCATTATTCTATGGGTAAATTGATTGAATGTCATCTAACCCAAGGAAATGTGGGAGTAGATCCTCAGATGATGTAAATTAGTGTTGGACTTGCCCTTTTCTGCAGATCTAGCTGGAAATAGGGATGATTTGGAATGCTAATGTTACTGCTTCTAGGAGGCTTATTGATTTGTTCTACTTTAGTAAAAAAAAAAAAGGAAATGAAAACTATTTGTCAGTAGAAGACAGTAAGAAGAGACGACACTCAGCTTTCATTTGAACTCTTATACTGAATAACTTTACTTACTGGTCATGCACTGAAAAAAAAAGGAAGGAGCTATTGGTCTTGTAAGAAGAGTAATATTCAATCATCACAAAGGCCCCTGTGAAACCATTTAAACAACTTTATTGATTTTTCCCTGGTTGGCAGTGTTTAATTCAAACAACTCTCAAGGAGTACAAGCATCACTGCGGGCAAATTATCAAGTGTTCTGGCCTCTATCACTCTTTGGCCACCACTGATACCGCTGCAAGTGACAAAAATGAGCATTTCTCCCCCTTTAGTCTCTGCATTGTTCTGTGTTAAGCTAACAAAGACAGTGTAAAGTGCAGTCTGAACCTCTGACCTTAGCTTACACTATTGAGAAGAAAATAAATGCCCTGTGTGCATGCTTTTCTCACCAGTTACTGCCAGGATGACAAATAATTTTTTTTAAGGGACTGAGGCTGCCTTTATGAAATACATCCATGGCAATCCCTCATTAACACTTGGAAAGGACACATTTGGTCCCTTGCACATGTACAAGCATCATTCAAAATAAGTACTGAGTAAGCAGTAGATCTGCTGCAGAAAGTGTTAGTCTGCCTAACAATTTATAGGGGCGAGTACAGTAAATAGAAAGTCCTGGGAACAAGCAAGGTTGCTCTATGCCTCTGTGGATATATTATGTATCTATTATATCAAGCTGATTACAATGATGAACTTTCTATTTCCCTCTGCTTTGTAAAGACCAGTGCACCGAGAATCTGCTTATTCTTACAGAAAAATGTCCCCCATTTTTCTCCCATCGGGCAGAAACTGATGTTCTATGGATACATATTATTTGGACGTAAGATGCCGTTCTTCTTACACAAGCATGGGCTCTGGATAGACTGTGTGGACTGACTCATGAATCCATTTTAGAAATAACAATTACAATTAGAAATAACAATTTTCGAGGAGTCTTTCCTTCTTCTATAGAGCCCAGCAGAAAGATTTTATAACTTAGAGTCAAGTGATTCCAATTTGACATTAACTTTTCAAAAGTCTATTTTTTTGAAAAAAACCCAAACCAAGCCAAACCAAACCCCAGACAATCAGCATTATATAAAAAATATACATATCTGAATAAGGAAGATTTTAACTTGAAGGACAAAAAAAAACCCAAACACATTACAACAGAAAATGGACTTGAAAGAAATAGATATGGCTTTATAAAAAGCCTACAGCATTACACTTGCTACAACGTAGGATATCTACGGAGTGGAAAATCATAGAAACTTTTTGAGCATTAAATCTTGTGGTGATGATGGATGAATGAAGCAATGATTTTGATGAAAAAATGATTTTCTGCAAGAATAATATGAATTTTATTTCTTCCCGTCTAAGAAAGACAGAAAGAAAGAGTGGGTGATATGGTTTAAAGAGGAAATGCTGAAATAAAATTATAAAAACTGCTCATCTAAGAAGAAAAAGGCAAAATAGGTAGCAACAGATTATAATTGGTTAAGATTCATTAAACGAAAGGAAAAGAAATAATCCAGCAAACACAGTGAATAAGCATCATGCCTGAAGGAACAAGAGAAGCATACATGATGCAATATGAAGCTGTTTGAGTAAAACATTAGAGCAAGACACTTAACAGACATATCTGAAAGTGGATGAGCAGAAAAATTCCATTTCAAACTGTGTCTTTCAAGAAAAGATTTTTTTTTTTTTGTGAAAAGATGTTTCAGCTCATGGTTAGTAAGTGAGGCAGCATAAAAAGGAGATATTGAGGAGAAAAGGTTGAGGCAGTTGGGAAATACAAACACAATTAAATGTCTTCTGGGGATTTTTACTGAATGTTCATCCAGCTTCTCAGACAGCTTTGTAACACACTTTGCAATTCAATGGCCTCTGTTACTGAAAAGATGTGGAAAGAAAATCATGGAGAATGGAACAAAAAGCAAAGTCAGTCTACTTCAAATATTATGATAAATTATATTAGCATTATTTGTCATAATAAACACAATTTTAGTAATACTAAGAAAAGTCATATTTGCTGAAGACATTGGGGCTGTAAACTAAAGCAGAAAGTAAAGAATATACCTTAAATGTGCAATTTTTCATTTTGAATGTTCAGTTTTGTACAAATAAAAATAAAATTGGTATCCATTGAGATTTCCATTTATTTGTTTTCTTAAAGTATCTTCTCTGAAGGAAAGAATTGAACTTGCTCCAGAAATGTAACTTGGAACTTGAAAATAAGTGAAATTTTACAATGTAATGAGCAAAAAGTCTGAAATTCTTTCAAGATTGATTTTAAAGATACTTCAAAAAACTTGGAAGCCTGAGTTTTCACTTTCAGGTTCTCTTCAAAAGGCTTGCTTTCTTAAATTATTTTGAGCACTTCCATAGAACCAAGCCCAACTGGAAGCCTAGGTTTCGCATTCTGAACTATGTAGGTGATGAATGATAGCTAAGGTAAATTTGTGATTATTTTAAGTGCAATGTTAGTTCTTAACCCCTAAGAAATTCTCAATTTTTTCTGTGATTCTCTGTATAAACATTATAAAAGTTTTGAATTTTTTCAGCACATAACATAGCAATAGAAAATTAATATAAAGATAACAGAAACCTGAGAAGGAGTATATCATAAAATTAACAATCTTACCAACATTTGGAAGGCAAAAATGGACATGCATATGAAAATTGTTCATTCTCGAAAGAAAATTTAGACATAAAATGTTTTTGATATCTCTTTGTGGAGGATTTTAAGTTTATTTATATATAGAAAAAATTTTACTTCAATATTCCACAGTATTAAGTATACTTGAACTTCTTTTTCCAGATGGACACTCCAAGGACTGTAGGTTGACTGGCAATTTTGCCTAAGCAATAGGCAATTATGCTTCCTAAATTAAGGATTTCTGCTCAAGAAATATGAAAGTTCAATACCAGAATCTGGAGGCACTGAGCTTAGGATAAATGGCAGAAATAAGCTGAAAGCACCTGTTCTGTTTTCTGCTGTTGTCACTGCTGCACTACTTTCTATTACTTCATTATGGGAAGTATTTAAAGAGACAGCTCAAGAATCATCTGGCCATTTGTAAAGGAAGTGTATTTATATCCTCCCATCTCTCAGCTTTGATCTTTGCCTCCAGGCTCTGTTACCGTAACGTGCTTTATTTGGAGTCACCCTTGAAAACTACTTACAGCTTGCAACTCATGTTGAATGCAGCAGCATGACTGATCAAGGACTTTTTTCCGGTAGGACTCATGCAAACTCGACTGTCTGCCTATTATTCAAGATGTGTGCTCAAGGTCCCCTGTAAGTGTTAGAGTCTTACACTATCCCCTTCATTCTGACCTCAACTTATAACAAGCGAGTGTTGGAATTTCTAACTGCTGAGTACAAGTGTCTTTTCAGATAAGTCCCACTTTCTTTTCATCAGAAATGAAAAAACAGAAGGTTTAATTGCCTGTATTTTTCAGTGAACTGTAAAACACTTGACTGGAGTTATGATATATGAGAAGCCTTTAGTGGAGTTAGGGAAAGAATTTCCCATTCTAAGAAAGCCATGGATTTCCTTAAAAACCCCCACGTACATTTCTCGCATATGGGGACAGACATTAGGAATTAGGAACAAACAGAGGGCTCTCGAGAGGTGTGAATAAACTAAGATTGCCTTGCATCTCAGAAACTGGGGTTTGACAGAGAATAGCATCAAAGTCACTGCAGTTTCTTTGAACCCCTATAGCATTCTAGTCATATTCTTAAAATTTTGATACGTAATTTTTTTTCCTCTCTTAAGGTACTGATGTGTACCTTTAGAATTTTTTTTTCCATTTTAAATTCTAACCCTAATTTCAAGTTCCCTCTACACTGTATACCTAACCATCTGTACCATCATATGCCTAACCATTCATACCCATCTCTACCACCACCACACACACAGCAAAACCAAACCAAACAAGCAAAAAAACAAAACAATCCAGCAGCCTGGCAACTCACATATATTCCTGTTAATGACATACACAGGACCGATGTTTTGGTCTAAATTTGCAGACCTGTAGGGCCTATGAGCCGTGGCTAAAGATTTTGGGTTTGCCTAGTTTGCTTAGAAAAATAGACTAAATGTCCACCTCATTGCTGTCTACAATTTTCTAAGGAGGGCAACTGGACAGGAGGGGTGCTGACCTCTTCCCCCTGGTATCCAGTGATTGGATGCCTGGGAATGATTCAAAACTGGGTTGGGAGAGGTTTTCTTGACATTAGGAACTGTTTCTTTACTGAGAAGATGATGAAACACTGGAACAGGTTTCATTGATGCCCCAAACTTGTCAGTGTTTAAGAGGCGTTTGGACACTGACCTTAGCAATATACTTTAACTTTTGGTCAGCCCAGAAGTAACCAAGCAGTTGGACCAGATAATCCCTTTCAAGAAGGACTTATTCTATTTTGTTCTACTATATTCATAATCTGATGTGATGGAGGGGGAAAAAGGAGAAGGAAAAGAAAAAGGAGAAGGAGAAGGAGAAGGAGAAGGAGAAGGAGAAGGAGAAGGA